>OX439142.1:53043154-53707940 GCA_949318255.1 Pollenia labialis
AAAACTTAATGCGATTTTCTAGCAAACTAGAAGAGCTAGAGCCAAAATAACAAAAATCTGTGATCACTACTAAAAATTGGATTTTCTTACGATTTTTATATGAAAAACTTTAAATGCGATTTTCTAGCAAACTAGAAGAGCTAGAGCCAAATAACACAAATCAGTGATCACTACTAAAAATTGGATTTGCTTACGATTTTTATATGAAAAACTTTAAATGCGATTTTCTAGCAAACTAGAAGAGCTAGAGCCAAAATAACAAAAATCTGTGATCACTACTAAAATTGGATTTTCTTACGATTTTTATATGAAAAACTTTAAATGCGATTTTCTAGCAAACTAGAGAGCTAGAGCCAAAATAACAAAAATCTGTGATCACTACTAAAAATTGGATTTTCTTACGATTTTTATATGAAAAACTTTAAATGCGATTTTCTAGCAAACTAGAAGAGCTAGAGCCAAATAACAAAAATCTGTGATCACTACTAAAAATTGGATTTTCTTACGATTTTTTATATGAAAACTTTAAATGCGATTTTCTAGCAAACTAGAGAGCTAGAGCCAAAATACAAAAATCTGTGATCACTACTAAAATTGGATTTCTTACGATTTTTATATGAAAACTTTAAATGCGATTTTCTAGCAAACTAGAAGAGCTAGAGCCAAATAACAAAAATCTGTGATCACTACTAAAAATTGGATTTTCTTACGATTTTTATATGAAAAACTTTAAATGCGATTTTCTAGCAAACTAGAAGAGCTCGAGCCAAAATAACAAAAATCTGTGATCACTACTAAAAATTGGATTTTCTTACGATTTTTATATGAAAAACTTTAAATGCGATTTTCTAGCAAACTAGTAGAGCTAGAGCCAAAATAACAAAAATCTGTGATCACTACTAAAAATTGGATTTTCTTACGATTTTTATATGAAAAACTTTAAATGCGATTTTCTAGCAAACTAGAAGAGCTAGAGCCAAATAACAAAAATCTGTGATCACTACTAAAAATTGGATTTTCTTACGATTTTTATATGAAAAACTTTAAATGCGATTTTCTAGCAAACTAGAAGAGCTAGAGCCAAAATAACAAAAATCTGTGATCACTACTAAAAATTGGATTTTCTTACGATTTTTATATGAAAAACTTTAAATGCGATTTTCTAGCAAACTAGAAGAGCTAGAGCCAAATAACAAAATCTGTGATCACTACTAAAAATTGGATTTTCTTACGATTTTTATATGAAAAACTTTAAATGCGATTTTCTAGCAAACTAGAGAGCTAGAGCCAAAATAACAAAAATCTGTGATCACTACTAAAAATTGGATTTTCTTACGATTTTTATATGAAAAACTTTAAATGCGATTTTCTAGCTAACTAGAAGAGCTAGAGCCAAAATAACAAAAATCTGTGATCACTACTAAAAATTGGATTTTCTTACGATTTTTATATGAAAAACTTTAAATGCGATTTTCTAGCAAACTAGAAGAGCTAGAGCCAAAATAACAAAAATCTGTGATCACTACTAAAAATTGGATTTTCTTACGATTTTTATATGAAAAACTTTAAATGCGATTTTCTAGCAAACTAGTAGAGCTAGAGCCAAAATAACAAAAATCTGTGATCACTACTAAAATTGGATTTTCTTACGATTTTTATATGAAAAACTTTAATGCGATTTTCTAGCAAACTAGAAGAGCTAGAGCCAAAATAACAAAAATCTGTGATCACTACTAAAAATTGGATTTTCTTACGATTTTTATATGAAAAACTTTAAATGCGATTTTCTAGCAAACTAGAAGAGCTAGAGCCAAAATAACAAAAATCTGTGATCACTACTAAAAATTGGATTTTCTTACGATTTTTATATGAAAAACTTTAAATGCGATTTTCTAGCAAACTAGAAGAGCTAGAGCCAAAATAACAAAATCTGTGATCACTACTAAAAATTGGATTTTCTTACGATTTTTATATGAAAAACTTTAAATGCGATTTTCTAGCAAACTAGAAGAGCTAGAGCCAAAATAACAAAAATCTGTGATCACTACTAAAAATTGGATTTTCTTACGATTTTTATATGAAAAACTTTAAATGCGATTTTCTAGCAAACTAGTAGAGCTAGAGCCAAAATAACAAAAATCTGTGATCACTACTAAAAATTGGATTTTCTTACGATTTTTATATGAAAAACTTTAAATGCGATTTTCTAGCAAACTAGAAGAGCTAGAGCCAAAATAACAAAAATCTGTGATCACTACTAAAATTGGATTTTCTTACGATTTTTATATGAAAACTTTAAATGCGATTTTCTAGCAAACTAGTAGAGCTAGAGCCAAATAACAAAAATCTGTGATCACTACTAAAAATTGGATTTTCTTACGATTTTTATATGAAAAACTTTAAATGCGATTTTCTAGCAAACTAGAAGAGCTAGAGCCAAAATAACAAAAATCTGTGATCACTACTAAAAATTGGATTTTCTTACGATTTTTATATGAAAACTTTAAATGCGATTTTCTAGCAAACTAGAAGAGCTAGAGCCAAAATAACAAAAATCTGTGATCACTACTAAAAATTGGATTTTCTTACGATTTTATATGAAAAACTTTAAATGCGATTTTCTAGCAAACTAGTAGAGCTAGAGCCAAAATAACAAAAATCTGTGATCACTACTAAAAATTGGGATTTTCTTACGATTTTTATATGAAAAACTTTAAATGCGATTTTCTAGCAAACTAGAAGAGCTACAGCCAAAATAACAAAAATCTGTGATCACTACTAAAAATTGGATTTTCTTACGATTTTTATATGAAAAACTTTAAATGCGATTTTCTAGCAAACTAGAAGAGCTAGAGCCAAAATAACAAAAATCTGTGATCACTACTAAAAATTGGATTTTCTTACGATTTTTATATGAAAAACTTTAAATGCGATTTTCTAGCAAACTAGAAGAGCTAGAGCCGAAATAACAAAAATCTGTGATCACTACTAAAAAGTGGATTTTCTTACGATTTTTATATGAAAAACTTTAAATGCGATTTTCTAGCAAACTAGAAGAGCTAGAGCCAAAATAACAAAAATCTGTGATCACTACTAAAAATTGGATTTTCTTACGATTTTTATATGAAAAACTTTAAATGCGATTTTCTAGCAAACTAGAAGAGCTCGAGCCAAAATAACAAAAATCTGTGATCACTACTAAAAATTGGATTTCTTACGATTTTTATATGAAAAACTTTAAATGCGATTTTCTAGCAAACTAGTAGAGCTAGAGCCAAAATAACAAAAATCTGTGATCACTACTAAAATTGGATTTTCTTACGATTTTTATATGAAAAACTTTAAATGCGATTTTCTAGCAAACTAGTAGAGCTAGAGCCGAAATAACAAAAATCTGTGATCACTACTAAAAAGTGGATTTTCTTACGATTTTTATATGAAAAACTTTAATGCGATTTTCTAGCAAACTAGTAGAGCTAGAGCCAAAATAACAAAAATCTGTGATCACTACTAAAATTGGATTTTCTTACGATTTTTATATGAAAAACTTTAAATGCGATTTTCTAGCAAACTAGAAGAGCTAGAGCCAAAATAACAAAAATCTGTGATCACTACTAAAAATTGGATTTTCTTACGATTTTTATATGAAAAACTTTAAATGCGATTTTCTAGCAAACTAGAAGAGCTAGAGCCAAAATAACAAAAATCTGTGATCACTACTAAAAATTGGATTTTCTTACGATTTTTATATGAAAAACTTTAAATGCGATTTTCTAGCAAACTAGAAGAGCTAGAGCCAAAATAACAAAAATCTGTGATCACTACTAAAAATTGGATTTTCTTACGATTTTTATATGAAAAACTTTAAATGCGATTTTCTAGCAAACTAGAAGAGCTAGAGCCAAAAATAACACAAATCAGTGATCACTACTAAAAATTGGATTTTCTTACGATTTTTATATGAAAAACTTTAAATGCGATTTTCTAGCAAACTAGAAGAGCTAGAGCCAAAATAACAAAAATCTGTGATCACTATTAAAAATTGGATTTTCTTACGATTTTTATATGAAAAACTTTAAATGCGATTTTCTAGCAAACTAGAAGAGCTAGCGCCAAAATAACAAATATCTGTGATCACTACTAAAATTGGATTTTCTTACGATTTTTATATGAAAACTTTAAATGCGATTTTCTAGCAAACTAGAAGAGCTAGAGCCAAAATAACAAAATCTGTGATCACTACTAAAAATTGGATTTTCTTACGATTTTTATATGAAAAACTTTAAATGCGATTTTCTAGCAAACTAGAAGAGCTAGAGCCAAAATAACAAAAATCTGTGATCACTACTAAAAATTGGATTTTCTTACGATTTTTATATGAAAAACTTTAAATGCGATTTTCTAGCAAACTAGTAGAGCTAGAGCCAAAATACAAAAATCTGTGATCACTACTAAAATTGGATTTTCTTACGATTTTTATATGAAAAACTTTAAATGCGATTTTCTAGCAAACTAGAAGAGCTAGAGCCAAAATAACAAAAATCTGTGATCACTACTAAAATTGGATTTTCTTTGGATTTTTATATGAAAAACTTTTACTGCGATTTTCTAGCAAACTAGAAGAGCTAGAGCCAAAATAACAAATATCTGTGATCACTACTAAAAATTGGATTTTCTTAGGATTTTAATATGAAAAACTTTAAATGCGATTTTCTAGCAAACTAGAAGAGCTAGAGCCAAAATAACAAATATCTGTGATCACTACTAAAAATTGGATTTTCTTAGGATTTTTATATGAAAAACTTTAAATGCGATTTTCTAGCAAACTAGAAGAGCTAGAGCCAAAATAACAAAATCTGTGATCACTACTAAAAATTGGATTTTCTTAGGATTTTTATATGAAAAACTTTTACTGCGATTTTCTAGCAAACTAGAAGAGCTAGAGCCAAAATAACAAAAATCTGTGATCACTACTAAAAATTGGATTTTCTTACGATTTTTATATGAAAAACTTTAAATGCGATCTTCTAGCAACTAGAAGAGCTAGAGCCAAAATAACAAAATTCTGTGATCACTACTAAAAATTGGATTTTCTTACGATTTTTATATGAAAACTTTAACTGCGATTTTCTAGCAAACTAGAAGAGCTAGAGCCAAAATAACAAAAATCTGTGATCACTACTAAAAATTGGATTTTCTTAGGATTTTTATATGAAAAACTTTAACTGCGATTTTCTAGCAAACTAGAAGAGCTAGAGCCAAAATAACAAAAATCTGTGATCACTACTAAAAATTGGATTTTCTTAGGATTTTTATATGAAAAACTTTAATGCGATTTTCTAGCAAACTAGAAGAGCTAGAGCCAAAATAACAAAAATCTGTGATCACTACTAAAAATTGGATTTTCTTAGGATTTTTATATGAAAAACTTTAAATGCGATTTTCTAGCAAACTAGAAGAGCTAGAGCCAAAATAACGAAAATCTGTGATCACTACTAAAAATTGGATTTTCTTAGGATTTTTATATGAAAAACTTTTAATGCGATTTTCTAGCAAACTAGAAGAGCTAGAGCCAAAATAACAAAAATCTGTGATCACTACTAAAAATTGGATTTTCTTACGATTTTTATATGAAAAACTTTAAATGCGATTTTCTAGCAACTAGAAGAGATAGAGCCAAAATAACAAAAATCTGTGATCACTACTAAAAATTGGATTTTCTTACGATTTTTATATGAAAAACTTTAAATGCGATTTTCTAGCAAACTAGAAGAGCTAAAGCCAAAATACAAAAATCTGTGATCACTACTAAAAATTGGATTTTCTTTGGAATTTTTATGAAAAACTTTAAATGCGATTTTCTAGCAAACTAGAAGAGCTAGAGCCAAAATACAAAAATCTGTGATCACTACTAAAAATTGGATTTTCTTACGATTTTTATATGAAAAACTTTAAATGCGATTTTCTAGCAAACTAGAAGAGCTAGAGCCAAAATAACAAAAATCTGTGATCACTACTAAAAATTGGATTTCTTACGATTTTTATATGAAAAACTTTAAATGCGATTTTCTAGCAAACTAGAAGAGCTAGAGCCAAAATAACAAAAATCTGTGATCACTACTAAAAATTGGATTTTCTTACGATTTTTATATGAAAAACTTTAAATGCGATTTTCTAGCAACTAGAAGAGCTAGAGCCAAAATAACAAAAATCTGTGATCACTACTAAAAATTGGATTTTCTTAGGATTTTTATATGAAAAACTTTAACTGCGATTTTCTAGCAAACTAGAAGAGCTAGAGCCAAAATAACAAAAATCTGTGATCACTACTAAAAATTGGATTCTCTTACGATTTTTATATGAAAAACTTTAAATGCGATTTTCTAGCAAACTAGAAGAGCTAGAGCCAAAATAACAAAAATCTGTGATCACTACTTAAAATTGGATTTTCTTAGGATTTTTATATGAAAAACTTTAACTGCGATTTTTCTAGCAAACTAGAAGAGCTAAAGCCAAAATAACAAAAATCTGTGATCACTACTAAAAATTGGATTTTCTTAGGACTTTAACTGCGATTTTCTAGCAAACTAGAAGAGCTAGAGCCAAAATAACAAAACTCTGTGATCACTACTAAAATTGGATTTTCTTACGATTTTTATATGAAAAACTTTAAATGCGATTTTCTAGCAAACTAGAAGAGCTAGAGCCAAAATAACAAAAATCTGTGATCACTACTAAAAATTGGATTTTCTTAGGATTTTTATAGGAAAAACTTTAACTGCGATTTTCTAGCAAACTAGAAGAGCTAGAGCCAAAATAACAAAAATCTGTGATCACTACTAAAAATTGGATTTTCTTACGATTTTTATATGAAAAACTTTAAATGCGATTTTCTAGCAAACTAGAAGAGCTAGAGCCAAAATAACAAAAATCTGTGATCACTACTAAAAATTGGATTTTCTTAGGATTTTTATAGGAAAAACTTTAACTGCGATTTTCTAGCAAACTAGAAGAGCTAGAGCCAAAATAACAAAAATCTGTGATCACTACTAAAAATTGGATTTTCTTAGGATTTTGATATGAAAAACTTTAACTGCGATTTTCTAGCAAACTAGAAGAGCTAGAGCCAAAATAACAAAAATCTGTGATCACTACTAAAAATTGGATTTTCTTAGGATTTTTATATGAAAAACTTTAAATGCGATTTTCTAGCAAACTAGAAGAGCTAGAGCCAAAATAACAAAAATCTGTGATCACTACTAAAAATTGGATTTTCTTAGGATTTTGATATGAAAAACTTTAACTGCGATTTTCTAGCAAACTAGAAGAGCTAGAGCCAAAATAACAAAAATCTGTGATCACTTCTAAAAATTGGATTTTCTTAGGATTTTTATATGCAAAACTTTAAATGCGATTTTCTAGCAAACTAGAAGAGCTAGAGCCAAAATAACAAAAATCTGTGATCACTACTAAAAATTGGATTTTCTTAGGATTTTTATATGAAAAACTTTAACTGCGATTTTCTAGCAAACTAGAAGAGCTAGAGCCAAAATAACAAAAATCTGTGATCACTACTAAAAATTGGATTTTCTTAGGATTTTGATATGAAAAACTTTAACTGCGATTTTCTAGCAAACTAGTAGAGCTAGAGCCAAAATAACAAAAATCTGTGATCACTACTAAAAATTGGATTTTCTTACGATTTTTATATGAAAAACTTTAACTGCGATTTTCTAGCAAACTAGAAGAGCTAGAGCCAAAATAACAAAAATCTGTGATCACTACTAAAAATTGGATTTTCTTAGGATTTTGATATGCAAAACTTTAAATGCGATTTTCTAGCAAACTAGAAGAGCTAGAGCCAAAATAACAAAAATCTGTGATCACTACTAAAAATTGGATTTTCTTAGGATTTTTATATGAAAAACTTTAACTGCGATTTTCTAGCAAACTAGAAGAGCTAGAGCCAAAATAACAAAAATCTGTGATCACTACTAAAAATTGGATTTTCTTAGGATTTTGATATGAAAAACTTTAACTGCGATTTTCTAGCAAACTAGAAGAGCTAGAGCCAAAATAACAAAAATCTGTGATCACTACTAAAAATTGGATTTTCTTAGGATTTTTATATGAAAAACTTTAACTGCGATTTTCTAGCAAACTAGAAGAGCTAGAGCCAAAATAACGAAAATCTGTGATCACTACTAAAAATTGGATTTTCTTAGGATTTTTATATGAAAAACTTTAACTTTAACTAGAAAACGCAGTTAAAGTATTTCATATAAAAATCCAATTTTTAGTAGTGATCACAGATTTTCGTTTTTTGGCTCTAGCTCTTCTAGTTTGCTAGAAAATCGCAGTTTATTTGTCCGTAAAAAAACGCCTGGGTTCGAGCCTCAGGTCAGTCAAGAATGAAAAATTACCAATAAATTTGAATTAATTTCATGTGGTAAAATTCCTTTCTCCCTAAAAATATTTAAATGAACATTAAATTTGATGAACTTAATTAAGCCTTATTAAATATCAAAATTTGGATAAAAAACCATTGAACAGTACAACAAAAAAACCACAATACAATAAAGCTAAGGCACGAGCTCTATGTTTACATTTGTCCCTCTTCAAGTTGTGGTGTAAAAGGTCAACAAGAAAAAGAATGACAAAAAAATTAAGAAACAAAAAAAAATGTACTTTGGAATTCAAGAAGAATTCTTGACAAAAGTACAAAAAAACAGAAGTAAGAAAGAACATGTAAAATCAACTTAAAGAAAATCATTCAAAGAAAATAACGATCTAGCAGAGGTTAAATACAATTTGGCTTTATGTTTGACTATTGACTGCCAGCTGTCGTCGATGACTGCGAGTGTTAAACGGTTGCAATCGAAACATGTAAGGGTAACCTGCCCGTAAAAAACGCCTGGGTTCGAGCCTCAGGCCAGCCAAAAATGAAAAATTTTCAATAAATTTTAATTAATTTCATGTTGTAAAATTCCTTTCTTCATAAAAATAAATTTGGATTAAAAACCATAGAAGAGTTCAACAAAATAACCATAAAACTAATTATATTTTGTTTCATTTTACCATATTATTGTCACCGATAACCATATTATGGTTAAATTGTTGATGGGATAAGCTATTAATATGCGCATTTCACTGGTTGCTTAGGCCAGATCGTCAGGAAATTTCATCCCAAGATTTTAGAAAAACTAAAGATGTTATACAAATAAAACTGTTAAGCGAAAAACAATTATAAACCCCAGTTTTATTTGTAACAATATCAAAGCTTAAACAAAAACAACAACAATAAACAGTAAGTTTTTCTTTTCTTACAGTTCCGACTTTACGTTTATGTTACAAGATATTGGTAGATATTTTGCAATTATAAATGATTTGGAGGACAATTTTAAAATACATATGAATAGGCCCTAATTGTGTTAAATGCAACGCCAAAAATTACATTGCAAGCAAAAACAAAGTAAAAAAAATTTTGTAATTTTGTTGTTGCTTTCTACATAAATTCACGCCGCAAGATATGAATGTCAGCCGCTTAGACAATTTTCTACATTTGAGGCGGCACCCAGTTAAAGACGGTTCAATTTAAAACAAACTTTAATTTCGACTGTAGTAGCAATTAAAATAATGTTTTTATTTTAAAGTAGTTTTTAAAAAAAACCGACTTTAGCGTTTGACTATGATTATGGGCCAATATGTTTCAAATGCTAATAACAATTTAGCTATGTTCCTTGAAAATAAGTAAGACGAAGAGCCATTTGTTAATGACGATACTGATGACGAGTATGCTACGGCATTCCCTTACTACGAAGCAGGTTTGTAAGGGAGAATACTAAAACATAACTGTATCAAAACATTCAGTGTGTAAGGCCGATCGTTACATACAACAATTTTTACATGCGCTGAATAATGCGCTTTATGTATCAAAAATGTAATGCTTCAAAGTGGGAACTTGCCATATAAAATTCATGTCTTCCGTCAGCGCAATGGTAAGCGAAACGTTTATGTTTCTCCCTTACAAACCTCCATTTTTTATTAGGTATTAACTGCAACTGAAAATCAGTATTAACATCCACTTGGTTTTTTGAATAAATGTTAGTTTCAGTTAAAAATAAATTCGCTTGTAGTTTTAAATGTTTATTTTTTTTTTAAAATTACTGATACTTCTTAAATAAGCTACAGTCCGTTAATGTAATAATGTTGTGAGTGTTTATATAAAGGGGATCTATCATATTAACATGGTTAACTCAGAAAATATCTGCGACAGAAATTATTTGAATCAAAATTGGGCTAGGTTGAGATAATATTCAATTAAATATGTATCTTTATCAGAAGGGAAGAAATTCCAAACGTTATTTAAACATGAATTTCTCCATGATTAAATCACAAACTGTGATGGTATTAAGAGGCCAGCTTCAATTCTTTCGATGAATTGTTAAAAATTAATTGCATCGTACGGAAAAATCTGATATTAGAATACATTATTTGAATATCCTTTAGCATGGAACTTACTACCCGTAATACTTATAATTATAACTTTTTTTTAATTTTTTTAAGAATATGCTTGCAATAAAAATTAAATTGTATCAAAAAAATTGTTATTGTTTCGACAAATCAATATTGTTTACTTTTCTAGAAAAAATGTTTGAACCAAAATTAACAATGTGACCTCAGTACCAGAGAATGACAACAAATACCCATAAGAAAAATATACAGAGATATTTACCCACGCTTTTCGTTATGGTTGTGCGTTGCAAAAAGTATGGTTATTACTTATACTTATGCACGGCAATATCTTCACGCAACCACATTCAGTAGACAAAAATACATGAATATTATGGAGATGTTTTTCAATACACATGAATTTGTTTTGGTTATCTGCCATTTTGGCACTTCTGTGTAAAAATGAAAAAAAAAATTTAACAAAAATGTGCGTTGATCACTACGCAGGTATGGGACTATGTACATATTATTTATGATACATAAAACAAATTTGTCCGTCAAATCAACAGTGCCTATGTAAAACTACACATAAGCTATACATTTTTATAAAAAATAGGACCACGAAGGGTGGAAAGGGGAATTTCTGCTCTTCGAAACTATCTGACAAATTTTAATAAAATTTTAAAAATAGATAGTTTCATATTTATATAGACACTTACGCTATGTATTTAAAAAAAAATAGTATACAAATGGAGATAGGGGGCAATTTATGTCACTCCAAAACTATCCAATTGAACAATTTTTTTGCACTTCTGCACTTGTCGCTGTCACACACACATAGCATAGATAGACGACGCGAGATGGAAGATATTGTTTTTTATGTATGCATGTAAGTATTGATTTGTATGTTGTGCTCATAAGAAAGAGTGTAACCGCCACGTAATACATTTAGCGCTTGCTTAGACGCCTTTCTGTAAAGATTTAAAATTCAAACATTTCTTTTTAATAAGTTGTAAAGGAAAATACCCTCGAGCTTCCCTCGTGGTCCTATTTTGAAAAAAATATATATAGCTTGTCTGTTCATATTACTATGGATCTATTTACATATGTTTTACATTTCGTAGAGATCTGTTAGATAT
Organism: Pollenia labialis; assembly: GCA_949318255.1. NCBI lineage: Eukaryota > Metazoa > Arthropoda > Insecta > Diptera > Polleniidae > Pollenia > Pollenia labialis. The sequence continues at coordinate 53,054,746 of OX439142.1, forward strand.
TTTCGGAGAATAAGAAATTGCCGCCAACTGCCCCTCGTTGTCCTAATAAAATAACCTTACCGCCTTAGTAAAATCTTAAAAAGCTTTAAAATTATCATGATTTTTTTCTGAATAACAACACAAAAAAATTTTTCATAGTTCCAAAGTTATTAAAATTGCATTTGCCATCTCTGCCTTCTCTCTCACTCTTTTTATTTACGTTATACTTACGGTAATACACATACTTATATGGGTATTGCAGATAGATAACAGAAATTTTATTTATATCTGCATGTACATTCAAAAAGAAGAATTAATATGGATATACACATTGGCAGCGTATATTTATACATATTTAAGTTCAACTTGTTATGGGTAATGGTATGTATGTGTATGGTTTTGATCTCTACTCATGCATGTCAATACCTGCTTTCTCACTAATATTGAAAGAGTACTTAAAATGATATTTTTGTCATTCTCTGCTCAGTACTACAACAACGAAACAATAGAAAAAACAACCCCGGTAGGTTAGCTGGTAGCGAGCTAGCCTATCAGCGCCGGGGTTGCGGGTTCGATTCCCGCCAGAGACTCAGGGTTCTTTCCTGCAGACAAGCATAAAGCTTCGCGGGATTTGCTTTGGAGAATTAAAAAAAAAAAAAAAAAAAAGGCATTTTGTTGCTAGAATTGAGACGGCAAATGTCAAAATGCCTTTATAAAAAATGTAAATAAATAAAAAAATGACGCCAAAAGTCACACACGAAGAAAATCACTGCAAACAGCAGCGCTTGTGAGGCCACTTTATTAGTATATTCTGGTTTGAACTTTCTAAAAACAATTAACATGGTAAGTCATTTCAAACTAATTTCTAAATCCCAAGTAGAGAAAAAACAACAAAATTGATTAAGGCAAAACTAATTAACTATAAAAAGTTTTATAACCCTAACCCTTGTTAAACCGTGTATCTTTTTTCATAAAAACGGCTCATAATATTAAATCAGTTTTCACATAATGTTTACAAATTATGTTTACAAAAAATGGCAATGTATTGAAACAAATATATATGTATATTAGGGCGATAACCAAATTTTGGCCCAAGTAGTACACGATTGTGAATGTTGTGCTATTTACGAAAAAAGTTCGGGTTATTTTGGAATAAACAAAAAGAAAATCATTTTGTTCGAACTTGTGTTGTTGTAATTGTACAACAAATTTTGAAAAACACACACGTACGCACGCATAAAGGAATGCAATGATCAGAGATGAGACTAATAATTTTTATGAGATTAAAACCCTAATTTTGAAATTTTACTATCAGAATGGCACTATCAACGAATAATTTAATCTTTTTTGTACTTGATTTAAGAATTTTATACTTATTTCAAGAAATTGCGGGTTTGATTTTTGAAAGTAATCCCATTTAGGATTGTTTTGATTACGTTTAAGTGTTATTCTTACTTGAATTTTTGAGTACGACTCGTACTTAAAGTAATCATAAAAGACTTGATTAATCCCTAGTGTTTTTCTTTCTGTGTATGATTTATTCGACTAGTTATGCTAAACCATTTTTCCTTTTGCAAAAATTGTAAAAAAGTTATATGCCTATTGAACATATGAACCTTGTTTTATTTTATTTAATTTAAAGCTATAATAAACAAATAAGAACGCTATAAAAGACCGTGTCAATACCTACTCCAAAACAATTTTGTTTAAATTTAACGACTCAAACGTATAAGTTTATGTATACGCATGAGTAATATTTGCATATTAAAATATTCCTTATACGTTTCTTTTGTCTAAACGTTAGCTGGCATTCTTTAAGGTACCAATACATTCGCAATATTATTTTTTAATAATATGTACATATGCATTGGCTGTGTGTATATCATTTTAGTAGGTGGTATATTATATTTGATAAATCAAAAGACAGTGTGAAATTTCGTGAAGATTGGTCCATCATTTACTCTAGGCCCCTACTCCCGGAAAACAGTTTAGTACGCCTAAAACTAGAGTTTGCTAAAAACCGTAAAAATGTGAAACCGCGTTTTCGGTTTTTAAATGATTAAAACCGGTCGGTTTTAGGTTTTGAAAATATCAAAGTTAAACTTCATACATAAACATACATATTTATTTTTTTTGAATGGAATACAAATTTTTATTAGTTTCAATTCAGGTACTTTTATTAACCCTTAAGTGTATACCTGAGATTGGCCAGGCATTTTTTGGACTTTTTTCCAGTTTTTTTTTATATAATTATTAGGTATATTAGAAGTAGAGTTTTTTTTGCCGGAGTTTTTCGATTCCAGGGAAAACGGGACAATTTTTTAAATTTCCCGGGATCCCGGGATCCCGCTCCATATAAATAATACAAAGTAAATTTGGTTTAAATTAATGAAAAAAACCTTTTTTTTTTAAAGCGTAAGTAAACTTGTTTACAAAGTAAGTAAAAGAAATGCCTAAGTACTCCCAAAAGTTAATTAAAGGTTGAAAGGGGAACTTGAATTATTATTACCTTACGCTTTTATATGTATGTACATTTTTCGTATCATTTTGCTCTAGATACAAGATAAAAAGATAACATAAACATAACAATTTAATTCATAAAACAATAATAAAAACAAACAAACAAAAATTATGGTACTCAAGTTTTGAGATTAAAAAGTAAATTTATAAAATAGATAAGATATTTTAAATAAATAAGTTTTATAAGTATATATATTTTAAATAAATATATTAATATTTTTTAACAGCTTAGGAAATAACATTAAGACACACTCAATGCGTTTAGAAAGTCGGCAAAGAGTATATTTCTTATTTTATTTACTTATTATCATGTTTCCGAAACATTTCTTTCACTTTTTTACCGAGATTGAAAATGTTTAAAGTTGTTGCATATTTCTAATTCGCAATCCGAAGTAATTTTTCTTTTTTATAAGCAACGTCTATATCAGTAAAATGTATGTCAAGGTTGATGCAAAAAATAGCATCAAACAGAATTCTTCTTGCAAGATCCACCTGTAATCTTTAGGACAATGTGATTTTAAAATTGTATATTGTAGTATCTTACACGAGTTTCCATAGTTTTTTTTTAATTCTGTTTCCCAGCACTTCCCAGTTATATAAGCCGTCACAAAATTACACAAATTTATGTTTATCGCCTTATAAACATATCGTCATATCTCAAAATATTTTCTTTAACTTTAAGTTAATTAAGCAAAGTGTTCCTTCTACTTTCTCGTAACAAAACATCGGTTTTTATCTCAAACTGAACCGAAGTTATAGCAAAATATATGTATGTATCTTTAAATCGGTACATTTTAACTTTAATCGCATTTTGCCATTTTGTAGATATGACTTTGCTGCAATAAAGGAGCGATATTTTTCGATATCTCCTATTTTTAAAACTTGTCCATTAACAATTAAAATTTACTGCCTGCATCTTATTTTGAATTTATGTTCTTAATTAACTCTTCACTTCACTAAATTTATTAATTATCAACTGTTGCACGGCACATTCTGCTTTTGGTAGATTTATTGCGTCAGAAGACATTGATTTACGAACGTACTCACTTCTTGTTATTGACCCATCAACAGATGCTAATTTTTAGAGAATATAAAACTAAATTTCAAAGTATAAATAGCTTTTTTCTGAAACTATGAGGAACTTTTATTTCCCGGGATCCCGCAACAAAAATCCCGGGAAAACGGGAAAGAAAATAATTGAAATCTCGGGAAAAAACCCTAATTAGAACGAAACTTTATGTATTCCTCTATCAAAGTGTTTTTTACAAGAAAATAAGAGAAATTTAAACACCGTGGGCGTCGCAATCGGCAAAATGAAAATGTTGTGCATATTGTATTCAACTGGGCCTGGCCAGGCCCTTTCCTATTTATTATGTACTGCAGTGATAAAAATCAAAATTATATGAATCAAAAACCATACACAACACATAAGAATTACTGTTTTTTTTGAAGAATTATTCTATTTTTCAACAAAAAAATGTTCCTAGTCTTGCCCAGGGGTTTGTTAGTGTGAGTATTTTTTTTACAGTCACAAAAACTCTATACAAAATACTGGTGGTTCCAGCATGTCCAACATGTATTCTTCTTAGTACTTATGTACATATTTGAATTTTAAGAATTTTGTATATAAAGATCGAGTACTATGTAACTATAATTTTCAATTGCTTCAAGCATACAAATATTGTAAAAGTAAAAGCTAAAACTGAGGTTTTTTGTCGGTTGACGTTTTCGGTTTTTAGGAACTTAAGACCGCGGTTTTGATTTCGTTTAAAAACGAACAACAATCCCTACCTAAAACAATAATTAATAATGCTATCATAATAGAATTTGGAACGTCACAGTTTCATAGGAGAATAAATTGCAATGTGAAATTTTGTAAAGATTGGTCTATAATTTACACTAGGCCCCATATAAACTCTACTCCCGGAAAACAGTTTAGTATACCTAAAACCGTAATAAATAATGCTATCTGAATAAAATTGAAAACTTCACAGTTTTATACGACTAGAAATCACACTTATAAATGTAGGATTGAATTAACAAAGTACACATTAAATTTATTTTTAAAGTATCAGTTTATTAAATTTGTAATAATTAGGTGGGACTAATTATTAATATTAATGTTGCCAACGGCGAGAGGTATCTGAGGATGATACGGGTTATAACTTCACGAGTAATTATAATAATGAAAGAAACAAGAAATAGGGTATGAGTGAGGGTAGGGTGTACACGAATTGAGATTATCTGGACTTACCTTTTTCTTTTTTAACATTATGGTAATTAAAAGGTAGATGGGTTGCAATTCAGGTTGGTAAAAATTTATTGATAATATAATTCCGATTGATTTACAATATTCACAATATTCAATAACTCTTAGGGTAATATAATCAATAATAGGTTTAGATCAAGTGCACTTACAAGTAGTTCAATTCAATTTAGATTTAAGTAGCAAAATATACGTGACTTTTAATTTAACATATGTTGTGGTAAGCTTAGTTCAATTTAGGTTTAATTTTAGGTTTTAAAGGTAGTTTTAATTATTATCAAAATTTACGTTACGTTTGAGTAATACACTTTTTGATTAACACATTTACAAGATTTAGTTAGCCTTTTCTTAGCTGTTGGGTATTTAAGCAAGTTGTAAACTAGGTTTTAGGTAGACAATTTATATTTACACATTTAGATTACTCGTTGGGGTTTATTTAGGCAATTTATAATTAAACAGTAGCACAATTTAATTATCTTTAATTTAGCTGAAGGGTATTTTATCAAATGTACAGTAAGTTTGATTTAGGTAATTACACAAGCAAATTTTAGTTTTTATTTTACATATCTGTAGGCAAAAAGATTTTCTTATTTAACACTTGTACACTTTTAAGAATAAAATTAAAGTTCACAGTTGAAAGGTTGAAAGACAAGTGCCAAAACTGGCAAAAACGAAAATGGCAAGAAGCCGCGCGTTGCTTATGTTTTCGTTAAGTTAAAAAGAATAAGAGAACTGACATTTGACATGTACTTAAAATAGGGTTGACATGTATTGCTTTTATATGTCAGGGTTAGCAAATACAAAAAGTGCAAATCGGAACGTATTTTTAAAGTATTATTTTAAATGTTTTGATAAAGTGTAAATATAAATGTTCAATTGAAATGAAAATAAATGCATTGAGTTTTATAGAATTCAAATCAATATAAATGTCAAATAATAAATATATACAAATAAGCTTCATTTATTTAGTGTTCAAACTTCGTTTGGACAAAATTCATTAGCTTATTATATAGGAAATTATGTTAAAAATATTAATATAAGTTACGGCTACTGTGCGCGAGCGCAAGTGTACTTCATGACGGCAGAGTAACTTCTGCTGTTCAACTGACTTTCTTGTGTTTAACGCAAGAGTGTCATGTGTGGTGTATGTATGTAAATACCCCTCCTGAAAATCAATTAAGTTTGGCTTAAACTGTTACGAATCATGATATTTTACTCAAGCTAGTTAAAATTGCTAAAGAAGAAAGTATACAACTTTCTGATTGCCGGTCAATAATTTAATAATGGTCTAAACCGCAACTAATTTTAATGCTCAGTCTGTTTTTATAAAGTTAAATTTATAATTAATAGATATCATATAGAGAACACTCCTGCAATATTTGAACTGCCAGTGCAGGGTATCAAAGACTCGGCACAGCCGAATATAGCACTCTTACTTGTTTTTCTTCATATTTTATACATTTTTCGTAAATTTTCTTATTATTGTAACTTACAAAACTTCGATATTGAATCGCAATTTTTACAGTGGCTTAAATTGTTCTAAAATTGTATTGTGTAAAATTAGTTATTGACCAAATTATTGGGAAATTAAATTTTTGTTTGTATCAAATAAATTAAAGTTGTATAACGTTACATAAAAAAAGGAGGAAAAGTTTTGATAAGGATAAAAAATTAGTCCATTTTTATTTCCAGCCTTTTTAATATCACCATGTTGGTTGGTTACTTGGCTGATATCTTAATGTTTATCCGATCAACCTAAACCTCGGAGAACGTAAGCGAGCTTCTCTCGGGAAAAACTTCCAAGTTGTTTTGATACTTGGTATGCATTTGTAGTATTGTTCCTCATCCACCCTTGCATATAGTCCCTATCCTAGTGGAACAACGTTTCATTTGGTCCAATAACTGATCTAATCGACTTTTTAAATTGGAAATGTAGTGTTGCCTACAGTGATCTAGATAACTGGCCGATTTTATGAAAATAAATGTGGCATATGGATCATATTTAGGCAAAATATTGTTATCTCTGATCGTTTTGCACATATCTTTGTTAATACAAATCTAGCTTTGCATTAAGAAAGTATTTTGAATACATTTCGTAACCTATGAGACCTTGTATGTAGGAAAAATTAGCAGAGCTCTTGGCTCCGCAAACTTGAAAATCGCTTATAATTGGGGGACATTTGTATGGTAGCAACGTGATTGGGGGACAAATTTGATGCTCAAATCAAACAATTCTACTGCGTGTGGCGCATATCATTCCAATGCTCTTACTAAAAGAGTATATATGTACAATATGGTGCTGAAATATAATACGATTCCGATAACAGCCTGCTTCGACAGTAAAAAGAAATATTTACAAATTATGTAGTTTTTAAATCAAAGTTATTTCCGGGAATACAAAATGTATTATTAATAGGATTTCTCTATGACGTTATAAATTCGTAATTTTCATTTTTGCTAAATACACTGAAATTATTGTTAAGGGAAAGCTAGTTATTTTATATATTGCAACAGCCATTCTTAACTCGATTAGAAATATAACAATAAGCGAAACTAAAGCGTGTTTTTAAGCCCGATAGAATTTAAAGTTGTAGCAAAAATGTAGATAATTCGGTATCTAGAATCTACTTATGTTGATTTCCCCCAGTACCGCAGTTGGTTTTACAAGTTCTATTTTGCACGTTCTATCGGGCATAAAAAAATGTTTATTTAGGATTCTATAGGAATTTGTAACGTGTTATAAATGTGAAAACTAAATCAAAATACACTCTAGCCTTTTGGTCGTAGACACAACAGTATTAATTTTATTATTTTTGTGTCTCCCTAATTAACGACAGTCCCTAGTTGTTCGCAGAAAATTTAAAAATGTTCTTAATCTGGGTCTCCAACTACCAATTATGACTTCCTTCATACAATTTTTATATAAAAACTTTATAAATCTAACACCAAAATCACGATTTTGTTGCCAAAAGACATGATGAAATAAATATGCCCCGTCTATGGGTAGCAAGGATAATAACTTAACATTGTTTTTATGTTAAAACATAAATACTTATAAAAAATACAACATAATGAAGATTAACACGAGTCTCCTTTCTAGTAAACATTTTTTGTTACTTCTTAAAAAAAAAAATACAACAAAGTTATATTTGTTATCCCTTTTTGATAGATTAATACAGGGGTTTCCATTTCTTTGCACAATTGTGCATACCACTACAAACACATATTTTTATGCTCTTCAATTCAGTCGTCGGTGTAACTTCGACAAGTGTACATGTTTAGCGGATGCTATATTATTTTGTTTCAGCTTACACTCAAAAATATTGTGCGATCAAAAATGCTTTTGGTAATATCCAATGCCTTGCGTGCAATATTTAGAGTCTAAATTTTAAGACTTAAATGCAGAGTAATATAACATTTCTATTTAATTTTAACATAATTTAAATTCTTGAAAATATTTAACAGCAAAGCTAACGTAAATTTTATTAAGTAAATTTTTTTAACAATAACATTTACTGCAACGTTTAAGCTAACGATATGTGTTTTGTTTGTGAAAAAAATTCTTTGATACCTGTAAAAGGGTCCCTTTTGCTTTCTTTAAAAAGACGTACCTAAATTCAGAAATTATTAAGAAAAAAATAGCCAAAAGAATTTGTTGGTATTTTGCTTGTAAAAATATTTTGGTTTCTGTACCAATCGCGTCGGTGGGTTTTTTCTTTCTTTGAAAACACTTTTCTTAAGTAAGTAGAAATATTTAAAAAACAAGTAAAAAAGTCTTGTTTTGCTACAATTTATGTGTAAATAACCTGTACACATAAAATCAAATGTGACAGTAGGTAAAATGTTTGGGTACGAAGATGTGTTTTATTGATGTATTAATGAAACTTTATTGTTTCGCACTATTGCTTACTTTTTTATGCTACAATTATTTGACCGAGCCCAAAGAGTTAAGGCTCAGTAAGTCTTTACTTTCTCTTCTGTTACGAACCAGCTGATTTGTTTTTGTTATTAAAAAACCTGTGAAATTGATTAGTTGTTCTGTTCTGTTGCGGTTCAGTTTGATAAAATCAAAAACTTGTAAAGTAATTGTAAGTGACCGCAAAATAAATAAAAATACGTTAATTAAATTTTATTTCTTCAAATTTATGTGCATAAAATTTATTGAAATAAAACAATGGATGGTGCAAAACTAATAAATTTGTCATAAATGGCTAATTAGTTGCTACAGAAAAAGTAACTTTTACAATTTTGAAACAGAACGGCACGGAACAGAACAGAAACAGAAAGTAAAGAATAACTCTGCCTTTAACCTTACCAATTTATGGTAACTATTTAACGTAAATTTGCTGGAGTCTGCACAAATGGAGCCAATGTAATGTTGGGCAAATATAATGGACTTATAGGCCAATTAAAAAAACACGAATTTGCAGTTCATAATTTTCACTGCATTATTCATCAGACCGCTCTTGCATCGAAATTCATAAATGATACCCCAGCTATGAAGACAGCAGAGGATATAATAAATAAAATTCTAAGTCGTGGTGATTGCCTGAATAGACTTTATGATTTAAGAGAAGAAGTTCTTCAGTTTCTAGAACCTGAGAAAATAAAAAAAGTTTTAGTCCAGTGTTTAAAAGACAATAATTTTATTTTAGACTTAGCTTTTTTGGCAGATACGACAAGTATGTTAAATGAACTTAATTTGGAATTGCAAGGAAAGGAACGCAATATATGCGACTTGTCAAAAATCATTCACAATTTTAAAACAAAACTTTTTCTAATTTTTTCCCAAATTAAAAGTGGTGATTTTTCCAACTTTCCAAAAACTCCACTTGTTTACAGAAATCTCGAAATCGACAAAAGATATGAATATGCCGAAATATTTGAAACACTTTTCAATAATTTTCAAGACAGATTTCAAGATTTTGTAATTTTACAACCGCTATTAGATCTTTTCGAAAACCCTTTTCGTTGCGATGTAAGCAAATACGAATTTGATATTCAATCAGAACTAATCATACTACGAAGCGAAGTAAATGTCCCAGACGAAACTAATATTGTAGAGTTCTGGAAAGATTTGGATGGCGAGTTCTATCCTGAACTAAAAAAAATTCATTGAGGTGCCTCTCTTTATTCGGCACTACTTACCTATGCGAACAAATTTTTTCGGATTTAAAATTTATTTCGTTGCTTGGAACGTAATGAATTAAGTTCATCCCATTTGAAAAGCAATCTACTATTACGAAACTGCCATAAAAGTATAAATTTAGATGATTTTTTTTATAACTTGTATAACACAAGGGAAAAAAATTAAACATTTTTTGTGTTGCTAGAAAATTTGTAGCAGTTCTTTACCAATTCAATGTCGCTGATTTTAAAACTGCACTTTTTTTTCTATCAGTTGCGATTTGCGTGCAATATTTATTTTTTATGAATTTTTAAAACATAAAAATCTTTAATTTTTTACAATTGCTTGAAAAGATATTTGAAACTGGTTTAGAGTCAAAAAGCTTCCGAATAAAAAAAAGTGTAGTTTTAAAATCAGCGACATTGAATTGGTAAAGAATTGCTACAAATTTTTTATCAACACAAAAAATTTTTAATTTTGTACCTTTGTGGTATACAACTTATAAAATATGTATATTACTAACATTTTATTTCGGCTGTAAATAATTGCATTCTCTCAATTTGCTTACTCTCTGGTACTCACTAATACACAACCAAAAAAATTTTGGAAATCCCTGGATTAATACCTTCTGAACCAAATTTCGCCCACTTACCACCCGAAAAATAATAAAAAATGGAAACAAAATTGCCAAATAAAATAATATAAAATAAAATATAAAATCAAAATACAACAATATAAAAAACCCATTTCTACACTGGCCTTGTCATCTTAACAGAATATAGACATTCCCTTTGTAACACTTTGAAATAATTATGTTTATAACATAGCAAAATAAAAGGAACCTTTTTGAAACTAACGAAAACAGTTTGTAATTTTACGAACATACATACTTACATATGTATGTAGTTCCTAGCTTGCTCTTTTATACGGAAAAGTTTTGTAGGTATTATTTATTATTTAAATGATTTTATTAAACAAGTTTAAGTGCAATATAGTAAACAAATTTACATTACATTCTTTGAATTACGCTTTACAGTCAAACGCATGAATTCATAACCACTTTTTTTCAATAGTAATACATAAAATTATTCTACTACACAAAATAGCATAACTTTTTATATCAGTGTTATAATTCAGCCAATTTGTCATATAATTTTGCATAAATTTGTGAGTTTGTGTGTATTACATTGTATATAAATATTAACATATGAATGCACATATGTGCGCATATATAAAATTATTTCACTAATATTTTTATATTATTTATGCAAATAAATGGAATCTTACCCGCTTTACACCTTAAAGAATGATAAAACACCAACATCATGCGCGATTTGATTTTTACTTTAAAAAGCTTATGTACATATTTAACCTCAAATATAAACTTAATGAGAAGCAAGAATTCCAATTTACTTTTTAAGCCTTCGTGGAACACATGAGTTTGGCCAGACCTTTTTCAATGTGTATTGAAAATCAAAACGTGCGGAGGGTCAAACATGAATATCGAGGGCCTATATTCAAAATCCTCTATCTTAAAAAATACAACTTTTCAGGAGAGCCAAATAACTGTATTTTTCGCGTATTACTTGAGTTACTAAGATTCGGTATTCTACAATATTTTTTAAATCAACTACTGAATCTCACAAATAATTGGTTCATAAAATTTTGCATTATTGGGAACTTTATGCGAGATAGAGGGGTTTGCTTCTCAAAAATATTCAATATGTACGTTTGAAAATGAAAAGGTTTTGCATTTTAATAAAAATAAATTATTTTGATTTTATCTATGTCATATGACAGTGTTTAACGTGGTTAATTTAAGATGAAGGCTAATAATATGTACAACATAAGATAAAAAAAAATTAACAATTAGCAATATTAAACAAAAAGTTATAGCAACAAATTTATTTTTGGTTTTTGCTTTTTTAAGTTTGTTTGGTGTTTGATTGGTGTAAATGATCGTAAAAATAATGGTGTTCCGGTTTTCGTTAAATTTTTTCTGTATAAGGTTTATTACGAACTGGTAGATCAATGTAATCTGTATCAAAATTTAATTTATATTTTACGATACCATCTGGAAAATATAAAAGAGGTCTTAGACACTGTAGGATCGTTTTATATCCGTCCTGGTCTAATTGAAAAAAAAACGAAAAAGGTTGTCATCACTGTAATTATTAAAGAAATCATAATTGAAAGATTCTGCATCAAACAGCTTTTTTACGATCTCATTGTTAATTTCAACAGTCTTTCTGGCTAATCTAGTAATTCTAACGTAATCGATTGGCAAGTGTTTAGATTGATTTTTTAACTTAATCTCTATCTTAGCATGGGCACTATCGCACTCTATTTGCGTGTGGCCATTCTCTAAGAACTTCTTTTCAATAACTTTACTATTTTCAGCAGCAAAATTGGATTGAGCATTAGATATGTAAATAATGGTTACGGTTTTGGTAGACACAACCATGCGAGAAAATTGTAATTGACAATGAATCTGATAAGCAATACGTTTTTATATGATGAATAATATAGGAAACAAATACCGACCTCTATTATGAATAGTAAAATTGTTTGCCTAAAGGCGTTGCTTAAAGTAAATTCCTGATGCATTAATATTGGGACACAGTCTTACTGCTTGAGCGTCCATTGTAAAAACGTGACCATTCTCATCTGCAATTTTATCAATACTTTTTTCATACTGTGCACGATTATACTATCCAAAAACAAGCATGTAAACTATTTTCATGGTAATTCAGTTCAGAATCGGTTTTTGCTATTTTGGTAAACCATTAAAAATGTCAAATTCATGTTCAGCTTGCAAAAAATTAAAAAAACAAAACATGTATGTTATTCCAAAAAATATTCGAAAATTAATTATTAGAAACGATAGAGGGTGTTGCATTCAGAAAAATTAATTGCTTAAGATAGAGAAAATACAAAAATGCAAATAAAACAGTAAAAAAAACATGTTTGTTATGAAAATCGCAGCATAGGTGGAGGTTGATTTACTGAACATTTTGCGATTAAAAAGTAATTTTCGTAAAAATCAAAGATAGAGGGTTTTGAATATAGGCCCTCGATATATTATATGTTTTTCTTCCTGTTTTGTTGTTTTTGTTGTTTCTACACACAACAACGAAATCGTTTTTTCCAAACATCCCTACAAACACGAGGTCAAACCTTTGATATGAAATGAATTTATCATTTGACATCAATCATAATTTTCAAACGTTTTTCAATTGTTTGATTTTAACATTTAAATTTATATTGATAATCATTTGAAAATAAACAATTGATATTAAATGTTTTATCAATTTGATGTCAACTTGATGTTAAATACAAATCAAAACTAAAATTGGCAGTACTTAAGCGAAAAACAAATGTAAAAATTAAAAATGGCGATTAATGTTACATTTTTACTGTTTTACAAGTGAACGTATTATTTCTTGTAAATAAAAGTTATTTTTGTGTAATTACAAGGATTAAGAATACGAATTTTAAAAAATAAAGCGGCAAAGTCAAGAAATTATAAGTTTGTTGTATGGTAGTGGTGCTACAATCCTCAAAATAAAAAGGAGCCAATTTTTTTATCTTTGAACAAATTATAGGACGGAAAGAACATTATTACATATGGGGGATTTCATGTCAAGTGACCTAATTTTGAAATCGATGTCTTCCGATTAGGATGAAACCAAGGTTAGTCCTATTGTATAGTAGTTTAGACACAAATTTTTAACAAGATCGGTTTAAAAGTTTCTGAGTTAGTGGGGGTCAAAATTTGACATTTTGGCCATACAGGTGTTCTTTCTTATCCATGTAACTTATTACCTATTGGTGTTAGCAAAATTTGTCCCAAGTAGCTTCGATAGCCATTTGATCCATCTTTTGAAAAAATAATTTAGTTTGTCAACATTTCTACAGAAAAGTGATTTTATTCCTGGGATTAACATTATTACAGTATCGAAGGTATAAAATAATAATTGGGTTTGTAACATACCGTCGGAAAGGTTAATTTGTCTAGTTTCTTTGCATACGTTTTATTTTTAAGGCTTTAGAAACACTTAAACACAAATAGGAAAAAATTTAAAATAGTGCATATGCTAAAAATTTAAAAACCGTCGTCTAGAGTTAGAAATTATTTTTTTTATACATAAGCCACTCGCTTCCCAAAAAGCGACCAAAACTACCTTAAAGGAAAAGACAGAAGCTTTCTTTTGAGCAAAAAAAAAAAAAAACATTCCGGATAAAAAAAAATTTTACATTTAAAAAAAAATTTTAAATTTAAAAAAAAAGTTTTAAAAAATTTTTTAAAAAAACAATAAATTTTTTTTTCAAAATATTGATCAAAGAGCTATCGAAGCTACTTGGGACAAATTTTGCTAACACTAATAGGTAATAAGTTACATGGATGGGAAAGAACACTGCATATGCTAAAAATTGACAAACCCTTGTCTAGAGTTAGAAACTATTTTTTTTATAGAAAAAACGCAGTGATGTTTATTTAATTCAACTATAAAAGTCTTTATTGTTAGAGTTCAATTAAAGGTAAAAAGGTTATAAAACCGGAAAAGATTGAATTAGAAGTAATAATAAAAGAAACAAGTTACAAAAGCTAAATGTCAAAGATGACAGAGTTGTCATATTAGTAATTTGGAATGCTGCAGTAGGGTTAGGCCAATATATCCAACACCCCTTCTCATTCCAAATTGTCAACCAGTTTAATTCTGGATCTTAAGTCCCTTATTCTGTGTGGTGGGAGTGGTTTCGTGAGTAAATCTGCTTCCATGTCGTTGGTTGGACAATATTCACATCTTATTATGCCTCTCTTCACGTAATCTTTAACGAAGTGGTAATTTATATCAATATGTTTGGTTCTGTTGTTCAATTTGAAACCTTCAACGATCTTTATACAACTTTGGTTGTCTTCTTTTATGACGATGGGATTGCTTATAAGTTCTCCAAAATCTGCGAGTAACTGCTTCAACCATAACGCTTCTTTTGCTGCCTCAGCGAGTGCAACAAATTCTGCCTCTGTCGAAGACAGTGTCATACAAGTCTGCTTACGACAAGCCCACGTAAAAAGAGCACCATAAACCTTAAAAAGGTACCCGCTATTAGATTTTCGATCCAATCGATTTTCACTCCAATTAGCGTCTGAATAACCGGACAAAATTTCGTCATTATCTGGTGCTATACACAATTTCATATTGATGGTTCCTTTGAGGTACCTAGCCACCCTTTTCAGTTCCGTCCAATCCTCTTCGTTTGGCTTACAGATTTTTTGACTTAATATATTAACAGCAGCTGTGATGTCTGGTCTTGAGTTCAACGATATATATAGCAGACTTCCAATAAGTTTCTGATAGTTTTTGTTGTTGCTAAGTTCTGTTTGCTGCATGCCAGATTTTCCGTATGAGACTTCTAATGGACTTGAGGATGGTTTTGAATTGTCAATTATAGCTTCCGCTAACATCTTTTCAATATACTTCGATTGTGAAATAGAATAATAACCACGTTCTGAACGTTCCACATGTAGACCGAGATAGTGCTTTATTGGCCCCAAGTCATGGATCTTGAATGCTTTTTCGAAAATATTCTTTATAGCTTTAATTGTGGTTTCGTCTTTTGATGCAATCAATATATCGTCTACGTAAATCAAAACAAAAGTTAGCTTGACCCCTTCTGAACGTACATACAAACATGGGTCCACGTTACTTTGATGAAAATCAGACTTTAGTAAAACCTCATGAAGTGTTTGGTTCCATGCCCTTGCCGATTGCTTTAGTCCATATACTGATTTCTGTAGAAGGCATACCATGTCTTCATGAACCCTTTCTTTAAAACCTATGGGCTGTTCCATTAAAATTTCTTCGCTCAAATTTCCGTTTAGGAGGGCTGTTTCACAATCAATATGGTGAATTTTTAAATTCCGTTTTCCACTAATAGAAAAAAGTGTTTTAAGAGTAATTTGTGACACCACTGGAGCAAAAACCCCATCAAAATCCACGCCGTACTGTTGTGCAAATCCTCGAGCTACGAGTCTGGCTTTATATTGTTCACCATCGTCAGTAGATTTTTTCTTGAAAACCACTTTACAGCTGATAATATTTCGGTCTTTGGGCCTTTTCACCAATACCCAAGTTTCATTAGTTTTTAAAGCTTCAAACTCCTTTTCCATAGCCTTGAACCAATTACCTTTTTCACCACTTTGCATTGCTTCGGCATACGTTGTAGGGACATAACCTTGAATAGTATTTACATACCTTGCTGGGAGTTTTCCCTTAGTTTTACGTTCAGATTTCCTTATACCTTTTAAATTATCTGCGCAATTCTCATCACTATCAAAACCATTAAATGACTCAAACGAATCATCAGACTCCTCCCCAGAACTATTTTCATCCACTTCAACAGCTCCTTTAAAGAAAATTTCAAATTCGTTAGAACAGGTTTTATCTTTTTCATTGAATCCCTCAATTTTGCCTGTAAATTTTACATCTCGTGAAATATGGATTCTACGATTTTCATCAACCATTCGATAAGCCTTTGATTGTGGATCATATCCAACGAAAATCATTTTAACAGATTTTTCACTCAACTTCTTTCTTTTTATTTTGGGAATATGAACAAAACCTGTTTCACCAAAGATTCTTTACTGGCTTAAATCGGGAACTTTATTGAACATTCTTTCATATGGAGTGACCCCTGTTGTTCGAGTAAGAATTCTATTTTGCAAATAGTTGGATGTAGATACCGCCTCACCCCATAATTCGCCCGGTAGTTTTGCATCCGCTAGCATTCACCTTACCATTTCAATTAGCGACCGGTTCTTGCGTTTCGCGATCCCGTTCTGCTCCGGACTATAGCCGGCTGTATATTGAATCTGTATCCCTTCATTTTCTAAAAAATTAATTATCTCTTTATTTATGTTTTCCTTACCACGATCAGATCTGAATGTTTTTGGTTTAACACCAAAGTTTGTTTTGATCAAGGAAACAAAATTTTTTAATTTTTCGGGAACTTCAGATTTGTGCTTTAGCAAATTTATATGGCAATATCAACTATAATCGTCTATAAATGTTAATATGTATAGATTACTGCTTGGGGTAGCAATTTCCATCGGGCCGCATACATCAGTATGGATCAAATCAAATCTGTTTTCTGAACTTACCCCTTCCTTTTAGGAAATGGTGTACGAGTTGATTTACCAACAGGACAAATTTGACAGGAATCGTTTACTTCGCACTTGCCAATTTCAAAACCATCTGCCAGATTCTTTAACTTCATAGTTTCAATGGCTTTCGCGTCTCGGTGACCTAAAACTTTATGCCAATAATGGATACAGTTTCTTGAGCATACATTTGTAAGGTTTAAATGGTGTTCAATTTGACATAAATACAGCCCCGAATCAGAAGTTGCATAAATAACTACCTTACCATCTTTTCGTACAATACACTTTTCATCTTGAAAATCGACATTACAACCCTTTCTTGTTAATTGTTTAACTGATAATATATTCATGTTTACTGTAGGGGCGTACAGCACATTTTCAAAGGTTATGTTGTTGCAGTCGTTGTTATTTCTTTTCAGCTTTATTTTTATTGTACCTTCACCGCTTGATATGACTTTCTCACCATTTGCCAAAACTATTTCTTTTCGCAGATCACTATCTATGTTCACGAATAACCTCTTATCATTGCATATATGACAGGACGCACCGGAATCTATTATCCTCTTGCCAGAACTTTCAGTTGTCACCAAACAAAAATCATTATCTGTAGCCGTATTTGCCTTTTGTTGTGGCTGTTTTCTTTTCCACTCTTTGTATTTAATACAATTTTTCTTTAAGTGACCCTTTTTATGACAGAAATAGCACTCTATATTTGAACTTTGCTTTCTGTTGGATACCAGCATAGCCTTTTGTGAATCATTGGAATCGCCACCTTTGCGTCTAGAATATTCTTCAATTAATTTTGATTCAACATATCCAATCGTTAAATCCTCTTCAGACCGTGATTCTAGTGCAGTAATCAAACTATTGTAACTGGCAGGCAAACTACTTAACAGCATTGCAATGTTCCATTTTTCGCTAAAAGTATCTTCACCCAAATTCTGCAACTTAAGAAAGAAATCACTCATCGTACCAATATGAACCTTTATATCACCATTATCTTCCAAACGCATACTGCAGATTTTTCGCATTATACCAACTTTATTACTTAAAGATTTCCTTTCATGGTAATTCTGCAAATTCTGCCACATCTCTGCCGCCGTTTTGCATTGCCTTATTAGATGCAACTGGTCATCCTCTACCGCCAAAGATCTTGTTGCTCTCGCGATGTTGCCCTTCTTTATCCATGCATCATCACCTGTTGCTGGCTTTAGTGTTGTTAAAACCTCCCAGACACCCTCCTTTATCAATAGCATTTCCAACTTAAACTTCCACGTGAAGTAATTTTCAGCATTAAGCTTTGCCACTGATGTTTTTACATCTGTCGCCATAATTCTTTAAAACTTTAAACAAAAATATAATTATGCGTAAATTTACTGGGTTCTGGGCCCATTACCTATAGAAAAAACGCAGTGATGTTGATTTAATTCAACTATAAAAGTCTTTATTGTTAGAGTTCAATTAAAGGTAAAAAGGTTATAAAACCGGAAAAGATTGAATTACAAGTAATAATAAAAGAAACAAGTTACAAAAGCAAAATGTCAAAGATGACAGAGTTGCCATATTAGTAATTTGGAATGCTGCAGTAGGGATAGGCCAATATATCCAACATGAATAAAAAAAAAACATTCCCGCTAAAAAAAAAATAAAAAAAAGTTTTAAATTTAAAAAAAAAATAAAAAAAAATTTTTTAAAAAAACAAAAAACAGTTTTTCAAAAGATGGATCAAATAGCTATCGAAGCTACTTGGGACAAATTTTGCTTACACTAATAGGTAATAAGTTACATGGATAAGAAAGAACACCTGTATGGCCAAAATGTCAAATTTTGACCCCCACTAACTCAAAAACTTTTAGACCTGTTTTGTTGAAAATTCGTGTCTAAACTACTATCCAATAGAACTAACCTTGGTGCAAATTTCATCCAAATCGGAAGACATCGATTTCAAAATTGGGTCACTTGACATGAAATCCCCCATATTTTAGCTCTCTGGCCAATTGTTTATCTCACTGTTCCTTTAAATATCGATATAATGAGTTTTAATTAAAAAATAAAATATTTTTATTTATGTCCGACATTGTGTTATAATCCAAATTTGGAAAACAATTGAGAATTACGTTTGAAGGTAAGTTGAAAATAAAGGCATTTTTCAATTTGATAATAATGATTTTTATATCATTATCAAATGCTTGTGGTTTGAGAAAACGTTTCATTTCAAAATGTTTGCAATTAGAAATCAAAGCTCAGTGATTGTTGGGTTGTGTTGTTGTAAATCAACAGCGAACTTTGGAAAACACACACGTATGCACGCAGGATGCAAAGTTGAGAGATGAGGCAAAAAAGTTTTAAAGAGATTAAATTCCTCACTTTGTAATTTTACTCCTAGAGTTGCGCTACAAACGAAAAGTTTAATCAAGAAATTCCGGGATTGATTTTCGAAAGTTATCCCAATTAGGATAGTTTTGAGTACGTTTTAGTATTATTCGTACTTAAATTTAAACCAGTCACTAAAACTTGGGTTTTCCTGAGTGTTTTTTTTTTCTTCTTTGCATCTTATTCTTGAGATAACTTATTAAATAGTGTGATCGATTATTCGACTTTTTTCAATAACCGGTTTTCGAATATTCCGAATAGATGCTATTTTAAAAAACCCGGTTTTCGGTTAAGCATTTTGAAAATAACCGGTTAACCGGTTTTAATTCCAATACATAAACATACAAACTTTAACTTTATGTCTAAGATTATAATTGCATTTATGTATAATGTAGTTAAGAAACCGTTTAATAATGTTTGCTCTAGCCAAACGTTTTGCAAAAGCAAACAATTCTTAAAGAAAACTAGTGGTAACGTTAGGAGTCAAATATTAAATAGGTGTGAACATAGCTTTAGAATTTTTGAAAAACTTTGGTTTTAAAAATATAGGAATTTAATAAATTTATTATTTGACATAATTTCCCAAACTTATTGGAAATGAGTTTTAATTTGTTGCACGTCTATATGAAGCAGTAAACTTCAGTCATATTTTTGACTTTTGTTTCATTTTGTTTTGACATTTTTTATAAAAAATTTAAGTTTGCCAAATATTCAATTAGAAAAACACTTATATTACGGGTACATTTATAACAAAAGTAAGGAAAACGTATATAAATTACACATAGAGTTTCAGCTGGTAATTAAGGCGTTCAAAAGAACTGCCGAATTATTTTTGTTGACTTGGGAAATAAAAACTTAGGCAAGTTATTGCCGATTTAGCTTAGTAATTTCAAATCTGACTTTATTAGGTTTTACTTGTTCTTATATACTAATGGCCATTTTCTCAATGTACCGTCAAACTGCCTGTTACTTAATGTCAACATATATTTATTAGCCCGATAAACTGTCTGTTAACAATTTTGGGTTTCTCAATATACCGACAAAAAACATGGTTTTAAGCTGGCAACACCTCTCAAAATACATGTAAAAGTTGGGAGTCAGCTGATTGAATTTATCTGTACGGCAGATAAAAGGAAAATAAATAATCGGCAGATGAGTGCTGGTTAGCTTTGCGACAGAATAGAAGCAAATGAGACATTGAGAAAACCAAATATCTTTAATGTGCAGTTTTTCGTTGGGAAAAAAGTTAATCGCGTAATGAGAAAACGGCCATAAGTTTGATATTAATTCTTAACCTTTCTAACTCATTTTACTTATTGACAAAGTTCTATTTGTCTTTATTGGTACCATGGATATATCAAGATTTACTCTGTCTGTAATTGTTCTAGCCAATCAGAATGTTGGTATTTGTAAATGTACTCATTTACATTAAAAGACTCAATTTGGTTTGTTTGCATTCTGATTGAGTATTCTCCATGCATTCCTATCCCACGTGTTCTACATTTTAGTGAATGTGAGTTAATTGATAAATGCAGTTATTTGATCTATCACCCTATCTACCCTACTCTGATTTGGAATGTATGTATGAATTTCAGAGTGGGCAATGTGTGCGCAGTAGACACTTGTGAGGTACACTACACTAGCTTGAGTAAAATATCATGATTCGTTATAGTTTAAGCCGAACATTATTGATTTTCAGGAGGGGTATTTATATTAGAGCCATGGTAAGTTATGAACCAATCATCCCAAAATTCTGCAGAGTGATTTCTTATATTGAAAACCATAAATTTCAATACAGCGGTAAAATAAGTTTAAGGGCTTACACCTAATTTCAGAAGACTGCTAAATATGGGATCAAAGCTAAATTATGAATAGTATTTGACAAAATTGTATGATATTATTTCTGGCCATATGAAGGTTAGTTGGAAGAAATTTTACCGCCATATATATATACCTGCAACGTTTTAGGCGTATTTAATTAATTTACCAGATTGGGCTTTATATGGGGCCTATTGTAAATAACGGACCGATCACCAAGAAATTTATAAGTGTGATTTCTAGTCCTGTGAAACCGTGACGTGCCAAATTTTGTTATGATAGCATTGTTTATAACGGATTTGGTACTTAACTGTTTTCCGAGAGTAGGGTTTATATTAGGAAGCAAAAGTCAGTGAAAAATTACTCGTTTAATTTTATTAAACATTTGTATATTCATATTATTAATTTTTAACGTTTTTATATCAAAATTCTTAGATTTAAATTCCTATTAGTGAAATATGTACATATTTTTATATTATATAAGTTTTTTTTTAAATAAAGTATTCAAAATTCGATGGGACTCGAATTTATAGGGTAGGCGAGTTATATTTAAGTTATTGATACGCTCTTTTGCTGTTCATTTTTTTTTCATATTTAGTTTGTAGCCTTTTATTCTCTTTATGTGAAACTTAGAATTTAAGCTGTAGAATATAATAATTTTTGTTGAAAAGGGAGTCTTTAAGTTTGATGAAATCAATAAAGATCGTTACTCACAAAAAGTGTTCCAGAATTTTATTCAATTATTTAACTTACACACCAGGCGCGAATCCAGCTTGAGTCTTATGGGGTGGGGGGTTTTTTTTTGATACAAAAAAAGTAAAAAATTTGTTTTTAAAAGTTTATTAAAATTAAATTGTGTATATTATATTCAAAAAACTCAACAATATAAGATCAGTTCAATATAAATTAATTTTTTTAGATAAGCAATTTATGATTTCCTTGTGAGCAAATTTAGATAGTACAGTCTTTCTTCTGTCATTGTTAAACTGAGCCATGTTTTTATTAGACGACGGGTAGGAAATGACCTCTCTCTCGTAGCATTACTAACGAGTAGGGCAAGTTTTTGATGGCATATGCCATTTTTGTCATTTTTTTAATTAGTTTTTTAAAAAGCAATTTTTGGTCCAGCTTGCCAAAGAATACCTTTTTGCAGCCTAGAAAAAAATTTTTAAATTAGCTTAGCGATTATAAGGCAGAATCTATTCGAAATGCTAACTCAATAATGCAAAAATCGGACGTAAAAAGTACTTTCAATGCATCTACTCAAGCCTCCAGAAGTTACAAACGAAAGGAATTTCTATGAATGAAAGCTTTGGCTTAATTGATAGTGCTAAGGAAAAAAATACAAGATGTCTGTTAAAAAAGATTTTGTTGAAAAGTTTAAAAAACATTTTAGATCGTAATGCATGGGGTATTCAATACTCCTGAAAAACCTATATGGCTTGGCATTTCAATTTTGAAAAAGTGTTTTAATCGATTTTCTCACAATTTTGTTTAAATGAAAGTGGGGCGGATGAATTTATTGACAACCTTTCTCCATCTGAACTTTTAGTGTTCAAATATGCTCCAGTTACGTCTTGCGATGCTGAAGGAGTGTTTTTCATTTTGTAACGTAGATTTATACTTCCCAAAATCTACGCCACATATAATTATATTTTATCCATATAATTATATTTTATTTCATTTATTTAATCTTAATACTCTACGAAGTTTATTATTATACATACATTAAACTTGATTTTAATATAATATTATAATTTACGATAATTTTTCAATTACACCTGAAACCCACTAATGTTACATTATTTTAAATGAAACCCAATAATGTTACTTTTTTATATAAGAATTCCTATTTAGTTTATGAATAGTTTAGATTTAGAGACAATCGGGCCGATTTCATTGCACCTACGATCTTGCCATATTAAAGTCGACTTAGTCCTCGCCTTCTGCACGACGGTCGCCGACACTTGTATTAACTTGGGTGTTGCCTTGGACTGCGAATTCGGTTAACAGTTTTTGTACTGTGACTTCGGTCAACAGTTTTGTACTGTAACTTCGGTTAACAGTTTTGTACTGTAACTTCGGTTAACAGTTTTTGTACTGTGACTTTGGTCAACAGTTTTGTACTGTAACTTCGGTTAACAGTTTTTGTACTGTGCTTTCGGTCACCAGTTTTTGTACTGTAACTTCGGTTACCAGTTTTTGAACTGTGACTTCGGTCAACAGTTTTTGTACTGTAACTTCGGTTAACAGTTTTTGTACTGTGACTTCGGTCAACAGTTTTTGTACTGTAACTTCGGTTAACAGTTTTTGTACTGTGACTTAGGTCACCAGTTTTTGTACTGTAACTTCGGTTAACAGTTTTTGTACTGTGACTTAGGTCACCAGTTTTTGTACTGTAACTTCGGTTAACAGTTTTGTACTGTAACTTCGGTTAAGAGTTTTTGTACTGTAACTTCGGTTAACAGTTTTTGTACTGTGACTTCGGTCAATAGTTTTTGTACTGTAACTTCGGTTACCAGTTTTTGTACTGTGACCAGTGTTGCCACTTTGTGGGTAATTACCCGAATTTGGTATAATTTTTACCGTCGTGGGTAGAGCGTGGGTAATTTCTCTTAGGTGTAATTCAGGTGTTATTTGAAATTCTTACTTTAGATACCCAAATAAAATCACGATTCGATTTCAGTGATGACATTTAATTCTTTTAAATATTCTTACTAAAAAATGCACAGTCTTTTGGACCAAAGTTTTGGTTTCTTTTTATGAAAGGACATCAATCAATAAATATATATTTTCAAAAGTATCGTAATGAATTTTGCAAGATGGTCCCTTAGATTTGGATAAAGCTGCCTCTTATACCCCTGACAGACATAGCGTTCGTATACTATACTAGCATAGTATACCACATGTGTGTCAACCTAAACTACAATTAAACCACGAAAAGAGTGGTACATATATTGCTGGTTTATGTACTACCAACATGTCAATAGTATAAATGTGATATTTAATTAAACACAGTTTTCTGGCTGTGCTCAGTAAGAATTGTAGTATGTATACCATGGTTTGTAAACTATATGTCTGTCAGGGGTATTATAGTGATTTAGAACCTAAAGTTTATTGAAAAAAGTTGTTTAAACAGAAACCAATATTTCAACATGTAATTAAATTTATTTTCATCTGGAAACTTTCAAATGCTTTAGTTCGAAGAATATTTAACGCCCTTATCAGTTGTAAAGCTGATTTACGAAAGGGACAGTTGTATAACAACCAGCAGGCATTTCGTTAACTACATAAGGTTTAAAGCGTATTTTTTAAGACCATGAAACTTAAAATTTTAGACAACACAAAAAGAAATAGGACAGGCGCGGTCCTTGACAAAACGCCTTGCAGACGTCCAATTTTATTCCTCTTTTTTGAGCATTGTTGGCTGCTTGTTGACCTCCAAGACGTCAATTGCTGCTGTTTTATCAGCCTAAACCAGTGACTTTAATCAAGAGATGTCACTTCGCACGGCCATGATGTCAAATTGACGGTTTATTTTCTCTAAATCAACACATCGCCTTTATTTGTGAATAAATAAGCTGCGTCAGTTTAATCATGAAGTGGCCTTTAAGTTGCGAAAATCGATGGCTGATTTTAAAGTTAATTTGGATAATTTGGTGGCGTTGTTCAAGCATGAATTTCTTCATGATGATGTTCGTTTGACAGCTAACCTTTCGTAAGCTCTAGGAATGCCAATGAGGATTTTAAGCCTTCCCTAGATATATGCAACCAACTGTGGAAGCTAATCTCATTATATTAGGAGTTTTATTAATTGTTTTTAATTCTTTTTTGTTAATTTATTTAAAATTACAATATGAATCTTAACAGTTTGACTAATATTGATCTTCTTTCAATGAGTTTGTTGTGTTTTTGCTTCTTTTTTTTGCTTTTTATTAAATAAAACTTCAATTTTATATAAGGTGTAATTTCATTTAAATCGGGTAATTTTGCTTCAGCTCAAGTGTAATTTTGAATTTTGCTGGTGCAGTGTTACTGTGACTTCGGTCAACAGTTTTTGTACTGTAACTTCGGTTAACAGTTTTTGTACTGTGACTTCGATCACCAGTTTTTTTACTGTGACTTCGGTCAACAGTTTTTGTACTGTGACTTCGATCACCAGTTTTTTTACTGTGACTTCGGTCAACAGTTTTTGTACTGGGACTTCGGTCGCCAGTCCTCTCTTAGTAAATCAGTAGTTAGCCTAGTATATAAGGATGAATTGTAGTATTTAGATACCTAGACATAAGAACAAATCGTAACGAGCTACCTCATCATTGCCGAGCATTAAAGGAACCCGATCCAGATTCCCCACCCGATTTCGACCCGAATACAGTAGCCGAGGAGAATCCGCCGAATTCCTGCCTGTTAGCTGTGCTGCAAGGTAAATCATTCGTATTTTCACTTAAGGTACGTGGATTCCGTAAGTCGACCCTGGACGCAGCTTAACTACCCCAGCCAACGACAAAACCACTGTTTTATGTGAAAACATGAGATTATCAGGGGTGTTCTAGAAATCGAAGACGCAAAACGCAAAAATTTTAAACATCGTTTTTTAAAAAGGTTTCCGTGGTAAAAAAATTTTATGACAAATATTATAAAAATATTTCTTCATTAAACAGAATTTTATAACAAAAAAAGTGTTTTAAAAAAACTTCCAAATTCTTGCGTTTTGCCCCCCAGATTTTTTTTTTTTTGACAATTTGAAGAAACATACTATTGTACTTCCCAGTAAAAACTTCGCTAACTTTTGCAAAATGAATAGCTTCTCTCACACATTACTTAGTAGCTTTCTTCTTTAACTGCTTCTATAACAACTTTTAAGTTTTTCTGATTACTTTACACATTATTTTGTAGGCGAATTTTTTACTGGGGTACAATTTAACTTCTACTTTTGGGTTACTGTGCCTTACTTACGTGCTATTTTTTTTCTTGTTATTTTTTTGTTATTTTTTATCACCAATAAAAAACTTAAGATAATTTTAACTGCATATTTTAAAATTTTTAAGCGCATATATTTCTATTTTTATTGCAATTTTTAATGCGCATAAAACGCGATTTTATCTGCATAAAAGTCTGGGCCCTGATAATTACAAAAAATATCTATGACTGCTGTTGGCAACCGCTAAAAGTTTGTATTTTTACTGTTTAGTTATGACGAGTCTATGAACACAGTACTTAAAATTTTTATTTTGTTTAAATCACAACAGTATTTTCACTAAACAATTGAAAATATTATTTAGGATATAATGACGATATGATTTAATAGCACACATTGTGAATCCCTCAATAGTATCGTCAAACTATTTAAAATATTTAAAAAATAATAATGTATTACTTTAAATTTGTTTCATGTTTTTCTTGCAAGGAAAAAAATTGGTACATAAAAATTGAATTAATTTTTTTAGTGATGAAGAAACAAAAGATTTATAACTTAATATTTTCCAATTTTGGAAGTACCAAAAACTTACCTCTTTGTCATTTTTTATAACTTTGAAAATATGAATTAAGTTAAGAACGCAATTTTTCCATTTCCGGCAAAAAATTCTGAGACTTCTTTGCAGATTCTGTAAAATCACTTGAAAAAGTACTAAAATCTTAAATAACAAATACGGTACTTTGAAAAATAAGTTAGTCTACCAAACTTTGACGATTTCGTGGAGTTTCAATTACAAAATCTGAAAGTATACGATAATACAAAAACTTCTCTTAGCAATATTATTTACAAACAATATTTGCCATTTTTTCTACGTTAAGTAGTTAACAAAAGTGCAAAGTTTAAGAAGAATAGATATATTAAAAAATAAATTTTTGGGAATTTTTTTTAGTAAAACGGGTAAAAGTGTTTTTTTTTATTAGCGCAAAATTTTGTGGACTTTGGTGCCCTCCACTGTAAGCCAAAAGGGAAAATTATGAGTTCTACTTTCAAGCCGTTCTAATGTACTTTGATAGCTTTACAAAAATGTGTATTATTACATAATTATTCTTAACACTTTAATAATCTTTAGTTTTGCCTATGGGATAGAGCACTTTGGGTCAGGCCTCCAATGGGCTTCTTATTTGGAAGAATTAGTCAATGGGCTCTTAGCGGGACTACTCGGGCTTGGCAGAGCTGAACGGATTGCCAGGTATCGCGCACGATGTAGCCGGTGCTTAGTAGGTCAAATTTGGAAGCACTGCTGGGCAAGAGTAGAGCCTGCATCAGGATCATGATAGATATTAAAACGAGCCACCGGTATTCGTAGTGGGAATGACCTGGCTGTGCAGCAGGAGAATGGAAACTGGACACATGTAGGGCAGTTTTCTGTTTGGTAGGGTTGTTTTTGCTGAATGAGCACTGCATGGGCACTTCAATACGAATATTTTTATATATGACAGTAAAGTTCTCCGTTGACTCTATTATGTAAAGTTTTGGAGCAGCGTTTAATTGGCCAAAAAAAAATGTTGCGTTTACTTCTGATTCATGAAATGTAACAGCCGCTGTCAAACCAACTCAAAAAGCTTAAAGTTGTGCACAAATTTTCGTTATTTTGTTCTCAAAACTTTTGTTTCGACTACAGTTTTTTCAACCCTGTTTTTGAGTTAACATTTTCTGGATAACTTTTATTTACAATCTCTGCATTTTTTTTTTTTTTATTAATATATTTTAATTGTTTTGAGTGGATTCATATCTAATACCAATGACTAATACTGATCTCCTTGAAAAGAGTTTTTCTTATATGTTAAAGTTTTTTAAAAATCGCTTATATTCATTTAATAGTTTTCACTTTTTGAAGTGCTTTTAAATAAAAAAAAAAACATCAATAAAAATTCGCTTATAAATGTTTACATTGCTTATAAGAGCTTTTTTTCATCAGCAAAACTATTTAACTTTTACCAAAAGTGCGTAAATAAATTCGAAGTTTGATCAAAATTTAACAGATTTAGTTTTGATGAAATACGTTTTGTGTAGTTATTTTTCTAACTGATTTAAGTTTCAAACTAATACAAGCGGTAAATGCCTACAACCAGTGTGCCAATAAGCGATAAATACTGTTAAACGTTAATTTGCTATCGGATGGTTTTTCATTTCAATCGGTTAATTTTTGTTCATCTAGAGCTTTTGAATTTTGATGGTAGTAACATTGCTATCAAAGGCACAAAGACAAGCAGTTTTTGCCTCTTAATTCTCCACCAACAAGAACCAAAATGACAAAAAAGCGAAATATTGACAACCATTAACAAGTCTTCATGGATTTTTAGAGCTCTATAGCAGCGGTGGGCGCTGGTTTGCCTGGATTACGAAGTTTGTTGGGTTTTTACATTTACTCATCGTGTTTTTTTTACCAGAGCTGCCAAAATGACAAAAATTGCCCTGCTAAGATATTCCTTAAAATCTCCAAAACATACATACACTTGTTTTATTATACTACTTTTTAACTTAAAAAAAGTAGGTTTAAAATAGAGAAAATAAATTAAAAAAAACTATTTTTAGCAGTCAAAACAAGAAGAAATAACAATATTTACATTGAAATCAGAATGTGAACAATTTACCGTATAACACATACACGTGTTTGTGTGATGTTGTTTTCGCTTATTTACTACTGCCCACAAACTGTATATCTTGAATTCATTGTCTCACGCATTAAAAGTAACAAAGGCAACCCGAAAAACAAATACAACAGAAAGAAAAAAATAAAATAGTATTCAGTTGCTTAATAAATTTCAACAAAGCAGGAGTGTTGCGCATGTTGTTATATTGGCAAATTTTGCAATTTCGTAGTGGTACACTGACAATATATATTTATTGTGTTGTGATCAAGCTGTGCTTATGTTTGTTTTTTTCATCTTATTTTAAAAACTTTTCAGCAATCATTTGGGATGCTGAATTATATAATAATCAAGTATTTTACTGAATTCCTTTTTGTTTTTTGCATATTTACATATAAATGGCACACATTTTGAAGTTTTTGCTCACTGTATTTTCGATTTCAGGTGACCATATGCATATATATATTTTACCGTTAATGGAAACTTGATTAATTATATATGTAATAATAATATTTTTACAGAACTTTTTTTATTTTTTGTTTTCTATATTAAAATACAGTTTAAAAAATTTTCAAAAATTTCTCTAAGTGTAAATCAACTAATTTACTCTCTTTTAATCAATGTTCTCTATCTGCCCTTCGCTGCTCTATAGCAGTGCAGGCAGCGTTACCGTTGGTGCCACTAAAGTAGCAATTTGCCACTTTTTCGGCTGCTTGGATACTATTTGGCCACTTTTACAAAATGCACCCAAATGTGATACTTTTTGTAATTCTTGCCACTTTTTTGATACTTTTTACGTTAGGAAAATATACTTTTTTTCATTCTGTTTTGTTATAACTCCCATACTAGCCTTGAAAATTGGGTTCCAAGTGAAGACATTCTACAAAATTTTGAAGTCGTTTTAAGAACTAATTGTAAAAAAATATGTATGTAACTGACCAATTGAAAAAGTTTGTTTAACCATTCTAACTGATTCTTATATTTTTTGGAATGCTTAAGACAAAATGAGCACAGTTTTCTCCCATCACGTCACATTTATCAGATACACCAATTATTGTAATTTCGGAAGATGTTTTGTACCACAATTAATAACAAAATCGAGTGGTATAGTTTTGTTCTATTTGTAAAGCTGATTACAATAATTTGAAGCAATAATAGACGAATTTGGATAAAAACTAAATATCCTATACTAAAGAAATTAAAACACTTGCACTTAAATTTAGTAGCATGTATGAATGCCGTGTATTTATTTGTATTGAAGTGCGAAACTGATTAAATATAACGAATTTTAAAAAGTGATATTTTCGTTTTTTTGTTTAGGATTTCTGATAAATGTGACGTGATGGGAGAAAACTGTACTCATATTTGGCCATAGCATTCTAAAAAACATAAGAATCTGGTGGAATAGGCAAATAAACTTCTAAAAAAAATTTTAAAACCTGTGCAATACAATGTCTTAAATAAATCAAAGAAAATTTATTCAAAAAGAAAAGTACAAGAAATATATTACTTAATGTATATATAAAACAAATTACATAAATATCTTCTAATTGCTGCAACAATGTCAGAATTCAAAAAACATGTTTGGCAGAAAACGAGTTTAACGTTTTTGAATTAAAAAACATTAAAGAAAATATTCAATATTTTTTATTTTTCGAATTTATTCTATGAGTTAAACTTCAGTTATGTATTTTTATAAAGCTTTTTTGTAATAGTCATATTCCTTCAATTTTTCAGAAATGACTTTATACACTACCAGACTATTATATTGTATTTTCTTGTTACATTTTACCTTAGCTTTCCTTTGGAAAGCAATGAGGTATATTGTATGTAAAGAAAAATTTACAATTATTAGACACCAGCAGAATGTAATGCATTTTTGGCCCGCTACGGCCTTCGTCAGCATTCTTTGTGTCACACTGGATAGTGATACTTTATAAATTGAATGTATTTAACTCAACAATTTTAACAAATAGAAACTGGGAATTATTTCCTTCCGAAGGTTACTTTATATTATATTCACAAAGAATGCTGACGAAGGCCGTAGCGGGCCAGAAAATGCATTACATTCTGCTGGTGTCTAATAATTCGAAAAATAAAAAATATTGAATATAATATAAAGTAACCTTCGGAAGGAAATAATTCCCAGTTTCTATTTATTAAAGAAAATATTTTATAAAAATAACTTCTCGAGAGAAATATTTAATTTAATTTTTGCAACAAATGAGCCATAAGTATGTATGTCTATTGTAATACGATCAATTGTTTTTTAGTGCATATAATTACTACATATATGTTTTTTTTTGTTATGTTTTTATACCATTTATAAAATGTTATTTAAAATTATAATAAATAGAAAAAAAAACGTAAAAAATACATAATGTGGTGTACTTATTTTAATTTGAAAAGTTGTGCCACTTTTTTTATAAAAATCCCCTTTTCGGTGCCACCTTTTTTTTAGATATCCCCTTTTTTTGGTACTTATTGAAAATATCCGACGGTAACACTGAGTGCAGGGCAACACACATACTATCACATTTATGCTTGTGTGGGAAGCACTAGAAAACGAATGACGCTCTTCAACAAGAACTGACGACAAAGCAACAGCACGAAGAAGTTTATAGTGTAAATGTGTCGACGTCACACAAGCAGAATTTTTTTTCTTGTGCACGCATACATAGAATTTGCAAAAGTGCCCTTCACTGATTTATAGCCATTTAAATGAATGCAAGTAAATAATTTTATTTAATGCCTCATAAAATTTACAAAATTAAAATTAAGTTAATGGACTTTGCGTGACTACAATAAAAATTACAAACACTAAATAAAGAAAATGCCAAAAAGTTTCCACTGAAATGTCATAAAAATTATTTTAAATATTCCTAATTTGCGTGTACCGCTGAAATAAATAGAATTTTGTTAAGTACAGTTAAACTAAATGATTAAATTAGCAGAGAGACCTCTTGGAGATTGGACGTTTGGATTGTTTGTTTTTTTTTTTAATAAAAAAGAAATGTTGCTGACCTTTTAAAAAAAGAAAACAAAACATTTTTCAAAGTCATTAAAAAAATAACAAAAAAATTTGTTATTAATTTTTATAGATTTAAAAGTTTTGTTTAAATTGATTAAAAAATGTATTTTAAAACAATTTTATGGCTTCGTGGTACAACTTAAATCAATTTTTAAATTAAATATTGAATAAGTAAAATATAATATTCGGTTCTACCGAACTTTAGATTTTTATCCAAAGTTCATTTTTAAGTGATCCTTTATTTTCAACTTGCTTTCAAACTTAATTCTCAAATGTTTTGCAAATGTGGATTATAATACAATATGGAACATAAATAAAAATATTTAATTTTTTTTTATTTAAATTCATTATTTATTTAAATAAACTGCAAGAGAAACAATCGGCACCATAGCTAAAAGATTTAATTAAGTTCTTTCCGTACTCTAATTCTTTGAAAGACGAAATACTTGGCTCCCTTTAATTTTGGGGATTCTAGTACCGTGATCATACAACAAACTTATAATTTCTTCACTTTCCCTTTTTATTTATTTTAATTCGCATTCTAAGTCATTTACTCACAAAGATTATTTAGTTTTTACAAGAAATAAATGGTTTCCTTGTAAAACACATTTAACCACGAAGTAAAAATTTAACTAATCACCATTTTTAATGTTTACATTTATTTTTCTCTTTAGTTTTGAATTTAAAACTTGATACCAATTTGACATCAAATTGATTAAACATTTGATGTCAAATGTCAATTTTCAAATCATTATCAAATGAAATTTAATTGATAAAACAATTGAAAATTGTGTTTGATGTCAAATGATAAAGTCATTTCATATCAAAGGTTTCCCTTCGTGTTTGTTGCGGTATTATGCATTTGTGCTGATGTATGTAACACTTTAAAATAAAATACCGATCGGCTCAGAATCACTTTCTGACCTAAGTAGATTTATATATTTATATATATTTATATGGACTCATATCTTAAAAAATAGGACCAGGAGGGGAGACACTATCTAACAAATTTTAATGCAAAATCAATGTTCTGATTGATTGAAGTTTAAAATTTAATTAAAATAAAAAAAATACAATTTATTCAAATTTCTGATTAATCAAAATAACAATTAATCGATTAATTTCGAATTATTGAGATCTTTGATTAATCGTATTATTAAAACAATTATTATTAAAACAATTTTTTCTTATCCATAAATATTATTAAAATCTATTTCTTATTTTAAGTCTGAATTTTGTTTTTTTTTACTTACCTATTTAAATCCAAATAAATATTCAGGCCATGGTTTTAAAATTT
The DNA here is from genome assembly GCA_949318255.1 of Pollenia labialis. Lineage (NCBI taxonomy): Eukaryota > Metazoa > Arthropoda > Insecta > Diptera > Polleniidae > Pollenia > Pollenia labialis. The sequence continues at coordinate 53,087,892 of OX439142.1, forward strand.
CGTCAGTTGTTTTGGACTCCTTAAGCTAAGATCCTACTATCGGCTCAACTAGCACAATCTGTGACGATTTTTATCGTGCTATATCGGCGCACATTTATAAACATTGCACAATTTATTTTTAGGTGGTCCCATTATCGTCGCACATTTTGACAATTTTTTTCGGTTCATATCGGCCAAAACTCAATTGCGACAATAATCGGTACAATGCGGTCACACTATCGTGCTATTTGGGCAAATTAAATCAAATGTTTTTGTTTATTTGCTTGTTGGCAAACATAATTTTACTTTAGAAATTCGCAAAATTCTCCGTCGGATTATTCCATTTTGTTTCCTCACAATTGTAAATAACATATTAATAGGTAATACATATGTATAATAAAAAATGTATTAAATTTTATTTACTGCACTTGTCCTTTTTTTTGTAATTATTGTTTTGTAAACAGATGTTTACAAACCAGGGATGGCAACATCGATACAACTGCAATGTTTTCGTTAGAGCGAATTGTTTTCTTTCATTTAACAGTACAAATGTAACGTTTTTATACATAAATAATAGATAAAACAAATGTAATTTTGGTACAATAAAGCTCAAAAAAGTAAAATAGTAGTAGCCAGTTGGTGCGATTTAAAAATTTCGTTTTGCCATCCCTTGTATCGGCGCTGATTGGCGACTGTGATCGGCGCACAAGTGGCCGATAAAAATCGGTACATATTAAACATTTTGATTGCTCCACATTGTGCAAAAGATTGGTCACATTATCGACGCATCAAGGTTAATTTTGATTGTCTACAGTCAGCACAATTTCGGCACAGATTGTCGCATATTAAAAAATGTTGACCGTTCACATTATCGGCACATGAAATACGACAAAAATTGGTACATTGCGCCGATAGTGGGTTCTTAGCTTTACTCTTGAACTGATCTTTGTAAAAATATTATATCAGCACGAATGTAACTATTTTTAGATTGTAATTGTATTACAAATTTGTTTGCAGAATTAATGACTTCTTGTAATCTATCATTATACGTATAAGTATGGAACAATATGAGGCATGTCGTTTATGTTTTGACTTACACTTGCTTCATGCGTTTCTTGAATAGCATGTTCAGAAAGATTAGGAAAATTAAAAATTTGTGTTTCTCCTTCTACTGGAATACTTTTTTTAATGTCGCATTATATGATTTTGAAAATCAATTTTTGTGCACACGTTTTAAAATTAGAAATATAAATCGTTCCAAGTGGAGTATGATGCAGGAAAGAAACCAAAGTCTCTGGCGGGAATCGAACCCGTCACCCCGGCGCTAATAGACTAGCTCACTACTAGCTAGCCTACCGGGGCTAGCATATCTTTTAACCCTTATACAGTGCTGGAAGTTGGAGTAATTTTATTTCTATTTGCTTAGCTAATATGAAAATTTTATTAATTATATTATTTATTTGAAGCCTACATTAAAAATAAGCAATTTTATGTTGAAGTAAAAAAGTTAAAATTGAGAAGATCTGACAAAATAAAGGAAAGTTTTACGCACTTAAATGAATAAAGCCGATTTTACTTCGTATAGAATTGAGCACGACAAAAAATATCTTGTTAATTGGAAATTTTTGTATTCCCAAAAAATTACTTTGATAAAAAAAATTTTACTTTCAATTAAATTGAAGGAATTTTATGTGAAAAAACTGGATACTTCCAGTTAATGGCTTATTACTTTCTTAATTTTTGTCAAAGTTTACAAATTGTATTTATCATGTGATCATCACAAAATTATCTTTGAAAGAAATATCAATATGTTTGTTTCAGTTAATTGATCATTGTAAAATGGGGACACCGTAATGACCCACCGGTATGTAATACAATTAAGACCTTTTCTCATACTCACCAAATTCCACCATTAATTTTTTAAAAATCGGTTGAGGCGTTTCGTTGGAAATTAACCTTAGAATGCATAACCGGGTACCTGTGTGTCCACTAGCAACTTTAAACGTTTCTAGCTGCAAAACCTACACTAATAGAGTATTGACGCTTCAGATCTGGGAAATTCAATGTTTTTGCAAGTTGTTTTATTGACCATTTATGAAATTCGGCTCAGAGGTTCCATAACTATTAGCTTCCAAAGATGACACCTACGCAAACGTATAACCGGGGTCAGGCGCGGATCCAGCTCGAGCCTTAGGGGGGGGGAAATTTTTTTGATACAAACAAGTAAAAAAATTTTTTTTAAAAGTTTATTAAAATATATATGTGTATATTTATTAAAAAAAACTCAACAATAAGGTTAAATGAAATATATGAGTAGTTCAATATAAATTAATTTTTTTAAATAAGCAATTTATGAATTCCTCGTGAGGCGAATTTAGATAGTACAGTCTTTCTTCTGTCATTGTTGATCCGAGCCATGTTTTTATTAGACGTCGGGTAGGAAATGACCTCTCTCTCGTAGTATTACTGACGAGTAGGGCAAGTTTTTTATGGCATATGCCATTTTTGCCATTTCTTCAATTATTTTTTTAAAAAGCAATTTTTGGTCCAGCTTGCTAAAGAATACCTTTTTGCAACATAGAAAAAAATTTTTAAATAAGCTTAGCGAATATGAGGCAGAATCTATTCGAAATGCTAACTGAATAATGCAAAAATCGGACGTAAAAAGTACTTTCAATGCATCTGCTCAAGCCTCTTGAAGTTACAAACGAAAGGGATTTCTATGAATAAAAGCTTTGGCTTAATTGATAGTGCTAAGGAAAATAATACAAAATGTCAGTAAAATAGATTTTGTTGAAAAGTTTAAAAAAGGTTTTAGATCGTAATACGTGTGGTAAATTATTCTATACTCCTGAAAAATCTATATGGCTTGGCATTTCAATTTTAAAAAAGTGTTTTAATCGATTTTCTCACAGTTTTGTTTTAATGACAATCTTTCTCCATCTGAACTTTTAGTGTTCAAATATGCTCCAGTTACATCTTGCGATGTTGAAAGAGTGTTTTTCATTTATGGAACTTTTTTATGTGATAACAGGAAATTATCAGGGGTGTGTTAAACGTCGTTCTTTAATAACATTTCCCTGATAAAAAAATTTTGTGACAAATATTATAAAAATATTTCTTTATTAAACAGAATTTTATAACAAAAATTGGATCAAAAATGTATTAAAAACAACTTCCAAATTCTTGCGTTTTGCCCCCAGAATTTTTTTTTTTGTTTTGACAATTTGAAGAAACATACTATTGTACTTACAAAAAAAACTTAATAAAAAAAAAGATTCTTAAATAACATGTTTATTTTTGTTATTTTTTTTACTTTTTCATGCATTTTGCCAGCCATTTTTCGTGCTATTTTAAACTTGCCCTGCTGACGAGCATTGAAACGAAAATTTTTTAATATTTTTCTTAGATTTCGGTAGATATCTTCATCACAGTTTATTAAAGCATCTACAACGTTATCTGATAGATTTTCAGATATTTTCCATGTTTGTTGCCAATGCAACCGTTCAGAATCAAGTTTAGATGTTATTAGGTGTTTAAATATATATTTTATCAACATAATCATCTCATCAGCTAGTTTTGATTTTAAAAGTTTTGTATCTGTATTTGACTTGATTACACTTTGAGGTAGAAGTTTAGGTATGTTTAATACATTTAGGAGATCTAATGGAAAACGTGTTTTGAGATCTTCTAAAATAAATTCAATAAGAGGAATGTAACCTACAACTCGGTAGTAATCTTCAACATTTTGAATGTGATTGGAACCTCGATTTGAACGCAGATAACTTTAACTTTTTCAAAAATCGCTTTAAATAGTTCTTCGGCTTTATTTCTTTTCTCTTCAAGGCACATGATTTAAGTTTTGATAAGGCTTGATCCTTTTTGAAGATATATATCGTGCTTTTGTAAAATGATACTATTCCTCAAATGAATTCAAAAGTACTAAGCGAGTTCCTTAATATAAGGCTTTTGATGAAGTATCTCTACCTTTCCACTCAGATATTTTTTCCAAAGCTTCTACTATATGATGTACACTTGTTGAAAAGTGAAAATTGAGTCGTGACGGTCCAAACATCTTGTCTCGCATAATGTAGAGAGTTTGGCTCCCAAATACTTTGCTAAAACTGTGTTTCGCTTGGGATGAATATATTTAAAAAAATTTGTCGTTTCTTTAACAAATGATACAACTTATTGTATTAATGGCATTTTGTTGCTTTTTAAAATTGAGTTGTTTGATTTATGGGAATAGCAAGGCGTTTGTTTTGCATTTGTCCAGAATTTTATAACAGCTCCATTTTCTGCTGACATCAGAGGACACCCATCTGTTCCATTTCCTATACAATTTTTTAGGTCAAGACTAAACTATGTCAAAGCTTTTAGAACTATTGATGATAGTGCCTTCGCATCAATTGACATATCACATTATCAATATCCTTTGAAGCATCTTCAAATGCGTTTACAACAACAAAGCCAATAAATGCTTTCCTAATAACTTTTTGTTGTATGTTGAAATATCTTTAAGATAAGGAAATCTGGGTTTTCCCCGAAAAATCTGTGTTTTCGTCAAAAATTATCGAATAGAATTTTGATTCATATAACACATATATACATAAATATTGCATATACATGCTAAGGCTTATTAATAATTCGACCGCACGCATTTTCAAGTCAAACGTTTATTCTTTGGATATAAATAGATGCCACCTGCCGGGATTGAATGTAGAATAATAAGTATTTAAATACAGTAAACTAGATGTTTCATTGGAAATATCTAATAAATAACTATTAGAATTAAGTTTTGGATACTTATTGAAAATTTCGTTAGATTCAATAAAAAAAACAAAAAAAAAACTTTGCTGGGATTTCCTAAAATTTTGTGCATATAAAAAAATATTATTATTGGGAATTCTTGTATTATCGAGAGAAACCAAAAATATTTTTAGAATTTAGGGGGGGGAAATTTCCTTATTTCCCCCCCCCTGAATCCGCGCCTGACCGGGGTAAATGTGTACCAAATAAATTTTTATATAAAAAAATGAGCAAGTAAGGAGATGTTTAAAATAAAATAATTAAATATATTAAATAATTGTATGTATATTTAAAGATTTTTAGTAAACAGTCTTTAAGTTAAATATTTTTTTCTGTAAGGCTAAATAAATAAAAATTACAATGGGGTACACGGGTGCCCTGGTTATGCGTTTGTGTGGTACATTTTGTTATGCATTCTACGGTTAGATTATGTGAAATTAACGAACGATTCTTACTATTTTAAATAGGCTTCGTCAAATTATCTTTAAAATCACGTTGTGTCTTTACGGAAAAGGTCAACATAGACGTAAAGCCAGCTAGCTGGATGGAATCACATCGTTTGAAACCACCCTTAGGTTTGATGCAAAATTTTAAGAAATTGCAAAATTCTACCAATGGTGTGTGATTATATACTTTTAAAGCAAACTGTATTTAAGTGTGTTTTCAGAAACTAATATCTATACATTTGTATTTGCACACTCTTATAAGCTCTTATATTTATTTATACTTTTAGTTTTCATTTCAAAAATATATGTATATCCTATGTGTAAATGCATTTATCTTTTTGTGTTTTTAACCTGTTGTGTGTTTTTTACAAATAACATCCAAATAAATATATCACACTCATTCATATCTACCAGGAGAAACAAAAAGATTTATTTTATTTCTTTTGTTTTACAGCAATGCTGCCTTTTGTTTAAAATTTATTACATTTGATTGTTATGTTTTTTAAGTGTATTTTATAGAGTGAACGAACTTAGAAAAATATTTAGTATATTTTGGTTTATTAAAAGTACTTTTACACGATATGTTTTTAGCAGTGTACTTTTCAAATTTCTCACATCGAAATGAGTACATGTCCTGTCAAAGCGAAAAGAATTTGCTTGTGTAATTGTTAGCTCGAATAAGCAGTGCTTAGTTTTTCAATTAGAGCGTGTTCTATTTTGAACTGATAAATTATCTGACATCAGCTATTTTGCATGTAATTTTTAATTAACCGCAATACAATTAAAAGTGAATCGAAACAAAAATCAGTACATAATTTGTAATTTGTGAATGTTTTTAAGTTATGTTTAGTTAATCTTAACCTTCTGTATATGTAAATTTTGGCAGACATTTGCAATTACATAATGATTTTCAGTTCGTCAGTTCATTTTTGGTTTGGCGCATAAGCCAAAATATTGAAGTGGAGTAAAACGACAATGAAGGTTAACAAAAAGTTTTCTGAAAATATACTCGATAGAATGTTTATGTATATACACCACTGCATCTTGCATATGTTTTCAAAACGATAGAAAAATGTAAATTTTAACTTTAAAATAGTTGATATGCAGCAAAATGAATAATATCTCAGAAACCACAAGAAATTTCGTGGAGCAGGTTTTAGATTAAAAAAGGGGTATTTAAAATATATATACCCCATACCTAACTCAATTTTTTTTAATGGTCGGTAGGTCAAACCAATTATTATTGGTTATTGGCTGACGATTTGGCAAAGCCACTGCAGAATACATATCTTCTTAACTTTGCCATTATGTATGTTTTAATCATGTTGAAATATTAACTAACAATAATAAATTAAATCTTATTCTAACTCCAATGTTTACGTCCCTCCAGTACCGGACGAAAGTTCTCCTCATAACGGTCACAGTTCGCATTTGTACGTGTTTATCACTATTCTGATCAGATAAGTGTTGCATTGTTAAATGTGCAACAACAAGAAGCATTAATCTCAATCTTCTGCTATGTTCATACGACGATATAAGCCACTGGTTTCCCTCTCTGAAACTGGATTGCCAAACATGCTGTTCATACGATTCGTTCTTGTTTAATTTTGACATTTTTTTTGTGTTGTTTTTGTGATTCTTTTTAAAATAGATAACAAAAAAATTAAACTTAAAAATATATTATTTAATACTTTTATTAATATTATTAGGTTATTATTATCACTTTATTTTATTAAACATCAATTTTTATTTTGTTGTTTTCTTTGTTTTGATTTTTTTTGAGAGCTAGTTCAGATAAACTAACGATAACTGTTATCAAAATTGGAGATGATGGTACCTTTTTCCTGTTTCGCAGCCTGTTTCAAAATGAAACGACCTGTTTCGCTCTCAAAATTTTGTATGGGGCAACCAGTCGTTTCAATCATGTTTGGGGCGCGAAACAGGATTGCGAGAGCGAAACACGAATATTGCTGTCCGTGTGAACATGGTATTAGTTGCTTTAGTCCTGGTTTATAGTTCTCCTCAGTAAACTGAGAGCAATCGGTTTAATAGAAAGAACATACTTTTGAAAACGCAATATTAATTTTTATTTCTTTCAGTGTATTCCAACTATAATAGTTGCTCCAGTAAACAATTTATTTGCCTGCCTACCCAGCGCTGAATTGCAAAAACCTTGAGTTGGTGTATTAACGCAACAAAATGCTAAAAAATATTCGCTTATGATTTTGAAGGTGTCCAATGAAGATTAAACCGCGTACGTTACAAAAACCAGTCGCAATGTCTTCCTTGGAACAATTCACCCCGTCGTCCTCTATTAAAAAACGGCGCAAACTTATCAAAAATTGAGACTGAACAACGCCAAACATTTCATAGAAGTTGACACACGATTTTGTTTGAGTTCGATTATGATCAAATGCAGCACCCATCTCACAAAAATATTTCTCATCGCCTAGCAATCATTAAATATGAGAACCACATCGCTATGCATGTTGCCTATGGTTTACACAATCTCTCGCATTTACAGTCTCGAATCGGCTAACGATATACTGTTAAACTTTGTTGCAATTTTTCAATTGTTTTGGGTGTAAAGGCCTCAACTTACGTACAGTATATTTGGCATCTGTAGTACTTGTCCGGCCAAAGCGAACTTTAGTTAAAAAACTTTTTTACAAATTAAATTGATGGTACAGAGCTGCTGTAGGACTTACCAAGCTTATGGCCAATTTTCAGGATTGATATTAAAACACATTTATTTTTAAAATCGTTTTAAATACAAAATTCTTTTCTTCACTAAAAACTTAATTGGAACTGAAGTCACCGATGTGGTACTCTTAATTTCTACTTAAGTTCTCGTTGCAATATTTAGCTAGGTGGCCTCAATATCACAACAATACAACAATAACAGGCAAAAAAGCATTAACAGTCAGCTGTTATTTCAGACCACCTTGTAAGTAAATACACTTGTTAATATTTTTTTTGTATTTAGTAGTGCTACCATACTTTTATCTTAATTAAATAAGACTTTTCAAATAAAACTCAAAAAACCAATCTGTATTTAAATACGATTTAAGTTTTTATGAAAATTAACTCAATATAGATTTAAATACAATCCTGAAAATTGGGCATTAGTCTTGTTTTGGGTGATGAGAAATTAAATTTTTTCTTTTTTTTTTGCTTAAATTATGAGATATTCTGCTATCAAATACAAGCTTAATGTAGCAGCCTATAAAAATATCCAAAGGAGTCAACTGCCAGATGCTTGCTGATAGGAGAAGTGTTACATATTTACATAAGAAATGGAAAATTCAAAAAGTCATGGACATTAAACCTCCCTTGCATGTTTAGCAATTAAACTGCTAAATTTCTTGGTGATTGGGTGGTAATTTTCGTCTTCCGTAAATTTATTTAATACATTTAAAATGCTCAGAACTAATGATCTTGTATTGAAATTTGTTCAAATCAATTTTTGTAAGACACTTATAAATTTAGTGATGTAAAGGCCACCCAAGATAATTTTTTATATGCCTAAAACCGTAACCAATAATGATATTGTTGTTAAATTTGGCTTTTTGTAGTTTTTTTAAATTTAATAAAGGTTTAAATAACAAATTTTCTCTGAAAATTATCCTTAACCCTCAAACAGCTGACAGTTTAAAATTTGTAAACTTTCCGAATTTGGAACGTTTTTTTTATCTAGAATTGTCCGAATTTCTTAAAACTTCATAAGAGAACTACAAATTCACTTCTAAATCGAATACAAGATTATAGAAGTGGTGAAACCGTTTTCTGTTCCTCATTTTACCAGTTTTTCAAAACTACCTGCTGAACGACTGACTGGTTTACATTTGTAAACCAGTATAATTTGATATATACAAAATTAATAGCACAGTGTTTTTTTTAAGAAAATTCAAGTTTTATTCAAAATTAAATTAGAAAGAAATAAAAATTATGCATAAGTAGAGAAAAAATAGAAATAATTATTGACAATCCGGGCACTTTGTTATCGTGACACAGTGCGTATCACATACCTTCTTACCGCAAAGAGAGCAACACTTTCGGGTGACGCGTTGCCTTTTCTCCATTGCGCAGAAGACGCACTTTCCTTTGATGCCCGATGTTCCTGGATTCGCTTGCAATTGTGGCTGTGGATGATCCTGTGGAAGGCTCCTAATGTGCAGCATGTCCAGCATCGCATTTCGAACATGAGTCCTACGATTGACGTGGCTAATCTGTGCTCGACGTCTGATGTTTGGAGTGGCCATATCATTCACCAATGCAATAAGGAAACTACGACGAGAATTGCTGGTCCCATGCGTTTACATGGGGTCTTCACCTGAGATAATATCGGATATAATATGTGAGAGAACGTCGGCAGAATGAGAGAACAAATTTCTTCATGTTAATCTTAATCTTAAACAAGGGGAACACGTATGTTATAAGATTTCATAATCGAATGATTCTCGTACAGTAAACTTGTGTCGTTTTTATTATTTTTTTTAGTTTTTCTATTTTTTTAGCTAAAAATATTGTTTTTTTAAACATTTATTACAAGATTTTCACTATTTGCACTAAAAAATTAAACAATTTAAAGAATGCGTCTTTTTTTTGTTTTATATGTATGTGTATTTTTGACAGCTCATCTTATAAGATGGTTGTTATAAGATTTCTCATAACAACTGTCTCATAATATTTATTATAATATTAATATTAACACTATTTGAGAGCCTACACGTAAGATAATGCTCTCTGCGTTTGAATTTGACGTTTGCTGATAGAACATCTTATATCTTATCTCACGTGGAGACGCTGTGTTAAGAATACCAAGCATTTGGTCCATAGTATCCACGCCAGCTTTCATACGATTATATTCCATTATTATTTCTGGTTTGCCAGTTTTTGCATCAATGGCGTTGTTGGAATGCAACGAGGATAAAACATAGACATTTTTTTTGGCTTTGGACAGTAAGCGACCAATGTGACGTCTTGGCGAAAGGCAAACACAGATTCGCCCACTTTTCTGTCACGTGTCCAATGCATTTCCTGTGGAATACATCGCTTGTTCTTGCGCATCGTGCCAACGACACTCAACTTTTTGTCAACCAATTGATGAGTAAAATCCAATCCGGTGAAAAAGTTATCCATAATGATGTTTCGACCAGAGCCCCAATATGGTTTGACGAGTTCTTGCACTACATTCCGTGCACGTTTTGACATTTTTCTTATTATTATTTTTTTCACTTTAAGAACGATACACGTGTTTTCTCTGAGCTTTAAAACATAACTGTTACATTATTTTCTTGCATCTTTCCTAGCATATTCGTAAATAACATATGGGTTTACAAATGTAAACCAGTCCGCCGAAATAGGTAAAATAAACAGTCAGCTTTTTGAGGGTTAATAAACGTGTGTTAAATTTAATAATCGTTTATGAAAACTGGTCGAATGTTTATAAATTACATTGCCAAATTTTGTAATGATATACCCATAACTTAGGACAGTTCTTGTATAAAGCAAACTTTCTTATTTAATTTATTTAAGGGTAATCTGTCTAATACCTTAATGAATGAAAGAAAAAAGTATATAAACATAAAAGAGTGAAAGATTAAAAAAGGAATAATCGGCAGCGGCGAATCTTTGATACATGCGATCACTTTATTTAGTAAAGTAAATTTTTAGCATTATTTTATATCCATTTTTTGAAATATTGTTTTGCACCCAAGCTGTTTTTTTCAAAGATTTTAAAGAAATAATCATTTCACAAGCTTATTTTATGAGAATGAAACCTGTAATAGTGAAATCATTCCTTGCGGCTGTTATCGAGCCAAATCCTTTATTTCTGAGAATAGTTTGTGGTTCTTCACGAACAATTAATGGTTGTAAGTAAAAAATATACAAAAAATATATAAATTAAAAAATTCTGTTTAAAATTTGAATTGTCGTTGATTGTGCCACATAGAATATCCTGAAAGAAAACAGCATAACTGGAACAAAAATACACATTTTATTGCCAAAAATCATTGCTGCTTCTGTTTTTTCCTTCCGTTTCTATTACTGTTTCTCGTGAATATTAAAAATTGAAACAATCATTATTTCAAGCTTAAAATTTGTTCAAAATCATGATTACAAAAACAGAAAAATAATAAACTTTGTACTTTTTGTGGAAAAATTGCTGCATAACGAAGAACAAAATTCTTAAAACGAAAGTCGAAGCTTAAAACTATTTTGTAATCTTTTATCCTAAATATAAAAAACGTTACCAAAAAAAAAAAGTTTCTTTAAATTCCTTATATGTACATACTTAAAAAAGCGTTGAAGGACGAAATTATTTTAACAAAAATTTAAAGAAAAGTCATTGAGTTTATAAAAAGTTAAAAAAGTACTTTTCTGCTTCATCTCATGTTTCCCTCGTACATTTTTCTTTTTCTTATCGTTTTATTTATCCCTTAACTTTGGCTATTTTAAAGCTTACAGAATGTAAAAAAAGAAAAATCTTTTTTGAAACTTCTTGTTAGAATTTTAAAAAACTATAAGTACCATTTAATACTTAAATAAATTAAGTCAGTCAGCTTCTGTTTAGTTTTACGGAAATAATTCTTTAAATTATGAATAGATTTATTTTTTTATAAAAATAAAATTTTAAAGTTATTAATTACACGTTTTTTTACCATCTTGGATTCCCAATTTCCCAAACTACTTTTATTTCCTAGAGCACTAAAAAAATTTATGGAAATTTCCAAAATATATTTTGTGAAAAATGATATTAAGGTAAAGCTAAAGTTAAAGTTAAATTAATTATCCGCCTGGCCCACGATGTCGTCAAGAAAATTTCAGTTATTATTGTTTTTAATATAAATATGCGAAAGAAATGTTCTTGTCGACATTGTGGGCCTAGCAGTAAACCTTTTTTTTAGAAACATAAGTTTGCAAATGTAAAAATTAACAAAGAAACATTTCAGATTATAAAGTTATGTCTTAAAAATATAAATATAAAAATAAACAGTACCAAACTTGATTTTGTTTGCAACTCGTAAATGCCCCTGCTTTCATGGCGAACAGTGTCGTGATAGTTCATATCTTGTAAAAAATATAAACATTAAAATAATTTTCGTGGGAATACAAAATTTAATTTAAATGATTTTGTTATTCGTGCTTAATTCCCAATTTTTATTCTTGGTAAAAACACACAATTTATTTTTGATGGGATAAGCTATTCTAATGCGCATTTCACTGGAAAGTATTTTTAAAAAAAATCTGGTAAAGAAATAGCCACACTACATATAAACAATAGTTCCATTTTGTGATCCAACAGGAGACCAATATGGCGTAATTCGAAAGGAAATCGACAACTGTTCCATATTTTTTTAGAAGAGAATAATAAGCCGCGCGATTTTTTGAATATATTGAACATTATTGTCAGAAAAGAAAACACTATGAGTTTGTTTAGAATCATACCCATATGTTAATATTTCATTTTCAGATAAAGCAGCTTTTAACAAATAAAATTAATGAAATAAAATAAAAAAGTTATTAGTTTTTCAAAAGTGAAAAATTTAGCTTCTACAAATATTGATCAATAGACCGGGTCGACCTCCACACAAAAAAAAAGTTTTAGAAGTTGTGCCAGTCACCCCCTAGAATGAAAGATATTTCGTTTGTGTTTTCTAATGCGATCGCGCACAGTTAATGAGACTTCTTGTCAACTATTAGTATTATTTAGTGATGATCAAGTCTTCCTGTAATTATATACAGTTTCGTCTGCAAAAAAATCTTCATGTAGATTAAATAAGAAAAACAGATAACAACAAAAAACATTTTTTTTCACAAAGAAAACTGAAACGATACGATAAATTTTATTTCAACTCCAGGAATCACGGGGACCCCTGGACACATTACGGACGGACAGGAAAACCAACATGCTTTCTCCTTTGTGTTTCCTATTATGCTGCAAAGGAATTTTACAATTGCATAGGAGTGAGAATTAATTATAAAGCGAGACCTATACGGAGAAAATTAATAGAAAAACTTAATAATTTCTGTTAAAATTACTTATTTAAGAAAATCAGAAATGTTACACTAAAACTACAACAAAAAACCAAATTTCATAAAATTTAAATTAAATTTCAAAAGATTTTGTTATTCGTGCTAAATTCCCAGTTTTTATTATTGATAAAAACACTTGAAATTTATTGTTGATGGGATAAGCTATTCCTATGCGCATTTCACTGGTTGCTTAGGCCAGATCATCAGGAAACTTCATCCATAAAGATTTTAGAAAAACTAAAGATATTAAACCAAGTAAAAATGTTAAACGTATAAGACTTATAGCAACAGTTCTACTTGTAATAATATCAAAGCTTAAACAAAACAACATCAACAATAAACAGTGGCTTTATCTCATCTTACATTCCCCGCTACAATTAGTTGAAATTCTCTCAACATTAATTGTAGTTGTAAGTAGGTTAAGAAAAACGAAATAAAAAACAACAACAACTTACAAAAGATGTTGTCAATTAAGTGTTTTTTAGGCCGTGCACCCGCCTGTTTATTATCAAAAAGTAATTTCAATTTTTGGGAATACAAAATTTAAATTTCAAAAGATTTTGTTATTCGTGCTAAATTCCCAGTTTTTATTATTGATAAAAACACTTGAAATTTATTGTTGATGGGATAAGCTATTCCTATGCGCATTTCACTGGTTGCTTAGGCCAGATCACCAGGAAACTTCATCCATAAAGATTTTAGAAAAACTAAAGATATTAAACCAAATAAAAATGTTAAACGTATAAGACTTATAGCAACAGTTCTACTTGTAATAATATCAAAGCTTAAACAAAACAACATCAACAATAAACAGTGGCTTTATCTCATCTTACATTCCCCGCTACAATTAGTTGAAATTCTCTCAACATTAATTGTAGTTGTAAGTAGGTTAAGAAAAACAAAATAAAAAACAACAACAACTTACAAAAGATGTTGTCAATTAAGTGTTTTTTAGGCCGTGCACCCGCCTGTTTATTATCAAAAAGTAATTTCAATTTTTGGGAATACAAAATTTAAATTTCAAAAGATTTTGTTATTCGTGCTAAATTCCCAGTTTTTATTATTGATAAAAACACTTGAAATTTATTGTTGATGGGATAAGCTATTCCTATGCGCATTTCACTGGTTGCTTAGGCCAGATCATCAGGAAACTTCATCCATAAAGATTTTAGAAAAACTAAAGATATTAAACCAAGTAAAAAAGTTAAACGTATAAGACTTATAGCAACAGTTCTACTTGTAATAATATCAAAGCTTAAACAAAACAACATCAACAATAAACAGTGCGTTCATCTCGTCTTACATTCCCCGCTACAATTAGTTGAAATTCTCTCAACATTAATTGTAGTTGTAAGTAGGTTAAGAAAAACAAAATAAAAACAACAACAACTTACAAAAGATGTTGTCAATTAAGTGTTTTTTAGGCCGTGCACCCGCCTGTTTATTATCAAAAAGTAATTTCAATTTTTGGGAATACAAAATTTAAATTTCAAAAGATTTTGTTATTCGTGCTAAATTCCCAGTTTTTATTATTGATAAAAACACTTGAAATTTATTGTTGATGGGATAAGCTATTCCTATGCGCATTTCACTGGTTGCTTAGGCCAGATCATCAGGAAACTTCATCCATAAAGATTTTAGAAAAACTAAAGATATTAAACCAAGTAAAAAAATTAAAGCTAAAACTTAAAACTAAAATTGGATTTTTTTTTACTATAATTGAGAATTCCAAGTTTTAAAATGGAATTAAAAAATGAATCTAAGATAAGAAACGTCAGATTTTATTGAGAATAAAATAAATAATTTTTTTATTTACATTAAATTAATGACCTTGAAAGCCTGCATAGAGAAAACTATATAAACTATTTAGAGTAATCAAAAAAGGTCGACCAACACTTATAATTATAAAAGAATCGGAGGGCCCGACGAATTGCACAGAACAATAAGATGGGTTTTTTTTACACATATTAAGCGCAAATACAACGTGCACACCTCTACATTACTGAAGAGATACTGCAGGACTATGAAGAAGATGGGTAAGCAGACTGAGAGACTTAAATATCTCTTAACCTGCAGAAAGAAGAGTCTTATACCAAAACATTTGGAAAACACGACGAAGATCACGAGACAGTTATTCACATCCACTAAGATATCACGGAAACTGGAATTTGGAGATAAAAGGGACAAATTATAATTAAAATGATTTGAAGAGAAATATAGGGAAATTGAGACAGATGATTGCACAGTCCGTAGGCAAGAGGGAATTAGAAGACTTTATGACGAGACAAAAATCTAGCTATATGACGATCACAATGGAGAATAATAAATCACATTTATGTAAAATTGAAAACTTGAAGAAAGAAAAACTGGCGAAATACAACCTAATATTTAATTACGATTGGTTTGTCAATAATACAGCAATAAATATTCCTGATGATAGCAAATGGCGGCATCTTTCTCTCGGTTCAAAGTTTGCTATACCAATCAACAGTAAAAACTTTTGTACGATCGGATTGATAGCAGATTTAAAACGGAGGGTACAAACTCTTACGAACGGTAGAGAAAAAGATATTACCATATCAAGGATAGCAAACAGAATTATGACCCACAAAAGGGCAATAACAAATGATGGTAGGGAAAAATTCATACTAGGCATCTAAGAAGATACAAGAAGATTTTTAGGACAATACAATAATGAGGTAGTCATAACAAAAGCAGACAAGGGAAATAAAACAGTTTTAATGAACAAAAAGGATTATAAGGATGGAATGAACCAATTGCTGGAGAATGAACACTAGGGGTATAACCAAAAAAAATACCTATCACGACGGGGTGGCCACTGATGTATATATCAAGAAAACAGTTTTTTGAGATCAATTTGGATAAAAAACCTTCCCCCAAACCGTTTTTTCCATTTTGTTCAAAAAAAGAGTTTCCGTGTTATTTTAACATAATTTTAACTGTTTGGATGTAGTATAATTGGTGGTATAAGGCTTATTTGTGAAATAGTAAAATAGAACTGAATGTTTTTGTTTTTACAATAGAGATATTGTATTTTTAATTAACAAAAAAAAAAATACAAATACTAAACTTCAAAGTGATTTGGGGGGGAACTTTTTTAACGCCCGCGAATTTTTATCATAGATTTTCATGGTCTATATGGCATGGATAGGTATTTTTTGATAATTTAAAAAATTGTTCAAAAGTTATACCCCTAATGAACACACATACAAACTTTTGTTGAGTAATCCAACACAAAAATTACAAGGGACGAATAACAATATTATTATGGACTTATAAAAAAAAGAATATATAAGTGGATATGATAAGAAAATATGGATTTAAAATGCCGCAACGGCGCCACGACTTTAAGGACTTCCGAAAATCCAATAACCTAGTAACCCACTTCGTCCAATATCATCATCGGTAGGAGTACCCTGCTATGGGTTATCAAAATATATTGGGAATATATTGAAAAACATTATACTCGCCAAGTTTAATATAAAAAACTCGTTAGAATTAAAAACAAGAAAAACCCTACTTACACACCTAGCGATAAGTAATATTATGACAAAATGGAATGTGCCACAAAATCACACTAAAATACCGAGAACACAATTTCTACAAATACTAAAATTTTGCTCAAATGATAATAATTATTTTAAGCATGATAGGAAATTATACCAATAGACATACGGGTTGCCAATGGGCACCCCATTGTCACCGACTGTAGCCAACATTATATTATACCACCTAATGGAACAATGTATCGAAGAACTACAAATGAACAATATACGAATAAGGCTGATCAAAAACTATTTAGATGATTTGTTTGCCAAAATAAAATATAAAGACGAAGACATAATATTGAAAACATTTAACTCATATCATAATAGATTAAAATTTACTCTAGAGAGGGAGAAGGACAATGCCATACCATATCTGGATATGAAGATATTCCGACAAAATGGCAAAATAATAACAGATTTTTATATAAAACCAATAGCTTCTGGACGCTTTATTATTTTAAACTCAACACAATCCATTAACCAAAAGATAAATGCGGCAATGAATCTAATTGACAAAGTAATACAAATAAGCAAAGTAAAATTTCAGTCTAAGAATATGACAAGAATAAAGGACATCCTAATGAAAAACAAGGGGTTGATCCATTCATTGCTGACTAAAGTTGAAAATAATCTTTCTTCAGGGGGAAAAAACAAAAATGACACATCTGACAACGCCAAATACTATAGTCTTCCGTTTATTCCCAGAATAACTGAGTACAACAAACTGAGAGAGATAATAAAAGACCAACAAATAATATTCGCGCATAAATTTATTTACACAAACACAAAAAAAAAGATTGATTGTAGGGATCAAAGTGATGTTCCATGCGAATTGACTAGAAGGTGAGGTCAACTCTGCAACAACACTGCTTCTGTGGTCGGCTTGTCGAAAATACTGATGATGTAAACTGATGAAAAAGATTATTGTAAGTAAATTTTTCGAAAATTAAGACTATAATTTATGTTTTAATGACTACTTTTTACTTTGTATTTTTACAATGTTGCCAGATTTTAATAAAAACTCAATTCCTGAAGAAGTTGGAAAGAATTCCAACGAAACGTCGGATTTTATTGAGAATGAAATAAATAATTTTTTTATTTACAATAAATTAATGACCTTGAAAGCCTGTATATAGGAAACTATATAAACTATTTAGAGTAATCAAAAAAGGTCGATCAACACTTATAATAATCTAAGATTTGTTTAAAAAAGAAAATTAAAATTAAAAATTTAAAATAAAGTTAAAGCTTAATCCCCGTATTTATAAGCGATTATTAAATTTGGCAAACGTTTATTATGGCAAAATTTCATATTATATTTGTTTTTTAAGGCTTTATTAAATTTAAAAAATTTTTGTATTGATTTTGAAATACTTTCTTTTTTGATTTTTAAATAAAATTTTTATATTTCAAAAGATTTTGTTATTCGTGCTAAATTCCCAGTTTTTATTATTGATAAAAACACTTGAAATTTATTGTTGATGGGATAAGCTATTCCTATGCGCATTTCACTGGTTGCTTAGGCCAGATCATCAGGAAACTTCATCCATAAAGATTTTAGAAAAACTAAAGATATTAAACCAAGTAAAAAAGTTAAACGTATAAGACTTATAGCAACAGTTCTACTTGTAATAATATCAAAGCTTAAACAAAACAACATCAACAATAAACAGTGCGTTCATCTCGTCTTACATTCCCCGCTACAATTAGTTGAAATTCTCTCAACATTAATTGTAGTTGTAAGTAGGTTAAGAAAAACAAAATAAAAACAACAACAACTTACAAAAGATGTTGTCAATTAAGTGTTTTTTAGGCCGTGCACCCGCCTGTTTATTATCAAAAAGTAATTTCAATTTTTGGGAATACAAAATTTAAATTTCAAAAGATTTTGTTATTCGTGCTAAATTCCCAGTTTTTATTATTGATAAAAACACTTGAAATTTATTGTTGATGGGATAAGCTATTCCTATGCGCATTTCACTGGTTGCTTAGGCCAGATCATCAGGAAACTTCATCCATAAAGATTTTAGAAAAACTAAAGATATTAAACCAAGTAAAAAAGTTAAACGTATAAGACTTATAGCAACAGTTCTACTTGTAATAATATCAAAGCTTAAACAAAACAACATCAACAATAAACAGTGCGTTCATCTCGTCTTACATTCCCCGCTACAATTAGTTGAAATTCTCTCAACATTAATTGTAGTTGTAAGTAGGTTAAGAAAAACAAAATAAAAACAACAACAACTTACAAAAGATGTTGTCAATTAAGTGTTTTTTAGGCCGTGCACCCGCCTGTTTATTATCAAAAAGTAATTTCAATTTTTGGGAATACAAAATTTATATTTCAAAAGATTTTGTTATTCGTGCTAAATTCCCAGTTTTTATTATTGATAAAAACACTTGAAATTTATTGTTGATGGGATAAGCTATTCCTATGCGCATTTCACTGGTTGCTTAGGCCAGATCATCAGGAAACTTCATCCATAAAGATTTTAGAAAAACTAAAGATATTAAACCAAGTAAAAAAGTTAAACGTATAAGACTTATAGCAACAGTTCTACTTGTAATAATATCTAAAAAACACTTAATTGACAACATCTTTTGTAAGTTGTTGTTGTTTTTATTTTGTTTTTCTTAACCTACTTACAACTACAATTAATGTTGAGAGAATTTCAACTAATTGTAGCGGGGAATGTAAGACGAGATGAACGCACTGTTTATTGTTGATGTTGTTTTGTTTAAGCTTTGATATTATTACAAGTAGAACTGTTGCTATAAGTCTTATACGTTTAACTTTTTTACTTGGTTTAATATCTTTAGTTTTTCTAAAATCTTTATGGATGAAGTTTCCTGATGATCTGGCCTAAGCAACCAGTGAAATGCGCATAGGAATAGCTTATCCCATCAACAATAAATTTCAAGTGTTTTTATCAATAATAAAAACTGGGAATTTAGCACGAATAACAAAATCTTTTGAAATTTAAATTTTGTATTCCCAAAAATTGAAATTACTTTTTGATAATAAACAGGCGGGTGCACGGCCTAAAAAACACTTAATTGACAACATCTTTTGTAAGTTGTTGTTGTTTTTATTTTGTTTTTCTTAACCTACTTACAACTACAATTAATGTTGAGAGAATTTCAACTAATTGTAGCGGGGAATGTAAGACGAGATGAACGCACTGTTTATTGTTGATGTTGTTTTGTTTAAGCTTTGATATTATTACAAGTAGAACTGTTGCTATAAGTCTTATACGTTTAACTTTTTTACTTGGTTTAATATCTTTAGTTTTTCTAAAATCTTTATGGATGAAGTTTCCTGATGATCTGGCCTAAGCAACCAGTGAAATGCGCATAGGAATAGCTTATCCCATCAACAATAAATTTCAAGTGTTTTTATCAATAATAAAAACTGGGAATTTAGCACGAATAACAAAATCTTTTGAAATTTAAATTTTGTATTCCCAAAAATTGAAATTACTTTTTGATAATAAACAGGCGGGTGCACGGCCTAAAAAACACTTAATTGACAACATCTTTTGTAAGTTGTTGTTGTTTTTATTTTGTTTTTCTTAACCTACTTACAACTACAATTAATGTTGAGAGAATTTCAACTAATTGTAGCGGGGAATGTAAGACGAGATGAACGCACTGTTTATTGTTGATGTTGTTTTGTTTAAGCTTTGATATTATTACAAGTAGAACTGTTGCTATAAGTCTTATACGTTTAACTTTTTTACTTGGTTTAATATCTTTAGTTTTTCTAAAATCTTTATGGATGAAGTTTCCTGATGATCTGGCCTAAGCAACCAGTGAAATGCGCATAGGAATAGCTTATCCCATCAACAATAAATTTCAAGTGTTTTTATCAATAATAAAAACTGGGAATTTAGCACGAATAACAAAATCTTTTGAAATTTAAATTTTGTATTCCCAAAAATTGAAATTACTTTTTGATAATAAACAGGCGGGTGCACGGCCTAAAAAACACTTAATTGACAACATCTTTTGTAAGTTGTTGTTGTTTTTATTTTGTTTTTCTTAACCTACTTACAACTACAATTAATGTTGAGAGAATTTCAACTAATTGTAGCGGGGAATGTAAGACGAGATGAACGCACTGTTTATTGTTGATGTTGTTTTGTTTAAGCTTTGATATTATTACAAGTAGAACTGTTGCTATAAGTCTTATACGTTTAACTTTTTTACTTGGTTTAATATCTTTAGTTTTTCTAAAATCTTTATGGATGAAGTTTCCTGATGATCTGGCCTAAGCAACCAGTGAAATGCGCATAGGAATAGCTTATCCCATCAACAATAAATTTCAAGTGTTTTTATCAATAATAAAAACTGGGAATTTAGCACGAATAACAAAATCTTTTGAAATTTAAATTTTGTATTCCCAAAAATTGAAATTACTTTTTGATAATAAACAGGCGGGTGCACGGCCTAAAAAACACTTAATTGACAACATCTTTTGTAAGTTGTTGTTGTTTTTATTTTGTTTTTCTTAACCTACTTACAACTACAATTAATGTTGAGAGAATTTCAACTAATTGTAGCGGGAATGTAAGACGAGATGAACGCACTGTTTATTGTTGATGTTGTTTTGTTTAAGCTTTGATATTATTACAAGTAGAACTGTTGCTATAAGTCTTATACGTTTAACTTTTTTACTTGGTTTAATATCTTTAGTTTTTCTAAAATCTTTATGGATGAAGTTTCCTGATGATCTGGCCTAAGCAACCAGTGAAATGCGCATAGGAATAGCTTATCCCATCAACAATAAATTTCAAGTGTTTTTATCAATAATAAAAACTGGGAATTTAGCACGAATAACAAAATCTTTTGAAATTTAAATTTTGTATTCCCAAAAATTGAAATTACTTTTTGATAATAAACAGGCGGGTGCACGGCCTAAAAAACACTTAATTGACAACATCTTTTGTAAGTTGTTGTTGTTTTTATTTTGTTTTTCTTAACCTACTTACAACTACAATTAATGTTGAGAGAATTTCAACTAATTGTAGCGGGGAATGTAAGACGAGATGAACGCACTGTTTATTGTTGATGTTGTTTTGTTTAAGCTTTGATATTATTACAAGTAGAACTGTTGCTATAAGTCTTATACGTTTAACTTTTTTACTTGGTTTAATATCTTTAGTTTTTCTAAAATCTTTATGGATGAAGTTTCCTGATGATCTGGCCTAAGCAACCAGTGAAATGCGCATAGGAATAGCTTATCCCATCAACAATAAATTTCAAGTGTTTTTATCAATAATAAAAACTGGGAATTTAGCACGAATAACAAAATCTTTTGAAATTTAAATTTTGTATTCCCAAAAATTGAAATTACTTTTTGATAATAAACAGGCGGGTGCACGGCCTAAAAAACACTTAATTGACAACATCTTTTGTAAGTTGTTGTTGTTTTTATTTTGTTTTTCTTAACCTACTTACAACTACAATTAATGTTGAGAGAATTTCAACTAATTGTAGCGGGGAATGTAAGACGAGATGAACGCACTGTTTATTGTTGATGTTGTTTTGTTTAAGCTTTGATATTATTACAAGTAGAACTGTTGCTATAAGTCTTATACGTTTAACTTTTTTACTTGGTTTAATATCTTTAGTTTTTCTAAAATCTTTATGGATGAAGTTTCCTGATGATCTGGCCTAAGCAACCAGTGAAATGCGCATAGGAATAGCTTATCCCATCAACAATAAATTTCAAGTGTTTTTATCAATAATAAAAACTGGGAATTTAGCACGAATAACAAAATCTTTTGAAATTTAAATTTTGTATTCCCAAAAATTGAAATTACTTTTTGATAATAAAATTTTTATAAAGAAAATTAGTACAATCAACATGAATATTATAATGTTAACCCGATATAACCCACGGTAACCATATGGTAATTAAAAAAATGCCGTTAGATTTATACGAATTAATCTAAAACCTCACAACAAATCTTCAAGAGAAGAGCATTATTTATTGCAAAACATTTGTGGTTTGCCAACAAATAAAGTTTCTGTTATTCTGAGTTGAATTAGTGAAGCTATTGCATGTCAAATTCAGGTGACAAAAAAAAAAAAGTGAAAAGTTCCTGTTTTTTGATATGGCACATCGGTAAGTATACGAATTTATCAAGAGTTTTTCAATTCATTTTATAAATAATTATAGTAATTGGTGGCTAATGAAATAAACTATGAATCGAGAACCTTTTTTTAGAAAAAACTTTTTTTTTGTATTATTCTTTTCATTTTACTCAAGGCGTTACCATATGGTAATCGTGGGTCGCCTAGGGTTCCACCACTATTATGGATAACAATCTTGAAGCGATGTGGTGGCTTAAGTCTTGGCTGTGGTACGTGTCTTGGCCCGGGTGTTTGCCAGCAACTGACGACTCCCGAGGTGAAGGCAATGAACTTTAAAGGCCTTGGCGACGAAAGGTTATCCATCCCCTAAACCGAGGTGTCATGCGACCCGTGCCTATCGGTTGGTTTGCAGTCAGGGGTTACCGACTGTATTATCACGGAGCTTTGCTGATACCTGGGCACCTCAGCAAATAGACCACGCTCTTACCACGTTAACGGGGGCTATGACGTGGTGGACCTCTCCATTCCCCTACACTCGTGGGACAAATATGAAACCTTTAACACAACAAAAACAAACACAACAAAAACAAGTAACGAAGACAGATGACGAACAGGCGAGAACAAGGACAACGATGGACAGTAAGACGAACAAGCCAACGGCTGTAACAGCCCAGGCAATCAAGGAAGATCGGCCCAGGTTGGTCGGAATTGGTAAGGCAGCTCGACCAGAAGGCGGCTGCTCTAAAAACGGCGGCGAGGTACCCCTGAACTTCGCTTCAAGTACCTCCAAAGCCGCACAAGCCCTTTCCGTCATTGGAACGGATAAATCCCCTGCTTCGGGTGCTGCCAAGTTGAATGCGACAAAGTCGTTCCACAATGCAGCTTCCCATGTGTCCATTGTGCAAGGAGGGATGGCGATGATAACATCCAATCCCAAGGTTGCACCACCCCCCGCCAAACTCGGCGACCGTAGAAAGTCCCCTTGGCACAAAAACCCTACAAAGAGGGCATCTAACACAAGGCGTGCTGCCTTGCGTTTTATTGATCTTTACGGCTCCAAGAAAGCCGAAGACCTCACCAATGAGCAGAAAGCTTCATTGGCATGGGCAAGAGCCTACATAGCTAGGCTGCCAAGTGCTACCCCTCCAGTCCCTGAAAAGGTGACAATGCCTAAACGGCAACGTTCGGAGGAGGAAGCTGCAGCCACGAAACAGCAACCAGGGACGAAACGTCCCAAAACTTCATCGAAACCGATGAATAAATCATTCAGCGAGGTGGCCAAAGGTCACCTTGTTCGAGCCATCTCACCAGGAGTGTCGACAATGGTGCCATTTCTCATACCAAGTGGGATCTGGTAAAACAAAAACTCATGGGTGTGTTCTGGACGATCCTCAGGAAGAATCCAGGACCACCCCCTCAATGCGATGACGCCGGCTGGTACCAGGGTCACGTGAAGCTGATGGCTTGCGCAGATGAGCGCTCAGCGCTGCTTATTAAGCAGGCCATCCAACTACTAGGAGAGGTTTGGGAAGGTGCCAGGCTTGACGTGGTGTTAGTAGGAGAGATACCACGGAGGCCGAGATCAATCGCCACCATCCCCGCCGAACCATCTGAGCCTGAGGAGATCTTGAAGATCATTCAGTGCTGCAACCCTAAACTACCCACACAGGACGGGAAAGTAGTGAAGGTTTCAGCTGCTGAAGGGTCCTTTGAGGACGGCGATTGTGGTTATTAACCAGCAATCCTTGGAGCCACTAAGGGAGAGGCAGGGCAAGCTCTACTATGGTTTTAGTACGATCTTACTCCGTATCTACCGAAGTGACAACAAGGGCAATCCGGCTCCATCGGTAAGTGAGGCCAAGCAACCTGTGGTAAGCATGGCTTGCGACGATGCCATGGGCTCAAGCGACAAAGAGGATACCCAGTCTATCTCAGGATTGGTGGGTGACTTCTTTGATCACTTGGGTGATATGGTTGATTAGGACGTGTTGCTGGAGTCTGACCAGGAGGACGTCAACATCACAGTGGTCGCCAAAATGGATTATGGTGAAGGTGCTGCAGATAAACCTCCACCACTCTAAAGCAGCATCTGCTGCACTGCTTCTCCGTGTGGTAGAAAGAAGGGAGGAGCTCGTGATGGTCCAAGAACCCTGGATCCACAAGAATCGGGTTTGCGGACTTAACCTCAAAGGCTACAAGCTATTTTTTGAGAAAGGTACAGGTAACAAAAGATCTTGTGTCTTAGCTAAAAACTCGTTGAATATCTTCATTCTTTCTGATTACAGTGACGAAGATACCACAACTGTTGCTCTTGAGACACCGGACGGTATAGTCTGGATGATCTCGGCGTATATGGCGCATGACCACGGGCAGGACCCACCCAACGGGCTCATCCGTGATGCGTGATGCAGTTTTAAAGGCCGCGAGCACTGGAACACCGGTGATAATCTGTGCCGATGCTAATGCGCACCACACTATATGGGGCAGTACGGATACAAATGTAAGAGGTGAGTCACTATTCTCCTTTATTATAAATCATAATTTAGGAGTAGTAAATAGGGGCTGTGAGCCTACGTTTGTTGTTGCAAATAGGTGTGAGGTTCTTGATGTCACGCTAGTTAGTATAGACCACACCGATATGATCGAGGGCTGGATGGTATCGAATGACTGTTCGCTCTCTGATCACAGATATGTGGAATTTAGGCTAGGGCTTAGGTCTTCAGGATCGATGGCTATATTAAACAGGAGACGTACGAACTGGGGAGTTCAATACTCCTCTCTGGTCCAGTCTCTATCCGACCCTCCTGGGGTTGATGATATCGGGGGGATCGATGCAGCATTGGATCTGCTTTCGAACTCACTGCAGTTGGCGACTTCCTTGGCATGTAGGCCAAGGGTGCGTAGGGGTAGGAACCGACTACCATGGTGGGATCCTGACATTGCGCAGGCAAGAATTGACTGTCGTAGGTTGTTCAATGTGGCAAAGCGCCATGGAAATTGGGCGGACTATAAGTCATCATTGAATAGGTTCAGAAATCTGGTTAGATCGGCGAAAAGGATTGCTTGGAAGAACTTCTGTAGCGGCGTGGAAGGATCCTCTGAGACGAACCGTTTACGTAAGGTAATGGCCTCGAGCCCGGTTGTCCCGACGTATGTCCGGAAATCGGATGATAGTTGGACCACGAATAGTCAAGAAACACTGGAAGTGTTGATTGATACTCACTTTCCTGGAAACTCCCAATGGGGTTTGCGGGATCGGTCGCGGGAGGCGACTCCTATTCCTATGTCCATACCATTGGACTACGATAGGATTAAGTGGGCTATCGATAGCTTTAGCCCATACAAATCTCCGGGTATGGACGGTATAATTCCTGCGGACCTGCAGAGGAATTCGACCCTGATAATACCCTGGTTGTTGGCCATATACAGGGGATGCGCTAGATTTTCTTATCTTCCAGTGAAATGGACCCTGAGCAGGGGGGTCTTTATACCCAAAGGGGGAAAGGCTTCTCACACCGAGCCGAAGGATTACAGACCGATTAGTCTTGCATCCTTTCTTCTTAAGACTCTTGAGAGGGTTATCGATATACACTTGAGGATGACCATCCCAAGGGGCTTACTCTCTGCCTCTCAACATGCCTACACAAGGGGCAGGTCTGTTGAGACGGCTCTTCACTCTCTGGTCGGAACCATTGAGAGATCGCTCGAATTTAGGGAGTACACACTTGTGGCCTTTCTCGACATAGAGGGGGCCTTCAACAATGTCAACCTGGACGCTATCGTGATGTCCATGAGGAGTCTGGGGATCGACGCTGGCATATGTAGATTTGTGGACAATCTACTACGGAATAGGGTAATTTGTTCTACGATAGGTGAAACCAGTGTTCAGAGGCTGGTGAACAGGGGAACTCCCCAAGGGGGAGTTCTATCCCCACTATTGTGGAACCTGACTATGAACACCATGTTAACAAGGATGGACGACATGAGGATCAAAACGGTGGCGTATGCTGATGATGCTGCAGTGGCCATCTCAGGGAGGCATTTGGGCGTAATGTCCCAGTGTATGGAGGCTGCTTTGAAGATACTCAGTACCTGGAGTGCATCATGCAGTCTGGGTGTAAATCCGTCTAAGACGGAACTGGTACTCTTCACGAGGAGGTATAAGACCGAGGACTTTAGGCTTCCGAAGTTAAATGGAATTGAGCTTCGGATATCTCAAAGTGCGAAGTATCTGGGCGTGGTTCTGGATAGCAGGCTGTCATGGGGACTAAATGTCCGGATGAGAGTGGAAAATGCAATAGTTGCCATGTATGCGTGTAGGGGTGCAATCGGCAGGAACTGGGGTATGAGCCCGAGGTGTGTCAATTGGATCTTTGAGGCTGTGGTAAAGCCGACCCTGTACTATGGGGTCGTTGTGTAGTGGACTGCATTGGATAAGGGCGTACACCGTGCGATGCTTGAGAAAGTATACAGACTTGTAGCGTTGATGATTGCGGGATCTATGCGATCTACTCCAACGAGGGCGCTGTTCACGATACTGAACTGGCTCCCGGTGGATATAATGGCCAGACAGTTGGCTCTTTGTACGGCGACGCAGCTGCACGCGGGGAATAGCTGGTCGACACGTGACTTTGGACAGGCCGGGATAATCAAACGTACGATTGTTCCTGATGGAGTGGATTACTGCACCCCGGTGCCATTCTTTGGGGTTCGTGGTGCAAATGGCGCACAGCAGTGTGCTGTTGGATACTTTCCGTGAACCGACCCTAGGGGTCTATACTGATGGTTCGAGGAAAGGTGAGAGGGTCGGCGGAGGTTTCTTCATAGAGGAACTGGATGTGAAGGTTTCCTTTCGTCTGCCGGATGGATGTAGTGTCCTGCAGGCGGAAATCTCGGCTATAAGGCGGGCGGTAAACTGGCTGAGGTATCATCGCATATCGGGAGATATATTTACTGACAGCAAGGCTGCCCTTGCTTCCCTAGCGGGTGTCTACACTACATCAAGGTTAACTGTAGAATGTCGGATGTCTTTGGATGAGATGGCGAAACATTCAAGGGTAACGCTAATATGAATACCGGGGCACACTGGGTGCCCGGGCAATCAGGTAGCAGATGAGCTGGCCAAACAGGGTGGTCGCATGGATGATGCATACATTGACCAATTCATTGGCCTTCCAATGGCTCACTGTAAATCACTTATAGGGCGCGAGTCCTATAGAGTTGCGCAGACGCGGTGGACCTGTGAATCCACCTGCTCGATATCCAGGATCCTTTGGCCTGGATATGATGGACGGAGAACTAGCTCTCTACTTGGGTTCAGCAGAGACCAGATTAGGACTGTGATATCGGTTGTAACTGGACACTGGCCGGTGGGGACTCATGCTGGAAGAATGGGTCTGGAATTTAACGACTGCTGTAGAAGTTGTCAGAACGAGGAGGAAGAGGAGACTGTGCTCCACTTTCTCTGTCATTGCCCTGGACTGCGGGGTATTAGGGTGGAATGCCTGGGGGAACCGGTATTTGCCTGTTTGGAGGATCTATCTGGGATGGAACTGAAATCGCTCCTTCTCTTCACTAGGAAGACGAGGTGGTTGGACTTTGCAGTGACGCCATCTGAGTGACTGCTCTAAGGGATGGGCATTGGCGCGGGGTATCACAAAGGGACCAATAGAGGACCCAAGTGAGCTGTCTTTTAATGGCTGCCCATGGAACCTAACCTAACCTAGGGTACATGGTTTTTTTGGCGTTTCATGTGATTCTGCGCTGTTTTGTAAAGTTATTTTATATCTTCATTTACATTTTGGTGGCATTTTATAAATTGTACGGCTTTCAGAAGTTAATCGTTGCAACATGTGCTTGATTTTATTCAAGAGCTCGATTAAGCCGAAGATGAAAATAACCTAACTGATATACCAACTGCCATTTACATCAAGCCTCCTGCAGATGGCAACATATCTGGCGAATATGATACTGAAAATTAATGTGGGGGCGACCGAACACAATAGAGCTAACCCAAGCATAACAATCGGCGAGCTCCGAGCATTTATCGGCATATTAATCATTACTGGATATAATTATCACGCTTATTATAGAAATTTGTGGAGCCAGGATGACGACATTCGCAACAATCTCGTAAGTGGAACAATGCGCCGAAATCGATTTTAAGAGATTTTGCAAAGTCTTGACTTCAAAGATAATTCTAAAGCATCTTCAAAAAACGGAGCAAATCCCGACCAAATTTGGAAAGTACGTCCTCTTACTGCTCACTTGAAAGCAAAAATGATTGAAAACTTTCATGCCGAACAAAATCTTTCTTTCGCCGAAAGTATGATTTCTTACTTTGGTAGACATGGATGTAAGCAATTCATCAAAGGCAAACCGTTACGATTTAGCTATAAAGTTTGGTCTCTTTGCACTCCATCAGGCTACTTGGTGAACTTCGAAATTTACCAGGGGAAGAATCCTCGTTCGAATATTGAGTATGAAGCCAAGTTTGGAAAATTTGCCGCCCCTTTGATCAGTATGATTGATGAATTTAATAACACATTTAAATCGCTGCCGTTTTCGTTTTACTTTGATAACCTGTTTACCAATTGTCCTTTGTTGGCTTATCTCAAGTCATGCGGATATAATGCTACGGGAACAATATGTGAAAATCGTATTCCGACAAGCTGTCCACTGGTGCATAAAAAAAATTTAAAGTCAATTGAAAGAGGCTACTCGGAATCAATAACAATGATAAGCACTGTTATTCATTTCGTGAAATGGAAGGACAATAATAGTATCCATGTTATCTACCAGCTTCGTTGAAAATCCGAAATCAATGGCATAGCGTTATTCGAAGGTAAGTGGAGCAAAAATAAATGTACCCCGTCCTTTTGCGATAACAAATATATGTGAGGAGTAGACCGATTCGACCAAAATTTGACCCAATACCGCATCGCATACAGAGGAAAAAAGTGGTGGTCTAGCTGATTTATTTCAGTTAAACGAATATATTGCATTTTTGATTTTTATTTTCATAAATTTATTTTTTCTCACTTATAATTTCAATAAAATTGTTTGAAAACAGCTATTTGTGTGTATTTTCTCTTGTACTAAAAACTTGTACCCTAGGCGACCCACGGTTACCATATGCCGCGTTTTCCGGAAAAGAGTAACAATTTTTTAAAAAACGGACTTCATGTTCATTCTCAGGAGGTCCAAATATATAAGTATACATAATTTCATCAAAATATAAGATAAAAAAAGTTCTGGGAACTACCGGGTTAAATTAAATTTGATAAAGTTTTATCATTTAAAAATTTGAGTAAATAAATAAAATACCGGCAGTAAGTAAAGGAAATAAAATGTTTGCAGGTTACGTTTAAGACATCCCTAAAACAGAAAGTCATAGATTTCGAGAGGGAGGATAACCGCTAGTACAACACCAGCCAGCGTAATGGTTCGTTGTGTAATTTAATTGCAAGAATATAATTTTTCTACTTCTCTATTTCTATTCAATTGTGATGACAAATTTGATATGATTCGTTTTGTCTTTGCGTTATATTTGTACAAAGTGGTAGCAAGAACCATTTCATCCGGCGAGTTCCAAGCCCCGCACCCCTCTGGCGGCATTTGTTTTTACAACCACACCACAAGATATAACAACAGGAAATTTTCAACATTATTTTCATGTCATAAGAAGAAATATAATTAAAAAATAGAAAAATAATATTATTTTCTTAGTGCCTTCTATGTTGGTTGCCTACATCTATTTAGGAAATTATTTACACTAAAAAAATATTCATAATTACCTGTCACTTACTTTCTAATTGTCATAAATGAAATTTGTAACTCAATATTCTTCTTTCTTCCAAAGTATTTATAATTTTATTAAAATTAGCAAGTAAACGCGTTTGCTTATAATAACGAATTACATTTTATGATAAATCTTAAAGTGTTCAACAACTAATTTAATTAGAATGCATTAATACTCTTTTCATAAGGTAAGAAGAATTCTTAAAAAAAATATATACATATGAACACCATTTAATTATTAAAACACAAGAGAAAGTGAGTAAAATAAATATTCACGCTGCACAGCATGAAACTAAAATAAAAAGAAATATATAACGGAGCTTCCAAAACTCTTATTCCTAAAGGTTTTTTAATGACAAAAATATTAACATTTTGGTCCTTTTTTAACTCCAAATTTACCCAGTACATACATACAAATTGTCTTACTTAATGCCGTATGCCTCTTTCATCCATCGCAGATGTCATACAATCAGAATTTTTTTCTGAGTAGTTTTTGTTTAAGTGCGAGATTTTAGTTATCCTCCTAAATAGAAAGTGACTACTCTAAGTTGCGCCTTACCAATCGTTTATTTCTTTAAAATTTTTCCTAAAATTAGCTTTACATAAAAGGATTTTTTTTTAATCACTGAGCAAATTGTTAAATTCTTTAAAAAAAAACTAAGAAAAAAAGGTATGATGAAAACTTGCTCATCGCCTGTAAACATATGCTCAGTAGAACCCATATAGGTATTGGTAAAGGATGCCTATAATAATCTTTGATAAGGCGAAATTTTCACAGAGTTCAGTGAAATATACGACTTGTTCGATCAATTTTCAAAGGTTGTAAAACTTACATATTCGAACTAGCTTTTGTCTTCCCATCTTGTTTCTCGTCCCGAAATCCTTGTTCCTACCAGATATTCGTGTAGCTGATAAAATAACTTTTGAACAGACTTTATTTAAACAAGCAGATGGGAAACATCGTTAAATCGTCTTAGAATTTCGCAAGAGTCGACAATATATACAAGAACATATATAATTTCCAAACAAAATTAAATATATGCAAAGCAAAAACAAAATTGAAAAATGGGATTGCATAGTCGAATAGAACATATTAAAGTATTAAGGCCCATTATATTTTTTCGAATTCGCATAAAAGTTTCCGCTAAAAACGCAATTACTTTTTTATAAGATCATATCTTTATCTGTGTTAATACTTTCAAAAAACTGATATATGCAACAGTGTGACGTGCAACACTTTTATGAACTGTGCCCATGTTCTGTAACTTTAGTTAGAACTTATCGCATCGAATAGATGTGAAACAAGATATTCTATAGTTTCCCTAGCAGCGAGAAAAAAAAGTTTGTATGTAACTCATATCGAAAACTATCAACAGAGATTACGTCGTTACGATATAAATGTAATAACCTTGCTGTCGAAGCCGATTTAACATTGCAACGTTGAGAACGCCAGTCGTTGACGGGGACCCAAATTTTCTAAAATTAAAAAATTTTCAACGACGGCGGCGAAAATACAAGCGCCGGCTATACTTAATAATGTAAATTGCGACTGTTTTTTGTTTGCATACGAGCTTTGAAAACAATCTTATATTTTACAAATGAAAAAATGTGCCAAGAACAAAATATTATTGAGCTTTTATGTTGTATTGCCTCTTTAAATCCAATGAAATAAACAACTTTATTGTATTTTTTAAAAATTGGACCAATATATTTCGAACATCTTTTGTTCATCTTCAGGATCTATACAATTTTAAATACAATAAAAGTTTTTATTCATAATACATATCGTCGGTCACAGGTTGACAACTCTTAACTCGCAAAAAAATCAAATCGGGGTTTTGATGCCAAAACACTTTTTTTAATGTGAAATAATTTCAATACCTTTGCTTTCTCTACACCATCTTACAATAAATATTTCCTACTAATTTTATATTATAATTATTATTATTTTTATTCTTTGCTTTTGCATTTTAATTGGTTTTAGTTGTAAAACTTTTTTCGCCCCATTTTTATTGGTGAGTTTATTTGACAGTTCAAAACGGGAACTTTTCTCACAAAAATGTTACAGAAACATTTTTTCTTTAAATTGGCGATTAATTTCCTTACGTGACAGCTACTGCTCCCCAAAAAAAAAAAGCAACAGACACCATTTAGTGAGCAAAACAGCTGTTTGTTTCAATATATAGCCTTTTTGTTTCATTTCACACAATTCAATCGAAAAGTAGCTTGACGCGAGAGTTACAGGACATGGGCACTGGTCTTTAGGCACTTTTAAAATAAATTTTTCCCCTGTAATAAATTTAGAGCATATATTTAACTCAATATCCATAAATCTTTAAAATGGTTTTAAAATAGGCGATCCAAGTGAAAGCAATTACAGTAAAAAATAAAAAGTTTAAACAGACACAGAAACACACCCGAATTCATGTTTGTATACGTATAATTAATTTTCATTTTGCTACGAACAAATGTATATGTCACTTAGTAAAACAACTGAAGCCTATTTATACAGCCCGACACTTTCCTTAATTAAACAAAAGCGAAAAAAACAACTTAAACAACAATGAATATTTGTTTCAGTAATGCCGCTTTTAAACGTTTGAAGGCAACAAATAAATCAAACGAGTAGCAGGCAGACACTATGAAATTTTATAGCCAAAGTCTTAAGCAACCACATGCTTTCTTTTAATTAAGATATAATTAACCTAATAACAAGCTTCATACCAAAATCACTGCTGACATAAACTCATTATCAGATAAGCGACACCCACATACACACCTACTTGCAAAATAATACTTCGTAAAAAGAAACAAATGCTAAGTTCAGCAAACCGATATTACTTGGCTTAACATTTATATCCCTTTTAAATGTTTTTGAACTAATAAATGCGTTTTTCGTAATGTACATTTATCTCTTTTAATTTATACTGAATAAAATTTATTAACTTCGCATAAATGTCAATAACACTTGTAAAGAATCCGCCAAATAACTTTTTTTTTGAAAATGCTATAAAAATACTACTGAATATTTTTTCAAATTTCATTTTTTATTTTAAAGTACAATCCTTCCGGTTAATAATGGAAAATAATTTCATTCAAATGGCTGCCTCGGCTGGCCATGCAGTAGCCTACACGATTGGTCAAATTTTTTAGCACATTATCGATTGTGTGCAGCTGTATTTCACCTATGGCTTCACGAATATTGTCTTTTAAAACGTCAATTGTCTCTAGCTTGTCGGCGAATCAGTACTCTTTGACGGCACCCCACAAATAATAGTCCAACGGTGTCAAATTGCAGCTCCAAGGTGGCTAATAATGCGATCTTCAAAAACAGGGCGCAAAACATCGAGTGTAGCTTCGGCTGTGTGGCACGTAGCGCCGTCCTGTTGAAACCAAATGTTGCCAATATCCTCCCTTCAATTTTCCTTCGAAGAAAAATGGGCCAATTATGCCTCTGGACCAAAATCCGCACCAAACAGTTACTCGTTTTGGGCACAACGGCTTTTCAATGTATGCGTGCAAGTTTTCTGAGCAACAAATGCGACAATTTTGATTGTTTACATACCCGCCATGATCAAAATGAGCTTCATCTGAAAAGATGATTTTTTTTTGGCAAAATCGGCATATTCTAATATTTCCCAGCGTTGTTTAAGCGTATACACAACCATAATCGTTCAGCGGAAGGATAAATTATCTGTCAAATCAGACATTAGCTCACTGTTACCATTCACGAAATAAGCACTAATTGAAAAAAACGTTAGATGGCGGACCCGTTATAAGCGCGCTGCAATTGAAATTGCAGCTATATTTGTTTATGCAAATTAGTGTATGTGTTTTTATTTGTTTGTTTGACAGTTTGTTTGTACCTTATACAGGGTGGAGCAGAATGAGCTATATGGTTTGAATTCTTTATAACTTTTTTAATTATTATTCTTTCTTTGTTTTTTTTCAGCATTTTGTGAAGCAGACTTGGGGAATTATTTATGAATCATTACACGATCGTACAACGTACACAAATAATTGAATTTTATTTTTTAAACCCACAGTCTATTGTGTTGATATTTGGCGAACTCATTTTTCACCCACAAGCGATTTTAACGGGTCTCCACGTTCACCAGATTTACCAGCTCCTGACAGTTTTCTTTGGGGATATTTGAAAGAAAGAGTGTACGTTTGCAAACCAAGAACCATACTCCAACTGAAAGCCAACATTCCAAATGAAATCATGGGCATTACATCGCCGCCTGAATGAAATAAATTGCTCATCAATGGTGAAATATTCGTGACAATTGTAAAACATTGGGAAAAGTTGTTGCCAACGGTCCCACAGTTCACGAATAGGAGCAGATTTTTCCCAACTACGCATTTGCCATCATCGAAGCGCATTACACTATTAATCATATGAAATTTATCTTCAGACATAATGGAGTGGCAGTCTAAACCATTTACAACCGTATTCAAAACGAAAATTTGTGTACTCCGACTATACTCCGCTCATCGAGTGAGCAACTAAAATGTTAATTAAGCTTAATCACCATTTAGTCATGAGTTTATTCAAAACACTTATATATCGCCCGATTACGAAAAATTTGTACATCTCTGTTTTAGTTAAATTCAATTGATAGAAATGACAATTTGACAGCAGTTAATCAGGAGTTAAAAAGTCTTTGATCATTCGATAATCATAGTTTATTAAAAAGTGTTTTGAATAAAAAATCCTTAATCAGGGGATATGCAGGTACTTAATTTTTGTTTTGAATACGGGTGTTAATTTTTAGCAACAAAAAAAAAACGAATCAACATAGCTAGCTGCAGCTAGGACGCGTTTCCGTTCAGTATCTGTTTCAGAAGAACTTATTTCGCCATTTTCCGAAACATAATACATTTCCGAGTCTGAAATATCGGAGTCACTTTCTGCATTGAGCAAAACACGTCTGAGTTATTGAAAACAACACACAAACTGAACCAAGCAGTGCAAATATGTGGGTTTCTTTACAACAAAAACCAAAAATGGCGAATCCCACAATTGTCTTTTACATATTAAATCTATGTTGATTAAAAAAACCAAAAAGGGGTATAACATACTTGCTATTTACATTAGCTGTTTATATGGACCAAATGGTCAATAAGCCTAACATTCGTAACTTTTTTCTAACCTAACAGCAGGGTTAAGCACATCAGTTCTTTTTAACTACTTCAGCGTGTTGGAACAAAGAAAAAACGAGAAAAATTTCTCAATATTTACCACAGAAGTGCGACTATACAAAACAAAGATACGTATGTGATCTACAGAACATTAAAATTAATACAGAACAAACCCTAAAAAAACTTTGTATAATTGACTTCCACAACAAACAATTCATTGTTTCTTCTGTTTGTGGGTTTACAGCTTGTGATAATTTATTTCATGAAAATAAATAAATCTTTCATATTTATCCCACTTAATTACACGACTTTATTTAAATAAAATAGTAAATAATATCGTTTCAATGGAAAATTAACTTTTGCCAATTAAGATACCTTAATTATTTATTAAATCTACCACATACAAGCACATAGGGAAAAAGTCAAGTTTAAATAGAATGAAATAAACGGTAGTTGTTACCAACATCGTTCCAGTTTAATTTTGGACTTATTTCCCAGCTAGCATTTTCAATCGTGTAAGAGTCTACATGCAGAGAAATAACATGGTTGGGCATGGTAACGGCAACTACACTATGTTTATTGTAACAATATATACACAAATAATATTTTTTTTTATTTGATATCAGCAACATTATAGTTACTGTAAACATACCAATGTTTATCGCAATTATAAATTTGAATATTGTTGACTGAAAAATAATTATTTTTTTAACAACTAAATAATGATAACTTTGAAAAAATATTTTATAACTCGCAACCATATCAAGATTTTTAAAAGCCATAACATGATAACTGTCTATACATTTATCATAATATGTTTAAGATGCAATTAAAATATCTTTAATCTAATTATATTTTGTTATACCCATTTGTAAAATAAATTTTAGACAGTTACATATGTCGCTTGTCTTAAATATGCCTATTATTTGTTAGTGAGTTGTTTGTTCAACAATTAAAAAAAAGTATCCATTAAAAAAAATTTTATTAGCTTAAAAAAAATTTTGGAGTGTCACAAAATAAGAAATCGATGCAAATAAATTTAATATTGTTTTATTGTTGTGAAAACAGTTAACTCAATTTTTTGTCAAAGATTTGCTCAATAAGAACATAAAATACATTTTTTAAATTCTATGAGTACTTAACAGGATTTTTGCTTAATACAAATTGTATAAAATCACTAGAAACGTATGAGAATAAATCAAATTCTAAGCTTTTATTTAATTTATTTTTTAATAAAAAATTGTTCGATTAATCGACATTAATTAATGGATTTATTCGTTATTCGAAAATGGCAATTTTAGAATTATTCGAACAAGAGTTTAGTTTTGTTGAATCGATTAATCGAGTTATTCTTAATCGGCTGACAATTCTAATCGGGGTGCTAACTACAATCCTCAAAATAAAAGGGAGTCAAGTATTTCATCTTTCCAAGAATTTGAGGACGGAAAGAATCCTATTTTATCTTTTTGCTATGGCGCCAAGTGTTTAGGTGACAGTTAATTTAAATAATTAAGAAATTTAATTTAAAACATTTTTTATTTATTTTCCACATTTTGTATTACAATCCACATTTGAAAAACATTTTAGAATAACGTTTGACAAAAAGTTGAAAATAAAGGCATTTTTCAATTTAAAAAAATATTCCCTCTTTGTTGACAATGCATTGCAATGCTATGATTTTCAAAACATTATTGTAGTTTTAGAAAATGTTTGATTTCAAATTGAAAATGATTTGAACCTCCGTGTTTGTTGGGATTTTTATGTTTACCAGTATCCTTAGTCCCTAAGAAACACGTACTAATTCGAATGAAAGATAAACAAATTTGAAAGGTATATAAAAATAATTCCCTATGTATTGTCCGGCTTAAAGCACTCTACAAATGTGATACAAAATCAAATTGTCCTTAAAACTCACCGCAAAATTTAAGAATTCTTTACAGATATGTAACTATCGGGCCCAACTTCTACTAATGAGGTCATTTACGCAAGAAAAATTAATAATGCTATACAATACTGTGAGGTCAGCTTTTTTTGTAAAGATTGGTTCAAAATTAATAGATCCCTTATAAATCCCGCTAATGAAATATTATTACTCTCGGCGATGGGTACCAAGGATTTGGCACAGCCAAATAATGCCCTTTTACATGTTTTATATTTTCACTGAACCTGAAACTCAAATTAAATAAAACTAAATTAAGCTTAAATTAAATTTCATGGTTTTTAAGTCATACACAATTTTTTTCAACTTAATAAACCTTAAAAAAAATTAAGTCTTTCTGCAACTCTTACGATTTTTATTAAAAGAGTTAGTTATTCTCCTTTCTGCAAAGTGTTTCTCTGTAAATTTAAGAGCATGTCTATTGTTTTTGCTTCTCTGCAAAAGAAAGTGAGTGTGTATTTTGTGGAAAGTAAAGATAAGTACTGTTCATTTTAAGAGCCGGTTCACAAATACTACAAGCACCATAATGAAAATCCGGTGCGTAAGGAAGGAGTGACAGCAGCACCAGCAACAACAGGCTTTTAATAAGTATGTGAATGTCTGAGAGTGTGTATTTTATAGATAATATTGTAGTTGGTTAGAGTTACTCCAGCTCAATGGCAACTAGCAGCAGTAGTACAATTTTTAATGTAAAAATTGAAGGTTGTTGGGCGAAATCGTACGGTAGAACTTGATTTTCGGTGTAGCAATTCTGCTAAAACAGACCCGATTTTTTTTAATTTATCAGATGTAAAAACAACCAATATAATCACGTTTGCTTAACAACATAAAACAGACAAACAATACTTTGTGTGGTTTTTTTCTTATTAGATTTAAAAAGTAGTTTAAATATTTAAGAAATTTCTAAAAAAGTGTTTAATGTTATTCAAAGATTTTAAAAATGGAAATTAAAATTGTACAGTAGCAAATGCACAAGTCAATGAGTAACTTAAAGTGGCCTATGTTTAACCCTTCGATGTTCTATAACCTAAATACCACTAAGTGCACCTAATGGTCTTGCCAGACCACGATTGAAAACCCTTGACAAATAAGTAAACTAAACAAAATTTTGTACTTATTTTGTGTTAATTTAAAATAAAATAGTCTTTTTTAATAAAATTGTCAAATATTGAAATTATTCTGTTAAACAATCTTTGCAAATATATGTTTATGTGTCTCTGCCATGTTGAAGGCATATAGCGTTATTGCAGCAAAAACGAGTTTTCTCTAATCTTTGACTGTGGTTTTACAAATAACGCACAACGACCGGTAATAAATTGAACTTGATAGGTACGGTACCGCTTTTATATATATGGATTGCGAGTTAGTATTTTGGTCTTGTAATGCATTTTCAAGGTACCTGTGGTTTATCCAGACCATGAGGTGCATATACCGTGGGAGGGTTTTTGTACCCTAAATGTGATCCAAATGTTTAGAAAGTTTTATTCGATTCAGGACACCTTACTTGTGGAATTTATAGCCTTCGTTCTTAAAGCTTTTGCTACAAAAAACGATATTGCTTATTAAAGTCAAATATGGTCTGGTCAGATAATGTAGGGGTTAAGGGAGCACAAAAATAGGGAAGTATGATACATAACAAAAAAATAAATAATACAATAGGCAAATGTAAAATAAAAAAGATTTGAATACATGATCAGTTAAGAGTAAATTAAAGTTAAAAATAAATATTAAAATTCTGTCACTGCTAAATAGTGAGAATAAAAACATATTAAAACCGCACATTAAAAATCGGGCAATTTAACGCGCATACACACAAAAACAAAAAATTAACTTAAAGTCTAAAAAAGTAACAACAACAACTAAATTACATCTATGCTAAAAGATAACAACTAATATAAAATATATTAAAAAAAAATATACGTTAACAACAACATCTGGTTGACTTGCTAATGGGGTATACACATTCTTCTTGTGAATGAAGGTACCCTGCAAATATTATTGGACCACCTGATCCAATTTCATGAAATGGACTACTCCATGGACTGGTCCGATGTAATGCAAGCATGGACCATGTCATTGTTAAAAAGTGTTTGTAGTGAGACGACATGGCTTCGTTTTTTAACGACATGTTTTCGTTTTTCAACGAAGTTAAAACTAATCCTCTTGTGTACACTCCTTTGTAGTCCAAAGATGGGTTATATGTTCCTGCCCTAGGACATCTTAATGTTAAATAGACCATATTTTTTCCATACGTTTGGGTTACTTTTGGACTAGTCCTAGTCCCTTGTGGACTACTCTTTACACGCGTATTTTTACTGGTCCTATGATTTGCAGGGTATTAGTACTCAATTACAAACACACATATTACCTTGTTAATGTGCCAGTGTGTGCTCTTATAATAACTCTCATATGCAGTGGTTCAAGTTTAAGTTACATGGTTAGCAAAAACAATAGTTATGGCGTTTACTTTCTGAGTAAAATTCTGCATTTATGCCGCCTTTTACATTTTTTTATGTTATTTTCTGAAAAAGTGTAAGCGTTCTTTTCTGATGATGTTCCCTTTAAAATTAAACAATACGCTACATGTTCAACACTCATTTTAACCCATTAGAGAACAAACAAAAACTGGCCATAAATTTTTAAGTTCAACTTTTTTTATTGGTTAACATAAGTTTGGAAAAAAATATGAAATGGAAAAACTAAAAAAAATTTTTAACTTAGTTTTTGGGGTGTACTCAACTGAGTACACTGACCTCATATGTATTGAAATTTTCAGAATATTGTTTTCCAATCCAAAGTGTTTTAGGCACTTCTTAAATTGCCAACGAGCTCTTATATATTAGAAAATGCACCACAGATGGTTTTGTAGTTTAGTAGGCTAGTGTCCAGCCAAATCTTGGGATTTATCTGCAAACATTGACCCAGGCATTTCTGTAAACTTCTAAAATCAACTTAAAGGTCTAGAAAAAAAGTTGTAAAAAACACTATAATTTCGTGCAGTACAATTCAACTACTCCAACAAATTTTTAATAACTCGTGAACCAAATGTATCAGAAGATTCCACTTGCGATTTTCCGGAGTACAAATCTAACTGGCGGTATTAGCCGCAACCCAGTTTTTAAAGCCGAATCGAACTGGCTTCCTCGAAT
Organism: Pollenia labialis; assembly: GCA_949318255.1. Classification (NCBI taxonomy): domain Eukaryota; kingdom Metazoa; phylum Arthropoda; class Insecta; order Diptera; family Polleniidae; genus Pollenia; species Pollenia labialis. Next base: position 53,128,870 of record OX439142.1, read on the forward strand.
GACTTTCTTATCGGGATGGTAGCCAAAATGTTTTATGCTTGACTCGTCTTTAAGAATATTTTGTTCACGATCCCGCTTAACTTTCGTTCGAAGAAAGCCAGATCGATTAGGTTTCAAGAATTAGAGGATATAAGATCAAAGACATTGTGGTCAAAGATTTTTCAAATATTTCTTCACATATACTATTTCACCTTTTCAAAGTTCAGACTTCTGCTGAGGGATCGAGCTCTGCGATGGATGCGTCAAATATGATTTATTTGCTTTGCGAAGTCTAGCCGAGTTTTCTAAGGTGGCAAAGGTTCATTATCACTACCGTCACTGACGTCGTTGTCAATGATTTCAAGATTAACGAAAACTTTAATAGTACCAGGTTTGTCTTTTGATAGGCTTGCAACCGTTATATGATCCGAAACACATCTTCATCACATGATAAGCATTTTGTTGTGCAAACTGTTGTCCAATCATAGTAAAAATCTAACAAAAAAAGCTTATTTTTTACCCATGCATGTTATCAGTGTACTCAAACGAGTACAGTCAATCATATACTGCTCTACGTTTATTATTTTTTTATGTAAGTATTTTTATTTTGTGTGAGTTATTCTGATACGATTTTAAATATAATAATTTAATTAATTACCAATAAAAAATTCAATACTCTTTTCAATATTATTTACACAGTGTTCATAACTTCACACTGCTTTCGTGACACAAATCAGACTTATATTTTTGAACCAAAAAATAAGAAAGAGACACAAATTCTTTTTTTAGCTGCTGTTGGTATTATTGTTGTTAACATACATAACGGTACAACGATTAAAAATTTTTTGTTTTTGATGGAAAACTTGCAAAATGCCAGCTGTACTCATTTGAGTACAGTGACTTCTAATGGGTTAATTAAGGGGGCATAAGTGCATTACTAGATCAAGGCGAATTCAGTACAAGGTAGGTAGGTAGGTAGGTAGGTAGAAAGGCTGGTGTGAAGTTTCCTCCACACCTTCACCCAGAGACCAATATGGTCCATTGCGACGCCTTAATTAGAATAGATAAGGTGAAACGGAAAAGGTAGATGAAAAAGAGAATGACAGCCCGAGAATCAGAAAATAGATATAGAAATAAAGCAAAGACCAAACCAAAATTCACACTACGCGCGGACAGCGCCCCGTCTCCTCTCGCGCAGCCAGGCCATCCCCATTACGAATCCTATAAGACCTTCGAGTCCACACCCCGAGACGTCCCCTTACTCGCCCAGAAATCTACTGCCCAGCCACCTCAGCCTGCTATTCTGGAGCCTGGGACAGTGGCACAGAATATGCTTAACCGTCTCCGGCTCCTCCGGGTCCTCACACAACCCGCACACATCCGATAAGTCGGATCCTATTCTCACCGCCATCCTGCCTATCATACAGTGGCCCGTAATAACCCCTATCAAGGTCCTAACACACCCCTACTCTTGCCCAGCAGCGATTTCGAATCGGACCTCCTAAGTACTGGCCACATTGCCCTTGATACCCGGCAGTCCATTCGGCTCCACCAGGCCCGGTTGGTCTCATCCAGAATCCATTCCGTGATCCTTCCAAAGAGGAAGCCAATTGGAGGCCTAACTGCCTCCACCCGGTCAGGATCCTCCTGTCTTGCCAACTCATCAACCACCTCATTGCCGATTATGTTGGAGTGACCCGGCACCCAGCATAGCCTCAACGCATATTCCCCTAAGACTCCCCTTAGAGCCCTCCTACAATCATCAACCAGCCTGGATTTCACATAACAGCCACTCACAGCCATAAGAGCTGCCTGGCTATACCACATGACCTCCGAGCCCCTATCAATGTTGTCCCTATGAATTCAGTACAAGGTGGTGGCAAATTTCGAGCCATAAACTCTAACAATGCAATACAAACAACATCTGTTATTTCTGTTGGCTTTGGATGTTTGTAGTCTTGTCACCACCTGTAATTAAATTTACCTTGCGCTAATTGTAATTTATTGTTTAATGCCGTAATTTGTGTTCTTTTGTTAACGTAAAATATGAAACACTTCTTAAAAATTAGGGGAGCATTAAAAAATGTTGTCAAATCTCATGCAATACTTAAACAACACTTTTTTAGAAAAGAAACTGCCATTAGTTTATTGTTTGGTGCATTGCATTTATTATTGCTGCAGCATTAACTATAACAACACTTAAACATCAGTTTAAGAGTAATGACTGCAACAAACATAACTTAAAATCCAATTCACTTTTCGTTTTAAAGTGGCAGTTACAAAAACTACAAAAGGATGACAGCATAAATATTTAAAAGAATTTCCTATATAACGGTAAGTTAAGAACACTTATTCGAATACTCTATAAATTAAAACCAAAACTTAAGTATTACGATAATACAAAATAAGGAAGAATGTTATATTTGGCAATGACGCTTTGTTCACAATGGCAGCAACATTTCCCCTTTGTGTTCGTTATAGAGCAGCGACTATTTTGCAACCACATGTTGCATTTTCATGTTCCGTATTTGAAACAAGCATTCTGCACTTGATTTAAAAAAATCTTACCGTATTATTGACACCGCTTCGCCTTTGGTTTAAGTAAGGATAAATTGATTTTATAGCGTTCTTTTTAATGTTCAACACATACATGTGTATGTTAAGCGTATTAAATATATTAAGTTGAAGTTGAGATACATTATTTTAATTTAAGTTTTAAAAACGTATTTTAAGTCAAAAATTTCCATTCAAATTTTTTCTCATTATCCGACTTTTTGGCATATGCGCAAAGCCAATAATGAGCTGACGATATGCAGGTGACGCTTGACAATCTCGCCTTATTCTTTACTCAAACGAAAGTTATGCTTTGCCGATAATCACTCATATTATAAATTTTTGTATTTTTAATAAAATCGTTAATCTTCGTCACCCATAGGTTAAACTGGGAAATTCCCGGCTTAATTGTTTTTCCGGAAGCAGGAATGTGATGACCTATGCCAAATTATGGTTGGTTTTCGGGAGCTTTGATGGCTTCACTTTGTCACCAAACTTATGATTATCTTTTTTTACGATTTTTTGGCGTTACTACGTAAAATAAAATTTCTTAGTTAACCGTACGATGCATACCCAACTTTTTCTACGAGAACACACACCCGGGATACGTTTGTACCTACTAGCTTATTTTGGCTTTTTCTTATGTTTAAATGGTCCTATTTCATTTTTATTTTTTTTAAAGCGTAAATAAATATTTTAAAAATGTTTTAATTCTGTTTCATGCAAATATTCTGCATGGTCCAAAATGTATAAGCAAAAGAGTGCATGCAGGAAACTCTTATTCAAGTTATGCTCAAGATTTGTTCACTCTCTAGTCGGAACTATTGAGAGATCGCTCGAATTCAAGGTGTACACACTCGTGGCCTTTCTCGATATTGAGGGGGCCTTCAACAATGTCAGCAAGGAATCTATTGTGGTGTCCATGAGGAGTCTGGGGATCGACGATGACATATGTAGATTTGTGGACAATCTACTCAGGAATAGGGTAATTTTCTCTACGATAGGTGAGACCAGTGTTCAGAGGCTGGTGAACAGGGGAACTCCCCAAGGGGGAGTTCTATCCCCACTATTGAGGAACTTGACTATGAAAACCATGTTGATGAGGATGGACGACATTAGGATTAAAACAGTGGCGTATGCTGACGATGTTGCGCTGGCCATCACAGGGAGACATTTGAACGTAATGTCTCAGTGTATTGTGGCTGCTTTGGGGGTACTCAGCACCTGTAGCGCATCATGCGGGCTGGATGTCAATCCGTCAAAGACGGAATTGGTACTCTTTACGAGGAAGTACAAGACCGAAGACTTTAGTCTTCTGAGATTAAACGGAACTCAGCTTCAGATTTCTTACAGTTCCAAGTATCTGGCGTGGTTCTGGATAGCAAGCTGTCATGGGGACTTAATTTCCGGATGAGAGTGGAAAGGGCAATAGTTACCATATATGCGTGTAGGGATGCAATCGGTAGAAACTGAGGCATGGGCCCGAGGTGTCCAAATTGGATCTTTGAGGCTGTAGTAAAGCCAACTCTGTATTACGGGGTCGTTGTATGGTGGACTGCATTGGATAAGACCAGGAACCGCGCGATGCTTGAGAAAATACATAGACTTGTCGCGTTGATGATCACGGGATCAATGCGATCTACTCCCACGAGGGCACTGTTTATGATATTAAACTGGCTCCTGGTGGACATCATGGCCAAACATATGGCTCTTTGCTCAGCGACACGGCTGCACGCAGATGGCCTGGCCAAACAAGGTGGTCGAATGGATGACGTATTCATTGACCAATTCATTGGACTTCCAATGGCTCACTGTAAGTCACTTATCTGGAGCGAGTCTTACAGAGTTGCGCAGATGAGGTGGACCTGTGAGTCCACCTGTTCGATATCCAGGATCCTATGGCCTGGATATGATGAACGGAGAACTAACTCTCTACTTAAGTTCAGCAGGGATCAGATTAGGACAGTGATATCGGTTGTGACTGGACACTGGCCGGTGGGGCCTCATGCTGAAAGAATGGGTCTGGAATTAAACGACTAATGTAGAAGTTCTTCTCTTCACTAGGAAGACGAATTGGTTCAACTTTGCAGTGACGCCATCTGCGTAACTGCTCTATAGGATGGGCATTGGCACTGGATATCACAAAGGGACCAATAAGCGACCCAAGTGAGCTGTATCTCGATGGCTGCCCATGGAACCTAACCTATCGTATGCTCAGGAAACAAAACGACGTAGAAAACCCAAAAAGGTGTGTGGCAAATGTAAGAAGGCAATATCGAGTGCACAATATGTAACAATAATGCAATCTTTTCATATTTCAAATAAAATAATGTAATTTAAACACACTATAAAATGGTTTGTTGCCTTTTATTTTGATATTAGCTTGTGTGGTACAAACGTATCCCGGGTGTGTGTTTACGTAGGTGTCGACTTTGGAAGCGCGTAGCTTCTGAACCACTGATCCGAATTGCATAAAATAACCTTAAAACAATTAGAAATTACTTATGTTTCCTAGATCCGAAATGTATATTCCGTAAGTTAAGCCGTTCCTGAGTTACAGCACTGCAAAGTTGCAAGTGGATACATTTGTACCCGGGTGTGTGTTCTAGGGTTAATTGACTCGGCGGGATATTTCTTTGTGGAGATTGGGGCCCATCATTATTTGTTTTTGAGTAATTCGAAAATGAGCGTGTCTTTTACATTTACTTAGACGTACTAGGCCAAGTCGACTTGACATTAATCAAAAACCTAGAATGAAATTTCAATTGGTGTTAGACATGAATTATCAAATTTAGTATATCTTTACACGCTGTTGAAGTGGCGGGAAGGTTATAAAAATGTTACCTTTGCAAGTGGGTATTTAAATGTTATTCGCTTAAACACTTTAGTGTTTTCCAAAGATTTTAGAAAAACAAAAAATATTATACAAAAAAAAAAAAATTTTAAGCGAATAAGAATTATAAGCACTTAACGTATTACTTGTAACAATATCAAAGCATAAAAAACACCAACATTAAACAGTGTGTTTATTTTTCTTAAATTTTTATTTTTATTTTTTAATGGGAGTTTAAGTTTAAAAATTATAACCTTTTTTCTTTTTCTATGGTTTTTTTTTCTTTTACTTCAGCTCGAATATTTTGCTACGTATCTTTTCCAGCACAGCCGAGTTGAATTTAAATATTGACGATATTTTCGCTGTGTCAAAACAATGAATTGTTGACAAGAATAGTACAATTCGATAATTTTAACTCGGTGTTGTGCACTGCTTTCATTCGTAATAAATTTCAAAAAATTCAATTATAACCTGCAACAAACAATAAAAAGTAATTATATTACAAAATATAAAAGTTATACTTGTTCAAAAATTTTTTGCTTCACCATTATAAAGAAGCATTATTTTCAAATGTGCTGTGTATTTAATAAGCTGTTACCGATAGTTTAAGTCTATTTGTGTTCATATTTTCAGTTACTTAAGAACTTATTTATTTGCGAGACAGTTTGTTGTTTGAAATAACTGCCCTTTACTTAAATTTTGGATAATCGCTTAACTTTGGTTGTGAAATTTTTCTCCAACTTATACAAAAAGTATAAGTTTTTCTTTATCCTTAGATCTAAATACTTTTAAAAATACATTATGGCAACACCTCGCTGCAGTGTCATGTAAAGTTGCTGATTTGTAGTTCGTACTTTACTTTCGTTTATCTTGGAATTTAATGACAAAATACAAAAGAAATAAAAAGTAATTGAAGATAAATACTTAAATTGTTGGTATTTTTGTGCACGTAAAAACAAAAAAATTGACTGTGATATTATTATTCTTGAAACTGAAAGTAAACATGAAAATCAAACTTCCGTGTAAAGTGTGTGGTTAACCTTCGCTTTCATAATCCCTACCCGGGTAGAGAAAGCGACTTTAATTTGCAAATAGCTGAGCGAGCTTTCATCAAATCTGAAAATGCCGCCTAGTTAGTTATCAAATTTTCGACTTAAAGCAGAAAATGCAAACAAAAATGATTTTACTGCAGAACTTCTTACTTTTTTTTAAATTTTGTATTTTTTTCTACGTAAGTTAATGGTATCTACCCGGGTAGGAATATCGAAATTTGTATAAACATTTCTTACATTTCCTAATATAATCATTTGAAACTAGTAGAAAAACAATACATCATGTAAATAAATAGATTTTCGTTTAGTGAAATTAAAACTTTACAAAAAAAGTATAGACATATCGTCGTTCGCAAGTTATTGTGTTCTATACCGCAAAATATAAAAAATTGAGATAAGATTCATTTTTAGGTAAACTTTTAGAGATCTGTCGATCTGTGTCACCAGTTTGCTCGTATCATTTATAGTTTTCGAAATATGAGACATTAACTTTGTTCTATACAACACTTCAGTGACAAGCTTCGTAACCTATTGTGTTCTATATGCAAAAACTCGTGCATATAGAACAAAAACGCAGCAAAAATACTATATAAAAAAAATAATTTTTTATTTTGTTCTATATGAAAGTGTAAATAAAGTTTGTAGTACTTTGAAACTCTTTGCATTGTCTGTTTTTGTTTTATTTCCTTTTTGTGACTTTACATAGCAGTTGGCAAATGAAATGGAAAATAAAGTTAGAGTGCTATATTCGGCTGTGCCGAATCTTTAATACCCTCCACCGACTGTTCGAATATTTCAAGAGGGATATCTATATGATGTCTATTTATTATTAATTTATCTTTATAAAAACAGACATCAGCATTAAAATTGGTTGGTTTGAGGTTTATATCTATATCTTCACTGTGGGGTATTCCACCACTTAAACTTCATTGAGCCACAAATTATCTGCAATTATAAACTTTGGTTTGGTTTAGATCTATATTAAATTATTTAGCAATTTAAACTAGCTTGAGTAACAGTTTCAATTAAAATTTTGTTATGAAAGCATTATTTTTACGGTTTTAGGCGTACTAAATCGTTTTCCGGTAGTAGGGTTTATATGAGGCCTAAGGTAAATTATGGAAAGTCGAATAAAACAAATTTTTGCAAAATCTTATCTCATTCCGTGCCTTGTTCCACCATTTATGTTATTTTTTGTAACAAAATTATCATTTTTTTTAGGTGGTGGTTCCTTATTTTGATTCATAGCTCTGGTCCTACTGCACCGATTTTGCTGAATTTCAATCCCAAACTGCTTAGGATAACTACAAGCAATTTGGCACCAAGTTTCATTTCTTTTGAGTTGTTCGAAAGTGAGCGTGTTTTCAACAGACGGACATGGCTAAATCGACTTAGAATCACTCAATAAGCCAGAATATATATACTTTATGGGGCCTGAGATGAATAATAAAAAAGTTTCACACGGAATGACAAACTTAACATACCCTCTTCACAACTAATTGTGGTGGAGGGTATGATAAAGTTTTTGATTCGTGAAAAGACATTGCTTTTCATTTCTCACAATAATTTTTTTACATTTTGTTCTATATGCTATAAAAAATAAGAGTTTCATAAATAATTGCATATAGAACAAACCTGTTTTTCTTTAAACGCTTATTACTCTTAGAAGCTTTTCCAAGGACTCAATATTTTTTTGCAAAAAAAAACCAGAAACTCTAGAAGTTTCCTTGGTAAGAAGGTTGCGACAACTTTTTCGGTTCAGTTTTTTGTAACTAACAACTAAACTTTAACAGCGATTTACCAAAAAAACATTTTTGTCATATAGAACACAATAACTTGCGAACGACGATGTGTATGTATGTAATATTTATTAACACAAATTGTGAAAAGATGAAGATTGGCGCATATAACAATCTTCACACTTTGTCTGGGTGAAGCTATGTTTTTCGCATACGGGCTTCTTGCATTTGACACATGCTAGTCGTGTAGCTCTCTTCTTTTTAGAACAAAGGTATCACATGTGGCACCCACCTTTTTGATTGATGCGCCCACTTGCATCTCGTTCTGGGACATCATCAGCGTCAAATTCTTAATATTCGTAGTTCAATACAGAGAATGACTCGCCTGTGATAATATAAACAACTAAATATTTTTCCACTCAAAAAGGATCAAAAATATACCTAAAATGCATTTAACGGTTGCTCTTCACCCAAGCTGTGTATAAATTGTCTACGTCGAGATTTTTTTACCGCAGTATGTGGACTGTATATGCTGTATATGCAGTATATGCTGCCGAGATATCCAATATGTAATAAAACATCGCTCCCGTTGTTCATATTTAATTTTTCGCAAACAAAAACTTTCACAACAAATATTCAACACGAACTGAAATCACCACCCTGCAAAAATAGGACTAGTCCAAACACGCGTGTAAAATGTAGCCTACAAGGGCACAAGTATTATATATGTATGTGGTAACAATATTTTCAAAGGTTACTATCCTGCAAATATTATTGGACCACCTCCCTGCAAATAATACTGGATCAGCTGATCTATTTTTATTAAATGGACTACTCCATAGACTGGTCCGATGTAATGCAAGCATGGACCATGTCATTGTTAAAAAGTGTTTGAAGTGAGACGATATGATTTCTTTTTTAACCGACATTTTTTCGTTTTTAAACGAAGTTAAAACTAATCCTATTTTGTATACAATGGAGTAGTTTTAAGACTACTCCTTTGTTACCCAAAGCTGGGTTATATGGTACAGCCCTAGGACTTTGTAATCTTAAATGGACCATGTTTTTTCCATACGTTTGGGTTACTTTTGGACTAGACCTAGTCCCCTGTGGGCTACATTTTACACGCGTGTTTGGACTAGTCCTATAAATTGCAGGATAGATTCGGGGTTTTCTAGAAATTTTAAATATAAATTTAAAACAAGGCAAACTGCACTCAAAAAAGAAAGTTAGTAGAAAAAAGCAAATGTAGTACCTAAAGTATAATTTTTTAGTTATATTTATTTTTGCCTTGTTTGATATTGTTTGTATTTTTCCCCACATAAAATTAAGAAAATATTTTTATATCTACCCGGGTAGATACTATGTGTTGACGTAAAAAAATTCTTCATGAAAGCGAACATATTCATATTATTTTTATTTATAATATACAAATTAACACATTTTAACCAATAAAAATATTTCTGAAAACTGAAAAATAAGATCGTTTTATTTCATAAAATGTATATAACATGAAAATAATTTTCACTAAAGATATTAAATCAAATAAAACCGTCAAGCGTATAAGAATTATAAGCAACAGTTCTACTTGTAACAATATCAAAGTTTAAACATAAATTGTAGTTGTTAGTAGGTAAGGAAAAAACCAAAACAACTTGCTTTATTGTTTTTTTTTTTTGTGAAAATAAAAACAAAACAACTTGTTTTATTGTTTTTTTTTTGCGAAATTTTATTTTAAGACCTTTTTGTAATCTATTTACATTTTTTATACTTAGGGATAAACAAAAAGATTTTTTTGAAATAAACTACATAACACAAGAGAATACATTATTTTATAATAACCACAAATATAAAAATTTAAAAAGAACGCTGAAATATTCCTTTTCATTATTTCCTAATTTTGGTATTTTGAGCTTAAATGATCATAAAACTAAAATTTGCATTATCTCTCATTTCTGTAAGAACATATGAAAAGGTAAAACAAAATATGTCAACATAAACACCTTGACCATGCTTTAAATAAATAAAATTTTGATAAAACTCAGTGCAAAAATATAGAACAAAAAGGAAAACAAGCTTTAGGTTAGCTCCGAGTTTGTATCTTAATTAATCAAGAGATTTGTTAAACTTAAAAAACAAAATAAACAAAACTTTTTTAGTTTTGTATATTCTTTATAAAGGCCTTCTACTTCTAATTCTTTGAAATACCAAAAAAAATATAACACTTATTCTGCTATCCACGCGTTGGTCCACATTTAATAACATTGACCTTTACACAGGCCAAATAAGATTGCGAGGCATATTAAAAGAAAAACAAACTTACAATGTTCTCCATTTAAAGAAAAATCAGAAACTAAAAAAAAAAAATAATACAGCAGTCATACACACACACACACACATGTAGAAGCTCAAATCTTGTACTTTCTCAATTTAACGCCAAACACAACTTATACACACACACACATTCGTACTTACACCCACATTTCAACAAGCTTTTTATATGGTAGACATAAAACTGTGCCGTTGTGTTAGTTTATGTTCAGTGCTCTTACACTAGTAGCCTCTTATTGCATGATTGCTTGTGTCGTAAACTTAACAGTAAAATGTTTAATAGCACAGTAGGACAAAGTTTAACAAAAGCTTTTAAAAAAATAAAGCAATTTACAGCCGTAGAAAATTTTATTCTTGGAGGTCATTTGCATTGTACAATAACAAGCAGATTTCATATAATTTTCATACAAAACAAATTTGTCCCTCAACTTATTAAATGATTTGATTCAATTTTTTATATCCAAAGAACTTAAATACCCAAATGCTACAATATTAAAACTTATTGCTCAGATTTAAAGATCTATACGGAATTGGCAAACGATCTGGGGCAAATGAAACATTTAACTATAACTATTCATAACAATAGATTTTAGCAAATATAAGAACAGGTTTTTGGGCTAAACGTTATTGTGTATATCGAGCCCCAACCGCGAAAATAACGTAAGTGACATACATAATTTTAAATTTTCGTTTTTATTAATAATTGACTTTATTTGAAACACTTGCATTATCTCCTAAAATCTCATGGTCAAATTTTATACAAAATTTATATGAAATAAAATAAAAAAAACTCTCTCCTGTAAAATTTAATTTTTTGGCGCTTACGTTATGTTCGCGGTTAGGGCTCGATATTTAATATACCATAAACAAGTCAGAGATCATTTTGGTCCACTGTTCCCTACTGCAAGTGTGAAACATTTTTTCTCGAAGTAAGGTTTTTTTTGTATGAATGTTTTTAATAATCTGTTACATGTATATGATTTAACATTTCTTTAACGGTTATAATTTTAATGTTGTAATAAAAACGTTCTTGTTTGATGGGCAACAACAAATAGCAAAATTTGTTACATGTCAGTGCAAAGCCAAACTAACCATATAAAGAAACTTAAAATGTTGAGTTTGAACTCAAAAACACTATTACGGAAGCTTCCCAGCTAGCATAGGCTGGTTTTTTATTTATTACTTTTTTATTTATTTTTTTGACACGATCGTCTTTTAATCTCGGAATGAACCTTTTGCGACTCTCTGTAAGAGTCGTATAACAATTACTGTGCTACCCAAATAAGAGCGTTTTTCAAATATGAAAATTCTATTGTCAATACGATTTCAATAAAACAAACCGGTCTAAGGATCTGTAAAAAAGGGATTTTTCCAACTGGATGGTGTTGATTTCGCGACCTAAAGGTTTTTTTTATATAAATTATTTGAAAACTAGTAGTTTTGACATGAAAAATACGCTTGATGCCCTTATTTAGGTAGATCAGTTATATGGCTGAGCATTTCACGAGTTGTAACATTATGCCTACATGAGTCTCATACGACTCTTGGCATGATTTTTGAAAGACTCCCTACATGCATCATACACGACTCCCTTTATGATTAATAAAAGCGCCATTCGCTGTGTTATGGAAGAATCTCTCATAGGAGTGTAACAGCACGTGTAACAGTTTCTCCCGTGCGCGAAATCGTCTACAATTAAAAAGTGAGCTCGTCGACGATCAAAAACACTCTTTATGAGATTTCCAGTAGACTTTTAGACGATTGAAAATGCTAGCTGGGTTATTATGCATTAACAATTTTATTTTATTTTGTAAAGTAGTTATCGCCTTTTATTAAGTTGTTCTCGTAGGATAAGGTATAACACGAAAATTCGAGCAATGATATCCTTTTACAAATATAATATTTTAATTATTATTTTTCCATAAATTATTTTTAATTTTATTTACCATTTACTTTCCTTAGTATAAATACATACCAGAGAACTGCAAAAATCACAATTTTTCTTGATTCACTCATACGCTTAAATAACTTTCAATTCTATGCCTGCCAAACAAAGTTCAACGTTGGGTTCGTTTACATTTGATTTGTCCATGTGTGAGTTTGATGATTGAACGTACTTTGTTTGCATTCATTGACGCGCACGCAGTAACACAATTGAGCAAATTCAAAAGTCAGGCATTCAAGTAGTCATTGTCCACTCGATGAGGCAACGACAAATGTAAATTGGTTTGAGTATGAGTCACTTTGTTGGTATGATTGTGAGTTGTATGAACATCCCCGCAAATAAGTTTGGACCATCTGATCCATTTTGATTAAATGGACTAGTCCGATGTAATGCAAGCATGGACCATTGCATTGTTGAAATCTATTTGTAGTGAGACGACATGTTTTCGTTTTTTAACGACATGCTTTCGTTTTTAAACGAAGTTAAAACTAATCCTCTTGTGTATACAATATATAATCACATACATGTAAGCTCATGATTTCCGTTCCCACAAATTAGCAGACGCAAACGTCAGCTCATTTCTTGAATAATAATTTTAATAAACAAACTTCTACTGTTTCAGTATGAAGCGACAGCAAGTAAATGTGCTTATTGTGCACATTTGTTCTTTCTCGCCAACAATTCCTATTGTTAGTTTTAAGTTTAAGTTGTATTAAGTTATTTTTAAGAAAACAGTTTTTAATAAAGACTCAACAGAAACAGATGAAACTGTTTTAATTATTAATGGCGCAGTCGGTAAACGAAATAAACGAAATGATCGGTTAGAAAAGGAAATACTATCAGTGAAATAAAATAAAAAGTTATAAGTCTAAGCTGCAGTATTTATAAGTAACTAAGTGTAAGAAAAAAAAAAAAAAACACAAATGAAAACTTAATATAAGAGTGTTAAAAGAAGCATTAAAAAAAAAAAATAATAATAAAATAAAAATTAAATGCAGTATAAAAACATAAAATAAATTAACAAACTAAACAAAGTAACTAAACTAATAAAATCTAACAAAAAAATAAATAAATTAAAAACAATTTTGAATTAATTTCAAAACAAATGCCAATATGCAATATATTCGTACTTGAAACAATTCGTACGCAAAATAAAGAAAACTGAAAAACTAAAACTAAAGCGAAAGAAAACGTCTTTTACCTAAAATAATAAAAAATAAGTTAACAAGAAAGAAAAAGATCTACAACATAGAAATCCTAACTAAGAGACATTTTCCCAAATCATAATCTAAACCAAAAGAAGGAAGGAAGCATCAACGTTAATCATTTTCCAAAATTCAGAAGTTTAAGCAAAGAGTTTAAGCCAACCAAGAGAAGAAGCAGAATTATTTTTAACAAGTAAAGTAATATTTTTTTTTTAAGGTAGTATTTAAGCTAATTATCAAAAGAAATAGTTTAAAATTATAAAAAAAAATAATAATAAATAAAAGAGTAACAATAATAATAAAAAAAAAATGGATCAATTTGAGTTAGCTAGGAAGTGTATTTGTTCGATACAACAATTTAATGGAAATACGTCAGACCTACCAAACTTCATTAAGCGAATAGAATCATTAACCTCCATTATGGAACCCCTGACAGTAGAACTGAAAAGAATTTTATTGGGTTACATAGAAGACCGATTAGTAGGTAGGGCTAGAGACTCTCTATCCAGGAATGGGCAAGTCCAAACCTGGATGGAGTTACGAGCAGTGCTAATTAGGGGACATGGTGATCATACTCCGAAAGAGAGAATTTTAGACGAAATAACTCTGTGTCGATGCACAGATGGAATAAACAAATTTTATTGTAAATTAAATGAGCTTCTAGTTAGACTTAACAATTCCTACTTGCTGGATGACAGCTTAACGTCACTTCAAGCTACAAGAAATAAAAATCTGGTTTTAGAGACATTCAAACGAAACTTACCTGAACCGGTAAAAGGAATAATCATTAGTAGAAATCCAACTACCATGGCAGAAGCTTATACAATAATAGAAGAAAATGGTTATTTAAAATTTTCCGGACTCTCATTCAATAGCGCAAATCGACATAATAAGAAACAATTTCAAAGCAATAATACTGATGGCTATAGAAGAAATGATTCAGGAGTAAGAAATTTTCGTTATCCACAACGAAGTGGAAACTTTCGGCAAACGGATAGTTTTCAGCCAAGTAATCAGAATCTAAGAAATAATTATAGAAATAATGCAGGGCAAGGATCTTCGCAATCACGTAGAGAAAATTTTTCCGGACAATCACGAAGGTTAAACATACCACAATATGTTCGAAACGAACCATATCAAGCAGTGGAACCAATGGACATTTCGAATAATTTTCAAAATTTTCGGACAAGGGGCCTTCCAGATACATGCCCTATATAGTTATCGATAACCCGATTAGGAAACTTAGATTTATAATAGACACTGGGGCGGAATTTAGCATTATTAATCCTGGAGTATGTAATGAAAAATGGAAATCGCCCATAAATATAACACTTAATGCATGTAAAAATTACATTATAATTAGGAAAAAATGTACAATACCACTTTTCAAAGAGTTTGGACTCGAAAACTTTTACGTAGACTTTTTAGAATACAATTTCGCTGATAGATTTGATGGGCTCATAGGTAATAACATTTTAGTGAGCCTTGACGCCAATATTTCCTACAAAGACCGAGTAATTTCGACAGAAAATAGCATAATTAAATTATTCTTTAACAAAGAGGAGGAAGAATATTACTGTCGTTCTGTTAATGAATCAAGTATTTTGACAAGTGAAGAAGCAAATATTTTTCATAACACTATACAGTCAAAAGATTTGATGCAATACATAAATGTAGATCACCTTAACGAAAGGGAAGTGAAAAGCTTGAGAGGTTTACTCTTTAAATACACGAATACATTTTATAAAGAAAATGACGATTTGACCTTCACCAATGAAATTAAACACAAAATCAAAACTACAAACGACATTCCAATTTATACCAAACTATACAGATACCCCCAAGTACATAGGGAAGAAGTTGACAGACAAATAGCAGAAATGTTGAAGCAAGGTATTATAAGACCTTCTCGAAGCCCGTATAATGCACCTATATGGGTAGTACCCAAAAAGAAAGACAACTCAAACGTTCCTAAGTGGCGTATAGTCGTTGACTATAGGAAGCTCAACGCTTTAACTATCGACGATAAATTCCCCATGCCAAACATGGAGGACATGTTCGACAAATTAGGACGATGTAATTACTTCACCACGATTGATCTGGCCAAGGGTTTTCATCAGATAGAAGTGGATATACCTAAGACAGCATTCTCTACTTCGACAGGGCATTATGAATTCTTGAGGATGCCCTTTGGGTTAAAAAACTCTCCCGCTACCTTTCAGAGAATGATGAACAACGTCCTTGCTGATTACATAAATAAAATTTGCGTCGTTTATCTTGATGACGTTTTGGTATTTTCGACATCTATTGAAGTACACTTGAATTCGCTAAGGCTGATTCTTCAACGCTTAAGTGAAGTTAATCTCAAGATACAACTCGACAAATGTTCATTTTTACAAAGACAAACTGAATTTTTGGGACATTTGGTTACTGATAAGGGTATTAAACCAAACCCTCAGAAAGTAGAGGCAATCCAAAGAATAGAGCTACCAAAAACAGAAAAGGAAATTAAATCGTTTTTGGGAATTACTGGTTATTACCGGAAATTCATTAGGGACTACTCGAAAGTAGCCTATCATATGACGAAGTATTTGAAGAAAGGTGTAAAAGTAAATACCTCTGACAAAGATTACATTAATGCATTTAAGAAACTCAAACAGCTCCTGATGAATGACCCAATTCTCATCTATCCTGACTATTCAAAGAGATTCACCCTTGTCACAGATGCATCAAATTTTGCAATTGGCGCTGTTTTAATGCAAGCCGAAAAAGTTGTTTCATACTATAGTAGAACATTGAATGAACACGAACGTAGGTATTCTACAATAGAAAAAGAACTACTCGCTATAGTAGCAGCAACTAAGTACTTTAGACAGTATTTATGGGGTAGAAAATTCACTATTAAAACGGATCATAAACCTTTAGTTTGGCTGGATTCATTGAAAGAGCCAAATCTTAAGCTACAACGATGGAAAATTAAATTAAATGAATTTGATTATGACATCGTGCATGTTAAGGGAAAAACAAATGTGGCGGATGGTTTGTCAAGATTACCAAATTTAGAAATAAATAATGGTGAATTGGTTTCAGAGGAAGAAAACCAAAACGACACAAGTTCAAATTGTGCGACCATACATAGCGGTGAAGAGGACAATTCTTGCCATATTTATATTACGGAAAAACCGATTAATGTTTACAAAAACCAACTATATTTCCAAAAGGGATATACAGAAAAATTCGTTATGCAAATTAAGAATAGAAAAGTAAAAAATTTTATTACACTCGCTGATAATAGTGACATATTAACGATACTGAGGAAAGTACTGAAGGATAAAGGCGTCATGTGTATTTTTTGCGAAGACGATCGACTTTTTGTACAACTTCAGGATGTTTATGTACAATTTTTTTCCAGTAACAGAAATTTAAGAGTGCTAAGATCCACGAAAAAATTAATTGAAATTACAGATAGAGACGAAGCCTTAAAGATAATAAAGGACGAACACTTGAGGAACAATCATCGTGGCATTAATGAAGTATTTGGAGAACTGAAATTTAAATATTACTTCCCTGGATTGGTGAACTTAATAACGAGATTTATAAATAATTGCGAAGTTTGCCAATTAGCTAAATTCGATAGAAGACCTGCAAAAGTTCCATTTCAGGTGACTGAATCACCAGGCTGTTTTAACGACATTGTCCACATGGATATTTGGTTCCCATTTCGAAACGTAATGTTTTTAACAACTATAGATAAATTTTCAAAATACGCAACAGTACATAAACTAACCGATAGAACGTGGCTTTCTATACTAACTGCACTCAAAGAGAGAATACGATTTTTAGGGAAAATGAGAAAACTTGTCTATGACAATGATAGGTGCATGCTTCACGAATCTGTAAAATTGTTTTTAACCGAAAATAGCATTGAAACTCATGTAACGACCGCTCACCACAAGACGGGTAACGCAGACGTCGAACGTCTACATGGCACACTAAATGAACACATTCGAATTATTACAGCTGATACAACGGTCACAGATGAAGATACTGAAGACAAAATACATAGGATAATTACAATTTACAACAACAGTATCCATTCAACGACTAAACTACGACCCATTGATTTCATTGAGAAAAATTTCGACAAGGAAAAGATCCAAGAGCTTGCAGAGAAATTTAGGAGAGAAAAAACTTTTAAAATTAATAGATTAAACGAAAATCGAAACAAAAATTTTGACTTGACCGATACAATTGTACGGAACAGAAACATACAGAAAAATAGTCCTAAGTATAGAAGACTCTTACAGTTCAAGAAAGATGGTAATTATGTAATAGACACTAGTAATAAGAGAAATAAGAAATACTACAAAACTCAAATGAAACGCAAGTTCAAACAACAGTTTTAATGTTTTTGCAGAATGGACTTCTTCACTATTATCATACTGATACTGGTGGCAAGATCAAAGGCAAACAAAATTGAAACTTATCAGATCAACCCAGATAATGGATTTGTGATTTATAAAATGGAACCCGAAGCAGTGGTAGACAAATACTTTAATGTGTTGCATATTGTGGATTTGGAGGTTTTCGAAATTTGCTTAGAAAAGATAGAGGAAAATTTGGTAAAACTCAACCTTATTGACGAACACGATATAGACTTGATTCAACGAGAAATTAAACTGGCAAGAACAGCTCTATCAACACTAATTCCACACTCCTTTAGAAACAACAGAACAAAAAGAGGACTGATTAACATTGGCGGATCGTTTTTAAAAATGTTATGGGGAACAATGGACGATGATGACGCAAAGGAAATTTATAATCATCTGACAACATTAGACGACAACGCGAAACAGATAACGGACCAAATGAACAAGCAAGTAGAAATCAATAACAAACTAATTAAGAATCTTGATACTGTGGTAGCAAGTGTTAACAAGCAGCAAAATAAATTGAATGAGTTTTTGTCAAATATTACAGCTAGAACAAATAAAGCCTTGAATGTTGTGGAAAAGTTTAGGTTTGTTTTGCAAACATATGCCGATCTTAATATTCTGAACAAACAGATAGAAAAAATATCAGACGTTGTTATGATGAGCAAACAGAACATATTACCACATGACATACTGACTGAAGAAGAAAAGATTAGATACAAAATAACAGTGGAAACTTTACCTTACCTTAAAACAAGCATAATGTTTTTTGAAAATAAACTAGTTTTCGTACTCCAAATTCCGAAATTTACAACAGAAACATACTTTAAGGCCCTCATTATACCGTTTCCAAATGATCGCTATGAGGAATTAGACTTGTCAATAGAAGAAGTTTTGGTGCAGGGTAATATGGTATACAAAAACAGAGAAAAATTAATGGTAAAGAAAAACCTTTTGATCCATGATAACAATTGTGTAAGAGATTCTTTCAAGCAGAATAATGAGTGTAAACTTAGAATAAATACAGAACCAATAATTAAAGAAATTAAGGCGGGCCTTGTTATAACAAAGTTAATTGAATTTACCAAAATAGATCACAATTGTAGTTATCAGCCATATTTTGTTAAAGGAAATAGTATTATTAAGTTTGATAACTGTACTATTAAAATAAAAGAGCTTGTGTTTGAAAATTTGTTCCATAGATTTAGTCATGGAGTAATTATACCTTTGAACTATGTAAATTTTACAAAAAACATTAATAACTTTACTTTGGAAGGACTTCATCTCCAAAGTATTAAGAATAGAGAAATCATTAAGTACATAGAATTTAAAAATAACGTAGCACAGGGTACTACTATAAGTTTGGTCGTTATACTTTTAATAAAAATTGTAATTTTAGCCATAAAAGTTAAGTGTTGTAAGGTGAGAAAGAACAAAATAGAACTAAAACTGAAAGACTACCCTGATCCATTTGCCCGGAGAGCAAACACTAAGGGTGGGGAAATCACATACATGTAAGCTCATGATTTCCGTTCCCACAAATTAGCAGACGCAAACGTCAGCTCATTTCTTGAATAATAATTTTAATAAACAAACTTCTACTGTTTCAGTATGAAGCGACAGCAAGTAAATGTGCTTATTGTGCACATTTGTTCTTTCTCGCCAACAATTCCTATTGTTAGTTTTAAGTTTAAGTTGTATTAAGTTATTTTTAAGAAAACAGTTTTTAATAAAGACTCAACAGAAACAGATGAAACTGTTTTAATTATTAATATATATAAATTCCTTTTGTTCCTATGAAGAGCATAGGGCCTTAACGATTGTGTTCTATTCTTGTTTATCTGTTGCTACGATCTTCATCTTGTTCCACGTTTGTCAGCATTTCTACAAAAAAAAGTGATTTTATTCCTGGGATTTACATATTGTAGGCATTACAGTATCGACGGTATAAAATAATAGTTCGGCTTGTAACATACCGTCGGAAAAGTTAATTTGTCTTGTTTCTTTGCATACGTTTTATTTTTAAGGCTTTAGAAACACTTAAACACAAATAGGAAAAATTTAAAATAGTCCATATGCTGAAAATTGAAAAACAAAAAAAAATTTTTAAAAGATGGATCAAATAGCTATCGAAGCTACTTGGGACAAATTTTGCTAACACCAACAGGTAATAAGTAACATGGATAAGAAAGAACTCCAATAACTCAGGAACTTTTAGACCAATCTTGTTGAAAATTTGTGTCTAAACTACTATATCCCTTGGTGCGAATTTCATCCAAATTGGAAGACATCGATTTCAAAATTGGGTCACTTCACATGAAATCCCCCATATATATTTAAATGTTTAACATATTTTAGGAATCCATGTTTTTAAAAGTTTAACATTTTCAATTTAAATTTTTTATATTAAAAATTCATTAACACTTAATAAACATAAAATGCAGTAAATTAAAAAATCTGACATTTTAAAATACAGTTAGTTCTCCTTTGTTTTTGTTCTCATTCTGTTTTCACAAATCTCAGGACCAGTTCAGTTTTGTCAACTGACCCAAGTTTCCCGCTGGTATGCTTTTCCCATAACCAACTTTTGTTACAATAACACATTAAATTTGTATACTTATGAAAAGGTTACTCCAGGCACTACCAGAATATTTCAAATACACATTTCAAAAATTAATCCTGCCTTTTGTTCAGGTGAGGTCAGATAGTAGAAATTGTATTGTATATTATATTAATTTTTATTTATTCGCAAGCTCGTATTTTCGTCGATGTCTATTCGTCTTTTTATACAAAGTTGTATTTTTGTTGTTGTTAACTTTCTTATGAAAGTTTTTTTATGTGTTTTTTATCAGGCCTAGAAATGTATTATTTGCTCTGTTAAAATGCAAAATTTTTAGAATGTGACAACTTACATCACAATTATCCTTTTTAATTATTAATATGTGTTGAACCCAGTTCAACAGGTTTTATATATTATATTTTATATGTATGTATTTTCTATTTTTTTATTTACTTTTTTTTCCTAAGTGTTCCTCAATTTGTCTTAATGAATTAGCTTTGAGTTAAATATGCATAGATCTCACTCATTTCCATTTTTTGTATTGGAATATCCAATAAGTTTTAATTTTTGTTTTTTTTCAATAAATCATTGTACATTTGAATTTCAAACCCTTCACAACACAAGCTTACGGCTGTTTTTCTTTTTTTTTTACTTGGTACGATAATATAATCACAGCATTGAACTGTGAAAGTGTTAATACAGAGGTATTAATTCGAGTTCCTCATTCCTAAGGAGGAAATAGATTTGTTGGCCTTGAAACAAATCATAACGAGCTCTTGGAGCTCACCATTTGGTCCTTCGATTTTGTTTGCATTTTTTGCAGCTGAATTTTGTTGTTTCAATGTTTGATTGTGAATGAAATGATTGATTTTTCTGTACCTGGTTCTCTTTTGTTAAGGGCTCTGAAGGTCACTAACATTTTTACTTGGAGGCATATTAAAACGGAGCATAACCCAGCTGATTTGGGAACGCGTGGTTGCTCGCCGAAAAAACTTTGTGAAAACCAGCTCTGGTGGAATGGTCCGCCCTGGCTAGACAAACCTACTACTTTATGGCCAACGCCTCGAACATTTGAGCCAACAGATTTGGAAGAAAAAAAGTGTAAAAATTACCATTTAAAAATTAATGACACCGTTGATATTTTAGAAAATTTCTCATCACTAGATCGAGCGCTTCGAGTAATATCTTACATATTTCGTTTTATAAATCACGCTCGACAAAAATCTCATGCCACAGAAGAATTTATTACCTCTAACGAAATAGACTTTGCAAAAATTCATCTTATGATTCTGGCTCGAAAACAACATTTTGAAGAACGGCACCCCATAATAATTCCAGAAAAGTTCAGATTTGCTAAGCTTTTAGTGGATCTTACATATCGAATTCTTCTTCACTCAGAGCACCAAATCATGCTCCGAGCAATCAGACAAGGTTTCTACATTCGAAGATTAAAGAACTTGATAAGAAAATGCATTCGGAATTGCAATTCATGTACTGTATATAAGCATAAGTTTCAGCAGCAGATAATGGCATCCCTCCCCGCAGAAGGAGTAAATTTTTCCCTTCCGTTTACATATACTGGCGTCGATTTTGCGGGGCCTTTTAGCATTAAATCATCCACTTTACGAAATGCCAAAATACTAAAAGGTTATGCAGCTGTATTTGAATGTTTTGCAACTCGAGCGGTTCACCTAGAAGTGTGCTCCGATCTATCCACGGCAGTTTTTCTCGCCTGCTTTGACAGATTTATTGGGCGTTGAGGCCTTCCTAACACACTATTCTCCGACAACGGACGAAACTTACTTGGCGCAAACTATGCACTTCTTAAAAGCCATAACGATATTCTTAAAACCACTGAAAGGGCTCTGGTTAAAAAGTACGCAACCTGGGGATTTACTTGGCCATTCATACCACCATACGCCCCTCACATGGGCCTGTGGGAGGCCGCCGTAAAAAGTATGAAGTCCCACTTAAAAAAATTCACCAACAACCTAACATTTACGTTTAAGGAATTTACCACACTGCTTATCAGAAATGAAGCAGTATTAAACTCTAGACCACTATCACCGCTCACAGAAAACCCGAATGAAATTTTGCCATTAACTCCAGGCCACCTTTTACGCGGAGCAGCTATCACAGCGCGACCAGAAGTCCACGCAGAGATTCCGGTACAAAATATTTCTTCCATGAAACGTTGGGAGAGATTAAAAGCTTTGCAACACCTATTCGCCAGAATATGGCAGAATGAATATATAACAGAACTTCAACGGCGTTTTAAATGGCAACGAGAGAAGGAGAATTTAAAAAAAGACGACATCGTTTTGATTAAAGATGACCTACCACCACCCACTGAGTGGCGCTTGGGACGTGTAACTGAGGTTATATACGGCAAAGACAACAAAGTGAGAGTGGCAGAAATATTTACGTCCAATGGCACGATTAAGCGAACTGTGGTAAAACTATGCCTATTGCCCACTGATGATCGTCTGCCAACAACACTTACCACTTAAAACCCTCTTTAACTTCATAATCAACAAATCAAATCCACCACAATTCTAATTTCTATGCAAATCCTATTGAATTTCAGTTGCAAATAACAATTATTAACATTGTATGTATTTCTTTCCCTTGGTTTTCTTTCGTTTATTAACAATAGATGGATAAGCCACGTTGCTACGCTTGCCGCAGAAATCATCCACTTAAGTATTGCCCTCAATTTAAGGAATGGAGTGTCGAAGTACGACGTTTGCCCATTAGAAATAAACGTTACTGCCTTAACTGCTTGGCGTATGATCATGAACGAACATGGTGTACTTCAAGAAAACGATGCAATTTTGAATATCGGGCAAACGTGTTTTGCAATGCCAAGCATCACACTCTATTACATCGAGAAAAGGGTGATCCACTGTCGTCAAGTAACGAATGACAATACTGTTGTTTCCCAGAAAGTGACGAAGAAGATGACCTCCCAATATTTCGTCCTTACTTACAAATCTCAACACCAGAAGCAAAAGCCAACGCTGTCCCACCTTCTCCTAGAAGCTCTGAAGCTATTAATGACTCTCCAACGTGCACAAGCGTGCTTCCATCGCGCCTTAGTGGATAAGGCCACTCAGACCTCCCCTGTAAGAAAGACGCTAGTCAATCAAGGGGCCCAAACTAAGATAGACTCTCAAGCACCTGTTCACGTCGATAAAAAAGATGACAATGGGCCCGAATTTATTGTTCCTTAAAATACTTCCGTATTCATTCCACCCATTGTACGCATAAACCTTAATTATGTAGGTCAAAAGATGTATACCACGTTTTTATTGGATCCGAAGGCGGATCAGTCTTACATTCAGCTGGAAGTAGCTAAATGGTTCCCCAATTTTAAGCCCAACAACGACGGCCACCCAATGGCTGCTTCATTCGTCTTAGAACCAGCTTTTCCCCATAACACTGAAGAGCAGGAAAGAGTCTACTTGACTGTAAAATCATGCCCACCTATCAAGGTCCCAGAAACAATAGTTGACCCCGGTCTACTGCACCATTTTAAAAAATACGAGACATGGGCACATCCATTTTTCAACACTTGGCGAGAAATTGATGGCGTTCTTAGTGAGGAAATTATTTTCAAGATAATGAAGTCCATATCTGTACATGATGAAACCTTACCACTGGTGCAGCTATCGAAGATGGGATGGGTAATCTCCGGTAACTGGACTGGGTGCAATTGCCATCATTCCGGGGGAATATTCAACAGGTTCAACAGGTTTTATATATTATATTTTATATGTATGTATTTTCTATTTTTTTAATTTACTTTTTTTCCTAAGTGTTCCTCAATTTGTCTCAATGAATTAGCTTTGAGTTAAATATGAATAGATCTCACTAATTTCCATTTTTTGTATTGGAATATCCAATTAGTTTTAATTTTTGTTTTTTTTTCAATAAATCATTGTACATTTGAATTTCAAACCCTTCACAAGCTTACGGCTGTTTTTCTTTTTTTTTACTTGGTACGATAATATAATCACAGCATAGAACTGTGAAAGTGTTAATACAGAGGTATTAATTCGAGTTCCTCATTCCTAAGGAGGAAATAGATTTGTTGGCCTTGAAAGAAATCATAACGAGCTCTTGGAGCTCACCAATATGTGTGTATTTATTTTTATTTATGCTTTAATCAAAATCAATAATTATAAATTAAAATTTATAACCATATAACAACAACATAAAACTGTCATACCTTTGTTAAAGAAGAAGAAATAAATAAAAACCAAGAGTACTTTAAAAATATTACGAAAGTTAATTAATTTGCTTTTTTTAGTTTCATATTTTATTTTATTTGTTTATCTTCTTAAATAGTGTACTCAAAACTAATTGACCTCATTGAATTCACATTTTCCATTCTTGATATTTAACAATACGTTAAAGTAACGATTCAATAAATTTGTGTGTTCAAAAGTGCATAAGTTAACATAGTATGTTTTAACAGCATGCCAAGCGACAGAGGATGTGAGTTTGTCAACCAAATTTTTAAAAAATAATGAAAAATGCGCAATATTGTTCCGTGCAAATTTTGCAAATTTTTTTTTAATTAAAAATGTGTGTTCTTAGGAAAGAAATATTTACTTTATTGTGAACACCAAGTGGAAATGTTGCTGTCATTGTGAATTTGGGCTTAAAGTTTAAAATTGCTCTCCTACAATACATAAAAATAGTCCCAAGCATTTTAACCTAATTGCCACATAAATATAAGAAATTAATGTCTTATGTTTTTTACCCATATTTATAATGTGGACCTTTTCTAAGTTTATACATTTTTTTAAGTGTTTTATTTTAAAATTAAATCTACTCTTAACGTATAATATTTTTGTTTTGTTGGACACAATATTTGACTTGTTTCTCAATTTCTTTTTCAAATAACTTCACTGCTTTATTTAAAAAGTAATCCACAAATTGAATGCACAGAGTATGATAAATACACATCAATTAGTTATTCAGTATACGCACTAGAGGTCTGCAAGAATGAATAAAAAGCAATTTCAACGCACTCATTTGTTTTTTAACTACAGTGAGTTTTCCACCACGCACGTTTTAAATTCGCTCTGTTGAGCACCCAATAATAACAAATCAAATGAGAGAATAACCAAAGTCAAAACAAACACAAACAAATTTAACTGAAGAGAAGCAATTTACTTACTCATTCAATTCAGTCAACTCAAGTAAAATAAGTTGAATATTCAAATATATAGTGAATGTAAAATTATTTGAATTTTTACTTCTTATTTGAATTTTTTTTCTCTACAAACACTATGTACTATGTATGTGTTAGGTGGATAATGGTAGTTAAGCTAAACTCTTTTAAATAAAAGAAGCTGTAATAACAATAAAATTTATTTATTTCATGAATTTTAACTTAAATAGGCACATTTTTGTTAACTTAAAAAAAAAATTTTTTTTTACACATTAAATTAATTTTTGGTTTTGAATTTTAAATTCATTTTCTTAGACATTAAATACATATACGTACATATGTTTTGAACACTTATTTTCACAGACATTTTTGTACTTGTTACTAAGAGTTAAAATATAATAAGTACATTGTTTAATTCATTTCGTTTCCCTTCGTGTTAAAAACCAAAATAAAAGATGAAATGTAATACAAAAAAAATAATACATATGAATACATTTTAAAAAATAAAAATCAAAAAATAATTGTTATTTTTGATCGAAAAAATAAAAATCAAAAATAACTATTATTTTTGTTCAAAAAAATAAACATCATAAAATAACTTTTATATTTGATCGAAAAAATAAAAATAACTGTTATTTTTGTTCAAAAAAATAAAAATAAAAAATTAAACTGTTATTTTTGTTCAAAAAATAAAATCAAAAAATAACCGTTATAATCTGACTTTTATAAAAAAAAAAAATAACTGCTACGGTCCCTACGTAGAATTATAAAAATTTTTATTTTAGTTGTTATTTCGTGTTTTGTATTACGTCAAACAATTCATTTTTCTTTATATTTGAATGTAAAAACATTATTTCGTCTACCAAATTGTCATTACATGCGATGCGACATCTTTTTTCAGAAATTAAATTTCGCGCCGCGGAGAATACTCTTTCAGAGGCTGCACTACTTGCAGGTGTGGCCAGTATTTGGCAGCTAAGCTTGTAGAGAAGGGGATATTCAGTTTTATGCAAATCCCACCACTGCAAAACGTTAAAATTATTGTTGAAGTTCATTACAGTTAAACTCTCATAATTCGATAATTCATTTGTTATTTTGTTAGCTAAAGTTATATTTTGTGGTGGTTGCACATAGTCTGAAAAAAAATCTGTGGGTTTTTCTGCTATAATTTCACATTGGTAGTCAGGCTCTGGTATTTCTTGAAGATAATCTGTCATAATGCGTCTACATTCATCTTTTATTTCTATCTTCTCATTATCGGTAAATTTAAACAATTTATTTGCTGGAGGGAAAAGGAATACTGCAATTTTATGATAAATGGTTAAATTTTTTAATACAACAGATTCTAAATAGGTGTTAAGTTTTTCTTTCAGCTGTTTCGTTATTTCTAGATCAGAAGAATCACAGATACATTTTTTTTGTAAATGATGGACTATCATATAAACATAATGAATAGTAACGTAATTTTCACCTTCTAATTTTGAGAAAGCTTCTTGGAATGGTTCTAAAACTTTTATTATTGCGGTTATGTGACTTAAATTAACGTTACATATTCGACTAAGTTCGTTATGTTCTTGCAATATTTGCACTATATTCGGCCAATTCGTTTCAACTGAAACAAATAACGAATATATAGAGTTCCAGCGAGTGGGCGAATAACTTTTTAGTGTTGATTTAAGTTTTGAATTCAGTCCAGATACCTTAAAATACTTTACTAGCTTGGAACACGAACCACTTAATTCCGCCACATCAAGAATTTCATTCATAGATTTTTGGACTGTATTGTGCAGCAAATGGTCAATGCAATATATATGGTTATTTTGCCGAAATCCTGCAACCATATTTGAACCTCGATCAGTAACCATTATTGCTTTGTCATCGAGGTCCAAATCAAATTCATTCAAAATTTTGCGAACTTTCGTATTTACTTTCTCACCTGTAAGTTAAGGAAATGATTTTTATTTATTTACCACTTAGGAGACAAATCGCTTCACTTCGAAAATTTTAACTATGGTAATGTGTAATATGTGCAAATTAAAATTAATGACGAAAAAATCAATATTGAAATAATTCTGAGTTAAGCGATTTTGTTTCCGAACAGCCCATATGAATATTTTCTTACTTGTACATTTTCCAGTTTCCATACATTTCATTCCTAATAGTCTGCTAACTAAAACCTGATTTTTAATGTATTGAATTGTCAGAGATATATATGTGTTTTTAAGGTAGTCATCTTTCCAAAGGTCGGATGTAAGGCCAAATCCGTTATTTTTAATTGAGGCTATTTCTGTTTTAACCTTTTGAAAGTGTGCATTGTGTACTTTTGTTATATTCCGAGATATTGTTGTAGGATGTGGTAAAAGTGTTTCTAAGTCAACATTCCGTCCGTACTTTGCACCAATAGAAATAAGGTATTTTTATAAAATTGATAAAAATTATTGTTATCACTATTTTATTTTTAAAATTTACCAAAAGTTCACAAATTTGCAAATGCCAAAGTAAATTAGCGGCTAGAATAAAAATATAGTTTACAATAACGATCTTAATATATTTTCTAAATATATACTTATATATGTAAGTAGAATTAATTAATAATATAAAAATCTAAATTTTTGCTTTAAAAGCAAGAACATATAAATTAAATTCTTAACTTACCTTTAGCTCACACAACTATTATGTCAATGTATTCAAATAAATATTCACACATTCAATTATTCAAAAATTATTTGAATGTTTTCTGTAAATTTGCTCTCTATAACGGGTCATTGCAATATTTTCTTATTTATGAATAAATCTCAAATTCATTTACAGTAAACAAGTTTTTTATTCAATTCATTCTCTCTTATTTTTGTATATGGTTTACTCTCTCCTTATCTCTTTGATTGTTTTTTATTTGAATAAATGTTGTGCACTTTGAGTAAAGGCAAACAAGCGAATTATTCAAAGCAGACCTCTAATACGCACCGAAACAACAAACAGTCCAAAAAGTATGCAATGCTTTTTGTTGGGCAACTTTTTTTTCAAGTTATAAACGTATGAGTAATATTTATTTTATTAAAACTTTTATAAAGTAACCGCACCGTAGTTTCCAACTAAAATACTGCGAAAATTAAAAAATTCGAAGGTACTTTTGTAATAATCCAAATTGTTTAGTAGTTTATTCAGGCTAATTAAAGCTCATCACATTTAATTAAATTATTTTAATGAACAAAGGAATTTTACAATATGAAATGAATCAAAATTAATTGATAATTTTTCATTATTCATATAAATAATTTAATGAACATTAATTTGATGAAATTTAGCCTGATTTAAATATAAAAAAATAACTAATTGTTAAGTTTTCCAACTATTAACAAAATCAATTATCCCATTGGCACAAACACATACAAATTTGTAATCATATATAATTTCATATTTTTTGTAAAAATCACCTAAATGAGTATTCACAGATTACTTTTAATGATTACAAACTGAGTTTTCTCTTGAGCGATTGAAAAAGTATTCACACATGATTCATTAATATACTCAAAACGGAATCATAAAATTGAGGTGATTCATCGGTAGGGTAATTTTTTTTACAAGGAGAGTATAATTTATGATAGTAAAAGGAGCTTATATGAGATTATTTTTCTTACGAAGCCATGTATGTCTGCTCCCTGTTAGTCTGTCGAAATCAAGCTAACCTGCGAACGACACAACAGAGAAGAACAACTTCTATGACAAAAGGCTTCTAGTTCGCCTAAGCAGTTAAGGATTAAAAGTTTGCGTAATCAATGCAGTA
Organism: Pollenia labialis; assembly: GCA_949318255.1. Classification (NCBI taxonomy): domain Eukaryota; kingdom Metazoa; phylum Arthropoda; class Insecta; order Diptera; family Polleniidae; genus Pollenia; species Pollenia labialis. The sequence goes on from OX439142.1 coordinate 53,158,466, forward strand.
GGTAATGAGCTATGCAACCAAATGTATAACAATCTCCCTTAAAAGTTAATATTTCTACTACAAAAGCTAAAATAAATTGGGGAAGGAGTGCACCGATTGTTACTATATTTCATGAAGATTTGTCTGAAATTTAGGTTGAAATATAAAAATCACAATTTCGGAAAACGTTTTAATATATCGTGAGCTAATATTCAAATAGTGCTATCTGCAATTTTTCGAAAATGTGTTTTTAATAGACGATTTCACTGACTGAAGGGTAATCAGTAATTTTAATTTAATTTAAGAAAATAACAAAAGAAATTAACAAAAGAATTAATACGGAAATCGTATTAATAATAAATTTTGTATTCCCGAAAATAACTTTGATAAGAAACAAATTTATATTTCTTTAAAGTATTAAAAATTGATAAAAAATGCTTTTATAAAGTTATCAGAAGATTATTTTAAACATAGAATTTGCAAGCAAAAACACAACACTTTGTTACACAAGGCAAGGACAACCCAGCAACCCAGCACAAGTGCCGCAGTGCAAGCATTAAACATACAATCCACTTCCAGAACAGGCGTTTCTAACCATACTTCCTTGACTTTACAAAAATCACAACCATCCCTTCAGAAAAGGTATGACAGGGAAACCCTGCTATTTACTGCCGTTGTTCACATTGAATCAAAAGTTCAAAGATTCGAGGCAAGAGCTATCATCGACCCTGGATCGCAGTCAACCTTTATTTCGGAAAAGTTAAAAAATCGACTCAAACTACCAACTTAACCAAACCTTGTTCACGTTTCTGGATTGAATCAAAACGTATCAGAAATTTCGACAAAAGCTTGCTTGTTTAATCTTTGTTCCCGAATGGACTTTAGTTTTAAATTAGAAGTTTGGGCACCAGTCCGAAAGACCCTTTCTCCTAATTTACCACCGCAAACGTTAAACTCGAAGCATCTAAGCAAAACTTCCAACTTACAATTAGCAGAACCTTACTTCACAACAAGTCGTCCAATAGACTTACTAATCGGTCTCGATTTAAGCCAATTTATTTATTGCTTAGACACACCCATGAAATCTATTGGATCCCTTTTGGCACAAAAAACAGTATTTGGCTGGATTGGGGGGACTAATTAAACAAACGATTCAATCCACATCTACAGTATCACTATGCAATACGGTATTAGCAGACAAAATCGTCACACGCTTTTGGGAGGTGGAGGATACTCCAAAACCAATTTTGCTGTCCAACGAAGACATCTATTGCGAAAACCACTACAACAAAACCAGGACTCAAGAACAAATTATTGCGTCATTACCTCCAGAACGCACGACACTCTCCGGACCCTTTACAATCACTGGCGTAGACTATGCTGGACCCTCCAACATAAGAAATTTAACCGGTCGAGTATGCCTTATTACAAAAGGATATATCTAATAAAGTAGTATAATCAATATGAATTGCTGAGAACACCTTTTATGTTTTTGTTATGGTCTGATTAGTTAAGATATTGATAACATAGCGCTGCTAAGATCAAGGATGGGTGGATTAAGAGCGTCATTCCCGGCAACACCAGGGAAATGTTTAGGACAATGTAGTTTTTACCAAGTTTTGTGTTTCTTTTATTATAATAGCATTATATGGGCTTAGTTTTTTTCTTAACGATGCTATTTCGGTCCATTTAAATTTAGTTGTATATAAAAATAGGTAGTCTTTATCAAATTGTATGTAGTAAAATTGTGTTAAGTGAAGAGGGTCACGAACCCCCCTCCAATTGACACCCAGCGATACTAGGCTCCCTCAGACCTTTCTTTTAACTTATTTATTTATTTATTTATTTATTTATTTATTTATTTATTTATTTATTTATTTATTTATTTATTTATTTATTTATTTATTTATTTATTTATTTATTTATTTATTTATTTATTTATTTATTTATTTAGTTATTTATTGGTATTCCTATACAACAGGACTTAAAGTCTTATAATTATAGTACTGGATAAACAATTCGTAGCAATTTCTTATGTGTCACACAATAAAAGATTTTAACAATAAACATTAAAATAAATGAATTTAATACATTAAAGCAATTTTTAAAGTGAGAAGATCAAACAATTTTAAACATAAGGACATTCAAAAGCGTTTTTAAATACAATAGATTACACATTTTCAAGTACGGGAATAAAAATTAAAAATACATTTCCTAAACTGCGTTGCATTACTAGTAAATTGAACAGTTGCTGGTAGAGTGTTCCAAAGACGAATACTGTGAACGAAAAACTGCCATTCAGATACTAACTTCTTGAATCTTATCGGGATCAGATTGTTATTTCTTCTTGACTGCGTAAAAGTAACACGTTCAAATAGATACGTCGGCTCGCCAGTATAGATAATTTTATGCAAAAGAGTAAGACATCGAATATTTAACATGTCAGAAAAACGCACTCCATAAAGTTTACTTTCGTAGGGTGTAACATGAGAGAAATGTCCTAAGTTGAAGACATATCTCAGAATGGCATTATACGTAGACGTTAATTTCCTGGTGCTTTTTTGGTCACAGCTTGCAAAAACCTCGCTGCCATATAATAAAGCTGGAACAAGATATGTCTTAGCCAAAAGCATACGTATGCTGAACGGGGTTGAGTGTTGAGTTGCCCAAAGCGAACGAAGCATCACAAATACTTTCCCTGCAGCAGCGTTTATATGATCTGACCAAGTAAGTGAAGAATTAAAAATAATGCCAAGGTTTTTAGTCTTCTTGACAATTTCTATTTGCTGCGAGTTCAAGATTATATTGTTCTCAATATTTATTTGTGTATTGTTCCTGGAAATTACAAGGCACTTAGATTTAGCAGGATTCAGACAAAGACCACTTGCCTTTGCCCAGGCTTCAATTTTTGATAGATCAAAGTTTAATCTTGAAATATGCTCATCAGTCTTATCAGGTTCACTACATATATAAACCTGAACATCATCGGCATACATATGAATTTTGCAATGTGATAACTGTTTTGGCAAATCGTTTATATACATTGTAAAAAGTAGAGGACCTAATATGGACCCTTGAGGAACACCTTTGGTCACAGGCAACGGCAATGATTGCTTATTGTTTGAACTTACATACTGATAGCGGTTACTTAGATATGATGAGATGAGATCAGCCGCTGAGGAGGTAAAATGGAAAAACTTAGTTAATTTAATACGAAGCATGTCATGATCAACCATATCAAATGCTTTGGAGTGATCCAACAGCACCAACAAGGTAACATTTCCGTTATCTATATAGCCTCGAATTTCCTCCGTCACTCCAATAAGTGCAGTAGTACAACTATGTTTGGGTCGGAAGCCAGATTGCATTTTGGTTAATATATTATTCGTCACAGAGTAAGCACCTATTTGTTTATGCAAGAGCCTTTCGAAGACTTTAGATAAATATGAAAGGATAGCAATTGGACGATATTCGTTTCTATTTTTAGGGATGGGAACAATTTTCGCACACTTCCAGTTCTGTGGAAAAATACCTTTTGTAATTATTGTGTTGAATATGTGTGTGATTTGTGGAAGTAAGTTAGGAAGAAGGAGTTTTAAAAATTTAGGGTGAATTTTATCAGGTCCAATTGCATTTGATTTGATATCATGGCAAGCAATAAAGGTATCATCCTGAGAAACACAGCGAAAAGAAAATTGTGGTGCGGAGCTATTAAATGATGAACTGGCACTACTAGAATAATAGTTAGGAGAAATGTTTAAGTTTGGAATTTTAGTAAATAGCTCGTTGAGTGAGTCAACATTCAATTCCGAAGAGTCTGTTTTATTTAATTTTCCGATGCCAATATCACGAATAATTTTCCAATTTTTCTTTGAGTTCACAGCAGTTGAAAATAAGTTAGTAAAGTAGGAGAATTTTGTTTGCTTAATAAGTTTATTTACTTCCCTTCTGGCACTAACAAATTGATCATGCAGGTCATCGGGTTTGAAGCGTTTCCAACATTTATATAGATGATCTCGTTGGTTTATTTTAGCTTTAATTTGTTCATTAAACCAAGGCTTAGTAGTGCTTTTCTGTGTGATTGTTTTAACTGGCACAGATTTTTTGAAAATTTCGGCAAGATTTTTCTCCAGAAGACTAACTTGGTCATTAACATCGATCATGAAGAAAATACGATCCCAATCAACTATTTGCAGCTCATTCATCATTGCATTATAATCCATTCTTTTAAAATCATAATAAGTATTCTCTTCCCTCGTATATTTGGTTCTGAAATCGAAGCATAAAAATATTAGGTCGTGTTTCGAGAAACATGGTGCGCCAATCTGTTCATATAGCAGGACTTTATTTATGTCGTTGACAGTGATTGATTTGTAGAAGTAAAATGCGTTGGTGTTAGTACATTTGGAGAAATTAAACCAATTGATTCCATTACGTCAAGTAGTTGTGACTCGCATAAAACATTAGAGTTGAAATCTCCACACAAAACAACGTTTTCATAATTAACCGTTATGTTTTCGAGATTATGATGTAGTTCTCCCAAATCTATCCGCCTATTGGGTCTATAAATACATCCAATAAGTAGTTTCTTCCCCATAGATACAACTTCAACAAATATGTATTCGATTTTTTCGTCAGGGAGAGATTTAAGTAGAAATTTACTCGTAATACATTTTCTAATAAAGATAGCAACGCCTCCACCATGTGTACGCCTATCACAACGATACATCTTGAAACCAGACAACTCAAGTATACCATCAGGGATATTTTGATCGAACCATGTCTCCGACACACATATTACATCAACGTACGAGTTCTCAAAGATATACCGATACTCATCAATTTTATTGTTTAAGCTCTGTGCATTTATATGGCAGATGTTAATACCAGATTTCTGCTTACACAAGATACGAATCATGTTGTATGTAACGTCATTGGAACTAACAAAATTACCAGCAGCGTTTAATAGCATATTTTCCATTATTTATTGCAAAAAGACAACGCAGATAGGATTGATCAAAAATAGCAATACAAAGTTTCCCAATTTAAAATTCAAAAAATTAAATGTAACATAATTACAAAGACGGTCAAAAGATACACAAAAAGTAAGTATATAAGAAATCGTAGTAATTATCCAAAAAATTTTAAAATTTGTAAGCATATAAGGTGGCAAAAGTAAATTATCATATCGCAGAAAACGCTTAATTTTGTATAACGTGGGGTTCATCACTGTGCAATAGAAAACACTTTTTTAAATCATCAAATTCATCAATTCGTATTGGTTCATCATTTTCAAAGGATTTGACGTAAACGATTCCACGAAATGTAAATGCTGCCGATATTAACCTATCCTTTTTTAGCTGTAAAGCTTGGATAAATATTTTATGGTTTTCAGGTGTTAAGTTCTCGTTCACGTAAAATGGGGTTGAGCTATTAATGCCAATTAGGTGTAAACGAAGTGGACATCCTTTTTCCCTGACATAATTTTTAATGCATTTAAGTACATAGTTTCTATCATACGGGTTGGAGAATTTTATTATAACTGTGGCATCTTGAGGTTTGTTAACGTCCCGTTTTTTACTTATGTAGTTATTATTTTTGTTTATTTTTACCCGATAAAGTTCATTAACACTGGGAGGGTTTATTTGAATTGATTCACACAATAGGTTATATATGTCAAAAAGATTTTCATTTTTGCTTTCCGGAATACCGCTTATCCGTAGATCATGTGAAACAATCGAGTTTTCATGTTTTTTTACATATTTTTTTAAAATCTCAATTTCTTTCATTAACTCATTGTTTTCTTTACATTGTGCTAATATTTTGTCCGTAGCTGTATTTGTTTTTATTTCTTGTACTGCGTTTTCTAGCGTTAATACTCTGTCAGTTAAATTTTTTAAATCACCCATTGCAATGCTTAATCCTTAATCGATCTCACTTAAGAGACGCTGTTCATATTCTTGTAACATTGTTTTTATATTTGTTTGTAATTGATCAGTCAATTTATCAAAACGTTTATCTAAAATTTGCATAATTTTTAGCGGAGAATTTGTGTTTGGTAAGAAAAGAGATTCACTATCTCTTACACAACGCATTTTTGGTGTGTTTTCAACAAGAGATGTTTGGATCACTTCTCTAAATCGCTTCTGCACGGGTGTGTTTGAAGTAACCGTTGCACTCATTATTTGTTTTTGGTGTTGTTTTTTGTTAGATTTCTTAACTTTGTTTTGACTTCTTAGCTTTGCTTTGTACATTTGGTTTCTCTTTAAAAATTTAATAGGTATTCTGTTATGTTTTATTATTGTTCTTATTTTAACTGTTACAATGTACGTTTTTTATATTTATCTACACAACACAGAGAGCAATACTTGTAACGTCATTGATTTCCAACAACAAAACTTTTGGGTTCTTATCAATGAGTTACTTATTTCCTTACTGATTTGAATACTTGTTTTGGGTTAGATGATCAACCCATTCTAGCCCACCCCTTTGATATTAAAATACCACCATGATTATATTCACAGAAATCTTTGAGTATAATCCCGAAATCTTTTAACTTTACTACAACTCTATATCATTTATCCCTTTCACTTCACAACCCAAATTAAATAATTCAATATACCATTTTTCTTATGTTCATTCAAAATGCATAACAATTTTTATTAAAATCTTCATAAGGGTTAATTAACTAATTTTCAAAATGTTCTTGCACCGTTGCTTCTATACAATGTTAATAACAATCGAGCAGTAGTGTTACAAAAAAAAAAAAAATTGATTTTAAACAAATGGAAATTAAAATTTAAATTAACAATAGGTACATAACTTACACAACTTGGTCCCACGATGATATGTACATATCAGCGTTTCACAAACATTCTTAAAAATTTGAAGACGTGATTGTATATAAATATATAAAAAAAATTAACAACACAAAAAAAAAAAATTCACAAAGTAACTCTTTCTTTTAAAATATCAAGCAAAATAAAAATTAATAATAATTTCATAATTCCAATTAAATCAAATAATAACGAAGAACACAAATAATAATTAAAAGCGAATAGATCCGTCAAAAGAAAGTAATATATATTTGTTTATTTCATACAAAGTTATTCACCAAACAAATAAACGCAATTCACAAATTTGACACGATTTAAATTAATTCAAACAATTAATCAGTGAAAAATTTTAAGTAATTTTCTTCTACGATTCATCACAAAAATATAATATACTTCAGTTGATCCATAAGACCCAGATATTAATTGGCTTTTTGAAAAATTATATTCTTTTTTGTTTTTTTTTTCTTCCTGTTTCAGCACTAAAGGTTATATTTTCTTTAACGTATTTAAACTGTTAGGCAGTTTTATTATTTTTTTTTTATTTTTAATTTCCAAAAGCTCTTTTGGTTATCACGTTATCGTTTTGTTTTTTTTTTTTGTTTGTTTTACCACAAGTTTGTATCTTTTTCCTTTATTTAAATTTTATTAATTTTTTCCTCAATATTCCTTCTTTCTTTTTTTTATTTTAAAAACAAAATGTATCATATCCAATATTCTTTACTTTTAGTTGTCAAAGCAAATTTTCTTTTTTATTAATTTCTTAATAAAATTATTTTTAAGGTCTCAATATAAAATTCTCTTTCTTCAATTTTTATTTCAAAACAAAAAAATAACACGTTTACTTCAGAATCAAAACTCAACTATCCCCTTTTTTTCCTAGTCACAAAAAATACACAAAATTTTATTTCCAAAAGAATGGCCTACCCGTTACAATTTTGTTTTCCTTAACAAGTAATACATGAAATTCTTAATAAAAAAAAATATTAAAACAATATATCAATGCAAAATAATTTCCAAAACCAAAGGCAACTAAATAAAAAAAAAAACCTAATGAAGTCAAATTTAAATCAAGTATAAAAGTAAACAAGTAGAAAGTATTGAACCACCCGGAACAAACCAAAACATTTACAGCAACACCAATAAAAAGGAAATGTTTTGGGACTATGTGAAATTTAAAATAATATGAACATGACAAAAGTTCCCACGTGTGGCACGACCCACATAAGAAGCCGGGCTATTTTAAACATTATTGTCTAAGATCCTTTCCATGAAATACTCCGATGAATTTTCCACTCAAATCTGTTAATTTATATAAACAGTTACCTACTACCGATTCAATTCGAGCCTTTACATATTTTGGAGCCAACTTAGCGTTAAATTGTCTCGAAAAGTCACTTTGTTGAAAATTCCTCCTAAATACTTCCTGACCAGGCTCGTATCTTATATTTCGACATCCCCTTAAATTATAAGTACGTTCACTTTTTTTACACGTCTTCTCCAAATTTTTAAGTATTGAATCATTAATTATTTTCATATGATCTGATTGGTTAATAACTTCCACTTCGCCATCGTTTACCGTGTCTAAGTTCCTTAAAATATTGTAGGCTGAACCATGCAATATCATATTTCTACCAAACAAAGCAAAAAATGGTGACATTCCAATGGAAGAATGAAGAGAACTACGAAGAGATTGGTTAATGTGGCAAATATTTTCATCCCATGATGTTTGTGAACCACCTACATAAGATCGAATTGCCGCTAATATTGATCTATTAACACGTTCAGAAGCATTACTCTGAGGTGCATAAGATCCACTAAAAATTTGACGTATACCATAATCCTTACACATTTGAGCAAAATGTTTAGACACAAACTGGCTTCCATTATCACTGTAAACTGTTTCCGGTACACCAAACACACTAAAAACATTACATTGTAGAAATTGTATTATATTGTTAGAGTCAGCTTTACGTAAGGGATGAATAAAACAGAATTTACTGAAGTGATCTAAGACGACTAATAAATATGTATTACCAAGCCTTGAGCGAGGATATGGGCCAAGTAGGTCAATAAAAATTTTCTGAAATGGTCTTTCTGTAATAGTCTGTTTTCCCATTGGTGGTCGCGTTATGAAATTAGGAGCCTTTGTAGACTTACAGATTTCACAATCTGCTATGAAATTCCTTACTTGCACAGCCATATTTGGCCAATAATATTTTTCCTTAAGTCTAAATAGAGTTTTCGAAATTCCACTATGTGAAGCCTGAGGTGGGTTATGAGCCGATATAATTAGACCGTGAGTAAGAGAACCTGGAACCCATAATTTCCAGGCTAAAGAATCGGAAATTGAATTTCCATCAGAAAATCCTAATCTCTTATATACAAATTTCCCTGAAACTTTTATGTCCGGTAACGAATCTGCATTACTTTCGCAATTTTGCCTTAGAGATTTGTAATCCTCACTATCAAATTCGACACTATTAAGATCAATATCCAAAATACAAATAGAAAGTTCAGCAATTTCTTCCTCTGGAAGTAAACGGGACAACGCATCAGGTACTATATTTTCAGAACCTTTCCTATGATCAATTTCAAAATCGTATCCTTGTAAGGAAAGACTCCAACGAGCGAGTCTTCCAGCTAAATCCTTTTGGCTCATAAGCCACTTCAAGCTTGAATGGTCAGTTATAATTTTGAAAGGTTGCATTTCTAAATATGGACGGAATTTCTTTACTGCAGACACAGCTGCCAAACACTCCAGTTCGGTGACTGAATAATTTTTTTGTGATTTATTCAACTTCTTTGAATAAAAGTAAATTGGCCTTTCAACACCTTCTGCGTCCATCTGACATAAAACGGCACCAATACCTGAATTAGATGCGTCACACTGCACTATAAATGGTTTTGAGTAATCTGCATGAACTAATACCGGAGCAGTAGTTAATGCACTTTTCAATTCTGATATGGCCTCTAATGCTTCCGCAGTCATTTCGAATTTTTTCCCTTTTTTTATTAGGTCCGTTATAGGCGATGCCAAAGTAGAAAAATTAGAAACAAATTTTCGATAATAATTAGCAACACCAAGAAATTGCCGCACTTCGCGAACGGTTCTAGGAATTTTAAAATTTCGAATAGCCACTACCTTTTCATCCGAGGTTCTAATTACACCTCCACCTACAATAAAACCTAAATAATTAACCTCCTTCATACAAAATTTTGACTTCGAAACGTTTATAGTCAGACCACTATTTCTTAAACATTCTGCTACTTTTTCCAATAAAAGCAAATGTTCATCAAAATTTTTCGAAAATATCAACAGATCGTCTAAATAAACAAACACTCGTTCCCTTAACTCTGTCGGAATAACTTTATCCATTAATCTCATCATTGTCTGCGGCGCATTACAAAGACCAAATGGCATTACCTTGAAATGATAAAGAGGTCTACCAGCAACTGTGAAGGCAGTCTTTTCCTGGCTGGAGTTTTCCAACGGAATTTGCCAGAATGCATCCTTGAGATCTATTGAACTAATATAAACTGTATCCTCAAGTCTCATCAATAAACCTTCAATATTTGGAATAGGATATGCATCCTTACGTGTAATTTTATTTAGTTCACGGCTATCTAGACAAATTCTAGTTTTATTGGGTTTAATAACAGCAGTCACAGGTGAAGACCAAGCACTATAACTTTCTTCAATCACCCCTAAACTAATCATTCGATCTAGTTCCTCATAGACTAATTTTTGTTTAGCTGGAGAAATCGGATAATGCCTACGTTTCATTGGTTTTGCATCACCCGTATCAATAACATGTTCTAAAAGAGAAGTTTTTCCTAAGCCTAAAATTTCAGAGGAAGGAAAATTCTCGATTACCCCTTTAAGATCGTTATTTTGCCGTTCTGTCAAATCATGCTCATTTTTATCAATTTTATTACTAATTTCATTAATTTCCAAATTTAAAGATGAGTCTAGTCCAAAAAGTTTCCAAAAATTAAAACCCAAATAAAGTTTCTGCGAAAGTCCAGGAGATATATAAATAGTCACCGATTCAGATCTGTTATTAAATGTTATCGTAGTATCAATTTTTCCTATAATCGGCATGGTGGATCCACCAGCCGTTCTTATCTCAGATCTAAATTCTTTCATTTCAATATCATGACCTCTCAAAAATTCCAAAGAGCCTGCTCCCAGGACAGAAATGGTAGCACCACTGTCCAACAACCCCTTTATCTTTTCACCAAAAATTTCAACCTCCGTAAACGGTCGTATGTCATCATTATCCCCTTTAATAATAGCTCCCTCAACAATTCTGTGTTCGTTCCTAAGCTCCTTATGTCTTTTCCTAACCTTAATAATTTTGTCCGATATAAGTCCAGGTTCTGTATCTGTAAACTCACTTAAAATTTTTGTCCGAATCTCATTATACTTCACCCACCTATCATGAAAATTTGCCTGTACGTCCGATGATAGTTTTTCCAAATCCGAATTCCGGGCTTGGTTTACTGAACAGGATCCCCGGATCCCCTGTTCTTTTTCAAGTTTCCCTCACTACAAAAAGGGCAATTAGAAACTACATAATTGTCTCGTCCACATTTATAACAAAATACCCTGCCAGATTTTTTCGTACAATTAAAAGCGAAGTGCCCTTTTTCTTTACAATCAAAACAGGTTATATCACAAACATTTACTGAGGTTTTTTTATGAGTAATTGCCTCAACAAATTCTTCATTTGATTCCACCTCTGGAGAAACTTCTTCAACTAATTTCGCTTCACTTATTTTGCCTTTAAATAAGGTTTTATTAAAACCCAATTCAATTTTTGAGACATTTCTCTCAGCACGTCGACATTCTAAAAGAAAATCTGGAAGTGTTTGCGATGAAGAATTATGAATGAAAATAAGCATTTTGCTAGAAATATTTCGTTTCATAATTTCCATTAAATCTTTATCAGATCTTGGAGAACTCATTCTAGAATTTAAATCTATCATCACGTTATAAAATTGGTCAAAAGTTTCATTAGATCTCTGTAACCTATTCATCATCCTATGTTCTAAATCATAATCACTCTCCCCTGATCTAAACTGAACACCTAACGCCAACTTTAGTGAACTCCAAGTAATATTTCGATTGCGCTGAACCCATTGGAAATACCAATTAGCAGCATGACCCTTCAATAACATATATAAATTATTTGCAACCTCCTGAAGCGAGACCCCCTGTGAAAATGCAATATGCTCAATCCTACGTATAAAATCGTCTATACGTAGTTCCTTGTCATCACCCGAGAAATACACATTCCATCTATGCATTTCCAATGGTTTATTATTAATGGAACGTCGTTCATCAGATAATTTTAATTCACTCGCGCAATTTCCATGCTGACGATTTTCCCTCTGATTTGAATTTCCCTGTAAAGCTAGCTGGGAAATAGCCTCATTCACTCTCAAAAACAGACTTTCCTCCAAATTGCACATTAGATTGGTAACCTGAGTTTGAACAACAACGTCAATAAACTCTTTCATACCTTCCATATTAAAACTATTTGGTAATTTTGAGTCATCATCCCTTAATAATCTTTCATCTATATTTCGTACGGTAGAGTTAAGATCTGCCTCACTAACAACCCGGGCAGATTCCTGTTCTGTGCTAATTGCTTTCCCCATATCTTCTAATGACTTAGCAAAGCCACGTGTTACCGGCCTTCCCGGAACCATATTCAAATTCAACAAAAAAAAAAAAAAAAAAAAATTAAAACAAAACGATAACACAAAGATAAAAACTTTTCAAAACATTCGCGTATAAGGAAAATTTTAAATAAAAGCAGTAAAAAGGAGAAAAACAAAAAACAAAAAAAAAATAATCAAATTACAGCTTTAAAACAAGTCGATAAAAAAACAAAACAAAATTCAAATAAACCAACCAATAAAATATCCGGGTTGTGAAGTTAGTTCAAAGTTCAAAATGGAATTACAGCAAAACAAATAAAATATAAACAAGTATTCAAATCCACTGCAAAGTATCAAATATACATTCAAAATCTCAATTCCATTACAACTGTTAGTTGTAAAATTGGTAACAACATATAAGATAATAAAATTGAAACTCTTCAATAAATTAATATTATGACACAACTTTGGTACGTTATACATACATTTCAAAGTATGCGGCATTAAAAATTTTGTAAAACAAATTTGCTAGAATTGTACAATTATTCATCAAAATTAATTTAACAGTAAGTTACACTCAAACAAAATGTCATGTTCCCGTTGGGCGCCATTTGTAACGTCATTGATTTCCAACAACAAAACTTTTGGGTTCTTATCAATGAGTTACTTATTTCCTTACTGATTTGAATACTTGTTTTGGGTTAGATGATCAACCCATTCTAGCCCACCCCTTTGATATTAAAATACCACCATGATTATATTCACAGAAATCTTTGAGTATAATCCCGAAATCTTTTAACTTTACTACAACTCTATATCATTTATCCCTTTCACTTCACAACCCAAATTAAATAATTCAATATACCATTTTTCTTATGTTCATTCAAAATGCATAACAATTTTTATTAAAATCTTCATAAGGGTTAATTAACTAATTTTCAAAATGTTCTTGCACCGTTGCTTCTATACAATGTTAATAACAATCGAGCAGTAGTGTTACAAAAAAAAAAAAAATTGATTTTAAACAAATGGAAATTAAAATTTAAATTAACAATAGGTACATAACTTACACAACTTGGTCCCACGATGATATGTACATATCAGCGTTTCACAAACATTCTTAAAAATTTGAAGACGTGATTGTATATAAATATATAAAAAAAATTAACAACACAAAAAAAAAAAATTCACAAAGTAACTCTTTCTTTTAAAATATCAAGCAAAATAAAAATTAATAATAATTTCATAATTCCAATTAAATCAAATAATAACGAAGAACACAAATAATAATTAAAAGCGAATAGATCCGTCAAAAGAAAGTAATATATATTTGTTTATTTCATACAAAGTTATTCACCAAACAAATAAACGCAATTCACAAATTTGACACGATTTAAATTAATTCAAACAATTAATCAGTGAAAAATTTTAAGTAATTTTCTTCTACGATTCATCACAAAAATATAATATACTTCAGTTGATCCATAAGACCCAGATATTAATTGGCTTTTTGAAAAATTATATTCTTTTTTGTTTTTTTTTTCTTCCTGTTTCAGCACTAAAGGTTATATTTTCTTTAACGTATTTAAACTGTTAGGCAGTTTTATTATTTTTTTTTTATTTTTAATTTCCAAAAGCTCTTTTGGTTATCACGTTATCGTTTTGTTTTTTTTTTTTGTTTGTTTTACCACAAGTTTGTATCTTTTTCCTTTATTTAAATTTTATTAATTTTTTCCTCAATATTCCTTCTTTCTTTTTTTTATTTTAAAAACAAAATGTATCATATCCAATATTCTTTACTTTTAGTTGTCAAAGCAAATTTTCTTTTTTATTAATTTCTTAATAAAATTATTTTTAAGGTCTCAATATAAAATTCTCTTTCTTCAATTTTTATTTCAAAACAAAAAAATAACACGTTTACTTCAGAATCAAAACTCAACTATCCCCTTTTTTTCCTAGTCACAAAAAATACACAAAATTTTATTTCCAAAAGAATGGCCTACCCGTTACAATTTTGTTTTCCTTAACAAGTAATACATGAAATTCTTAATAAAAAAAAATATTAAAACAATATATCAATGCAAAATAATTTCCAAAACCAAAGGCAACTAAATAAAAAAAAAAACCTAATGAAGTCAAATTTAAATCAAGTATAAAAGTAAACAAGTAGAAAGTATTGAACCACCCGGAACATACTCGAATTATTGTTGAGTAATTTTTTCGTTTTTTTAATTGTTTTGTAGGTATGTTGTTGTTTGTTGTATTTCGAATTGATTATTATTTAGAACTGTTTATTATTTATTTACGTATCTGTTTAATTTTTAATTTGGTGATCTGACTTTGTTAATTGTCCATAACCACTTTAATCTTTATAAATTAAGTGTGAACCCAAACCGTAAGGATTAGTAATTTCTGTTAAATTGCTTGAAAGAAAGAACATGTTGTGGAGGTACTTAAAACACGTCCGTACTCTTTGACTTTCTCTACTCATAATCCTCGACATTTGTGGAGTTGATTGTTATAACACTGAGGATTATTTTCAATAGTAAATATATGTTTGTATGTTACATCACACTATGCAAAATGTTAAATCTTTTATAATTTTATATATCTCGAAAACGCTTTTTGAGAAAAATAAATGAATGCCATATTCGTGATCAGCAGCCCCAATTTATCTTAGCAAATATCTCATTTTTAAGGGTAATTTTTTTTGTGGCATAGTGTTATGTACTACATGAAAAAGAATAAAAAAATATTTTGCATAACCTGACTTTGAGCTTGACTTAGAAATAAGAAGAAATTATTTTTTTATTTGAAAGATTTGGCTTTAATATAAAGAAAACAATTTTTTCATGTTCTCTATAGAAAAAAAGTTCGACTGTACAATTTAAGCCAAAAAATTAAAACTAATAAAATGCCAGCCTATAAAAGCATCAATAATCTCTATGTAAAAGCATTTTTTAGCTTATTAAAAATAGTACCAAAAATGTTAAAATATAACTATTATTTCACGTTTTGCTCATGCAAATTTAACATTTACCACAGTCTTGACTGATAAAAACAAAGCAAAATTAATGAGTTTTTAATTGCAAAGCAAAAAGAGAACTTACAAAAAAATTTAGATCTTTCAAAAAGTAAACACATCAGCTTAATGTAACAACTCAGTAAATTGTAACAAACTTTAAATTCTAACAAAAAACTCAAGTAAAATTTGCTTTTGTTTCTCTTTTCTTTTTTCCTTTAATTGATATCTTGGCCTTTTAGTCATTAAGTGCTTTACATTTTCGATCCCTTTTTTTCATTATATTGTAAGCAGTGTTGCCAATTTAGCATTTTTCCTGCTCGATCTGGCATTTTTTAAAGTCACTTGGCATGAAGAAACCAGCATTTTTCCAGCATTATTTAAAAATTCCTAGCATTTTTTAGTTCATGTGATATTTTTTAATATTTTCTATTTTTATTATATTTAACTAGCTTAACCCGGTGCGCTTTGCTTCCCCCATTGAAATAAAATTGGTAAAATTTTTTAAAACAGAACTCGTGTATTGATTACAATGCATCTTGTTCTAAATGCAAATGCTTTTACAGTAACCGTTCTACAGGTTAACAGAAATTCCAAGTGTATTCGTATGGGAGGTGTCATGCCTTTCCCATTTATTCTACTATTTAAAACATTTTGTGTATTATTATCTAAGCTATTTGTACAAAATTGGAATACTTTTACTGTTATAGCACTCCAAATATGTAGAAATCTTTCCCCCGTAATTTGTCCCCTTTAAACATATTTGCGAGCATGAAAAACTTCAATGAAAATAAGCTAATTTAAAGAAGAATAAACACGTGAATAAATGTTCACGGGAAAAATTTCCCTTGTCGTGAAAAGCTTTTCCCTCCTAATTTGTTCACGTTTTCCTTAAATTTTCTCACTTAATTTTTGCTAGGGAACAAAACATGTATGTAAGTAGTTTCTCCTATTAATCGAATATTAAGGGCTAGATCCGTTAATAAGGCATAAACCGATATATTCGGCAACAAAATGGAAAACAGCAGGTCGGTTGCCTTTGGAATTGTGAAGCTTTCGAAAGACGTGACAGAATTTTGGACAATATTTTACTACATAAAATTTAAAAAGTGCAAAAAAACTAACGTTGTAATCAAACTATCCCTCCAATTCTAAATATTTTGCTTTATAACTTTAACTTTTCTTTTAGTTTTAATTTTTTTTTAATCTTTCTTCTTTTTTTTACGATCACTGGAACTGATGGCGTGAAAAATTTTTGACATGAGATTCACTATTGCTTTTTCCCTTCGATGGGACTGAAAAATTCCACCTGTTATTCACGATATTGTGATTGTCATTTTATGGGAGATGGGATGCCCACTTGAAATTTTAAAAAATTAATAGCCTATGTTGAGCGCCGGGTGATCAGAAAATTACTGTAAAAATTTCAGGAAAATCGGTTAAGTGGTTTAGGAGTCAAAAGGGGACAAACAAAGAAAAGCTTGTTCATTTATATATTACTTATTGCTTCCCCTGCACCTACGTCCTTAATTTTTATTGTAAACGGTGAAGTTTACTATTAGACTGGGTCTTACAAAGTCTGAAGACTTTTGCCACCAGATATTCGGTATTTAGTCTTGTCGTTTAACGGTGTTACTGCTATCCCTCCGTCAGCCCCGCTCATTTTTATTTTAAAATTTACCATAATAATGCCTTTAACCAAGTTTGAAGACCCTAGCTATAATAGTTCTTCAGTTACGCGATATTTAATGTATGCGTCCTATTGGAGGTATTCCTCGCCCTGCGCCTACCTGCTTTTTTTATTATAAGTGTAGTATACCATAAGTGTGACTTCTACAAAGTTTGAATAAAGAATTTGTTACAATGTTCAGCAGAGGCGACATTTACTTCCGGTTTTTAGAACGCGAGGGCAAAAGTGACTCGTTTAATTAACATTCAAGACAAAAACAAAATTTTAAAATTTATTTTTGTTTTAAATGTTAGCAAGACTAGTCACTTTTGCGCTCGCGTTCTAAAAACTGTCAGTAAGTGCTGTGCATAGTTCGATTGCACCTGTCGAGTATCTGACAAACCTTTATTAACCTTTGTCCGGCGGAAGAGGTACAATTGTACCTTTTTCGTTTTTAAATTGCAATAACTTTTTTTTGTTAATACTAGATATCTAAAATTTTCTTACCAGGTATCGCAGAAAGAATAAAAAATGCTGAAATTTATAATAAGGACAAATTTATGATTGCTCACACATCGACGAATACATTAAAACAACTTTTTTCTAACACAAAATGTAAACTTGACAAATTGGATAACACTAACGTAATATATAAGATTAGTTGTACAGGAAATGACCAAGACATATGCGATCAAGTTTATGTCGGTACTACAAAAAATAAGCTTAAGACACGTATAGCTGGACATAAATCAGATTTTAAAAACATTAATAAAATATCAACACAAAAAACTGCACTCGCATCCCACTGTGCAGAGAGACTACATACGCCAAATTTAGAAAATGTGGAGATATTACAAAGAGAGGCGAAATATAATAAACGGTTTACTTTAGAGATGCTCCATATAATTAACATACCAAAGGAGAGGAGAATTAATTTTAAAACAGACACGGAAAATTGCGCCAATAGCTATAGACATATAATAAAAAAGAAAATTATATAATTTAGTTAGTTCGATATTAAATGTAGAGACAGTAATAAGTCTCTTGCAAATATACCTGTAACTCATTGTAAGTGTTTTGTTTTCTTTTTGTTGTTATTATGTATTTTATTTTTATTTAATCACAATGTTTGTTAATATTATTCGTACATTGTTGTTTTCTTATATTGTTACAGCCTTGATAATGATATCCGAAGGATATCGAAATATTGGAACAAATAATTTAATAAATAATATATTTATCTTTTTAAAATAATTGGCCTCGAGCTCGAAAAAACTTTTTATTTTAATTAAAGAAAGGTCGAAGAAATAATAAGATTTAATTTAATATATTACGGAGAGCACGCCGTAAAAATGGTATACAACAATATCAAACATCAACACCATAACATCAAGAATTTTATTAACAAACGGAAAACTTTGAAGAAACGTCAACTGAATGCGATGTCTACAATAACATTTCTTATGAGATGTAAGAATACAGGTATTATACCAAATTTTTTGGACAATTCAACAAAAAACGTTGTAAAAATCTTTGAACACAATCGGACTATTCCAAACAAAATCGACAGTGCACTTAATAAAATATTAGAAAATTTTCATAGAAAATTACTCAATTTACTGATTAGACAAAAACATGAAATTGTTAAGTATACTAGAGTCGAAGTAGATGAAATGGAGAGGAAGATAAATGAACATTTGACGCCAGAGGAAAAAACACAACTTTGGAACAGTGAAGAGACAATTATGAAGAATAGTTATATTAACATAAAGACCAATCACAGAAAGAAATTTGACAATTTACGGGAAAAACAAATAAAAGAGCTAGACATTATGTATAATGACAAGTGGTTTGTTAACAAAACGGCCACAGACATACCTAAAGAGACTCAATGGCTTTTATCACTAGGAGAGAAATATGCGATACCAACAGAGAAGAGAAACTTCCCACTTTTTAAAATGATTGCTGATGGAGAAGATTGCATCCAGACTATAGAGGGCAAAGAAGAGCAAGAGACAGCCAGAACACAGTTCACCTCAATGCTGGAAAATCATATCAACAAACAAAATCTAAATAGGAGAGAACGTTATGTACTAAGTACAGTGGAACAAACTAGAACATTTTTGCGCAAAAACAAAAATATCCTTATATTAAAAGCGGATAAGGGTAATGTCACAGTTGCAATGGAGAAAAAGGATTATGATATTAGAATGAAGAATATCCTTAATGATATGATGACATATAGGTGGACAAATAAAGATCCCACATTATCGCTAAAGAAGAAGAACCATGACCTGGTAGATGAACTATTTTTGTGCAATAATATAACTGTGATAGAAAAGAAAAGACTGAAAAATGACGCGGCAACTGCACCTAGAATATATGGACTTCCTAAAATCCATAAGGAAGATTACCCTCTTAGACCAATCTGTGCATCAGTGAATTCGCCGTCCAGCGAGCTATGCAAATTACTGACAACTGTTTTGAAAAAACTTACGGAATTTTCGGTTTACAACGTAAGGGATGCAGTGCAATTTAGAAATAGGGTAAACAACAGTGCAATAGATACGGACGAAAAATTAGTATCCTTTGATGTGGTATCACTTTTTCCAAGTATACCAGTGGACTACGCAATAGGTGTTATAAAGAACAAATGGATTGACATAGAGAAACATACAAATATGCCAAAGGAACTATTTTTGAGAATTTTAAGATTTTGCATTAAGGATAATAGATATTTTAAGTACAACGACAAAGTATACATCCAATGCAAAGGACTGCCAATGGGTTCACCGGCATCACCTATTGTGGCAGATATAGTGATGGAGGAACTCCTTGGAACATGTATGAATAATCTGGACGAAAAACCTAAATTATTGACGAAATATGTTGACGACCTTTTTGGAATAATAAAGATAAGTGCAATAGAAAGGACCTTAGAACAACTAAACACATTTCACAAAAACATTAAATTTACAATGGAGGAGGAGGTTAACGGAAAACTTCCATACTTGGATACCCTGGTCATAAGAAGCGAAAACAGAATTAAAATAGACTGGTACCAAAAACCGACAGCTTCAGGGAGAATTATTAATTTCAATTCGTGTCAACCTAAAAAGATAATAATGAATACGGCCAACAATCTTATCAACAGGGTCCTTTCCATTAGCGATGAATCGTTCCATTCATACAATAAAGAAAAATCTAAATGCATTCTTACAAGAAACTCTTTCCCTAAAAATATAATAGAAACTTTAATTAAAAACTATGGAAAAAACCACCTAGCGAACATAAAGAGAATACGAAAATATATAAATCAATGACGTATGTACCAGGTATCGCAGAAAGAATAAAAAATGCTGAAATTTATAATAAGGACAAATTTATGATTGCTCACACATCGACGAATACATTAAAACAACTTTTTTCTAACACAAAATGTAAACTTGACAAATTGGATAACACTAACGTAATATATAAGATTAGTTGTACAGGAAATGACCAAGACATATGCGATCAAGTTTATGTCGGTACTACAAAAAATAAGCTTAAGACACGTATAGCTGGACATAAATCAGATTTTAAAAACATTAATAAAATATCAACACAAAAAACTGCACTCGCATCCCACTGTGCAGAGAGACTACATACGCCAAATTTAGAAAATGTGGAGATATTACAAAGAGAGGCGAAATATAATAAACGGTTTACTTTAGAGATGCTCCATATAATTAACATACCAAAGGAGAGGAGAATTAATTTTAAAACAGACACGGAAAATTGCGCCAATAGCTATAGACATATAATAAAAAAGAAAATTATATAATTTAGTTAGTTCGATATTAAATGTAGAGACAGTAATAAGTCTCTTGCAAATATACCTGTAACTCATTGTAAGTGTTTTGTTTTCTTTTTGTTGTTATTATGTATTTTATTTTTATTTAATCACAATGTTTGTTAATATTATTCGTACATTGTTGTTTTCTTATATTGTTACAGCCTTGATAATGATATCCGAAGGATATCGAAATATTGGAACAAATAATTTAATAAATAATATATTTATCTTTTTAAAATAATTGGCCTCGAGCTCGAAAAAACTTTTTATTTTAATTAAAGAAAGGTCGAAGAAATAATAAGATTTAATTTAATTTTCTTACATCTCTAAACTTTTATTTCGGATTACATATTTGAAATTTAAAAAAAAAGATTTTGATTATATCATACCGAAATAAGTCTTTTTTGACTTGATGTTGTTTTGTTTAAGCTTTGATATTATTACAAGTAGAACTGTTGCTATAAGTCTTATACGTTTAACTTTTTTATTTGGTTTAATAACTTTAGTTTTTCTAAAATCTTTATGGATGAAGTTTCCTGATGATCTGGCCTAAGCAACCAGTGAAATGCGCATAGGAATAGCTTATCCCATCAACAATAAATTTCAAGTGTTTTTATCAAGAATAAAAACTGGGAATTGAGCACGAATAACAAAAACTTTTAAAATTAAAAATTTTTTTTTTTTAACAAAATCTATGGGTTTTCCTCCAAAAGTTTTGGCAACACTGATTGTAAGTAACCTTGTTTATTTTGTTTTTTTTTATATTTGACCAAAAAATGCAATTAAAGATGACAAGGGAATGTTGAAAGCTTAAATTATTTAAAAGGTGTACACCGAAGATAAGAAAAAACAATTTACCAGCCTGGGTACTTGTAATCTTACCATCGTCAAAACCATTAGCAAAATCATTATCCGCTTCCCGAAAACCCACTCGTAACAATTAGAGAAACAAATTTTTTTGTTGTTGTCAAGTAAAATTAAATAAACACAAGACAAGTCAATGACAGCAGACAATAAACTGCAACCGCTTTTTATGTCATTTTATAGCAGCTACACAAAAAAAAATATTGCCGAATTATTTTCAAACAAACGCTTGTTTGAAAATTTTTGATTCAATTAAATTAATATTTTTGGTTGATTTTTAATTTAACCAACAAAAATGTTGACAACTATTCAAAAATATAATACACGCGTTATGGGTTTCAAGTTTTCATAATTTTGTATGAAATATTTAACGCTCTTTAATGTTGTCGGTTTTTGCATTTTTTTTTTATTTATATAAGAACAACAACAAAAAACATATACATTCAGTCTATTTTTGGAAACTTTAAAAAAGTGCAACAATAAGAAAGATGATAAAAACGCAAAAACATTAACAAAGCCGTTTAGTCGTTAAGGTGCTTTTAAAGCGAAAACTAACGTGAACAATTTTACTCTAAAGACTAACACCACGTATATTATTTACGTAGAGCCTTTTAAAGCTCTCGCTTTATAAGCACTTTAACGACAAAAAAGCTTTGTTTATGTTTTTGTATTTTCTCTAAAATTATTGAAAAAACCACTTGTTGAATTTGGTACTGGATGATTGTTTAGCAACAATAACAAAAAACTACACCTAAAATTAACGTGGCTTAGTCTTCAGGGTTATGGAAGAGTTAGCCATTTGTTTGAAACAAATTTTCTCGCAGGAAAACAAAAAGTTGTTTATGGAGCTTTCTCATCTCTCTCACAGACCGTTTTTATTCACTTCTTAAGGGGTTATTTTGCAAATTCCTTCATCTTGCATTAATGAATTTTGCACATAACATTTTTGGACTTTTCAAAAACTTGTGTGAATATATTTTTTAAATGAGGTAAAGTGTCTTACACAATGGGGAGTTTAGAATATTTTCCTTAAATTTCAAATAAAGTTTTAAACTTAATTCTTTGTAATTCTTGTACCGCAAATTATTTAGACTTTTGAAAATGTTAAGAATAGAAAAAATATTGTCTTAAATCATGTCTTAATCCATCCTTTAAGCTCCAACTCCTTCAGCCTATAGTACACGGAATGTAAAAAGCCACATGCGCATGTGATTCTGACGTAATTTTGTCTTCACTACAAAGCCACAATAGCAAGTTCGTGTTGTGTGATGGCGACAAAATTATGTCAGAACCTCATGCGCATGTAGCTTTGATGATGATGATTTTTCCTCTGATGATGACTACCGCGATGCTGCTTGGAAACCTAGTAATTCTCTTCTTAACAGTGCACCGCTTATTTCTTGTTATATTTCGTATCTGATATTATTTATTATTGCTCTTAGGAAATCTTGCTGATGATGTACCAGTGTTGAGCGTTCCATCTGCGTCTACAACATTCATAGGCAGAGCTGAAGGAGGTAAACGCTTTTTATGCAACTGTGCTTACATGTATTTGAACATCAATTTACATTTTTTTAGATCCAGTCGCTGTTTCAAATATAAATACCATTTTAAATAAGGCACGAGCAGACATATGGAAACAAAAGGAGTTTCCAGTTCATACCATTCCAACGGTATATAGCTGTCAAAATGTTGTTTAACGACGATCGCCTTACGAGTATTTTTCAAGATATTTTGTGGAAAGCCACTATGAAGAAACTGTACAATATACAAAAAAATATGCTCTAGCAACTACTGGGGAAGAGATGAACCTCACAAAATCCGATATTAAGAATTTTTACGGCTGCGCTATAATCATGGGATGCCTAAATTATCCACAGGTATATATGTACTGTTCAAAGGACTTTAGAAATGAGCTTATATCTTGCGCAATGTCGAGAAACAAATTCTTTAGGCTTAGAAATATGATTCACTTTGTTGATAATCAAATGCCCAATGCAACGAACAAGCTTTGGAGAGTTCAACCAGTAATTGATTTAGTAAGGAATCGTTGCAATCAATTAGCTACCGATGTTACATCTTATTCAATTAATGAGCAAATGGTCCCGTTTACTGGCAGATGTCCAGCAAGACAAGTCATAAGATCAAAGCCATGGCCGGTGGGCTTGAAAAATCTTGTTTGTGCAACTTCGGAAGGATTAATCGTTGACTTCGAAATATTTCAAGGGGCTGGTACATTTCCTGATAGTGGACTGGGCCATGGACCACCAATTGTATTGAGGTTAACCAAGTTCCTACCCAAAGGAAGTTTTCTTTAGTTTGATCGATTTTTCACAACAATACCACTAATGGTAAAACTTGAAGAGAAAGGGTTTAAAGCAACTGGTATTATTATGGGAAATCGACTAGGAAAAAGAGTTAACTTTCCGCCAGACAAGCAAATGGAACGTGGTAGTATGACTCAATTTGTTAATGACGACAAAGTTGCTGTTGTAAAGTGGTGTGACACAAAGTGTGTAACGATTGCTTCAACTGCATGTGGGATGGACCCGGTTGACGAAGTAGAACGTTGGATAAAAGCTAAAAAACGTCGTTTGCCAGTCCCAATACCTGCGGTAATTCAATTGTACAATTCAAAAATGGGTGGCGTGGATACAGCAGCTCATATGATGGAATACTACCGCATCAGCATGAAGACTAAGAAATGGCCAGTCAAAGTTTTTTTTCATTATCTTGATATGGCGATATACAACAGCTGGATGGAATACAGAAATGATGCAAAAATAGTTGGTGTTCCGAAGAAAACCATAAAAACATTCCACACTTTCAAATTAGAAATAGGAGAAGTGCTAGCTAAGTACAAAGAAGCTCCTCCAGAAATAGCTGAACCTTATGAGTTACCTCATGAGTTTCACGGAACAAAATTCCGTCCTCACAATGCTCCAGATGACATCAGATACGATCGTTATGACCATTGGCCCCAATTTGACAAGGACTGTTTTAAAGAATATCATACCAAACGTTAATTCCAGTTTTGAATGAATCACAAAGTTCCTATATTTAAGTCATAAGTTTATAAAACATATCTCATTTTATAATTATAGTTTTCAAGTTTTATTGAATTTCTTTTCCTTTTACACCAATTTATACGCTAAATTTTTTATTGTACAATTTATTTATTTGAATTTTGTTGTGTTTTGTTATTAAACTAATTTATTTTTGATTTTTAAGTTGAATAAAATTGAAATACAGTGAATCCTTTTTATTAAAATATGAAATTTATTTAACCACTAAACGACCAAAATACATAATTGAGCTTGGTTATTTTCGAAAAATAAGAATTATTTTGCATGCAAATGGCCGAAATACACAAACGTGTCAGGTCCTTTTTTAAAAATTCAAGATTGTGAAAAAATTTTAAAAATTAAATTTTTAACGGCTGTAAAAAGAAAAATTCAAAATCTTTACTTTTGTGAAAATGAGAGCTTTTTTTCGTGATGGGTCTGAAAGGGTTAGGCGTACTAAACTGTTTCCGGTAGTAGGGTTTATATGGGGCCTAGGGTAAATTATGGACGGATCTTCACGAAATTTTACAGCGTGATTTCTAGTCCTTAAAAACTGTGACGTACCAAATTTTGTTATGATAGCATTATTTTTATCGGTTTTAGGCGTACTAAACTGTTTTCCGGGTGTAGTGTTTATATGGGGCCTAGGGTAAATTATGGACGGATCTTCACGAAATTTTACAGCGTGATTTCCAGTCGAATAAAACAAATTTTTGCAAAATCCTATCTCATTCCGTGCCTTGTTCCACCATTTATGTTATTTTTTGTAACAAAATTATCATTTTTTTTTAGGTGGTGGTTCCACATTTTGATTCATAGATCTGATCCTACTGCACCGATTTTGCTGAATTTCAATCCCAAACTGCTTAGGATAACTACAAGCAATTTGGCACCAAGTTTGTTCATTTCTTTTCAGTTGTTCGAAAGTGAGCGTGTTTTCAACAGACGGACAGACAGACGGACATTGCTAAATCGACTTAGAATCACTCAAGGACCCAGAATAAATATACTTTATGGAGTCTGAGATGAATAATAAAAAAGTTTCACATGGAATGACAAACTTAATATACCCTCTTCACAACTAATTGTGGTGGAGGGTATAATACAAAGCCAAAAATTCTTTAATAGTTCCGCCGACAAAGAAATGTTAAATATTTTATATCATTATTGTTTAGCTCCAGCCAGTTGTTAAAAATTATGTCACAGTTTAATGAGTTTATGTAAATTTTGAGTAATTAGTATGAACAAACATATTCAAGATTTTGTTAAAATGTATATTTTCATTTAACTTACTCCCCATACGCAAACACACACATATACAACTGCAAAGTCTTTTAAAATGGTCCAAAGTTGGGAGGATTTAAGAGTCTTATTTTAAGAAAAGTAAGCAGAGAGCAAAGACCGAGTTCAGTAGCCCACTTACAAAGGAATAGAACATAAGCAACAATTTAAACATTCCTAATGGTTTTTCCTGTGTACTAAGGTGTATCCTTTACAACTTTTCTTTATTTTTCCTTTAATTTATTTTGCTTTGCTTTGTTTTTTTCTACATGTCTATGTGGAATACAATTCTATTATAATTTTCCCATATTAACATAAAGATTTGTTGGCAAAAAATCTTTTCGGTTAAGATTCATTGTTATATTCTAAAAAAAGAAAATAAACGCGCAGAAAGCAGTTGGTCATGGGAAAAAACGTATTTTAATTTTTTATTGCCAGTAAATTTTACAATTTTGTTTGTGATGACAGAGCCTTCGAAAAGATTGCATGTACTTAAATAAAAGAACTGTAAATGCAAAAAATTTAATTTTTTTTTAACATTGAATAATCTTGCGAATATTTAGTACCCATAATAATATGTTGACAACTTGCTTTTAAAAACGAAAAAAATATGTTTGTATATTTTAATCTGTGAATTTATATTGTCGTTGAAAAATATTTCCAAATTTGTGTAGCCCGATTCGCTTTAAGACCTTTAAATATCTTTTACGCTTTGTACTAAAGGGGCTGTTTTAGTAGACGGATGGAACTTCAGATAGGAATAACTAAAACGTGAAGAGTGTTAAACTTATTTTTAGTAAACTTTGGTAAATAACTGCCTGTCCACTACTTGGAAAATGTTAAGCAAAGATCTTGGCCTACATCCATATAAGATGAAACTAGTATAAAAGAATAAAGTTAAAGTTGAACCAGATTTTTCCCGTTAAGTCATCTTAAGCGATGAGGCTTATTTCTGGGTTAATGGGTATGTAAAAAAAGCATTGTCGTTTTTGTAGAGAGCACAATCCTCATACGAATAACTAATCTATGTTACATTGCGAAAAAAAATCACTGTTTGGGGCAATTAACATAACGAAGACGTCATCGGTCCTTTTGTCTTTAAATCCGAAACCGTTGCTAACATTAGCGTATTTTTTGTATCCCTCATGTTAATGAGGAAAAATGTTTTCAACAAGATGGAGCTACATGTCTTACAACGCATGAAACCTTCACTTTGTTAAGGCAAAAGCTTAATGGCGAATAATCTTAAAAATGGTCACAACTTGTTAGTGTGATTTAATACATTTTTACTACTGCTTTTGTAGGGGTACCTCTCATCTGTGCTCTATGCTGATTATCTAGCAACGATAGATCATGTATATGATACAAGCCAAAATTCGACGCACTATTGATGGAATAAGACCGGCTACGCTCGAAATAGTGGTAACAAATTAGACCTACAGGATGGCATTCTTGAAGCGAAGTCGCGCAGGGCATATGAAAGCAATTAATTTAAAACATCAAACTCCATATAATTTGTGAACTAATAATTCAATTTAATTTGTTGTGTCTTATATAAAAAAAAATGTAAAAAGGCGGAAACGCACGAAATGGTACAAAGCTCATAAAAATCCAGTGTATCAACTTAACAGTCAGTTGATAAAAAAGAAGTATACAGTACAACGGAGATTCTAGTGACCCGGCCTTTTTTTTTTTTTTTTTTTTTTATTTATTTATTTATTTAATCAATGGATATTATCCTTACTGACTAATAACAATATTGCCTTAAAATTAATGAATAACAATATGCAATTTAAAATATAGTACAACTTTACAGAATATATATACATACATAAAAATTTACGAATTAAGAAAAACAATAATTTTATGTTTTATGGAATTTAAACATAAAGAAAAATCAACAAATTGTGACAGAGAATTGAATTGTCTACATAACCTCGAAAAAGGATCAGCAATAGCGTAATTTTCTCTATAAAATTTAACAAAAAGCAGATTATAATGACGCGTATTGCGACAAGGTATATTAAATTTAACAGACTCTAACAGAAAATCACAACAAACATTACCGTTAATAAGATTAACCATAAACGAAACATTTAACATTGTACGACGACTTTTGAGCGATGGTAATTTTATTAATGCCAGTCTACTAGCATAGGAAGGAAAGTTTGTCGAGTAACTTCAATGAAGATCACGTAAACAGAATAATAAAAATTGTTTTTGAACCGATTCAATACGAGAATTATGAATGTTATAAAATGGATCCCAAATGATTGACCCATATTCTAAGATTGGTCTAACGAGTGATACGTAAAGTTGCTTCGTTATGTAAGGATCGGTGAATTCTTTAGCCCAGCGCTTAATAAAGCCAAGAACACCACGAGCTTTATTTACAGTTAATGTAATATGAGAAACAAAGTTTAATTTAGGATCCAGCAAGACTCCAAGATCAAGAAACGAATCAACGAACTCCAGTTGATGACCACCCAAAGCATAATTAACAGCAATACAGTTATTTCTATAAAAACGCATGCATTTGCATTTCATAAGATTCACCTCCATCATATTATGATTACACCATAAAAAGAAGTTATTAAGATCCGATTGAAGATAAAAATGATCAGCAAAGCAATTAAAGGAATGGAAAATTTTTACATCGTCAGCATACATCAATATATTGGCGAAGTTGATAACGTTGGGAAGATCATTAATAAACAGCGAAAATAAAAGTGGGCCAAGATGACTGCCTTGGGGAACACCGGACGAAACATAAATGTACTTGGATATACAATTATTGAATTGTACTTTTTGCTTTCTTCCAATTAAATAAGTTCTTAACCAGCGTAAACTTCTACGGGATACACCTAATAAATCCAATTTAGTAAGATGGTTAACTTTATCAAACGCTTTACTGAAGTCAGTATAAACAGCATCAGTTTGTTTCTTTTGTGTAAATGCACAATTAATTAAAGTTGTTAAATGAAGAACATTAGTTGTAGTTGAACAACCTTTTCTAAAACCATGCTGGCATGCTGCCAGTAACGACGAGGTGTGATGGCTGAGGAAATCAGTAACTTGTTTTTCAAAAAGTTTTGGAATAGCACTTTAATTCCTCTATAGTTTGTTATATCCGATTTATTACCAGATTTAAATAAAGGTATTATATACGAATCTTTCCATAATACGGGAAAATAACCACATATAATCGACGCATTGAACATAAAGGTTAATGGCGTAGCTAATGATTCAGCACATTGATTTAAAATACATGTTGGAAAAAGATCAGGACCATGACTAAAATACATCTTTAGCCTTTTTAAGTTAACCAAAATATCATTGCTATTAAAAGTAGGGAAAGAGATTGCATGGTTTGATGCGAGCATATAGGGATAGCCATTACTATCATCGTATGCAGCATCAGAATAAGTTGTGGCAAAAAAATCGGCAAACATATCACATATAACCTCAGAATCTCCAGATTCTTGGCAACGAAATTTCATAACAGATGGGTATCCAATAGATTTTCTTTTAGAGTTGACAAATGCAAAGAACGATTTTGGATCACGAACGTAATTGTTTTTCGCCTTATTTATGTATTGATTAAATAAAGCATGATTCAGCAGATTATATTCTGAACGACTGACAGACTATTTTCCGTAATCAATAAATGATCCAGACTTTTTAAATTTTTTATAATTTTTATTCTTGAGATTTTTTAACCTAGTAAGTTGTTTAGAGTTCCATGGCGGTCCAACTGGAGTATAAACAAATTGTTTAGGTATACAAATATCAAAAAAGGCGTACATTTTTTTATAAAATATAGAAACCATCACATCAATATCCGAGCTGTTGTTTAATTGAGAAGGTAAGACATTGCTCCAGCACGTATTACTTATTAATTGGTTCAATAAGTTGTAATTAGTCCGTTTGAAACAAAAAACTTTATCGACCTTAAATGGCTTTAATTTAAATTCTGATGGAATTGAAAAACTCACTTCTATAGTGGGGTGATAAGGATCTTCAGGCAACGTTATAGGTTCTGCCCGAGTAATAATACAATCATCCACATTATTTACGAACACCAAATCAAGCAGTTTACCAAAGTCATTGTATACGTTATTCATTTGAAAAAGAGATAAACCATGAATTTCATTCAAGAAGTCATCGTGACAGAAGAGAATATTAAATAGAATTCCTTAATAACTATTGTGTATTTATATTAATTATTTCAAGTTTGTTGAAAAAAAATACCTGCTCTCATTATTCCACGAAAAAAGTAATTTAAAAAAATGCTAGCTTGGAAATGTTTGCAATTGTGGAATTTATTTGGCTCCTAAGTAACTATCCCATGACCGTATTTTTCAGTTTGCACTAGTCCTTATACCCAACTGTTACTAAGAGAACGTACACACAAGTACAGGTATGGACAGTGTGGTTTTCAGTGTTTCTGAAGAAAAATAATTTTTTTTTAATGCTATGTTGTAGCTGAATAAATTTACGAACATTTGCAGTGTTTATAAGAATACAATATGATTGGAATAATGTCAATAGCATATTTTGTCAACATAACAAAAAGTTAAAGCTCTTTTATTGGTATTGTGTACTCTAAAATGTCAATCAAATCACAATAATGAGGAAAAAATTTTAATACTTAAAAATGTAATTAAAAATTTAATTAATATTAATGTTTTATAACTGATTATTATTCTATAAAAATAAAAACATTTTTTATTTATTTATTTATTTAATAAGAATTACAAATACAATTACAAATTATATTTTAACTTAATTAACCGAGCAATAGTAACGTTGACCCTTAGCTTATTGTAGTGAAACAGCCTCTGGTGGCAATCGAACCCGCAACCCCCGCAAAGATAGACTACGAACTATTCACCGGGGCACCCAAGTGAAAACATAAATTAGCATTACTTATGCAAAACCATTCTTTGATTATGTAGTCAATTCAGCAATTTGCAACAAAACTACTCCTAGTACACCTGTACTTGGGTAACCGTTCTTGGGGTTTCTTGACTTTGGAGGCTCATACCTCCTCAATGCCTTGACACAAGACGGTAGTTAGGATCTACATTGCAAGGAGATACATAATGGCAGCACCTGTATTCGTACACCTGACTGACTCGATAAGATTTTAAGGCCTAAAATACTAAAAAAAATAATTAGTGTATACTAAGCTCCCAAAAACTTCTCGTCACTCAAGTTCAACACCCTTTCTACTAATAATCTTCTACGTTATAATCTTCATAACTCAACTTATTTGAAATTTAAACTTTTTTGTTACTAAGCCTTTTTAATATTCTCAAACGAATAGAACTCTAAAGTCGGTTAAGTTCGACTATTCGACGTCCATGGATATTATGACACACCAAAAAGTGTTACAACGTCCATGGATACTAAGGCACTTGTTGGTGATTTTTCAAATCTGTTAATGAAGCCGGCGTTTGTTATACAAAAGAGTAGAAAATCCTTGAGACAGGACGAACGTCGGCTATGTGGATAAGCTTAAGTAAAAGCAGCCGGATTTTGTTATACAAAGAATTTCTGCTCTAACTGTTCGCTAACTTCAGCTTCAAAATTCGCGATTTCAAAATTACGGATTATGAATTTCGGGATTTTGACTTTAATTTTAATTATGAAATTAGAGAAATAAAAATAAAATTTGCGATATTGTTAAATTTTTAGTCTCAGAGTTTGACAATAATGGAACCTATACTAATTGATTATAACTTACTAAAATGTGTCATAGTATCCAGGGCCCGTATGACACACCGTTCATTGACATTGTGAAACTTTTATAAGTGTCATAGCGTCCGTGGACATTATCACACTTTTCGATGTGTCGTCCGTGGCCGTTATGATACTGGACTTTATATCGATATCCTTTATCAATATGAGATTGTTTCGTCTTTATTAGAGAGGTTAACATAGGGGTGAATTCTATCAATTCTAGAGCCACTCCACGGAAAGAATTATTTACTAAATAATGTGTGAACCAAGAAAATTTTGCATGATTCCCGTCCAAGCAAAAAATTATTTATTCTAAATATAAATGTTTCTTTATTATATGAACAAAATAATTTAAAATCATGAAATTCGTTTTAATTTTGATTTCCTAGTTTTAAGAAACGAAGTTGATTACTTTATGATAAAGCCGCTATTGTATAAGCAACCGTCACAACATTGTACATTTATACTGATATTTATAAGAAAATGATGACGTAGTTTTTTTAAAGGAACTTAATTTTAATAAAGGTTTGTCACAGAATTGACGTTCCAATTAGCTATTTTTGGGTTAAGTTTAATTTAAATATTAAAACAATAGGTTACGGAAAGAACAGCTGAATTCCGAAACCAAACATCCTAGTGTTCAAAAAAGGTAAAGTCATGCACTAATCGAAAGGCGTTCTAAAGCTCGATCTGTCCCTATCTTCCGAAAAGACAAATTTTGTTGTTAGCTATAAAAAATTCGGCACAATAAAATATGTGACGCACAAAATAGAAAGGGACCTAAGGATAAAAACCGGTTTTGTCCAGAAGAGCCATTTTAAAGATTTAAATACGTGTATCTTTGGTGTACCATCACTGAGCGTGTTGGTATTGGTCTCATTTGAAAGTGACACATCATATGACGCCATGAACGTGTTAGTCAACCTAGCGGTCGTCCCTACCTCTTGTTTTGTGTAGTTGGTTTTTACTGTTTTCTACCTAGCGCGCTGTTTCCATGAGTTTGCTATCAATTTTGCTCGCGTTTTTTGGAATCCAGGTTTATTTTCTGAAATTATTAATTGTGAATTATAATAAATACTCATTTAAAATTCTTTTAAATCGTGAATGAATAAATCGAAAATTTTTTCACATAACCTTATTATGTTATTCGCGAAAATAATTTAAAACTAATAACATTCTTACTGACTGTTTTAGGATGAAATGGTGGACGAATTCGAAGAATTAGATTTACTTTATTGCTTCCCTGATGACGATCACTTCTCAGAATTATCGGATAGTGACTCTGAAGATGATACCGATTATATGTACCTTGATAAATCTGATCTTGATTTACGCGAAGAAAAGATAGTTGCTCGACTGTATGGTTCAAAAATACCTCGGTGTTGTTCAAATCAATGCAATGAAGTGATCCCTAAGAAGATGGCTGTGGATTTTCGTACGTCTTTCATGAATTTAGATAAGCAATCCCAAGATTTAGTTATTCTCGCACATCTGGCAGCTATGGCGATGCAATGCTCAGGTCAAAAGTTGGTGATCGATCGCGAGCTATGAAGAAACGGTACAATCAATATTATTTTCGAAGTTTGCCAATATGCCGTGATATGTAATTCTTCCTGAATACAGTGAGAACTAAACGCTACAAAAATCTAATCGAACATTACGACAAAAATGGTGTTTATCCACGCGAACATGGTATGACGAATAAAATTAATCGTACAGGCGCTTTAACTACTTTGAAAATAAAGAAAATGATTCATTTATCTGCCATTTTGCAGAAACTGATACACTCACTTAACCAGCACATCAACCAAATCATCGTGATTATCGGTTATTGAAACTTCCAACTACTGAAAGTTAGACTTCTGTTTACACTAGATACACCATCAGCGTCGAACCTGGTGATAAAATCGTAAAATTTCGCACTTTCCAAACGCTGTGGAAGAAATATTGTCCCTACATCGTAACTTTGAAGCCGGCATACGATTTGTGCGAATTGTGTCGAAATCTTGCAAAAGATGCTGTTTATACAGTAAACGTTACTGAAGACGAAAAAGAAGCAGCATTGAAGGTGTATTCTAAATCATTTGAAATCTGCCAGCACTCAGCGAGAGTACTAAAACGACTTGAGAACATTAGTCAAGCCTGATCCAAATGCCATAAATCCAGGTATTCCGGAGGAGCATTATCTAGTAATATCTATGGATTATGCTCAAAATGTTACCTTTCCGTCGGGTCCACAGCAAATAGGAACTGCATACTTTAAATCAAGTCGCAAAACAGCAATATTCGAAATTACAAACGAACGTCAAAATGTTCAAAACATCTTCTGTATTGACGAAAGCGATTCCATTGGAAAAAGTCCGAATTCAGTAATATCAATGCTTGATTAACACCTACGAGAAGTGCATTCAACCAAAAAAAAATTAGTGATATTCGCTGATAACTGTGTTTCACAAAATAAAAACAATGCGATTATACGATATTTACAACACCTTGTCAATACTTCCAGATGTGAGTCAGTTGAATTGAACTTTTTGTTAAGCGGACACCTGATCGTTTATTCGGAGTTTTCAAATCAAAATATGCCCAAACTAATGTCGACTGCTTCATGGATGTAGTTGATTGTGTTAGAAAATCATCTCGTAATGGATTTAATGTTCCTGTACCTACACGCAAAGAAAAAACATGGTTGTGGTAAACATATTCTAAGAGCATCATATTATGATAAAATTTATCATTGTAGTCACCATATTAAGATTATTATGGAATCATATTATGACTAAATATACTCGTAATATTACATCATAATATTTTTGCCATAATCATATTATTATTATGTTAATTATACTAAGTTAAGAAGTTATCAAATTATTGTCATGTTAAACATAATAAGCTAAGAAGTAATCATATTATCATCATGTTAATCATAATTAATATAGAAGCAATCATATTATGATACAGCCCCTTTCATAACTGTCATAAAAATATAAAATAAATTAAAACTTTTTTGCATCGATTTTGTATTTTGTGGCTTTTTACAATTTTTCTTAATGTGAATTAAACAGCGGAGTTCAATAAAAGGCTTGCAAAAGAGCAAATTCAAAATCTGCAATACCTAGCCCATAGTAGGATAAAGAATTGTTTTTCGGCTCTCCTGAAAAATTTGTTTTTAGACATACGCGGTTGCCCATGAAAACCACAGAAATATCGTAACATCTCTGTGTGTTTTGTTTTTGGGTTCTACAAAAAAACTACGATATTTTGCATTTGCACTATTAAATCACTAATACGCGATGAACTCCGCTAATATTTTAATTTTTTTAATTTCTTTAAACATATTTTTTTATGGGAATCTATCTTTAAATTGATTAACCGCTCACATATAAAATAAATGACACAACTGATACAAAATTATTTTACAAATGGCGCTTACATAATATTATTAGAGTAAAAATAGTTTGATTGCATCTTAAACATAATATGATTAATGTATAGAAAGTTATCATGTTATGGCTATTAAATATCATGATATGGTTGTAAGTGATATAATATGTTTAGAAAGTTATCATAATTTAGTTGCCAGAAAAATAATTATTTTTCGGTCAACAATACTCAAATTAATAATTGCGATAAACATTGATTTGTTTACAGTAACTATAATATTGTTGATATTAAAGAAAAATAACAATTATTTGTGTACGACAACAATATATTGTAACATTAAACATAGTGTTGTTGCCGTAACCATGCCCAACCATATTTTTTCTCTGCGTGCATTCGACTTCTAAACTCAAGTGAGCCTGTTGTGGAGTGGAGAAAATGGGACGAATGCTTCTCCACTAAGTATAAAACTTTAATTGGAATATCGAAGTATCATCACTTTGTATTTATTGCTCAGTCACCAGTGCAAAGTTAACTGTTTGCGAATTCAGCCATCATAAATGAAAACATATATCTGAGTAACAATACCAGTTTCGATGACAAACCAATTATAATTCCGTCACCAGGGTTATCGATGAAGCGTCAATGGTACTTGTATAAAGATATCCGGGATTTATGTTTTGACGATTCAAAAAAAGATTCCGTTGCTCCTCTTCCTTTGATCTCTGGAAATGGATGGAAATGGATATTTTATATTATAAAATTTTTACATGTTTGTTTATTAAACGCATATATGCATAAGAGCGTACTACCTTGCAGGAAAACAAATGATGGAGGCTTCGAAAAATAATCTTTTTTTTTACAAACGAAGGGGTTGCTTTTTAAAATTTTTCAATATATCCTAAGCATTTATACCCTAATCTGAAAGTATGATATATCAATGTTTTTGGCTAGAGAAGACCAATGTTTTTCCCTTAAGAGGCATTGACCTCGATTATCTGGTTCTGGTATTTATCCATCAGATCTCTGTTTGTACGACCCTAATGTAGCAACCTTATGCTAGAAACTTTTAAACTTTTGCTCAGAAATTAATTCGATAATTTCAGCAGAAGCATTTAATTAGAAAATTAAAGCACGAACAAAATCATTATAGCTATGCTCAGGAAGTAGTCCTATAATTTCTGCAGAGCAGTTAGCAGCCTTGCAAAAATACTTTATATTAGAGGGTGCACGGAGAAACTTTTTTGGGGAGCGGTCTTATATGCATACACTCACAATATTCTGTACGTAAAATTAACTGAAATTGTAATATAAAATAAATGAAAGTTCAATTAAAAACCGGTCTACCTATTTTTCATTTATTTTTAAAAAAAAGTTCATTTAATTTTTACTGTCAAAAATTCAACACCGTATTCCGTAAAATCAAATAAATATTCAGTTATTTTGTAAAATTTTACTGTCAAAAATTCAACACCATATTCAGTAAAAACGATTAAATATTCAGTTATTTATTAAAATTTTACTGTCAATTTTTTACTGTCAAATTGACCCAATATTCTGTAAAAACAATTAAATATTCAGTTATTTTATTAAATTTTCGTTTACTCCACAAAAGAGCCGAATTTCTAACAATACCAGACAGACACCTGTCCGCTTGTTTTTCTTATAAGCGAGAGAGGGAGAATATTTTTATTTACTTACCCAGTTACACACGTTTGTTTTACTTTTGTTGTACTGACCACGTTGTTTACAGAAGAACTCTCAATTATAAGACACCAGCAGCATGACCGATATGGCTTCGCAATTATTTTACTTTTTAAATTTGATGTAGGTATTTAACTAAATTATTTTAACAAATAGAAAATGGGTATTGCTTACACAAAACAAGCAATTCATTTTTTATAGATAAGTAAAAATTAATTTTTGGTAGTAAAATTATATAAAATAACTGAATATTTAAGTGTTTTTACTGAATATGGTGTTGAATTTTTGACAGTAAAATTTTATAAAATAACTGCATATTAATTTGTTTTTACGGAATATGTAGTTAATTTTTTGACAATTAATTTATAAAAGATAACTGAATATTGATTTGTTTTTACGGAATTCGCGGTTGAATTTTTGACAGTAAAAATTAAATAACCTTTTCGTTGCTTTAAATTACATTTTCATTTAATTTTACATAAAGAAGAATTTAACTTAATCAACGGACAAAATTAACTGCAACTGAAAATCCGTATTAATATGCACTTAGTTATTTGAATAACTGTTAGAATCAGTTAAAAATAAATTTGCTTGGAATTTTAAATGTTTATTTATTTAAAAATGACTGAACGGAATATTTCTTAAATAAACTACAGTCCGTTACTGTAATAATATTGTGAGTGTACTTCTTAATGTAGTGAGCCAAATTGAGAACCGGTTTATTGCTTCTCTTTTTCATAGCCATAAGTTATTTTAATTTCTTTCTTTAAAGCAGCTTCTCTTTATTAAACCAATTGTTTTTTATCTCGCAAAGCGAACGAGTCTTTAGATAACCAGACAAAATAGGTCTTTTGTAAAGTTTCCCAAAAAAAAAGATTCTTTAATTAAAATAAGTTCTACATACAGCTTTTAAAATATTAAATTTTAAACATAAATTTTCTTTCTTAAATTAACACCTCGATTTAAATAATCTAAGTAATCTGTTAAACTAAATAATTTTTAACGCCTAAAGACATAATCTTATGAAGTTATTGTCTTTTTATATTGTAGTTTTATATGCTTAACAAATTCTAATATCTAACTTTAGTCCCACCAGTATTAAAAATGGTAGTACATCACAGCCCAATGCAGTACTACAGCGTTCAGAAAAAAAAGAAAAGAACCAAACGAGTGATGACGGCTGCATAAAGGACAACAAGTCCTATGTCTCCTTAAATTCAAACACATACAAATACACACACACACACATAAAACTACTCAGTATTCAACAAGGATGATGACGTTTAGAATGCGACTCCTGGGATCTACTGACAAATTGCCTACCACAGTGTCAGTTATTTCTTTTTCCCCTTGTTATATTTCTCTAAGTCTTTCGTCTTGTTGGCATTTTTGTATGTTTTTATATATTTTTTTTTGTTTACTGTTGCTAAGATGGGCTTTTTTAGTATGTAAATACAGTGCCAAGCAAAAAACATTTTCTTTTAATATGTAATGATATTTTTTACACCCCACGATATTACAGTTGCTCACAACAATGTTTATTTTTACTGTGACCATTCTTTTAAATTTTTATTAAATCTTCAGAGCAACGTGTTATAATTGTTATATGTATATAAAAGGTGCAAATACCAATAACAAGCCCTTAAGCAACCAAAATATGATTGTGGAGAACTGGTTTAGTCATAATATATGTAGTCGCTATGATAATAATATGTTAAAACTAATTTCGTTAAATTAGTTTAGTTATAAGTGACCATTTTTCTCTTTGTGTTTCTTAATTTAAAACCAAAATATAGAAAAGAAAACACACACACACAACTTTAAAAATATAAAGATTTATATTACGACCTTTTCTGTAAAAATGTAATTCTCATGCATTTGGTGATTACGACATGGTATGCCAAAACAAACACCCTGTATAAGCATGTCATTGGAACTTAGCTAAGCTATTGTACGCTGTTGTGCTCAGTACCACCTTGTCTTTTAATGACTTTTTGAGAAACATTGTCCAGCGAAATATTTTTATTTATAATGATAAGACGGGTAGATTCCCCCACAGTGACGAGTACCGCGACCTGGGTAGGTATATTGTACCCACTCCCCTTAGTTGGCCAAAATACCCTCTGCCTTCCAAAGGAACCCAATAACGGCCTTTGCCAATAAAGTACCGATTCTAGACGCACGTATTATACCGTGCCCAAAGTGCCTTCTACTGGCCCATGCCAACGCCGGGCAGTCACACAGTCGTCTCGTCGAATCGTACCCGTCTAGACATAGTCCACATTCCTGATCCTCTGCCAGGCCCATCCGATAAAGGTGGTATTTGATCATGTGGTGACCAGTCACCAACGACCAACAGTCGCAGATCGCGTCTGCCGAGACCATTCGTCCGCATTACATTTCCGGGAGAGATTAATTCCCGTGCCTGACGCATTCCCGGAAGCGATACATGTTCCCCCAGAGCCCAGTCCTCCATGAGGGACTGGACCCCTGCCCAACTTTACCCACAGAAGGGTTCGGGACCCATCATCAGGGCGTTAGAACCAGCCCTGGCCAGCTCATCAGCCCCATTATTATCCGGGACCCCTGAGTGCCCCGGCACCCTGCAGAGCGTCACTCTTTTCCTTATCCCAAGCTTCTGAAGCCTTCCACGGCACTCCACCATAAACTTCTAGGACATTCTCCAGGAAGAGGATGCTTTTAAGGCCGCTTGGCTATCAGTGAAAATCGCAATACTGCCGCCAACCGTTCCCCTATCAAGAATGTTGCTGCAACACACATCAATGGCGCAAATCTCGGCCTGAAAAAAAACTCGGTGATTCGCGCATCGCCATCGTGATTCGTGTATTAGGTCCAAAAACCTCTGCACCCGCTCCACGCTCCGATTTTAACCCGTCGGTATACCAGTGTAAATAATGGTTTCCCCATTATGGATTTCCATCACTCCAGGCCCTCCCGTCCGGAATGATTGCCCTAAACCTTCTGCTGAAGCATATTTCCGTGGTTATTATGTCCGCCCTTGTACAGGCAGATAGGCCCGGAGCAATTTCCATCAAGACGGCATGCCCATGGACCTCAGCAAGTCCCGATGTCAGCTTGATCCTACGGAGAATGGGCATAGCAGTCCACTTTATATGGATGTGTAGTGGTAGTATACCCACTATAACCTCAAGTGCTGCTGTGGGACATGTGCGCAAATCCCCGTCAGGGCCAAACACACCTTCCGCTGCAGCCTGTGGCTTATTTTTATTGCAGTCTCCTGCATCTTAGGCCACCATACCAATGATCCGTAGGTAATTATCGTAAAGTACTGGGATTAAATCCCCAAGTTCTCCCAAATAACTCTTGCATGCCCAGAAGGCCCTAACCACCTTCCCTAGGGTTTGATCCAAATGCGAGTTCTAATTAAGCCGTCTGTCCGGAACAATTCCCAGATATTTGACCTCATTGGAGTACTCAACCTCCATTCCGTCAACTACTAGCCTCTCAAGCCTGTAGTTGTATCTTCTGGTGAACGGTATCACGACTGTCTTGTTAGGGATGATATTCAACCCCCTTTCATGGCACCACCCAAGAACCCTGTTGAGAGCACCATGCATCACCTCCGTTTTCCCCGAATTATATTATTAGGTATATTTTTTCAGAAGATAACTCTATAAGACGTTTCACAGATTGGCAGCTAAAGACCGAAAATAGTGAAAAAAAATATAAAACAGAAAATTTTTTCGAAATTTTAGCAATTTTGTTGCATTAGATGAATTTTTTGGCTTGGTTGTTTAACA
Source organism: Pollenia labialis (assembly GCA_949318255.1). Classification (NCBI taxonomy): domain Eukaryota; kingdom Metazoa; phylum Arthropoda; class Insecta; order Diptera; family Polleniidae; genus Pollenia; species Pollenia labialis. The sequence goes on from OX439142.1 coordinate 53,199,299, forward strand.
CTATTTTCTCAAGGCAGAAGCACAAATTCTCATTGGTTTCCTAGATAGAGTCGTGAGAAAATTAAATTTTCTGCGGAAAAAAATCAAGTTTTAGTTACAATATGCTTGATGCCATAAAATTCGAATATCAGCTAAAAACAGCGCTACCAGTTTTAGGGGTTTGACCCCAACTTAAGGGTTTTCTTGTTACCTAAAGGGACAAAAATTTGTATTTGGGGTTTAACCCATTTTTCGCCGACCGGTGATTATGATCACCTGCACTTTCAGACGTTGTTACTGCTTAAGAAAAAACTTTTTATTTCGTATGTCTTTTTTAATTACTTATATCTATTAATTTAACTAGGTTCAGTTTTTTTGAATGCATAAAATTTTTTTTTTACTAATTTTAAAAAGTCGTCAAAAAGGTAATTTCAACATTTGATTATTTCGTATGCATTATTAAAATTTGTTATTAAGATTTCTTACTGCATCGACTTTTTTACAAAAAATATTTTTTATATCGAGTAACTGAGTATTCAACATTGTGGTGATTATTATGACCATTGGCGAAAAAGGTATGCCTAATGCTATAAACACATTCGAGACAGCATATGATATGATATGATCACAGAAAATATGTTTGCAAACAATTATTCAATTAAATAATTAATTGGTGTACATTAATTATTCAATTAATTTTTTGTTTGCCGCAATAAATCAAACCCCATAAAATTAAATGTTTGTGTATGTGTGGTGTATTTTTTAGTTTATGCAATTAATTTTTTAATTGACTAAATTTGTGTCTCATGACTCGAAAAAACAAATCCGTTAATTGATATGATCCTTTGCAGGGGCAAAATTAGTAAAATATTTAATTGACTGAACGAATTGTCTAATTAATGTCGATTTTCTATTTTTTCTGTGTATGGAAATGATTATTTTCACGACGACACGGCTACATGGCTGCAGGTTTTTGTCTGTGCTTATTTTGTCGTTGTAGTTAAATTATGCATTAAACACATTCGAGAGAGCAGGCTACACGAACACACGACTACAAATGCTGCTGGGTGCAATTATAGTCGTGCAGTCAGATACTGAATTATTTTGAAGCCGATAGCTACAATTGAAAAATTATAAACTGCTGTTTTTTTTATTATGTATTTATATTTCAGTGGTGCCATAATCATTTTTTTTTTTACTTTATGAAATGGAAAAACATGCATAATTCAAGACTTGTACACAAACTTAATTTAAGCCAATAAATATATAAGTACTTATTTATAACACATTTTGTAGCGTAAAAACATGTGCACAGTACAATTGTTGCAGCGTTTCCTGGAATTTTTAATACTTACTGGATACCACACCGTTCCACAATATGAAAATTATTGGAGTCTGCAACCAGATTTAGGGGTTTCAATTGTAAAGCAAGCATTGACACGTTCCGAGTTTATCAATCGATGAGCAAATGGTGCCATACTTTGGAAGGCATGCAAGCAAAATGTACATTAGGAATAAACCCATTCGTTTTAGTTTCAAGTTATGGGTTCTTGCTTCATCTGATGGATATATGTATGTATATTAGCAAAAGCACCCAAATTTTGCCTTTTTCTTAATTAAAAAAAAAATAAAAATTAAAAAGCCGACAAGTTCCACTGCTAAAAAAGCTCACACTTTTCAAAAGCAGCAGCAAAATAAACAGACAAAATAATGGGCACTGGCTTTTTCCAGCTTTTGCTTTTTTAACAATAGCAAAAATTTCTTATTTGATGGAACTCAAAAAGCAACGGCAATCACTTTTATGTTGTAGGAAAAACAATGAAACAAACAGCTTCTGTCTGAAAGCCGCCAAATCAAAACCCAATATAGGCTAGCAGCCACACAAACGGGAGAAAAAAGAAGCGAAAAAGGCAAACTAATGTGCCAATGGCACATGATTGCGAAGAGACATTCGATATTTTTCATGCAAAACAAACACAACAAGAATTTTTTGTTGTTTTCTATACAATTAAATAATAAAACCACTTAAAAAATGTTGTGCGTTGCATTGTTACATTTTATATGAAAACCAAAAACAATATTTACAAAATTTAAGTAGCTATGCACATTCATAGGTACATACTTATTTAGGTATTGACACATGTATCGTTTTTGTGCAAATATGTACATACGTATGAAGCATCACAAACAGGGCTGCCGTTTTTGGTTATTTCTAACCAAAATTAGTTATATTTTTTTTCAATGCGGAGATGTGAATATTTTTTTCATTTTGGTTACTCGTTTCTAGAATAATAATGCGTACGAATATGTTTTTCTTGATACGATAATTTACGAGCTCGAATAATTTGTACTGTGTACTACGATTTTTCCATTATTTGTTACCAATAAATGTAAGTTTTTTATATTTTATCGAAAACAAAAAATCTTCTTCAAAACAGCAACCAAATATTTTTTTAAGATTTTTGCTAAGAAAATATTGCCATTTGTGAATTTTATATCAAAAACGCCATGTTCTGAAATCGAAAACAAATGAATTTTTAATCAATGGAAATTTTTAATTATTTTTTTTTTGCACAAACGATAAACAAAACATTGGCTATTAGAAAAAAAATTAAAAATGTCAATAGCAGTGGCAAAAGCAAAAATAAAAAGCATCCAGCTGATGGGTGCTTTTACACCCTGTTTAAAGTTTAATGCTTCAGAATTTTAGCATGTGCCTCTCATTAAAAATTCTGTACCAACGTTGCATTGGTTAGTTCTTGTGAAATCATTGGAACCATAGTTTACCTAGAAAATCTTTATTGTTCCAGGTAACTTTTATTATTATTCTTACTAGATTTGCACGCTTATAATATTAGGGAAAAAGTTAATATATGTTATTAATATTAAGAACCTTCACAGAAAAAAATCAAAAATCAAATCAATTGTCATATTGAATACGATATTCGCCTAGACAATTAATTTTTTAATCGAAAAGCCACCAACAACAGAATTTGTAAATACATTAAAAATGTTTGTTAATTAAAATTTTAACATTCAACAAATATTTTTACAAGTTACAAGTTTGTCACATTTACAAAATATTTTGGTGCACCATAATTAATTGTTTACCTATTCAAAGAAAAAAAAAATTTAAATATACATTTTTCTTTTAAAATTATGTAATAAAAACTTCATAACACATCTCATTAAAACTGGATGGATGCATTTGGAGGTTGTAATATCAACATACACCATTATCAACAAGAGCTTGAAAACTAGTTAGAATAAAGACAAGTCAAGTGTTGAAATATCTTAACGAATCAATAAATTAATTTTAGTGTTTCTTACCTAAAAGGTTAATCCAGTTTCCATAATCGTCCTATCGCTTGTTTTTTAGATTTTTAATCCAAAAAAGTTGAGTTTTATGTATTTTATTTGTAATTTGTTGACAAAAAATTTGTTTAATTGAAAAAAATTGTTTATTTGATAATTAACATATCGTTAAGTAACTAAATTATTAAGGTACGTTCAGACTAATGAAATATTTGACAAAAATATTTGTTATGATATTTGCTTCAAACTGTGTGAAACAAAAAAATATTTTTTTTGATGTTCAAACTAAGCTCAAATATTTGACAATTTTTGTTTGTTGAAACAGTTGGCAAATAGTGTCAAATAAAATAATTAATTCATGTTTGCCATGCGTTCAGACTAAAACAAATATTTGCAGCAAATAATTATTTAATGAGAGTATTCAAAAATGAAAATATATTTCACATATAGTAAAAATTCGCGCAGAAGCCTAATTATTTGTTTTATTCTGTGGAGCAGCATCTATTTTATTGTTAGAACAGGAGTATGTAAAAGAAAAATAAAACCGGAAGACAATAATTAACGGAAACATAGCTAAAATTTGCGAAAAATTGGAAACAACCGCTAAAATATATAATTCGGTTAAAAACAAAATGTCAAGAAAAGAACAAAAAAATGTTGCAAAAACAGCGAAAATTCGCGAGAAATTATGATATTTGAAACAAGCCATAAAATTTATTAAAAGTCCCTAAAACTATTAGGAATGGCAAAAATTCGGTGAAATTTGCTAAATTAGCGGAAATACGCAAAAATTTGCTAATAGCAAACCCTAAATTATTAAATAATTACTTTTACATGTCCACGTATCTTTTCATATCCTCAAACACGTACACATAATCACACACACCCATTTTATATTATACAATAATTTATTTGCACATCCTTTAATATAGCAATATACCAATGTAATAACACATTTGAGCTCTTAAATGATGATTGCGCTTAATAAACTGAAATTGTCTTTATGGTTTTACTGAAGCAATATTTCTACTTCGAAATAACTTTATCAAATAACATAACGTATCCAAAAACGATTTTAATGCCCTGCACTACCACTAGTGGTGAATGAGGATATACTAAGTTTGTCATTCCGTGTGAATCCTTATATTATTCATATCAGAACCATAAAATGTATATATGGCTTCTTGAGTAATTTTAAGTCGATTTAGGATGTTCGTTTGCCTGTCCGTCTGTTGAAAACGCTTTTACTTTTGAACAACTAAAAAGCAAAGAACAATATTGGTGTCAAATTGCTTCTAATTATCCTAAGTATGTAGTTTATGTTGAAATCCAGCAAAATCGGTTCAGTAAAATAAAAGCACTGAATTCAAAAGTTGAACAACCACCCTAAAACATTGAAAACTTTTTTGCAAAAACTAACAGAAATAGTGCTTTTATATAAGATTTTGCACAAATTTGTATTATATGACTAGAAATATTACTGTTACGTGAAGATGGTTCCATAACTTACCAAATGCGAAATATAAAGCCTACTCTCGGTAAACAGTTTGGTACGGCTAAAACCGTAACGAATGATCTATTGTAATAAAATATGGCACGTCGCAGTTTGATAGGACTAGAAATTACACTTTAAAATTTTGGGATGATTAGCCCATTATTTACATAATTTAAATTATTGAAATATGCCTAAAACCGTAGCAAATATAGATATGGTGGAGGAGAAATAATACCATGCAATTTTGAGATAATCGGTCCATGGTCCATTTAACTTATGGCCCATATTAAGCAGCCTTCCAAAAAACACTTAATAAAATTAAGATATTTTCCTCAAATTTGTTTAAATTAAGTTTTATATGACTAGAAACAAAAGCATAAAACTTTCTTATTGTCGGTTAGTTATGTTACATAAGTTTTAATCTGCATCTAATTTTAATACTGACGTCCGATTTTATAAAAATTAAAAGTAATTTATAGATTCCATGCATCACGTCTGAAATATTCTGACCTTATTCTAACCGAATTTTTTTTATTTTAAGCCACAGTAAAATATTTAAATACAAAATCTCAACTGAGTGCTTTTCGTTGCACGTATGTACTTATGTTTTACTCTTGACAGATTATGTGAAGAAAACATAGCATTACGCAGTTTCTGAACATACATAATTCATAGAGAACTGTGATTAATTAAAACAAAGTATTAGATTGATGGATATAAAAAAAACAAGTAAGAGTACTATATTCGGCTGTGCCGAATCTTATATACCCTTCACCATTGTGCGAGCAGAATACAGAGCAACTTGACAAAAACTAAATAATTTTGCATATACATACATATGTATTTACAATACTTAAAACTTCATTATAAATTAAAATTAAAAACCTAAAACTGGTAATCCTTTTTTAAAATCGTTTTTAAGTACATAAAAATTAAAAATAAATTTTGTTTTGAAAACCCAAGGTTCGAACCAGGTACTCACAATTTCTAACCTTAACAAACCCCCTAGACAACTGAACCATGAAGGAACGTAATTTGAATATCATTAAAATTAAATATGGCCCGTTTAAAGGTTCACAACTCAACTCAGTTAAGTTGAAATTATTTTTGTTGTTTTTGTTCACCGCATTAAAGCAAAGTTTTAAGCCATAATACAAAAATTACAAATCAACTTAAATCAACCAAAATGGTTTGTACCATGTATTGTTGTGTTTGTTTGTTTTCTTTAAGTATAGGCAGTGTTGTCATACCGTAGACTTATCTTTTTTTTAGAGTTTTTAAGTAGTAAATAGAAACAAAATTCCCAGTTTCTATTTGTTAAAATTATTTCTTTAAATAGATTAAATAATAAAGAAGAGTGATAATGAAAATCATATTGGGCATTGCAAGGGGGGGGGGGGAGGGAAGGGACATCACATCGTTAAATCAACTTCTCTCCTCATAAGGCCCCATAATTAACACACTTTATAGGGTGTAAGATCAATATTGTAGAAATTACACCTGTGCTGAAGGGTATAAAAACAAAAGAAAAAGTATACTTTTTCTTCTTTTTTTCATAAGAAAACTATATAAGGATAAGGTAAAACTAACAGTTTATCAAAAAATTTTACTATTTAATGAATTGACTTTACATAAACTTCAAAGGGGACATATGAGGGTCTTAAAGCACCAGACGTACCTTTTTTCTAAAATTGAGTTTTCATATTGTAGAATCTGGGGGTCGATTCTAGTTTTGTGAAACTGTGAAATGAAAAAAAACTTTTCATTTTCGTCTTCATAAGTACTTTTCACATTTACACAAATTGCGATTTCCGTTCTTTTAATGAAAAAGTGTTTCATTCCATTGTAGCTGTGAAACTCTTGTATCTAATTAATAACATGTAAAAGTCAAACGCAGATATCGAAGCTAAGGGTTTTTGAAACAGCGCTAAGCCGAAAACGAGTTTTTTAACTGCTTGAACCGCATGTATTTATTTCTGCTAAAAGATTTTTACCTTTATATGTACGTATATATGTATGTATTATAATTTGTCACATTTGTAGGTGGAAAATTAAAATGGTTATTGTGCGTTGTGTTCTTTGAGTTTATTTGAAGAAAGAAAAAAACACATTTTTATGACTCCTCTTGTTTTTTACAATGTAAATTTTTTTATTAAAAGAATTGTTGTTGTTCATACATACATGCTAAATAAATAATGAGTGAACCGAAAATTACTTAATTTTCTGCGAAAATGTTGGATTTAGTTTTTTTCATGAACGATATTGCATCTGAAAGAGGTTGGCGTCAATGTCCTGTGCAAGTGCGCACAAAAACTAGCAAAGGAAAAAATTTTACACAAAACGTATTAATATAATAGAAATTCTTTAACTGAAAAAAAATTTTTAATTTTTAAAACAATAGCAGTCATAAAATGTAAAATCGATCAATCGATGGGTTTACAAATTAGTTTTTTGGGCAAACATCTTGCCTGCGCGATTTCCTCCAAAAATATTTATTGCAGTAAACTTGAGTAACATAATAATTTTCGCATAAAAATGACATCTACGAAAATAATGTTGTTATTGAGTTTCCTTTTCGGGACATTATTAAAACTTGCCAATAGTTAAAAGTCGGATTTTGTCGGACCGATGAATAGCTTTGCATTATAAAACCTTCATTTATTATGTTTTTATCTATTAAATATTATTATTATTGATAATAACAGCAATAAAAAATGGAAGTTGTAATAATGCAAAGCTATTTATAGGTCCAACAAAATCCGACTTTTAACTATTGGCAAGTTGTAATAATGGCCCTTAGGGTATTTAAATAAAAGCTTATTTTTTAAAGAGGTTTTTTACTTTTTCTTTATTTTTTAATAGGTAAAATCAATCACATCAAGTTATTTAATTTACTTATTTTTTACACAAGTAAATTTAGTTTTTACATCGTGTAAAGTGTGTAATAACAATTGACAAGATTTTATAACATAGTGCCGGCCCAGACTTGCAATTTTAGTTGCAGCAATTCTTGAGTTTATTGTTGAGAGGCGTGAGAAACTCATCTCACCAATAAAATCAAGTTTTTCTGCAACAAAAATTGCAAATCTGGACAATGACTTATAAAATACGTAATGATTCTATTAGCTGCTAGTAAAAGTTTTAAGTAAAAGTAAATTGCTTTCGTGTTAGCGCATTTAAATAAAAACTTGTTACACAGAAAACAATTAAAATTTGCCTTAATCACCAATTTTATACAAAATTCATAGAATCAAGCAACCCATTTGCTGATTTTACACCCATTACCAAAATGATTATATTGATTACTAAAAATTGTAAAAATTTTATTTTTTGAATATTTATTTTAATAAATGATATTTCTAATTTTAATTAAAAAAATGATTAAAAAACTTTGCCGTTTCAAACAATGTGTTGATTGATTTTGACAATTTCCAACAACAATTTCACAAGTTTAAATTATTTTATTTTAAACGAAATAATTTTTTTTATTTGATTATTATTTTAATTCAAATTTTATTTAAAAACAACTAAAATGTTAACTAAATCAAAAATATATTTTTAATTTTTGTTTTTCACCGTTAAAATTAAAGTGTAAAAATATGACATAAATGAAAAGTATGTGACACTTCACGAATCATGTTACTTTGAATTGGAAAATAATTTGTTACATTCCATTTGTTCTTCTCATCCCAGTAAAAACTTCGCCTACAAAATAATGTGTTAAGTAATCAGAAAAACATAAGAGAAGGGAACTCCGAGATTAAGGTTTTTTTTGGAACCTGTGGTAAATTACGGACTGATCATTTCAAAACATGGTAGTTTAGTTTCAATTAAAAAAAAATAGATCGAAAGTATTTCATTATAAGTAATATTATAATATGTTAGCCTTTTACTGGCATTAAAGTAATTTTCCCGGAGACGAACTTAAATGAGGCCTATTATAAATTTTAGACCGGGCATGATATACCTAAGAGGTGTGTTATTTAGCAATTAAAATCAAGTATCAAATTTTTCAAAAACGCTGCAGCAAAATGAATAATTTAAACGTCATGGAAAAGTAAATGGCGAAAAATTATATCAAGTCTTAAACTAAAAAAGAAAACATTTATTCCTTCATTTGTTTTGGAGAGGATGCAGGTATTGGCTTAGTTCTGCTTATGTAGGATTTAATTCTCTTCGCCTCTGTTGCCTATTAACTGTAATCTTATGCCAGCACAATTATGCTCGTATGTGATGGCTCATTGATACAAACAATCGGTGTATAAAAATTTAAACAACACTGTTTAACTAAAACGAAACATTGACATTAGCAGTCTAAATCATTCAAGTGTATGTCTACACAAGATTTTGTTCATTGTTTGAACATACTCTAGAGGGAAGCGAACTGACACTAAAGTAGTCCAGTGATAGGTCTTTGGTGGTGGAGACCGGTTCTAGTTCTAACACTTTATATGAATATGACCATTCAATTTTACATGGGGTTGTCATTGCAGGGGGCCAATCGACCCCTTTTGACCAGTCACAGATCTATTCTCAATGAACGAGCTTAGTGTCAGTTACTAAAATGTAGTATTATTTCAAAACAATGTAGTATTATATCAATAGAACAAGTTCTAGAATTAAATTCAAGAACCAAATGTTAGAAAGTACCAAAAATTGTGTCACAGCACCGTTGAAGACTGTACTGTAATTCATTACTTTTTCTACCTTTTTGTTCTTTATAAACCAGTTAAGGGACTGGTTATTCTTTCACTGGTCATGAGTCCTTTCTTTTTGTACTTGTTCTATTTTCACAAGCCCAGGACCAGTCTGTTGGACCAATTGACACAACTTTCCCGCAGGTTAGTAATGGCTCGTTAAGACGTTGCATAAGTGTTAAGTGATTATCGGATATAAGACTAATATAAAAGCTTTGTTCAGTTTTTAATCCCAACATTTAGAGATTTTATAGTTAATATAATATCTGCTTTTTTACTTATTGGGTAAAGCTTGGACAATAGCGATTAAATATATTTTACTTTTAGATTTGTAACTTGTAGTTTTGAGAAACAGGGCCCAGAACACAAGCACTGAAACAGAAACAAAACAAGATTTTATTCAAATATTAAACTGTTGTTCTTAACATATCGTTTCTTTCACAACATATACGCCTTATTTATACAAACCAAAACAGTTTAGTAAAAGGTTTATGAAACGGATTTTGTATGAAAATATGTTTAATAAACCTTTTATAAGCCCGTTTTTATTTTTATTAATTATTATATACCAACTGTGGTGAAGAGTATAAGAATATACTACAGGCATATCAAAATGTATTAATAGTTGAACAAAGTTAGTTCAAAACAAGTAAGAGTGCTATATTCGGCTATGCCGAATCTTAAATACCCTTCACCATGGTGAGATAAGAACAAGAAGTTTTTAAAAAGAATACCTATGACAAAATCAAAAAATGTATGTATATAACTAAGTCCGTTTCCTCTTTTGACAAAGTTGATGTTTGAAATTCGTTATATAAGTTTTAATTATATTTAATCTTAAAATCGTGTATAAAAAAATTTAATAAAAATAAAAAAAAATTTATTTTGGAGACTTGAACTCGAAATCTTACGAGCCTTAAGCGAGAACTTAGACAACTCAGCTACGAACGGTTTTATTAAAGAAGCGTTAAATTAAAATATATTGAGAGAATTTTATGAACATACATACATGTGTATGCGTAAAAAACACATTAAAATCCACCACTTGTGGTAAAGATTATAAAAAAAAAACAACAAAAAAACCGCAACCAAGAGAAATGCAAGAAGAGATCAACGTAGCAACAGCTTATTAGACGAAACACAATAACAACAATTACTACAGCAATAAGAGATAAAAAAAATAAAATGCAACAACAACAATTACGAAAGCAATGCCTTTATACATAAATAACTTTTGCTCATTCATACATACTCATGTGCATACATATGTATGGCTTTGCAATAGCTAGGTTAACCTACTAGTTAGTATGGATTTATTTAAATTACATACAACTTTTTATGTACATACATATGTAGGTACGTATATGCTTGCCGAAATAAAATAAAACACTGTGTCATTGCCAATAAAATTAAAATATCGAAAAGCTTTATAGGTACCTAAGTAATTTTAAAATCGTTTTTAGGACATAAACAAATTAAATAAAAAATAAAAAACAAATAGGTATAGAATATGATTTTTGTTTTACATGTAAGTTAAGCGAACGATTAATATTTACATTGTCAAAAAAATCAAAAATTGCTGAATTATTTTAAAATCGTTATATAGAATATAAAAAAAGTTAAAAAAAATTTTTTGAAAAGGTGGGTGCCGGATTTGAACCCCGGCAGCTACCAACAACGCTGCTTTCAGCAACCGCCCAGACAACTCATCCATTAACGCTTATGCAAATAAACAATTAAAGTAGAATATATTCCGTCACTCTGCTTATTTAATATGTAGGTACGTATTTTTCAATTTAAGCGACCAATCATGTACAAACATGTGTGTGTTTGATATGCCTAACATTCAACACGTTCAAATAAAAGCACAAACAAAAAAAAACAACAACCACAAGGGATTTTTGGAAAATATTAGAGGTAGTCGTGGTTTTTTGCTCATAACTCAGCCATTTTTTAACCAATTTGACAGATTTATATACCGACGTGTTTAAGAAGGAATTTACCATTTACTTGTGTTATAAAGCTTGGACTCGGGGAGATCTGTGGTTCCCGAAAGTGGGTATTTAAAAAAAAAAAATTAGTTTTGGTCATAACTTTTTTGTATCTGAACCGATTTTTCTGAATTTTTTATAAAATATGTTCTACTAAAAATTTTCGATATTTTGGTATATAAGTCATATCCATAGGACATATGGCAGCCCTAAATTTTAGGTTTTTATACAATTTTTAATTTTTTTTATACGGGAGGTACCACGCCCACTTCTCCAATCCCGCCCACATTTTGTAGGATCGTGTGTATGGGCTACCTAAATGTGTGTACCTAACTTGGAAGCTTTGGCTTTTGCCGTTCCCCAGATATACAGCAAAAAGTAATAAAATTACAACAACCACAAGGGATTTTTGGAAAATATTAGAGGTAGTCGTGGTTTTTTGCTCATAACTCAGCCATTTGTGGATCGATCTTGCTGAATTTCAATAGCAACCGATGGTAGACTATATGTGACACAAATGTAAAACAACCTAGCCGCTATCATGTCTGGAGTCTCCGGAAAACACATATCAAGCGTAAGACGGACAGACGGACAGACGGACGGATATCGTTAAATCAACTTCTCTCCCCATAAGGACCCAGAATATATATACTTTATAGGGTCTAAGATCAATATTGTAGAAATTACAAACGGAATGACAAACTTATTAATACCCTTTTCCACCTGAGGTGAAGGGTATAAATATAATTTTAAAGTTTATGGAGTTTTAAAGGAAGAAAGAACATGGATTTTGTAATTTTTTAATTTTTCAACTACATTTTAAATTCATTTAATATCTGTAATAATAGTGAAAACCAATTTATTAAATAGAAAACTTAATAAGTTTAATTTAAACTAAGTGCAGGTACATCATCATACACCACCTAATAGTATGCTGCCATCTACATATTTAGCTAAATGACACTCAATGCGTATGGGGAATTTTTAATTCAATTAAACATGTCATTGAAAGTGTACGTACAATGTCAATTTTTTTTTAAGATATTAAGACTATGAAGAAGGAAAAAAATATTTCACGTTATTTGTGCCTAATATTATCTATTAAGGTACATATCTAAACATCTTTTATAGATATTTTTGCGTATTAAATTCATTTTGGGGCGGCGTTTGGGACCTATGGTAAATTTTGAATATCAAAAAGAAGCTATTGAAGAAGTTATGGTCCCGCGTGATCCCAATTTTGAGTACGGGAATAAATTTTTTTTATTATAAAGAAAATTTCAAACAATTTTAAATGGGTAAAATCACAGAGATACATTAAAACTTTATTACTAAAAAAGTTATTTTAAATTTTTTGTTTTGCATGTTACTTTATATACCCTCCACCACAATTAGTTGTGGTTTGTCATTCCGTGTGAAACTTTTTTATTATTCATCTCAGAACCCATTAAATATATTGGGGAATTCATGTCAAGTGACCCAATTTTGAATTTGATGTCTATTTAGTCCTATTGGATAGTAGTTTAGACACAAATTTTCAACAAGATCGATTAAAAAGCTACTGTGATAGAGGGTCAAAATTTGACATGTTGGCCAAACAGGTGTTCTTTATCATTCATGTTACTCATAACCTATTGGTGTCAGCCAAATTTGTCCCAAGTAGGTTAAATAGCAATTTGATTAAATAAAACTTTTGAAAAAAATTTTGGTTTTTTTTTTAAATTTTTTGAACTTTTTTTAAATTTTTTTTTGTGTCAATTCAACAATATTTTTGGTTTTCCTCTCAAGCAAGAAATAGGAAAAATTAAAAGTTTTTTCCTGTAAAATTTATTGAAAGGGAGTTAGCAGGTTTACATATTAAGCTGACAATATGCACTATTTTAAATTTGTTCCTATTTGTGTTCAAGTATTTCTAAAACCTTAAAAATAAAACTTATGCTGAGAAACTAGACAAATAAACCTTTCCGACGGTATGTAACATATCCAACCAGCATTTTATACCTTCGATACTGTAATACCCACAATATGTTAATCCCAGGAATAAAATCACTTTTTTCTATAGAAATGTTGATAAATAATTTTTTTTTTATTTATTTCTAATAATAATTAAATTAATATATACACGGCCCGCCAAATAACTTTTTTTTTTTTGAACATGCTATAAAAAAAACTACTGAATATTTTCTCAAATTTCTTTTTTTATTTGAAAGAACAATCCTTCCGGTTAATAATGGAAAATAATTTCTTTCAAATGGCTGCCTCGGTTGGCCATGCAGTAGCCTACACGATCGGTCCAATTTTTAAGCACATTATCGATTATGTGCAGCTGTATTTCACCAATGGCTTTACGGATATTGTCCTTTAAAGCGTAAATGTTCTCTGGCTTGTCGGCGTAACACTTATCTTTGACGGCACCCCACAAATAATAGTCCAACGGTGTCAAATTGCAGCTCTGCGGCTGATAATGCAATCTTCAAAAACAGGGCGCAAAACATCAAGTGTATCTTCGGCTGTGTGGCACGTAGCGCCATCCTGTTAAAACCAAATGTTGCCAATATCCTCCTCTTCAATTTTTGTTAGCAAAAATTCGTTTAACATGGCCCGATAACGATGGCCATTGACTGTAATGGGCACTCCTTGTCCTTTTCAATGTATTCGTGCGGGTTTTCTGTGCCCCAAATGCGACAATTTTGCTTGTTTATATACCCGCCAAGATGAAAATGAGTTTCATCTAAAAATATGTTTTTTTTTTTTGGAAAAATCGGCATCTTCTGTAAGTCGATCGCAGGCCCACTTAGCGAAGCGAAAATGCATTGGATGGTCAGTTGGCTTCAACTCCTGAACCAATTGGACTTTGTATGGCGTCATACCAAGGTCTTCATGCAAAATAAAAAACATAAAAAATCATTGATGGTATTTTCACTTCTTAAACAATTTAAATAATACCTTATAAGTTTGTTCGTATTTCAATAATAAATTTCTTGCAATAAGCCTAGCCAATTTACCACAAAGCATACAGAGATGAAAAAAATTACGTATAAAAAATGCACAAATCATTTCTGAGGGCAGCTTTCGAAGAAAGAGAATGAATACTTTTTTTTTTTTTGTTGTAAAGTGGCAATGTGTAAAAGCAGGCCGAGGCCATCAACACAAATTGCGTGATCAAAACAAAAATGCAAAAAGGGCAAATTTCGAATAAACAGACAGAAAAAATACAATATTTCCTGTCTCGTGACGCCTCTGTGTGCTCTTTACTTCTTGACGTCAAAAAGCTACACACAAGTTCTGCACTTTTATGTAGACAGCAATTTGTTGTACATATTTATTGCTGGCAATTTATGTTGCAATAATTGCTAGTCCATTTTTGTTGACAATTATTGCTAACATAAAACGTCAAATTTGGTTGTCAATTGAAAAAAATTAAATCAAATTGTGTGGGAAAGAAATTAACTGCCACCCCAATTATGTCGACAAGAACATTTCTTTCGCATATTTACATTGAAAACAATCATAAAAAACTTAAATTTGGTTTTGTTTTCAATACAAATATACGAAAGAAATGTCCTTATCGACATCGTGGGCCTGGGCCTAAGTTTGTGAATTTGTAGCAAATTTTATGTTAAAAATACTACTTAGTTATAATTACTTATTGTTTTATATTACAAACCTAATCTTAGTAGGCTTTGAATTTGTATTTTTATTTTTAATCGTAGCAACCTTTGCTTTATACATAATAATACATTTGTATATTCTTTCTTCATTCATTCCTTAATAAAACTTTAAATCGTTTAGAAGTGATACGGGTTTTATTTACAATATTTCTTACATTTGGTTATGGGCCCAGACGTCTAGCCATTTTGAATTTTTTAACAGAATATTGTGTTCAGATTTGACTAAATATGACGTCGCCGTTCTTGCAAATCGAGAAGCTAGATGAAAGGAATTATGATTCCTGGCATGTGCATATGAAGAGCGTGCTTATCCACAATGGTCAATTGAACTGTGAGCCTAATTGGACTGCGCAACAGAAATCCGATTAGGAAGGAAATGACGAAAAAGCGCTTGCCACTATTGTTTTGAGCATAAAGGGAAGTCAGCTGAATTACATTAATAAATGTACAACATCTGCAGAAGCTTGGAACAAATTAAAGGAAGTGCATAAGCCCAGGGGGCCAATACACAAAGTTATGCTTTATAAACGTTTGATGCATCTAAAAATGGATGATAACGATGCTATTAGCCAGTATTTAAATAAATTCAAGGAAGTCATAGAAAAGCTAGCAGATAGCGGTATCCAGCTTCAAGATGAATTAGTTGTCATAACGTTATTGTCAAGTTTGCCGAAGTCGTATGAGGCTTTTATGATTGCTATTGAGACTCGGGATAATTTGCCAACATTTCAAGTTTTGAAATTGAAATTGCTAGAAGAAGGTGACCGACGAGCTAATGTACAACAAGAAGCTGAAGGTAGTAGTTATCAGCAAGCATATGCAGCACGTTCTAATAAGAAATCTTAGAGTTTAAACTCGAGAGTAGCAAAAGACAATAAGGTTATTACTGGAATGTGTTTCACATGTGGCCGCTATAGATTGTCGAGAAAAGAAAGCAGTGGAACAGCAAACATGTGCATTAGTTGCAGCAGCAAAAGGTTTTAAACAAGATTTGTGGTATGTTGATAGTGGTGCCACATCACACATGTGTAACAATAGAAAGTTATTTGACACGCTGGTCAAATTTATCTTGCAGCTGATAAATGTATAACCGCAACTGGTAAAGGTAAAATTATAATAAATGCGGAATGCGAAATACACCTGGAGAATGTCCTTTTTGCACCGGAATTGCAAAGAAATTTTATTTCAATCAGTAAGGCAGTTGAAAATGGGTGCACAGCAACATTTAATTCCGATTGAGTTCCCTCGGTAAGTGTTTGAGTACATACACATATAGATTCTCCTGTGTGTGTATCTAGATACAGGTGTTAACCCAGCTAGCATAGGTTGATTATTTTTTGTAAAACTCACCTAAAAGGGTCTTCTCAGAACAGTTTTGATGATAAAAAAAACTGATTTATCCATTGACCGGTAGAAAAAGAATTTATATATGAAAATGATTTCTAAATATATTGAATTTACAACTGATTTCTCACTTAAGCGATTGAAAAAAGATTCATTATTATGTTAAAATAATGATTTTTAAATATTTTGAGTTTTTGCTTTTGCCAAATCAAAAAAATAGAAACTTTCGTGTCAGCCAAACTAATAAAAGGCTTGATTAAAAACAAGCCCAAATTGAAATAATTGACAATTAATGAACATAAATGTTATTTTAATGGTTTCTTTTCTTCTTCAAGATAATACGATAACTTTTGTTTTTTTTTTATTTGAGCATATGAATCAATCATATAAAGAATGAATTCTTTTTCAATCGCTCAGGTTATAAATCAGTTTTTAATCATTAAAAGTGATCTGCAAAGACTCTTTTACGTGATTTTTACAAAAAATAATCACCAAAATGCTAGATGAGTTTATGTAAATAGAAAAATATTTTAACTAAATAAACAATCTTAATGGATAGATCTACAATGTAAATTTGCATTTATAAACAATTGCTATTATTGAATTAATAAATTGAATTTATAATTTTGAATAACTTAATTATCTTTCATGTAATAAAAGATTTTGTTTTTTATGTTAATTTTAGAAAAACAACAGGTGATCATTTCGCTTTATTTCCGAAAAAATTTTGCCAAGAATTTTCATCGCCATTTACTGACGCACCAGATAAAGAGGAAATATAAATAAAATGACAACAATACATACGCGATTTCCATTTTTTCCTGATCCTTTTACAGCAGTTAATGTGAGCACATAATAGAGCTGCAAAACTATCGATAGTCGCACCATCGATAGTTTCGATAGTTTTAAAATGAACTATCGATTATATCGATACTATCGAATTTTTTTTAACATACATACATATGTATGTATTTTGTAGTACATTAAAAAAATCAGGGTAGCATTATAGGCTTGCCAGACGTACTTTTTTTTCATCAATGTACTGCTTTCTGCATAACACCTAAAAAAGTACGGTAAAGTACTTTTTTTCGCCTTTTGTACTTCTTTTTGTACTTTTTTTCTGTGCTTAACGTTTTTAGTTTTAGTGTAGAAAAAAAAGTTCTTTGAAACACCCAGTAAAAATATCTACAATGGCGATTGAGGGTACAAGTACATTGAAGGCTTTGGCCAAGGTATATTTATAGCAGGTAGGCTCGGAAAGCCAGCTGTTTATTTTTTATTTGCTTGTTTTGCGATACGAACCGTCAAATGTTGTATAGTAAACAAGTAAACAAGCTTTTTGTCTTTATCTTTTGTCTTTTTGTCTCTTATCAGCCCCTTTGCTTTTTGACAGTTTATATCGCATAACAACAATAAAAAGCCCTGTTGTTTGTTTTATTGTACAATTGTTGTAATATCGCGGCTACCTGCTATAAATATACCTTGGCTTTAGCTTTGAATTTAGATTGTTTCCTAACATAATATACATACATAAGTAGAAAAGTAGAGCTACTGCTGGCGTTTTTGCTATACTTATTAAACGTTTGGTTACAAGCAAAATTTAAAGCCAAAGCCTTCGATATACTTCCACTCTGGTTTTTTTTGCTTGTAGTAGATTTAATATTTAATCAATCATAGCGTCATTAAGCTTTAATTAAGGGTTGATAAATTATCTAAACAGCACTTTTTACAAAAGAACTTGTTTGATAGTAATTTGGTCTTTTATTGTTAACTTTCTTGATAACAAATTACATCTTAAATGTAGTCATATGTAGACATTTGTCGGCCACTGTATTAAAAAATATTTATTTTATTTAAAAAAAAAGAATTGAATTTGAAAAGACCTGACTAATTTTAAGTTATTACTTATATTTATTTACGATCTCATTTTTATGTTCTTTATTGAATAAATTGTTATTTATGTTATTTAATGAATTTTTTTAAACGTTTTTTAATAAAAAAATTAATGTACTTTTTTTTTAAATGTACTGCTTCTTTTTCATCAATGTACTTTTTTTGTCAATTCCATATCTGGCAACCCTACATTACCAATTTCTTTTATATGTATTTACACTGGATTCTCTTATTGTAATTTACTTGCTCTTATTTTACATTAAGTAAATGCAAACATATTGTTTTTAAAGACAAATTAGAAAATACATACAAAAATTTACCAGCGGCGAAAAGCCTGAGTAAGCATGCTTTTAAAATTTTCCGATAGTATCGCTGTCGATAGTCGCACCATCGATAGTCAGCCAAAAATAAAACTATCGATACTATCGATAGTACTATCGATTGTTTTGCAGCTCTAGCACATAACTGAAAGCAAATGGTTAGCTGCATTTTGAAGTCTTGTCATACCAAAAGCATAAACAAAGCAGAACAATCCGAATAATGAATGTTTTAACTTAAAAAGCAGAGTAAAAAATTTATATTAATTAAAAAAAAAATTTATGCTTTTGTCTTGGCTGTTTTATAACTAATACTATTAAAGTTGTGGCTGAAACTAGATAAACAAAATAAAGGTTATTATTAAGATTGAGGTTTTTTGTTTTCCTCACGGGCTAATTATGATCAATCGTTTTTTTTACCAACTGTAACTAAAAAACATTTATGGTTAATTAAAATAAAGGTATTTTGAACAAACGTATGGTAGGTTAAAACAAAGGTTAACTTAGGATGAATTCAGGGAAGCCCATTATTATTAAGTAAAAAAATGGTTTTTGAAAAAAAACATTAAAATTAAAATTTTTTATTTAAAAAAGAAGAGAAATTATATAAGAAAATTAATATACATATACATATGTATATCCATTAGGGTCGTTCTAAAAATTAAGTTAAGCCAGCCACCTATTAGGACTTCAGATTATCTAAAAACTATTCGAGAAATAAATTTTCTTTTATTTTTTGCCACGTCTAAAATTGTTTATGGATTGGCCACGTCCGAAAAATCTACATGAATTACGCAGTTTTCTAGGCTTATGTATATACTACACGCGCTTTTGCAAATATTGCTGCAAGTTTACATACTGATGTGAGCATATACGAAATAAGAGGAGTGCATACCCAAGAAGTCAATGGCCTAGAGCGAGGCGTAGGCGATTACAGCCGAATTCTTTCGAATCCTAAGAGGAACTAATGCGTAACGCGAAAAGAGCTCATGGCGCGAAGCTCTACGCTTGTCTACAGGAACCAGAGTATCTGGCGGGAATCGAACCCGCAACCCTGGCGCTGATAGACTAGCTCACTACCAGCTAGCACTCAGAACTATTGTGCATAAAACATTTTCACAAGTAACTGTGTGGTCAAAATTTTGAGTGAAAATCTGTGATCACTTGTATTTCCCACTAAAAATTGATTTTCTTAGGATTTTTATATGAAAAACTTTAAATGCGTTTTTCTGGAATAACGAAAATCTGTGATCACTAGAATTGGTTTTCTTAGAATTTTTATATTAAAAACTTTAAATACGTTTTTCAGGAAAACTATAAGAGTTAGACCAAAAATAACGAAAATCTGTGATCATTTGTATTTCCCACTAAAAGTTGATTTTCTAAGAATTTTTCTATTAAAAACTTTGAATGCGTTTTTCTGGAAAACTAGAAGGGTTTGAGCAAAAATTACGAAAATCTGTGATCATTTGTATTTCCCACTAAAAATTTAATTTTAATTATTTAATATAAACGTGAATAATAAAATTATTAAAAATTACAAGAACAATATATAGCTATGCATGCTCATCCATACATACACATTTTGAGAAAAAAAATTTTTTTGTTTTTGTTTATTTTATTCTCAGGATTTGTAAAACAACAAATAAAAATAAGAGCACAATTAATTAAATAAACACTAAAGTAAAAACAAATTTCTTATGAATGCAAATAATGCAAAAAGAATAAAACATATAACGAAATAAATGCTTATATTACAGTGAGTGGCCGAAATTGCGATTTTAACGGCAAAAAGTCAATTTTTCAACTTTAAATATTAGAGGTGAGTGTTTTTAGTATATACAAATACATATAGTTTACAAAATGTTTGTATTTTTTACTTTTTTTTGTGTATTTTTGTGTGTACTTTTTGTGAAATTCTGAAGAGTTTTATCGTTTTTAGTGGAGTAAAACTAAACATATCATGAAGTATCATTGAAAACTCAAGTTTTATGTCATGGTAAAAGTGTATGCATTTGACTGCTAATGAACAATTTTTTACTGCTTTTGTAGAAACACTCAGGCTCAAAAATTCTGAAATAATTGAGTTTTGGGCGGAGAAACAACAGGAATGTTTCGAATTACATAAAAGGAAAGATTCCATACGAAATTGACAGTGAATTAAGTAAATTAATATGTACTAAAGCTCTGAACCTATTAAATTTTATTAAACTGAAATGGGATAAGCAATCCAGAAATGAGAAAGAATTTAGAAAATATAATAAGGAATGGTTGGGTCGAGAAACAATTTTTGTTATCCCGAAAAAGATGAGTGCTGTTAGGCGACCAAAAATGACTTATGATGACAGCTGCGAAAGAAATAAAAGGAGATTAGCTTCTAAATTAGCTTCCCAGCAAGTACCCAATGCGCAATTATTAGTTTATGCTGCCTCTATATTTGCCAAAAATCCCTCGCAACGAATTTTAAATTTGTCCTGCAACAAGTTGCTATATCTCCAAATCGGCCATCCAAAATTCGAGAAGTTCTTAATACTAGCCATAAAGAAGTTACGGCAGTATCACCTGATGAAGCTCTAATGTTTTTGTTAGAAAACGGATAAACTTACAAGCAGTACTTAAACATGAAACACAATAGTTTTATTTATCCGACTTATGATAAAGTTTATAAAACCAAATTGAAATGTAGACCGTATGAAATCAAAGCGAATGAAAGCTCTGTCGAAGTATCTTTACAAAATTAGGTAGACCATACAGCTAAAAGATTTCTTGCATATCAAGATGAAGTATTGTGTACAATGAATGTTGAAGAATCGATCCTAATTTTGAGCTACGGGTTTGATCGTTCTACACGCAAAGAAAAAACATGGTTGTGGTAAACATATTCTAAGAGCATCATATTATGATAAAATTTATGGTTGTAGTCACCATATTAAGATTATTATTGAATCATATTATGACTAAATATACTCGTAATATTACATCACAATATTTTTGCCATAATCATATTATTATTATTATGTTAATTATACTAAGTTAAGAAGTTATCAAATTATTGTCATGTGAAACATAATAAGCTAAGAAGTAATCATATTATCATCATGTTAATCATAATTAATATAGAGGCAATCATATTATGATACAGCCCCTTTCATAACTGTCATCTATCTTCTTCTTCTATATATATAAAAATGAAAAATGTTTGTATGTTTGTGTGTTTGTTTGTTTGTTGGCTTATAGACTCCGAAACTACTGAACCGATTTTCTTGAAATTTTTACAGTAACATCACGTGAGCCCTAAAAATAAAATAGGCTACTTATTTTTTCGATAGGGGCAGGGGAATTGGTACCCCCCATAGGATGCCAATATTTATTATCGCATATCTTAAGAGCCGCTGGACGCATTTTGCTGAACTTTTTGTAGTAGGATCTTCTGAGCCCCAAAATTGAAATAAAATAGCAGCGGGGGAAGTGGTTCCCCCCATAGGACGCCAATGCTTAATATCGCATATCTTATGAACTGTTATAGTGAGAATGTTCAAACTTTGTGGAAGTCACTCTTATGGTATACTACACTTTTGAAAATAAAAATAAAGCGGGTAGGGGAGGGGGGGGGGAAACCTCCCATAGGATGCATATATTAAATATCGCTTAACTGAAGAACTTTTAAAGGGGGAGTCTTCAAACGTGGTTAAAGCTACAACTATGGCAAACTATAAATTTCAGTATAAAAATGGGCGTGGTAAACAGGGGAGGAGCAGTACCCCTCATAGATAGAAATATAAATAAGAGCCACTGCACGCATTTTGTTGAACTTTTGGTAGTAGGATCTTCTGAGCCCCGAAATTGAAATAAAGTAGCAGCGGGGGAAGTGGTTTTCCCCATAGGACGCCAATGTTTACCATCGCATATCTTAAGAACTGTAATAGTGAGAATGTTCAAACTTTCTAGAAGTCACTCTTATGGTATACTTCACTTTTGAAAATAAAAATAAAGCGGGTAGGCGCAGGGGGGGAAATACCTCCCATAGGATGCATACATTAAATATCGCTCAACTGAAGAACTATTAAAGGGAGAGTCTTCAAACGTGGTTAAAGCCACTATTATGGTAAACTATAAATTTCAATAAAGAAATGGGCGGGGTAGCCAGAGGAGGAGCAGTACCCCTCATAGATAGAAATATTAATAAGAGCCGCTGCAAGCAATTTGTTGAACTTTTGGTAGTAGGATTATCTGAGCCCCAAAATTGAAATAAAATAGCAGCGGGGGAGGTGTTACCCACCATAGGACGCCAATGTTTAATATCGCATATCTTAAGAACTGTAATAGTGAGAATGTTCAAACTTTCTAGAAGTCACTCTTATGGTATACTACACTTTTGAAAATAAAAATAAAGCGGATAGGCGCAGGGGGGGAAATACCTCCCATAGGATGCATACATTAAATATCGCTCAACTGAAGAACTATTAAAGGGAGAGTCTTCAAACGTAGTTAAAGCTACTATTATGGTAAACTATAAATTTCAATATAGAAATGGGCGGGGTAGCCAGAGGAGGAGCAGTACCCCTCATAGATAGAAATATTAATAAGAGCCGCTGCAAGCAATTTGTTGAACTTTTGGTAGTAGGATTATCTGAGCCCCAAAATTGAAATAAAATAGCAGCGGGGGAAGTGTTACCCACCATAGGACGCCAATGTTTAATATCGGATATCTTAAAAACTGTTATAGTGAGAAAGTTCAAACTTTGTAGAAGTCACTCTTATGGTATACTTCACTTTGAAAATAAAAATAAAGCGGGTAGGCGCAGGGGGGAACTACCTTCCATAGGATGCATATATTAAATATCTCTCAACCGATAAAGTGGTTAAAGCAGTGTAGCGAAGCGCACCGGGTTAAGCTAGTAAAAATATAAAATAAATTAATACTTTTTTGCATCGATTTTGTATTTTGTGACTTTTTACAATTTTTCTTAATGTGAATCAAACAGCGGAGTTCAATATAAGGCTTGCAAAAGAGCAAATTCAAAATCTGCAATACCTAGCCCATAGTAGGACAACGAATTGTTTTTCGGCTCTCCTGAAAAATTTGTTTTTAGACATACGCGGTTGCCCATGAAAACCACAGAAATATCGTAACATCTCTGTGTGTTTTGTTTTTGGGTTCTACAAAAAAACTACGATATTTTGCATTTGCACTATTAAATCACTAATACGGAATGAACTCCGCTAATATTTTAATTTTTTTAATTTCTTTAAACATATTTTTTATGGGAATTTATCTTTAAATTGATTAACCGCTCACATATAAAATAAATGACACAACTGATAGAAAATTATTTTACAAATGGCGCTTACATAATATTATTAGAGTAAAAATGGTTTGATTGCATCTTAAACATAATATGATAAATGTATAGAAAGTTATCATGTTATGGCTATTAAATATCATGATATGGTTGTGAGTGATATAATATGTTTAGAAAGTTATCATAATTTAGTTGTTAGAAAAATAATTATTTTTCGTTCAACAATACTCAAATTAATAATTGCGATAAACATTGATTTGTTTACAGTAATTATAATATTGTTGATATTAAAGAAAAATAACAATTATTTGTGTACGACAACAATATATTGTTACATTAAACATAGTGTTGTTGCCGTAACCATGTCCAACCATATTTTTTCTCTGCGTGTACCGGTCACAGCTTGATTAAACAAAAATTTGTGGCAAATACGTTTGTTGAACTAATGCATTTGTTTAACGTGGTTTGTGTTTTGTTATTTTTGTTTTGATTACGCCATTTGTGTTGATTGTTGCGGCCTGTTTTTACACATTGCCACTTCACTAACGAAAAAGTAAAATATGATTTATATATGACATTAATAGATGGAAAAGTCTTAACTGTCATGCCGGTCCTAATTTTGAAGCAAAAGCCGACGCTTTAAAATATGGAATAAGCCATATAGCTAGATTTGAAAAAATGGCAAGTTCGTGCAACTGAAGAGAAGTCCTGGCAGAAGAGAAGCAAAAAATTCAAAAAGAGTTTTTGCTTCAAATGGGGCTTCATATCAATAAGCCGATAGCAAATGGCAGCGGCAACACCAACGATGGCAACACAGCTAGAAGAGCATTTTCTCGCACGGACCTTTTAGCATCTATTACTGGTATAACTATTGATTTTTTGAAAACTTTACACATAATCTTAATTGCTCTCTCCTCTGAATTTGAAATTGATGCTCAAAGGTTTCGTGCTCATTGCATTAAAATCAGTGAAATATTTTTCCAAAACTACGAATGGTATTCGATGTCTGCCACAATACACAAAATATTAGTGCATTCGTCAGATATAATTGAGGCTTCAGTAGCACACGTAGGTTGCCTTGCAGGAAATACATCTAGGCGCGGAACAAATATTATAAAAAAGATCGTACTGGTCACGCTCGAAAGGATTCAAGAGTGCACAACATAGTTGACACGTATAATAGAGCTATGGTTAGCTCTGACCCTTATATTTCTAGTTTATGTGTACAAGAACGTATAAATAGTTCGAAAAAACTTCCGTTTCCTCGAGAAGTCATTGGTCTTTTTTAAAATGCCTGAATTACCGCCAGAACTGTTATTACCTTCAACATCTCAAAAAGCCTCCAGCTGCAATTATAGTTCTGATTGTGATGTTAGCTTATAGTCGTTAAATAATTATTCATTGGAATTAGAAGCGGATGAAAACGAAGAAACAGACCACGATTAATTAAGCCTTATATCTTTTGAATATGAATCCATTATTTTTTTATTTTCAGATTAATTCATAAACATTTACAAAATCTTAACTAAACAAAAAAATTAAAAATGAAGGAAAAAATCATTTGTTTTAGATGAATTTTAAAATTAAAATAAATTTTCGTTTGAATTTAACTACATAATTTTTTGAGTGTAGATCTGCGATCGGCAACCTATACACTCACAATATTCTGTACATAAAATTAACTGAAATTGTAATATAAAATAACTGAAAGTTCAATTAAAAACCGGTCTACATATTTTTCATTTATTTTTAACAAAAAGTTCATTTAATTTTTACTGTCAAAAATTCAACTCCATATTCAGTAAAACGATTAAATATTCAGTTATTTATTAAAATTTTACTGTCAAATTGACCCCATATTCAGTTAAAACAATTAAATATTCAGTTATTTTTTAAATTTTCGTTTACTCCACAAAAGAGCCGAATTTCTAAAAAATACCAGACAGACACCTGTCCCCTTGTTTTTCTTATAAGCGAGAGAGGGAGAATATTTTTATTTACTTACCCAGTTACAGACGTTTCTTTTACTTTTGTTGTACTGACCACGTTGTTTACAGAAGAACTCTCAATTATAAGCACGTATGGGCAAATGCAAAATGAAAATGCAAAATGAGCGAACGATGTGTATACATACACAAAAAAACAAAGAGAAAAAGAGCATAAAACCAACAAATGCAATCGTAAACAAACCAATACAATGCCACACATGCAAAGCTTTCAATGTAGTGGTGCCCATGCCTGATTATAAGACACCAGCAGCATGACCGATATGGCTTCGCAATTATTTTACTTTTAAAATTTGATGTATTTAACTAAATTATTTTAACAAATAGAAAATGGGTATTGCTTACACAAAACAATCAATTCATTTTTTAAAGATAAGTAAAAATTAATTTTTGGTAGTAAAATTATATAAAATAACAATTAAATTTTTACTGAATATGGTGTTGAATTTTTGACAATAAAATTTTAAAAAATAACTGCATATTTATTTGTTTTTACGGAATATGTAGTTAATTTTTTGACAATTAATCTATAAAAGAAAACTGAATATTGATTTGTTTTTACGGAATTCGCGGTTGAATTTTTGACAGTGAAAATTAAATGAACTTTTTGTTGCTTTAAATTACATTTTTATTTACTTTAACATAAATAAATTTTTAAAATAAAATTTAAAATTCTTATTTTTGGTGTAATACAATAAATAATAAAAATAAAAAAGCACAGCAAAACGGTGAAAAAACAAAAACAACTTTTTGCATGAGCAGTCACAATGTAACAACAATAAAACTAGATGAAAGAAATGCATACGTAACAGTTAATGCTAAAGAGTGCAATACTGAAACAAATAAAACAAAACAAAACAATATTAACTACCTAACGGCTAAACCAATTGTTCGTACACGTTCCCTTTCGCCCTCTGTTTTTACAAAGACGGTTGATGCTGAGACATTAAAAAATATTAATCTCTCGCTAGTGCCTGCAAGTGTTGCCGCTTCGGCAAAAACAATTTTAGTAACAAATGTTACCATGAATTCAAACACAGACGCAATGGAAAAATCACAAGTAAAAAGTTGTCAAAAGCCTCAAGTACAAGTTGGTATGGACAGGTACATAACAGTGCTTAAACGGGGTCGCAGCCCTACCTCTGCAGCAGTTGCTTCGGCCTCAAAAGTACCATCTTTTGATAAGATAAATTCTCAAAACCGTTTTGCAATTCTGGAGGATGAATCCTCTGAAGCACCAAATGTCATAAGATCGTCAAAGCCTCCCCCGATATATCTTAGGGAGCAAAATTCAAATGAGCTCATAAAGAGTGTGATATCGGTGATAGGGGAAAATTCGTTCTACGTAGCGGCTATCAAGCGTGGAAGTATAAACGAGACAAAAATACAAGTCAATCATGAGAATGACTTCCGCAAAATAATTAACAACTTTGAAGCACTTAAAAAAAACTTTTATACATACCAACTGAAAAGCAGTAAAGGTCTTCAGGTAGTGATCAAGGGTATTGACTCATGTGTGGACCCAGAAGAGGTTAAAACATTCCTAGAAGAAAAAGGCTTCAAGGTAAAACATGTTGTAAATATTAAAAATAGAGAAAAAATTCCCCAACCACTTTTTCGAGTGGAGTTTGAACCCGGCGACGTAAAACTTAAAAAAAACGAAACGCATTGTATTTACAATTTAAGATATATTCTCTACAGAAGAATAACAATAGAAGAGCCGCACAAAAGAAATGGTCCCGTTCAATGTTTAAACTGTCAAGAGTATGGTCATACTAAGGCATACTGCTATTTACCCCCTGTTTGCGTAGTATGTGGTGAATTACATGGCACAGTTCTTTGCGATAAGTCTAAAACCGACCCCAACGTAAAAAAATGTAGCAACTGTGGCGGTAATCACACTGCCAACTATAGAGGATGCCCTGTATATAATATCGTCAAGCAGTCGGTTGGACCGAAAACTAATCCTCCCCAAATGCAGGCAACAAATCAAGTAACCACAAATGGCATACAGGCTCCGCAGCCTGGTAATACCAGAACATCCTATGCTAACGTTCTCAAATCAAACCATGTGCCTATGCAAGGTGCCTCGCCAAGTAATGATGAAACTCCGGTTTCTAATTTAAGTCGTCTAGAAAAAACCATGGAAACATTAGTGCAAACAGTAAATAATTTTACAAATACAATGGGTAATATGATGCAAGAAATTCTTAGAATGCAATCGATGTTATTGCAAGCAGTACTTAACAAGCCATGAACTGTTTAAAAATTTGTTTTTGGAACGCAAACGGCATCCGCCAACATAAAAATGAATTAGAATATTTTCTTAAAAGTAAACAAATTGATGTCAT
Organism: Pollenia labialis; assembly: GCA_949318255.1. Classification (NCBI taxonomy): domain Eukaryota; kingdom Metazoa; phylum Arthropoda; class Insecta; order Diptera; family Polleniidae; genus Pollenia; species Pollenia labialis. The sequence goes on from OX439142.1 coordinate 53,227,661, forward strand.
GATGGTTTCTGAAACTCATTTGACCTCAAGAAATAGTTTTAAAATTAATGGTTATATACTGTATGATACCAAGGACCCTCGAGATAGAGCTTGTGGAGGTTCTGCCATTTTGATAAAAACTCGAGTCAAACACTCCTTAATGTGTGATCATCGTGAGGATTATCTGCAAGCAACAAACGTTTGTGTTGAAGAGCTAAATCGAAACATAGTAATTTCATCTTTATACTCTCCACCTAGATTTTCAATATCAGAAAGCCAATATTGTGAATATTATAAATCACTAGGACCCTGTTTTCTGGCCGCTGGTGATTATAATGCTAAACATACCTTCTGGGGGTCACGACTTATAACACCAAAGGGTCGTGTTTTGTTTAATGCAATCTCTAAAATGGATTTAAATGTGGTCGCGAGCGGACAGCCAACATATTGGCCTACTGATCAGCAAAAAATTCCAGATGTTATAGATTTTGGCGTGGTTAAAAACATCCCCACAGAAACTATTCATGTTGAAGCTTCCTTAGAATTATCCTCCGACCACACACCTACAGTTGTTACTATAATGAACCCCTATAGAATTGTATCTTCGACTGGTTATTTTGCGCCGTCAGCCACACAAATTAATTGGTTAAAATTTAAAAAATATCTCAGTACCCATTGTACAGAAAATATTCCGCTTAGAACACCGGAAAATGTAGATCGCTCTATTGTTAATTTTGACAGTTATCTGAAACTAGCTGTTCAACATTCTAGTACTGCCCCCAAAAAAACAAAAAATATTAAAATATATTCCACAGATGTCGAGCGGCTCTTGACTGAAAAAAGGAGAGTTCGAAGAGAGTGGCAGCTTTACAGATCCCCGCAACTTAAGAATTTATTAAAAGAGTGCACAAAAAGGCTTAGAAACTTACTGCAGACTCAGAAAACGGCTTCTCTAGAAAAATATCTTAAGGAACTTGATGCAACTCCACAATCTGACTACTCATTATGGCGTGCGGCTAGAAATCTAAAAAGACCAGTTATATCAAAGCCACCATTAAGAAACTTGAATGGTAGTTGGGCAAGAAACGATATTGAAAAAGGAAATCTGTTTGTGAGTCACTTGAAAAACGTATTTACACCAAATTTATCTAACGATACTGTGGTCGAGTTACCACCTGTTGCTGCTAGAGCTGCTATTCCCATAAGATTTGAAATAAGAGATATCGAAAAGGCTATTTGTGACTTAAACACTAAGAAGGCACCTGGTATTGATAAGATCAGTAATAAAATGCTTTTAGAGCTACCTCGCATAGCAAAGAAAATTATTGTTTTTATTTTTAATGCTATTTTACGGCTTGAATACTACCCGCAAGAATGGAAGGTTTCCTTAGTTAAAATGATACCAAAGCCAGGGAAAGATCATACAAAAGTTGAGTCATATAGACCTATTAGCTTATTATCAAATATGTCAAAGCTGTTTGAGAAATTATTAGTTTCAAAATTAACACCAATTTTAAATGACAATAGATGTATTCCAAACCATCAGTTTGGATTTAGAAGAAAACACAGCACAATTGAACAAACTCATCGAATAGTAAATGTCATAAGAAAAGCATTTGAAGAAAAAAAATATTGCTCAGCACTCTTCATCGATGTTTCGCAAGCGTTTGATAAAGTCTGGCATGAAGGCTTACTACATAAGTTGAAGCAAAATTTACCAGCAAACACTCACAAACTGTTAGAAAGCTACTTAGTCGGCCGTCAATTTATTATTAAAGAAGGAGATTTCTTAAGTTCACCTCAGCCAATTGGCGCTGGAGTTCCACAAGGCAGCATCCTTGGCCCTCTTTTATACTTAATTTATACTTCGGACATGCCAACAAACAACTACACACAAACTTCAACATTTGCAGACGATACAGCTTTTCTAAGCGTACACGAAAACAGTTATGAAGCATCTCGTTATTTACAGGATCATATATTTCAACTAGAAATATGGCTCAGACAATGGAGGATAATGGTAAATGAGCAAAAATGCGTACATATAACATTCACCCTGCGCCGGGAATCTTGCCCCCCTATTACAATCAATAATCAAATAATTCCTCAACATTCGAATGTAAAATATCTCGGTTTACATCTGGATCGGCGATTAACGTGGAAATGCCATATAGAGGCAAAATTAACTCAAATGAAACTTAAAGCCATTCAAATTCATTGGCTTATTGGAAGAAACTCTGTCCTTAGTCTCGATTGCAAGCTTCTACTTTACAACTCTATCTTAAAGCCTATCTGGTGCTACGGTATTCAACTATGGGGCACTGCCTCGGCCTCTAATATCGAAAAAATCCAAAGGCGTCAAAATAAACTTCTTCGAATAATCACAGCCGCTCCCTGGTACGTTAAAAATTCAAACATTCATAAGGATCTCAATGTGCCATTAGTAAAAACTACGATTACAAAATATGCAGTAAAATATTTAAAAAGGCTTGAACAACACCCAAATCCACTTGCTCGAAATATTCTAAATCATGGCGGCCACACTCGCTTAAGAAGAAGAGACACTGCAGCACTTACCAAACTAGAAGAACGATAAGCACCTATATATGTGAACAGAACCCGTGAAAAAAAAAATTTTTGTCTGGCACTGGCAGGACATAAATAAAGAATTAGAATAAGATTTGATTAATTATTGTTAGTTCATATTTAATATATGAAGATTCAATAAATAAACAATGAAAAAAAAAAAAAAAAAAAAAAAACTTTAACATAAAGAAGAATTTAACTCAATCAACGGACAATATTAACTGCAACTGAAAATCCGTATTAATATGCACTTAGTTTTTTGAATAACTGTTAGAATCAGTTAAAAATATATTTGCTTGGAAGTTTAAATGTTTATTTATTTAAAAATTACTGAACGGTATATTTCTTAAATAAACTACAGTCCGTTACTGTAATAATATTGTGAGTGTACTATTACATTTTGCGATTGTGTGCGTTGTATGAATTTTACATATGTTGTTGTTAATGTTGTTAAATTCTTTTCAATGTGTGTGAACACGTTCGTAATAAAAGAGTATAAATGAGAATAAAAGAGACAAGAGAAAACGCGGCGCCCTAATTTTGCCGATCGCAGGTGTAGATAAACATATAACAGTGCTTAAACGGGGTCGCAGTTCTACCTCCGTGGCCATTGCTTCAGCACCAAAAGTTTGAAAAAATGGTACAACTGACAGAAAAAATTCCCAAAAATGTTTCTCAATTCTGGATGAGGAATACTCGGAAGCACCAAACGTTATCAAATCGTCTAATACCTCCGATATATTTAAGAGAGCAAAATTAGTTAATTAAGAGTTCAATAGTTATAATAACCCCTTAAAAAATAATCATATAAACAATATTTTTATCCCTAAGATAACCCCTAATAAAATAATCTTATAAGCAACATTTTTTTTCTTTATAATATTAATTTTCTTTAAATACTTAAATACTAAATCCGGAATTTAATGTTTACAAAAAAGAAATTTAATATTTTTTTGAAAACCTTTTAAACATTGTTCACAATAAAAGCACAAATTTTCGTTTAATTGTTCCCATAAAAAAAAAAAAATCTTTTACATGCATATTTGTCCACAACACTGTGAACAAACATGCATGCATAAAACACTTGAAATATTTTAATCATTCTTTTCCAAGAATGCTTGTTTGCATTTCCAATACATTTTGGATGGCCAGCAATTAACAATAAACTCTAACTAGATCAATTGATTTTGAAATACGAACTTATTAAGAATTATTGCCCAACCAATAAAATAAAACCATAAAACTTTTTGTAAACAATTGATTTCCTAATAGTTCATAAGAAATTATCAATAAAAATAAAGGCAGTCACATTTTTCACCACAACGAAAAAACACATAACAGCGGTATTTATTTTTTTAGGAAATTCATTTTATATAGCGCGGTAGTTTAACGAGACAAAAATAAAGGTCAATAACGAGGATGATTTTCGCAAAGTAGTTACAAGAATTAAAGTCCCAAAGCACTATTTCGAGTAAAGTTAAAACCCGGCGGCGTAAAGCTTAAAAATGAAACTCATCCGATTATATTCTATAGAGGACAATCACTAAAGAAGAGCCGCACAAAAGAAATGGACCCGTTCAGTGTTTAAACTACCAATAATTTGGTGAAAGTGAGTCATACTGCTACTTACCCCCTTATGCGTAGTATGTGGTGAATTACACGGTACAGTCCTTTCCCTGCAAATAAAAGGACCAGTCCAAACACGCGTGTAAAGAGTAGCCCACAAGGGACTAGGACTAGTCCAAAAGTAACCCAAACGTATGGAAAAAACATGGTCTTTTTAACATTACGATGTCCTAGGGCAGGACCATATAACCAATATTTGGACTACAAAGGAGTAGTTTTAAAACTACTCCATTGTTTACACAAGAGGAATAGTTTTAACTTCGTTTAAAAATGAAAACATGTCGTTAAAAAACGAAGACAATTCGTCTTACTACAAACACTTTTTAACAATGACATGGTCCATGCTTGCTTTACATCGGACCAGTCCTTGGAGTAGTCCATTTCATGAAATTGGATCAGGTGGTCCAATAATATTTGCAGTGTTGCGATAAGTTTAAAATCAAACCATGTGCCAATGTAAAGTGCTTCGCTAATTAATGATGAAACTCCAGTTTCTAATTTAAGTCGTCTAGAAAAAACCATGCGGGAAATTCTTAGAATTCAATCGATATAGTGGCAAGCTTTACTTAACAAGCCATGAACTGTTTAAAGATTTGTTTTTGGAACGCAAAGAGCATCTCTTTTTTTTAGCGGTATTTTTTCGAAATTCGGCATTTTTTTTGGAGGAAACGAAAATTACTGAATTTAATAAAATAACTGAAATTCTTTGTGTTTACGGAATATGTAGTTAATTTTTTGATAGTTAATTTATATAAAATAACTGAAAATTCATTTGTTTTAACGGAACATGGGGCTGAATTTTTGACAGTATAAATGAACTTTTCGTTAAAAATAAATGAAAAATAAGTAGACCGGTTTTTAACTGAATTTTCATTTATTTTATATTAAAATTTCAGTGAATTTTAAGTACAGAATATTGTGAGTGGACTTAATGTGTGATAATTGTGAAGATAATCTGCAATCAACGAACATTTGCGTTGCAGAGCTTAATCGAAACATAGTAATAATTAAATAAGACAGCAGTGGAAGAAAAATATTATAACTAACAATAAAAGTTAATTAACAAAAATTATGTATCTGTTTATTTGATAAGGGTTTATGAAACGAGGGAAGTATATTTTATAGAAAAAGTATTACAAAAATTTTCTAGTTTTGACACACGTATATTCTAGGGATGTCAAAAAGGGACCAGATTTTTAAAACCCGGGAATCGGGAAAGGGGATCTCAGGACGGATCGGGATTTTTCGGGATTTCATATATAAAAGCCAATTTTTAAAATTTATATACATAATTGTAATTTAATGTTTATGTAAAGTATTAAAAGAAATTATTTCATGAGGAAAATTATGTATTCTTTTAAAGTAATATGGAAGAACTTTGTATTTAAACTTATATTTTAAATAGTTTCTAAAACCAATTAATGACGTCTGATAATCCATACCTTACTTTATTGCAAATATATGCTGCCGACGAAACCAATGTTCGCATTCTACAAAATTTAATTTATTTTATCCTTAATATATATGCAAGTATAAATCTAATAAAATAAACTTAAACAAATATGTGTCAAAAGTTTTAACACCTTTTTTCACAACTTGGATTTTGCGTATGCAGTTCTATTATCATTCACTTAGAAATAAGACCACACCAAACTTTATCTTCATATTTTGTTTTCTGTGGTTTAAAATGCATTGCATTTATTCACTTTCGACTTCTTTTTGTAACCAGTTAAAAATTAGATTCATTCCCAGTATGATTTAATATTAAATTTTTGAAGTTATTTTTAACAGGGTGACTCACGTTTATTTAAATATCGTTGTATTTAATAAAAAAAATACCACATATTAACTAAATCCAAAATTCGAGCCTTAAATTCTTAGAATAATCCCGGGATTTCGGTATTGGCATTCCTAGTATCTACATACAATTTAAAACAAGTTAATTATTTAATTGTATTGTTCTTTACAATTTAACAGAAATTTCATCTTTATACTCTCCACCTAGATTTTCAATCTCAGAAAGCCAATATTATAAATATTTTAAACCATTAGGACCCTGTTTCCTTGCTACTGGCAATTATAACGCTTAACATGCCTACTGGGGGTCACGATTTATAACACCAAAAAGTAGTGTTCTGTTTACTACAATCTCTAAAATGAATTTAAATGTGGTAGCGAGCGGACAACCAACATATTGGACTACTGATCAGCAAACAATTCCAGATTTTATCGTTACTATAGTGAACAGCAATATAATTGTATCTCCGACTGATTACTTAGTGACGTCAGCTTCTAAAAAAAAATAATTGGTTAAAAAATAAAAACTATCTCAGTACCCCTTGCACAGAAAATATTCCGCTTAGTACACCAGTAAATTTGGATCTCTCTATTGTTAATTTTGACAGTTATCTTAAACTAGCAGTTCAACATTCCAGTATTGCCCCAAAAAAAAAAAGAAAACCTATTAATATATATTCCACAGAGGTCGAGCGCCTGAAAAAGGGAGAGCTCGAAGAGAGTGGCAATTGCACAGATCCCCTCAACTTAAGAATTTATGAAAAGAGTGCACAAAAAGGCTTACAAAGTTACTGCAAACTTGGAAAACGGCTTCCCGGAAAAATATCTTATGGAACTTGATGCCACTCCATAATAATACTACTCATTTTGGCGTGCAGCTAGAAATCTAAATAGGTCAGTTGTCTCTAAAGCACCATTAAGAAACATTAATGGTTATTGGGCAAGAAACGATATCATTTAAAAAATGTATTTACTCCAAATAAATCTTGTGATATTGCGGTCGAGTTACCACCTGTTGCTGTTGCAGCAGCTGTTCCCCTTAGCTTTGAGATAAGAGAAATCGAAAAGGCTATTTGTGATTTAAGCCCCAAGAAAGCCCCTGGTTTGGATAAAATCAGCAACAAAATGCTTTTGCAGCTACCAAGAACAGCAAAGAAAATTATTCTTTGAATTTTTAATACTATATTGCGCCTTGAATACCATCCTCAAAAGTAGAAGGTCACCATGATACCTAAACCAGGAAAGGATCACACAAAAGATGAGTCATATAGGCCTATAAGCTCACTTTCTAATAAATCAAAGCTGTTTGAGAAGCTGTTAGTGTCAAAATTAACCCCTATTCTATTTAAAATTTAGAGTTGATAAAAAATTACCCAATTGTAGTCGGGACTGAAAGAGAAGATAAACTCACTGTTGTTGCTGTTTTTATTTAAGCTTTGATATTGTTACATTTAGAAATGGGGCTTATAATTCTTACACGCTTAACAGTTTTATTTGGTTTAATATCTTTAGTTTTTCTATAATCTTTGGATGAAGTTTCCTGACGATCTGGCCCAAGCAACCAGTGAAATGCGCATAGGAATAGCTTATCCCATCAACAATAAATTTCAGTTTAACAATAGAATGAAATGGGAATTTAGCACATTTAAACGAAACCTTGAAAATATATTTATTTCAAACAATAAATTCGGATTTAGAAGACAACACGGCACAATTGAACAAACTCAGCGAATAATATATGTCATAAGACTAGCGCTTGAAAAAAATATATTTTTCAGCACTTTTCATCGATGATTCACATGCTATTGGTAAAGGCTGGCATTAAGGCTTATTAAATTGACATACATAAATTTAAGCAAAACCTACCAGCAAACACACACAAGTTGCTTAATCGGTCGTCAATTTATTACTAAAGGAGGCAATTTCTTAAGTTCCCCTCAACCAATTGGCGCTGGAGTCCCACAAGGCAGCACCCTGGGCCCGCCATTATACTTAATATATACGTCGGACATGCCAATAAGCAACCACATTAAACATTAACATTTGCTGATGGTACAGCTTTTCTTAGCGCGCAAGAAAACGGTCAATAAACATCTCGATACTTACAGGATCATATTTTTCAACCCGAACTGTGTTTAAAGCAATGGAGGATAAAGGTCAATGAGCAAAAATGCGTACGTATAACATTCACCTTTCGCCGGGAATTAAATTCACATGTAAAATATTGTGGTATACTTCTAAATCGCTGTTTAAAGTAAACTTAAAGCCATCCAAATTCATTGGCTTATTGGATGCAACTCTGTCCTTAGTCTCAGTTACAAACTTCTACATTACAACTCTATTTTAAAGCCAATATGGTGCTACGGTATTCAACTATGGGGCACTGTCCAAGCCTCAAATATCGATAAAATTCAAAGGCGCTAAAATAAACTTCTTGGAATGTAAAAAACTCAAATATCCACAAGGATCGCAGTGTGCCACTGGTAAGGACTATTAAAACAAAGTATGTGGTAAAATACTTAAAAAGGCTAGAGTTGAACCCAAATCCTTTAGCTCGAAATTTTTAAATGATAGCGGTCACACTCGCTTAAGGAGAAGAGACACTGCAGTACTTACCCATTAAATGAGCGATGAACACTTATATTCACTCAAAATATTATTACAGTAACGGACTGTAGTTTATTTCAGAAATATTCCGTTCAGTCATTTTTAAATAAATAAACATTTAAAATTCCAAGCAAATTTATTTTTAACTGATTCTAACAGTTATTCAAATCACTAAGTGCATATTAATACGGATTTTCAGTTGCAGTTAATATTGTCCGTTGATTGAGTTAAATTCTTCTTTATGTTAAAATAAATAAAAATGTAATTTAAAGCAACAAAAAGTTCATTTAATTTTCACTGTCAAAAATTCAACCGCGAATTCCGTAAAAACAAATCAATATTCAGTTATCTTTTATAAAATAATTGTCAAAAAATTAACTACATATTCCTTAAAAACAAATAAATATGCAGTTATTTTTTAAAATTTTATTGTCAAAAATTCAACACCATATTCAGTAAAAACAATTTAATATTCAGCTATTTTACTACCAAAAATTAATGTTTACTTATCTTTAAAAAATGAATTGCTTGTTTTGTGTAAGCAATAGCCATTTTCTATTTGTTAAAATAGTTTAGTTAAATACATCAAATTTTAAAAGTAAAATAATTGCGAAGCCATATCGGTCATGCTGCTGGTGTCTTATAATTGAGAGTTCTTCTGTAAACAACGTGGTCAGTACAACAAAAGTAAGTAAATAAAAATATTCTCCCTCTCTCGCTTATAAGAAAAACAAGCGGACAGGTGTCTGTCTGTTATTTTTTAGAAATTCGGCTCTTTTGTGGAGTAAACAAAAATTTAATAAAATAACTGAATATATAATTGTTTTTACTGCATATGGGGTCAATTTGACAGTAAAATATTGACAGTAAAATTTTAATAAATAACTGAATATTTAATCGTTTTTACTGAATATGGTGTTGAATTTTTGACAGTAAAATTTTACAAAATAACTGAATATTTATTTGATTTTACGGAATATGGTGTTGAATTTTTGACAGTAAAAATTAAATGAACTTTTTGATAAAAATAAATGAAAAATAGGTAGACCGGTTTTTAATTGAACTTTCATTTATTTTATATTACAATTTCAGTTAATTTTACGTACAGAATATTGTGAGTGTACATATGTGACATAACAGAACCCGTGATGAAGAACATTTTTGTCTCGCACTGGCATAAAATAAAGTATTAGGAAAAAATTTGATTAATTATTGTTAGTTCAAATTTAATATATGTGACCCGGTCTATGAAAAGGTGGCTTATGACTCAAAAACAAAATTTCGAAAAATCAGCTGTTAATTATAACCAATGAATTTCGTCAGTTTATCGGTAGTTGTTCTCCTTCGTTCTGTTTCTGTTGGTTTTTCCGTTGTAAATTACACTCAAAAAGAAGTTTTGCTAAAATTAGCCAAATAACTGCTGGCCTCATATTATCAAATTTTCTGTAATAAGTTTTGAAAAAAAACTGTGTACGGTTGTTGTTGTTAAAATGCCATTTATTTCCAATTTCTTCTTTTCCACTATAGGAAATTTTGACGTGAATACCTTTGATGTCTGTCGATAAAGAATTTTGAATATTTTGGGTCCATTTCCATCGAAAAAAATGCCATCAAAAAAGTCTGAAGATGCTTTAGCAGCCACAAAAGTGGCATCGAAGTAACCCAAGGCTTCATCCTCAAAACCTAATCCGAAGAAGCCTGTGGCTTTAACGTCAAATCACAATCCAAAAATTAAAAAACTGAAGAAACCTGCGAATTCAACTCCAATAAAAAAGTCAGGAAAACGTAAGACCTCTTCGTCTTCGAACCAAAAAAAAAGGGAAAAATAATTTTTTGAGTCATAAGCCACCTTTTCATAGACCGGGGCACATATGTATGAAGATTCAATAAATAAATAGTAAATGAAAAAAAATATTGCGAAGGTTTTCATGTTTAACTTCAGAATTGTGAAAGAATAAAAAGCTATAAAGAATTCAAACCATTAAGATATTTGTGTTAAACAAGAATTTAGATCACATTGTGATGCTTTATCTTCTTCAATTAGACCGCTGTGTAAAAAGTCTTATTCTGAATTGCCATTTGAATGGTGACTATTAAGATATGTGTGTTATGTTTGCTATTTTAAAACTTTAAATTATTAAATATGACTGCTATCGCCAATATTCTTACTCCGAGGTAAAAGTTTAGATCAGGGGCCTAATTCTGGCAGTCGTGATCAAGTACTTTCTCGATTCGAAAGCAATTTTATTTCCGTCGATACTGAACGAATCGAAATTATTTTTTCAGTATTGTGAAACTTAAATTAATGCTTTACAACTCCGAAAAAATAATTTCGATTCTTTCAGTATTGACTGAAATAATAAGATATTAAATTGCTTTCGAATCGAGAAATTATTCGATCACGACGTCCAGAATTAGGCCCCTGGTCATTATTTATATCATACAAATTTCCAGAAAAAGATTTTTAAAGCAAACCGATTTAAATATTCCAATTTGGCTGTTCATTCAATAGTCCATTTGTCTGTTTAAAAAGAGCATACTTTCGAAAGACATTATTAAAAGAATTTATGAAAATGTTTGTAGTTGTTGTAAACAGTTTGGTAGTTAATTGTAGCATACAGTTTAATACCATTCCTTAAAATCTCTTTGTATTTGTGTCCAAAAATATAATATTCTATGCTTCCGAAAATCAAAATTTAACATTATTATTTTATTTGGATTTTATCAGGTAACTTTTGCACAAACATTTTGTAATTTGCGGAATAAAATTTTGTCAATTGTTATTGACCAATTATTTAAATGCAATTCATGGTATTTTTTTATTGCGGTCATTAAATTCAGATAATCGATAATAATATAGATGACATTTATGCATGGGATAATAAAATATGCACTAAGTAAATAATGGATTTAAAATTTGAAATTTACTGCTTACTGATATTTATTTTCAGTAAACAGTAAATTAAAAGTTATCCTTTTTTTTGGTTTAAAATGTGTTTAAACCCACAAATCTATAAATCACTAAACATATAAACCATCTTCAAGCGCATAAAATTGGGCGTTTAAACTACCATACAGAACATATGAATTTGATAATATTTATTGTAGTGCTGCCACATGTTATTTTTTTCCCAACATATAATACATAGGACACTGATTTATAGTTGTTGAGTTTAAGCTACATATAAATTCAAGTTTAGTTCAATTAGACCAGCGTTTAAACCATCAGTGATTTATTAGCCATTAGAATATTAAGAAACTAGATTTTATTGTGAACTTTTTTGTCTTTAATTCTGCTCTTGAAACTCTTTGAAGAAATTTTTTCACACGGAAAATTCGAACTTGGAGCGATATTGAAAACTCTTCAAAGGAAACTAGGTTATCATTGCGAGCAGTGCAAGTTACGCAAAGATAAAAAGGAAACTCTTTTAATGAAGATTTTTATAAAGAATCAACTTTGGGTAAAAGCAAGTTTCAGGTTCTGCATATGATGATATTCCTTCAGGTAACTATTGGGAGTATATATTATGCAGTAATTAATGTCATAATTTCTAATATCGAATACCGATTCGAAAACCTTCCATAAGCTAAAGCTGCAAGCAATTTCTTTCAATTCGATTTGGAAGGGGCTTACGAATTCATTATTTATTGCAGAAATGATTTGCAAATTGATTGTGATTCTATGAAAACCAAATCACTAGAGCTTAAGAATATTTTAAAAACACAGCCAGGGAAAAACAATTAAACTTTTATATGCTAAAATCAAAAACTGAAAAGAATATCTATCCTAAGATTTACAAGCTTTTACAAGTGAAATAACTTTCTTAGCAATGCGAAGAATAAAAACATGATTACGCAAATTTAGCACTTGTAGGTTTTGAAAATGAAACAGTCAAATACAAAATTACTTCAGAAGAAGTATTAATTTTGTTTAAAAAAAAAATTTTTGGAAGGGCACTTGCCCACCCCAGGATAACAGTCTAGTTACGCTTATGGTAACCAGTAAATTGTTACCGGTTTCTAATAAAATTGCATTATGTATTGAGTAAATCTTTACTGACTGCTGAAAAAATTCAGTAATCAGTTGAGTTTTACTGATTTTTTGAAAATTATTTAAAAATTAACTGATAATGTTTACAATAGGAACTTTTTTTTATAAAAACTGTCTTAAAAATTTAACACTGACTTGTTTCAGTAATGAGTACAAATTTACTGAATACTGAAATTTGTTTCAGCAGTAAAACTATACTGGTAACTACTATATAAAATCCAATTGAGCACGAGATAAAAAATGTATAAATATAGATAGTTAGGTCATACTTTGCAAAAATCACCAGACGACTTCAATAGAAAGTCCCTTCAGTTTAATCCTCAAGGAGTTAGAAGAGTGGGTCGTCCAAATAACACGTGGAGAAGCCAAATGTAGGCCGAATTCCTAAAAAAATATCTTATTGCTTTTGATAAAATAGACTATCACAAAAGCATACATGAAGAAGATTTAATTTAATGTGCTGTTTTCAAAACACAAGTGTTTGAACGTATGGTAAAATTTATATGAAAAGCACTCAGTGTTTTGAGTCTTCGATAACTTGTGAAAATAGCACATAAGTTTTTTTTTCTAGATACAATTGTTACTTATAATTTTCACACATTTTCGCAGTTCACACAAATTTTTTTTTTAGTTGGTTAAAAGTAAAATTTTTTTTAATACTTTTCGTTAAACATAAATTGCATAGCGTGCCATAGCTCTCAAATAAGTACCCTCAGCACCAAAATCACTTTAACTAGAAAAAGTTTCTTTAAAATGTCGGCTTAAATATCAAATTAAACAAGAAAAGCTTTCAAAGTCAAAATCTCATTAAAAAGTCGTTGGTCCATAATATTTTATACCCTCCCGAAAACGTTTGTACTGAGCTAATTAATCTCATATCGGAATATTAAATATACATATATATATGTATATTTAACTAAATTTGTAAATTACTTCACCCGATGATGGTGTAGGATGCAGTTTTTCCGAATCTACTTCGAATGCTTATTTTGCGAAAAAAGTTAAACCTTTGTTTATAGTTGGTTCAAGCTGAAGATAACATTATAAATAGCAAAATAATATTAAGGTAAATTTATCGAATAAATAATATGGCTTTAATTCTTTATTACTTTTTTAATTATTAATTTTTATTAATTTCTTTTTCAAAATTTAGTAAAACAGACATATGGAAAATATTATGAATAACACAAGGGCTTTATTATGGCATTAATTTCTTCAAAAATGAAGGGGGTGCTCGCGTTGAAAATATAGATGACATTGATCTGAGCGAGATGTGGTTGCAACAGAATGGCGCCACATGCCATTTGGCTACCGTTATCATGGACATATTAAAATCTATATTTGGAAACTATTGTGCGATTTGACGCATCTCCATTATTTCCTGTGAGGCTACGATAAGTAACTGGTTAAAGCAACAAAAATTTAGTCCTTGAAGGTAAACATAGTAAATCTTATTCTTGACATACGGCCAGCAAGGCTCGAAGAAGTGACATAAAACTGGACATTAAGAGCTTATTAATCAGAGATAGATAAACTCTCTTTTTGGTTTAAAATGTGCTTAAGCCAACAAATCTTTAAATCCGTAAACACATATGGCGTTTACACTACCAATGCAGTCCATAGGAATTTGACAACATTTATCGTAGTGCTGCCACATTTTATTTTTTAAGCTACATATAAAACATGCGACACTGATTTATTGCTGTTGAGTTTAAACTACATATAAATTAAAATTCAGTTCAACTAACCTAGCGTTTTAACATTCACTGATTTATTAACCATAAGAACAACAACGTTGTCCACTGCCCGAAATTTTTTTCATTTCTTATTCTTTCGAATAAAAATTTTTTTGATTTTAACATAAATTATTTATTATTTTTGAGAATTTCAAGTTCTTTCTGGCTTAAGAAGCCCAAACATGTCATAAATTATAAAAAAATCACTTGTAAACAAACAAAAAAATGTTTAAAAACATCATCCACAAAAACATCATCAATTTCAAATTTTTTAAATCAGCATAAGAAGATAAGCACTTTTGAGTTTTTAGATTTCCTCTCTTATGATTAATAGAAAATAAAAACAAACAACTTTTTATATTTCTGGGAAATGATTTTTATTTGTTCATTAATTTTACATACTTCTTTGCGCAGACACATTAAACCCTTAGGATTACAATGTTTTAAGCAAAAATAGCTTATTTTGTGGATTCTTAATATTTTGACCTTTTTTTCTTCTTTTGTTTTAAAATCATTATAATTAACTTTTAAAGGTACAGTGGTTTGAAAAAGATCAAGAAGTCAAAGTTAAGAAATAAGGCATCTTCTTTATGTGGAATTTTTGCGAGGTAAACATGAATTAATGGATAACGAGTATAGACGCTTACCCCCGTATTTATAAACGATTAATAAATTCAACAAACGTTTATTAAGGCATATTTAAAAAAAAATTAGTTTTATAAACCTTTATTAAATTTACAAATTTTTTATAAATACGGACGTTAGACTGTAACTTTCAAAACAATCACCCTTATTATGAATTCCACATGTGAAAATTTCCGAATGAAATTCTTAATTCACATGGATTTTAATTTCGTATCATGAAATCCCTGTGAATAAAATAACATACCTGATTTTAAAAACCTTTGTCATTATATTCGGAGTTGTAAACAAAAAACAATTAATGTATTTAAGAAAACTGTCTTTTTGGAAATGCAAAAAAAACTTGTTAACAAACCCTAAAATTTATTTGAAATCGCTAAACGGGAACAGAGTGTCGAAATAACAAGAAAAAAAATTTGCAAAAACTGCAAAAATTCGCGAAAAGTTTTAATATTTCAAGCAAGTCATAACATTTATTAAAAGTTTTTAAAACTATAAGAAATGGCAATAATTCGGTTAAAATTTTTATATTAGCGGAAATTTGCAAAAATTTGCAAACAGCGGCAGGGTCTACTATTTATTAATAATCGTTAAAGCTGTTAAGAATCACAGGAAAAAATCGCTTTAATCGGCAACATGGCGAAAATTCGCGAAAAATTTAAAACTTGTAAAAAATTCGCGAAAGTTTTAATATTTCAAACAAGCCATAAAACGAATTAAAAGTTCCTAAAACTATAAGGAATGGCAAAAATTCGGTAAAAATTGAAAAAATTAGCGGAAATTCGTAAAAATTTGCAAACAGCGGCATTATGGCAAATTCTACTATTTATTGTAAATCGTTAAAGCTGTAAATAATCAGAAAAATTACAGTAACAAATCGCTTCTAGCTATCGCGAACATTTCTGAAATTCGCAAAAAATTGCGAAATTTGAAACAAACCCTAAAACTAATTTGGGATCGCTAAATGAAATTATTAAATTTGTGCATTTGAAACGTTTTTTTTTTAATTTTAAATAAAAACTTACATATTCTTCCTTTTCCGACAGACAACTCTTTGTAAATTATTTTCTTTATAAGTTGAAAAAATATTTCACATGTGAACTGTTAACAATCGTGTGTAAAAAAATAAATTCACAAAATTATTTTTTTTCGGAGTTTAAAAATATAAACATTCGGAAATTTCCACAACAAATTTTATTCATAATAAGGGTGAATATAAAAAATATCGAAGTTTTATACACTCACAATATAACTACTGTAACGAACTGTAGTTTATTTAAGAAGTATTCCGTTCAGTCATTTTTTAATTAAAAAAACATTTAAAATTCCAAGAAAATTTATATTCAACTGATTCTAACATTTATTCAAAAACCTAAGTGCACATTAATATGGATTTTCAGTTGCATTAATATTGTCCGTTGATTAAGTTAAAGTCTACTGTATCTACCTGTTTATATTAAACATCTCCAAGAAACTTTATAATGATATTCATGAAACCTTCATTATTATATTTTGTATTCGCTTCGTTTGTATTCACTAAGATGAATAACTATTAACGGAAGCAGCAAACACTCGAAATTCAAGAGACGAAAATGATGAAGTTAGTTTGCTTACTGATACAAGAGAATATGAACACTAACAACTCTGAAACAAAACAACCGCTAAATAACTGCCGAATAAGTTCATAAAAAACAAATTGATTTATAAGTCAGTATTGCCAGTTGAAGGAAAAGATAAACATTAGGAAAAATAAAAATAACCTGAATAGTAAAAGCAACAAGATAAGGAAGTACATTAATATTAAAATAACAAAAAACATAGGAAGGACTGGTATTAGATATGTTTTCGCAATTAGTAACTTCATTGGTGTTACACATTGTGTTTGCCATAGTGTTCTTAGTATTGAGTAAGTTCTGCCACAAGCAAATGTTACATGATCTGACCAAGTGAGTGTGTTGTTAAAAGTGAGACCAAAATTTTTTGCCTTATCAATTATTTAAATTTGTTGGTCGTTGATACAAATTTTTGGACGTTGATCTATTTTCTGGGTTCTCCTTCGTATTATAACACATTTAGATTTTGAAGGATTTAAACTTAAACCATTTATACCTGCCCAATGCGCAACACGTTTGAGGTCTTCACTCAACTTGGCAGTACATGCCTCCATGTTTTCTTTTTTTGTGCTAATATATAATTTATGCTTAACCTTTGTCCGGCGGAAGAGGTACAATTGTACCTTTTTCGTTTTTAAATTGCAATAACTTTTTTTTGTTAATACTACTGACATCTCTAAACTTTTATTACGGATAACATATTTGAAATTTAAAAAAAAAGATTTTGATTATATCATACCGAAATAATTCTTCTTTGATTTGATATCCCTAAAAGGCTGAAGGGGTACAATTGTACCTTCATATAAGTCGTAAGAAAAAAACAAGAAAATAATTGCAAAAAATGTATACATGTGTTCGTAAAATAAGTTTTTTTTAGCCACGGGCCTGTTCTATCATTTGTTTATTAAATAAGAACAGAATAATTCAATTATATTAATAGGAAAGCCGTGTTAAGTATATAAGGGTACAATTGTACCCATACCCCCTTTTAACGTTGTAAAATTTTTCCACTGGACAAAGGTTAAAACTACAACATACCGGCGGAATCAAAGTTATGGGCAAATTAATAAGTTTTATTTATTAAAACAGCAAGAACTGTAAACAAAATTGAAAATATCAAACAATGTCAGGGAAGGTTTTTAATTGTGATCGACAAATTGACAGATATTTCATACAAAAAGAATGTTCATATTACTATTCGTTTCTATAATGCTGAAACAAAATCATTTGAAATGCACAATTCTGTCTAAGAGGTTTTGTTTGTAACATTTCAAAAATGTGTTTGAAGTCTACTGATTTATGTATATAGACATGATTAGCCACCACCAAATTAAAACTCACTTGAAATTTTTTTTTGAGAATATCTCGAATAATAAATTTATTAAATTCGCATAATAATAAAGTAAGTTGTTTTTGTTTTTACTTAACCTACTTACAACTTCAATTAATGTTGGAAAAATTCCAACCAATTGTTGTGCGGAATGTATGAAGAGATAACTCACTGTTTATTGTTTTTGTTTAAGTAAAGTAAATTAAGCTGTTGCTTATAATTCTTATTCGCTTAACAATTTTATTTGTTTAATACCTTTAAGGTGCATGTAGACGACATGTTTTTTGCATCTGACTTGTCAACTTTTCAAGTCACATGTAATTGTGCATGTCTGTCAAAATTGCTGTTTTACATAAGGTTTATAATACTCGGTCACAAACGTACATGTTTTTTGCTTCTGCACGCAGAGAAAAAATATGGTTGGGCATGGTTACGGCAACCACACTGTGTTTATTGTAACAATATATTGTTGTTGTACACAAATAATTGTTATTTTTATTAAATATCAGCAATATTATAGTTACTGTAAACATATTAATGTTTATCGCAATTATAAATTTGAGTATTGTTGACCGAAAAATAATTATTTTTCTAACAACTAAATTATGATAACTTTCAAAACATATTATATTACTCACAGCCATAACATGATATTTAATAGGCATAACATGATAACTTTATATACATTTATCATAATAAGTTTAAGATGCAATCAAAATATCGTTACTCTAATAATATTTTGGTATCGCCATTTGTAAAATAATTTTGTATCAGTTGTGTCGTGTTTTACATAAACATTTCGAATTATTTGTTAGTGAGTGGCTAAATAATAAAAAAATAACCATTAAAATAAACAAGAAATTAAAAAAAAATAAAGAAAAATATTAAAAAAGAAATAACAAAATAACCATTAAAATAAACAAGAAATTAAAAAAAAATAAAGAAAAAACATTAAAAAAGGGTTGTAGTGTCACAAATTAAAATATCTTTGCTAAAAAATTTTAATAATCTTAAAGTGGTGGAAACATTTGTGAAATATTGGTGCAAAATATTAACCATTACTGATAAGTTTTGTGTTATTTTAAGAGAAAAATAATGAAAACTCCATAAAATAATTTATAAATAATTGCGACCTACGACAAAAAGATTACAGTAACTATATTATGTTTTTTATTTTATCATAAGTATTTTTTCCCAATAAAAATATTATGTTTAAAGTTGTATCATATTATGATGTAAAAAATTTATGTATAACAGTTCATATCACTTTGCATCATAATATGATTATGTACTTCTAAACTTATTATGATTGCCATGACAATAATATGATTACTTCTAAACTTATTATGATTGTCATGACAATAATATGATTACTTCTAAACTTATTATGATTGTCATGACAATAATATGATTACTTCTAAACTTATTATGTTTGTCATGACAATAATATGATTACTTCTAAACTAATTATGATTGCCATGACAATAATATGATTACTTCTAAACTTATTATGATTGCCATGACAGTAATATGATTACTTCTTAACTTATTATGGTTACCATCACAACAATATGATTACTTCTTATCTTATTATGATTACCATGACAGTAATATTATAACTTCTAACCGTTTTATGATTAACAGGATAACAATATGGTTAAGGGAAAAATATTATGATGTAATATTACGAACATATTTGGTCATAATATGATTTAATAACAATCGTAATATGGTGACTACAATCATGAATCTTATCATAATATGTTGCTCTTAGAATATGTTTACCACAACCATGTTTTTTCTTTGCGTGTGGCATTGTCTATGTATTTTTCGCAAAGTTACTCTAGAAACCAAAGTATTTATCGGTTTCAAAATAGAGTGCGGCCGCCATACAAATTTTTGTTTACGCTGAAAAAGAGTTCAGCAATCTGAAAATTTTTTTCTTTAAATTGGAAGGTTTTTCTTAATATATGTACATAATTTCTATTCAATGGTGAAATTATCATATATGTATCGGTATTGTAAAATATTAACTTCAGCCGGCTAATAATTCCGTCAATAGTGGACGCCGCTGCCGGTTTCTTCCCGGCATAGATTTCAGATGGTTTGTCAGAAGAAAATAGAGCACGCTCTAGTTGAAATTTTGTCAAATGACTTTGCGTCTGTAAAATGTTAAAAGGTAACACACGACATGTATGTATTTTGCAGTGGGAAATTTGACATGTCAGATGACAAATACATGTCGTGTACGGTCGCCTTTAGTTTTTCTAAAATTTTTTGGATAAAGTTTCCGGTCGATCTGGCCTAAGCAACCAGTAAAATGCGCATAGGAAAAGCTTATCCCTTCAACTATAAATTTCAGTGTTAAGTATCAAGAATAAAAATTGGAAATTAAGCACGACAAAAAAAATTACTTTGATTCCTATAAATTTTTAAAACGAACATTTTGAAAAATTCTAAAGCTTCACACCTATTAAATATTTGACGTCCTACACAACCACTAGTTTCCTTAAAGAATTATTTAACAGTTTATAAATTACATTAAAGAGTTATGATCTTAGGAATAAAGTTTAGTAAATAAATAAAAGTTATAAAAAATAAATTTCAAGTTTGATCAATTAACTGGTCACGCTTTTTTTGGATTTTATCGTCAAATATTTGTAAGGTATGAACATACTTTGAGTCATATCTAAATTTTGTCGGTTCCTTACCATCGTGAATTGTTTTGTTTTTATTCATTAATTAACTTTTTATTATAAAAACTATTTTGATTTTTGTATATTTATGTATTCGAAATAAAACCGGATTACCGAATATTTTTAAAATGCTTACCCAAAAACCGGGTTTTTAAAAATAGCAGCTATTCGGTATATTCGAATCCCGGTTTTTTTGAAAAAAGTCGAATAATCGATTTCCCTATCTAAGACCCTATAAAACCCTAAATTTTAAGTTTTTTCCCTGTTAATGGTTAAGACCGATATGTATATTCCGGGTAGCTAAGTTGATTAAACGATGCGCAGTAGGAAATTTTTGGATTTCTAATTGGCAAGCCGATCGGAATTAAATTTTAGCTGCCAATTATGGTCATGTATTCCAGATTGAGTTTCGGTTTTAGTCTAATCAGGAGGTCGCCATAGATTCCCAAGTTAGGGCACTTTGAGTATTACATAGCATAAGACAATCAATAAACCTTATTCCTCTTATAGTTTACGAAACATGCGACTTTAAAAATGTATTACCTTTAAATCCCACTTGAATTTTTTTTCCAATCGTACTAACCGTTTGCAAAGTTTCCCACTTTTAAATTAAATTTTGTTTATAAATTCGTTGTCTGTCAAAAAAAAAAACACAAAGCAAAAAGAAAACGAATAACAGGACTTTTCCTATAATCATTATTTAACTTCTGAATAAAAGCTGATAAGGGAAAGGTACGACCGTAAAAGTTGTTCGTATACAAGAGTGTCGACAGAAGTATTTACCAACTTTGTATGCTGTCATCAATCGTCATCACAATAAACAAAATCATCATTTATTTAACAAAAACCCACTCACAGTAATAAGAAGACAAGCTATCGTAACTATAATTGTTTCCACTAATTATTCTAAATGTTGGTGTAATTTAAGATAAAATAAACCTTAACAATTTAACGCAAACAAACAATAAATTGTCATTTCTTTGTCTTGCTTTTATAGCAGCAACAAAATTAAAGTGAATAATTTTAAATTAAAGATTTTCGTATTTTAATTGATTTCTGAGGATTCTTTTGTCTTTGTTTTATTTTAATTCAAAACTTTTACTTCACTCATACCAACAAATATCTTTACAAAAATCATTTGAATATTTTAATTTTAATGTAAAACAAATTAAAGTGCTGGGTCGAATCTTTGATACTCTCCGCCATGAATAAGAGAATTTTAGGAATGAACTTTTAAAGGGAACTGCTTCTTTTTAACCAATCCTTTAACCAAGGTGACCTCAAAGAATTATAATTCTTTGCGGTTTTATGATTCGTTTTTAAGAAATGGACTTTAACTTGGACCTATTGTAAATTTTTAACCGATAACTTGGATTTATATCTATAGGATCTATAGTAAATTATTGACTAATAAGGACAAAATTTCATGTCTTTATATTTATGCACATACATAATTTCCTATTTTGTGTCTTCCTCTCGTTTTGTCTTTCCAGAGTCTTTTAAAACCTACTGATGGGCTAGAAAGCTGAAAATTGGCATGCTTTTAGTAAAACATCTACGCCAAATCCTAAGTTAGCCGGGTTCTTAAATTTTTGTGTGAGCGGAAAATGAAGAGGACAAAGAGGCGTGCCTTAATGACATAGGAAAGTGAAAAATGCTTTGTATATGGGCCTAGGTTAGGTTAGGTTCCATGGGCAGCCATCAAAGACAGCTCACTTGGGTCCTTTATTGGTCCCTTTGTGATACCCTGCGCCAATGCCCATCCCTTAGAGCAGTCACTCAGATGGCGTCACTGCAAAGTCCAACCACCTCGTCTTCCTAGTGAAGAGAAGGAGCGATTTCAGTTCCATCCCAGATAGATCCTCCAAACAGGCAAACACCGGTTCCCCCAGGCATTCCACCCTAATACCCCGCAGTCCAGGGCAATGACAGAGAAAGTGGAGCACAGTCTCCTCCTCCTCCTCGTTCTGACAACTTCTACAGTAGTCGTAAAATTCCAGACCCATTCTCCTAGCATGAGTCCCCACCGGCCAGTGTCCAGTTACAACCGATATCACAGTCCTAATCTGGTTTCTGCTGAGCCCAAGTAGAGAGCTAGTTCTCCGTCCATCATATCCAGGCCAAAGGATCCTAGATATCGAGCAGGTGGATTCACAGGTCCACCGCGTCTGCGCAACTCTATAGGACTCGCGCCCTATAAGTGATTTACAGTGAGCCATTGGAAGGCCAATGAATTGGTCAATGAATGCATCATCCATGCGACCACCCTGTTTGGCCAGCTCATCTGCTACCTGATTGCCCGGGCACCCAGTGTGCCCCGGTATCCATATGTACCCATATGGGCCTAACAAGGAATCATATACTGAAGTAGTCGGACCAAAGATTTTTGGATTGCGGGTGGAGAATTAAAAAGAAAGTGGCGCACATTGGTTGAAGAGTGGCCAAAATTCATTTTTTTCATGTTCGCCGATTTGGACAATTTTTTGGTATTTTGTTGGCAGATATCTGAATATTATGATTCCGTAATATCAGGCTGATATAACGATAATGATGTCAAAAAATTATTAAAAGACTATGCTTAAAATTCATATTCATGTTTTTTCTGTGGGATCAGGTATAATATTTATTTTTATTGAAAATTGGGTTGATACAGTCAAAATCAAGGGAGTTATGCCGCTTTTTCAATACAAGTTGTATGGTAGGTGGGCGTAAAAGTGGGCGGATCATTTTGATTTTTCCATTTTTTCTTGATTCAAACAAAAAATGCCTATGTGCCAAGTTTCATTGTCCTTCGACAACTTCTTCTTTTTTTAGCCGCTCGTTATATGAACTTCAACCAATGTGTGGCGTGGGAAAATTGTGTTTTTTGCATATCAACTAATTTGGAAGACCCTCAATGAAGATGAAAGTTGACATGAACTAGGGGCCATTTCTGGCGTATTTATAAAAAATTAAAATTGATTTTAAATGATTTTTAAGAAAAATTTGTATGAAAATTTTGCCTTAACTCTTTCGACCCGACAGTACATACATACCACGATCATGGGGGGACAGAGTGGATTGCAGGGTGTCTAGGGCATTATAGCCCGGATTGGACGCGGGGGCAACCAGGGTTCTACTGGGATTAGATAGGAGTAGTTTTAGAACGCTTATAGGGTTCTTGACGGGTCATTGTCCGGTCGGGGCTTTTGTGGGCAGATGGGACAACGCCATACCGGACTTCTGCAGATTGTGCGAGGATTCGGAGGAGCTGGAGACGATTGAGCATGTACTTTGTCATTGTCCCAGGATGCAGAGTCTCAGACAGAAGTGGCTAGGAAATAGGTTTCACGACGAACTGGGGTGCATCGCTGGATGTAGTCCAGCTGATCTACTGGGGTTTGTCAGGGAAATAGTGCGGTTGTTTCTGTTGAAGGGACAGAAGAGAGGGAATTTGTTTTTCACGGTACCTACTAACTTTCCTATATTCTATACTCTATCCACCTCATACTTCTTTTCTTAACCTTTCTCTTTTTCTATCTTCTTTATCTATTTTTTCTTCATGTTGAAGGGATTCACAATGGACCGTACTAGTCTCCGAGTAGAAGTGTGCCCTTGGGCACATAACCCTTCTGAACCTAGCCTAATCTAACGTACATACATATGTGTACCACTGTAAGTGTAAACATCCTCAAGAGCTTAAAATTTAATGTTCCTGGGTTGCAAAATAAACTTTATAGTCTTTAAAGTCTTCTGACCGTTTTTTGTAAGTTACAATGCTACCAAAGTTGAGTGCATAGCATGGTTTCTGCATGATATTATCCGCGAAAGTTAATTTCACCGGAAGGTTTGTACTTATTTGTACCACATAACATCCCGAATGGTACAATGTACCACAAACCCAATATCCCGAAAGGTTGGTACTTATTTGTACCAACTATGTACCACAACCCACACAGCCCCCAATTATTGTTTTACCGATTTTCTTTCACATATAAGTTATATATTACTTAAATAATCGGTTCTATTCAAAAAATTTGTTTTACCATTGCTATTCGAAAGCCGGGTCGAAATGGTTAAAATACATTTCAAACTTATTTTTTTTTATGAATACGGCAGTTAGAGTTTAAAGCATGCTCACAGAGCGGATGTTGTGCAAACATCTTTTAAAATATTCCGCTCTCTGGCAAATTGTTCCTATTTCACTTTTAACATTCAAAATTCGAGATGTGGACTCATCTAACGGAGATTTTCTAATAAAGATGGGCAATAAGACGCTAAGCTCAGAGCTGGGAGAAAATGTTATTCAAATATCAAATAATATGCTGACGCGAGATTCCTTTGTTAAAAGTGGTTTTGGTGGAAAATGTAAACCACTTGATGTAAAATAGTTGCCCTAGAATTGGGAAGTATGCGAAATCTAAGAGGAGGTATGACACATTTTGGAAGGAGAGTGTTCCTGATACATACATAGTTATTCAGTGAAATGCGAATCTATTGCTGAAACAGAAAATAACCCGGGTAAGCC
This sequence comes from Pollenia labialis, assembly GCA_949318255.1. Taxonomy (NCBI): domain Eukaryota; kingdom Metazoa; phylum Arthropoda; class Insecta; order Diptera; family Polleniidae; genus Pollenia; species Pollenia labialis. The sequence goes on from OX439142.1 coordinate 53,252,831, forward strand.
TCAACGTAGAAGCAGTTGTTATGACTTATTATGCTCATTTCATTCTTATTTCAACACGGAGAAAGGACTATGCAATGGAACAACATTAAAATTCACAAAGCCATCAAGAAATGTTATTTGTGCAACTAGCTAGATCTTCCATTTGTTTTACGATGAATATAGTTCCCAATAAGGCTGCCATTCTCCATAACTCTAAATAAAGTGCAGGGTATCTAGCCGGTATCTAGTCGTGAACAATTGCATGTTACATTTTCAAGAGTTAAGTCAGCAGATGATGTCAAAATATATGTTATTCGTGAAGATGGAAAGCAGGGAATGCTTCGTTAAGGCTGTTAAGAAGTACTCACAAAAAACATTGTCTATAGAGAAATTTTTTAAAGTTTGTTCTATCGTTAATAACACTACGTGACAAAATTTCAACAAAGTGGTGACCAAATGAATTTGACACCAAATCTTCATGTAACATTTTCCGCTGAATCCGAATATAAAGTCAGAATTGTCAAATGTATAACAGTTTTTGAGATATTCCAAAATAACTGTTATTTGGGTTTTTAAAAAAGATGCTGTGACTGAAATGCAAATATCTTCAAAAATTTCAAACAGATTATGTATTTCTTTTTCTTAGTGAAAGGTTAAAAAATTTTTAAAATAACCATGGGTCGTTTGCAAACATTGGTCAAGAAATGACAGAGTTACAGTGGGCAAAATTTTAAAATTTATGAAAAATATTATGATTTCTTGCAATTTTGTTCTTTTTAAGTTATTTTTTTTAAATGAAACAACTAAAAAGTTTATTTTTTTATTACATGGGACATTAGTTTATTTTGATACGAACATTTTGTGCCCCATAGGATCTAGATCGGTGCAAAAATAGCAAAGTTACAGTAGATTAATTCAATTATCCCACTTTGAGATTTAAAAAAAAAAACAGAACAGTAGTAACAACCTTTTGTGATTATTTTCTGTTTCTCGCACAAGGAACCAACAATAGTCGCCCAACATCGCCTCATCAGACGGCCCTTGATACCGATGCTCCATTTCTTGTATATGTTGGCGAAAGCGCTCACCATGCTCATCACTTTCATCGCCAAGGTTATTTGGGAAGAAATTTAAGTGGGAATGCAGAAGGTGTATTTTTAAAGACATATTTACTCCTTTTTTAATAAGTAAGATATAAAAATTAATGTTAATTTGGACAAACGGGATATTGCACTTCAGGCATATGAGGAGTTAGTTTTGTGAATGAGTTGACATCTGCATATTGAACAGACTTATGACGTCCATTTTGCTTTACCATGGCTAAGCAAAAATAACAGTCAGGTTCGTAGGTGCACGTCAAATTGCAGGATAATCAAATGGCATATACCGACTGCGGTATAGGAAATTAACTTAAGATTCTGAAGGCACATTTTTTTAACACAAACTTAAGAAATGCATACACAAGACATCCACATAGTTAAACGAGTTCTGCATGAATTGCATAAAGTATTTGGGGTATAAGATTTTGAAATATTTTCCGGATTGACTTTAAAATACAGCCAAAATGCATTTTGTAATTGCCTTGAAACATTTGATGGCTGCGCAAAACTATAAACTCCACTAGCTTAAAGGTGTTATGATACTTGCTATTTTTTGTATTGGATTTTTTTAGGATTGACTGAATGAAACAACAAATGCGAGAAAGAACAAGAAATACAATTTGATAAAATGTAAACAAAACAAACAATACTGCCCACGTTTTTCCCCCCACAAAAAACCGTCATTAAAGTTTAAAATCGCAACAAAAAAAAGTTAAAAGCCGTTTCTTTCGATCAAAAACTAAAAAAATTGGCAACAGTGCTAACAATTAATCTGGAAATGTCAATTTTAAGTTAAAAAATTTTATATTTTTTTTGACAGTCTTAGATTATTTATCGATAACACATGTATATTTGTTTGACATTTCAAGATTTTTTATGATATAATCATACTCTTTACACTTAGTCAGTTTTCCTATGCAAATATATTTGCCCTGTTCTCCAATATAGAAAAAATACAAAAAATAGCAAGTATCATAACAGCTTAACAAAACTTGTTTGGATTGTTCTTGCAGATAAAAGCACGTTGTGCATTATGCATTTTGTTCTTTTTAGGTAGAATTCTACGTTACAAGAAAATACAAACTTTTACCAAATAATTTGCAATTGTAAGCTCACAATTAAAGCAATGTCAACAAAAAAGGCGTTGTTGTCAAAAATCTTTAATGAATGGAACTTTTAACCCTTTTCCATTCTTAAAAATATTTTCTCCCGCATTATTGTAATTAACATAAGCACTTTTTAAGTGATTTTTTACAAATTCAATGTTCCTAATGTTTACAGCGTTCGTTTTTCCAATTCTGCGTATTTACTTCCTTTGCGTTTATGATTTGGTAAAAAGCGAAAAGTGGGTTAATTCACTAAAGCTTCTGTACCTTTGTCAGAAATTAGTGTCGTTGGGCGCAAAATGTTCCTATCAAAATAAACTAATGTTCCATGTAATAAAACATTAAACTTTTCAGTTGTTTCATTTAAAAAAAAAAAACTTAAAAAGAACAAAATTGCAAAAAATCATAAAATTTTTCATACATTTTAAAATTTTGTCCACTGTAACTCTGCCATTTCTTGACCAATGTTTACAAACGACCTATGGTTATTTCAGAAATTTTATAACCTTTCACTAAAAAAAAAGAAGTATATAATCTGTTTGAAATTTTTTAAGATATTTGCATTTCAGTCACAGCATTTTTTTTAAAACACAAATAACGGTTATTTTAAAATATCTCAAAAACTGTTCTACTTTTGACAATTCGGACTTCATATTCGGACTCGGTGGAAAATTTTACATAGAGATTAGGAGTCAAATTCATTTGGTCAAAAAATTGTCACGTAGTGTAATTTGTTGAATAAACTTGTATTGCATTCAAAGCAAAAAAAATATTAAAAAATAAATTGGAACTAATAAATTTTTGTAATATTTCGTTAATTAATTATTAAGTTTATTTGTATTGTATTTTTCCTTGGGTTATAAAATTCGCCTATTTTGAAGAACAAATTCTTGATTTTGTAAATAAATTTTTTGCTTTTTTTCTGCCAAACCGATTTTTTCCCTGCCTAACAGGGGCGGGCTTTATATAAAGCTAATAAGATCACATTTTGCCACAATATAATTATTCGTTACGGTTTTTTTATTTAAGTTTTTTTCAAAAATTGGCTTTTATGATGCCTACGGAAAATTTCAGCAGGAACCTCACAAAATTCGGTTGTGCGTTTTCTAGTCTTATACAACAAGTTATAGGTCTTTGGTGGAAGAGACCGGTTCAAGTTCTAACATTTTATATGAATAAGACCTATCAGTTTTACATGGGGTTGTCATTGGAGGGGGTCAATTGACTCCATTTGACCAGTCACAGATCCATTCTCAATGAACGTGCTTAGTGTCAGTTACTAATATGTAGTATTATTTCAATAAAACAAGTGCTAGCTAGAATTAAATTCAAGAACCAAATTTTAGAGAGTACCGAAATATGTGTCACAGCACCGTTGAAGACTTTCCTGTAATTCATTGTTTTTTCTACCTTTTTGTTCTTCTTCTTTCACTGGTCGTGAGTCCCTTCTTTTTGTACTTGTTCTATTTTCATAAATCCCAGGACCAGTCTGTTGACCAATTGAGACAAATTTCCTGCAGGGAAGTTACGGACTGATGGCTACAAAATTTTCTAGTCATGCAAACGAGTATTTGCACAAATGATAAGCATTATGCATTCTGCCACCAATTTACAGTCTTTTAAGGCACATATAATCTAGAACCTTTTTAATTTTGCTTTAGCCGCTACCACTGAACTTTTTAAAATTTTTATCAATTGCCAATGGTTTGCTTCTAGTTTGTGAAAAAAGCTTATCCCTTATTTTGTATTTTCGTATTTTTTAAAGTAGCTTTTTATCTAACTAACAACAAAAGGATAGACATCTAAAAGGCAAAAGCCCACAATTATTACTTCGCCCCTTGCTTTTTTAATTTTAACATAAAGAAAAGCTAGTTAAAAAAGCAATATTAAAAAAATCTAAAAAGCAAGAAATAACATTCTTTCCTAGCAGTTAACAACAAAATACTGATTTAAGAAAACCATGAGAACATATACATAAGTGCCAATAGGAGCCGAAGTACATTCGAATAGGAGCCGAAGTGCCTGGTAATAACCGCCGACATTATCATCACTGGTTATACATCAGCAGTGGGCACAACTAAAACTGCACAATTAATATTCAAATAGGAGCCGAAGTGCCTCGTAATAACCGACGACCATATGGGCGATAATATCGCTCATTAGTCGTGAACGATTTGCCGGACATTTGTGTGCAAAAGTCGTCGACGATTTGCCGTCCAATCGCCTACGCGTCCTCAAGGATTTAATATAATCGTACACGTGTCATCAAGGATGTCTACAATACATGGCCAAGTGGGATGATAAACAATTTAAGTTAAATATAGAAAAACTGAACAAAATATTTATTTATTATATGTTGCAGGAAATAAGTTCATTATGCAATACATGTTTTATTAAACAAACATAAAATGATGGTTGACAATGTTTAACTAGAAAAATTAAGTGATAAAAATCACTATAATTCAAAATAGTTCAAAGGTTTTTTAAATATTTCTAAACAATCTTTATGTTTGTTTTTAATTAAAGAAATTTCCAGAATTATAAATTAAAAAATTCATTTAATGAAATTCAATTTGATATTTAAATAAAGATCAATAATAAACTTTTAATTATTTTGTGCATTTTCTCGATTTCTGCGGAGCGCTGTATTCCATATTTTCAACACTTGCTTCAACAACTTTGAATCATCTATAGACTCACTTTCTTTCACTAAATTTTCAGCATCATGTGTTTCACTTACTTAGGTTTTATTAATTCTTTTAGAAAAAGCTAACTTTGTGCGTGCTATTTCTCTACGCAAATATCGTGATTGTGACATTTTAGTTATACTTACCAAATTAATTAACAATACTAAACAAAAAAGCAAATCACAATTGTTAAAAAAATAATAGAGCAAAACTATGACCTTTACCACGAACTTTAAAAATTCAACTAAAATATTTTACATGTTTTTTTGTTTGTGATTTTTTTCTTTTGTCGTTATTGCCCCGTTATTTTTAAGAAATAGTTGAAGCAATTTTAGGTATCATCTTTTATTTTGCGCTTATGTTATCCTCAATCAAGTCTTATTGAAGCAGGGGTGCTCAAAAATGTTTTGTATATGGTGTCGTGCTTTTGCATATGTATTTCGAGAGAACTTTAAATTACAGAGATACGCAAAACTAAGCGCAAAAAATTTATTTAAATTGAATAGAAAGAAATTGTTTTGGCTGTAAAACATTTATAATAATACAATCCAAACTAAATTTTCTATTTATTAAATTGACTTTTAAAATTTTAATATTTAAAATTTTTTAAAAAACAGTAAGTATTGGAAATTTTCCAATATTACTTTTAAAAAAATTCAGTGTGAACTGCGAGCATGTTTGGAAATTAAAAGTAAAAAATTTATCTAAAAAAAACTTCACTAAAATCTTCTACATTTATGCTTTTATGACAGTTTCGTAAAAGCATAAAAATATTTTTTTTAATATATTACTTATCTTACACACTGTATTTGAAACATGATCAACACAGCTTCCGTACATGTGCAACTCAATTAATGAGAGTTAAAAACAAAGGGGTGGGGCTTCTAAACAATTGTTTGCTTGAATGAGCATCACTGTATTGAAGACAAGATGATCGAAAATGCGTGCATTTTGCCGTCCATGTGATTTGAAACACGACAAAATGCATGCAATGGTCGCTTATGTTGTCCTCATTAAAGTATTATTCAAGGCAAAAAACGATTTTAAACACGACAAAATACACGTTTTGTTACTTATGTTGTCGTCATAGTTGTTATATAGGCGACAAATTCTAAATTGTCCTGAGGACATCGTAGACGTCAATGTCATCGACGGCAGTTTGGCCAACTTGGGAAGTACCCAACAAATACAGATCCAAGCGTTTGAAATATAATAATGCATTACATTTACTTATTTAATATTTTACGCATTTGAAGTAAAATAAAACATGTTTTTTAAAGTTAAAATTGCAGGGATTTACTGTTCACAGAAAAAAGTAAAAACCAGAATCATTTATTAACCCGGCGCCGGGGGGGATGGGTCAAAATTACCCGTCACTTTTCGAATGGATTGTGGTTTTAAAAATGTACTTCTTTTCTCTACGCTCTTCTCAGTAGCTGGTGATATTGAATCTCTCTGAATGTTATAAATTTCAAATCAGTTGCATGACGATTGTACTTCGAGTAACACGTGCTCAATGTTAAAAAAGGTAAATATGACCCATCCCCACAGTCAACGTAGCTATTTTGCGCCATTTGTATTTTATGTATCTTGCATATCAAATCCTTATCATATCATATCAAATCCTTCAAAATGATTTTTTCTTATTTTTTTATAAGCATTAATTAGTCATAAAGGCATAAAAATGTCAATTTTATTTAAAGACTAATAAAAAAATAAGTGTTTATTACAAGGCCCATTGAACAGGTCTGTGCAAGAAGCCTGATGATCATTGTTTATGTTCAACTAAAAGAATCGTATTTTGTTTTTTGTACAAGTAAGCAGACCTGATAGATAGGCCTTGGTTTATTATATTTAAGCTAGAAGAAGCCTCCTTTGTTAACTTTTTTAATATGAAATGTTTTTTGTTTAAAAATAAAAGTAAATATGTTATTTTTTAACAAAGTCATGTTTTATTTCCCTAATAAGGTTAGATTCAATCTAAATTGTATATATTTTTTCGTAAATATAGCAAAACACCTCGAGTTTAATAAGTGGGTCATTATGACCCAACCCCCATGTCCTTGTAGCTAAAATCCACCCCCCCCCGGCGCCGGGTTAAAAATAAAAATGAATTATTAAAAAAAAAATAAAAAAATAAATACTTTATTGAAATAAAACTTTTTCTATGCCCGTAATTTCTACAAGCAGATATCTAGCTGTGTATAGATATCTATGGTGTAACGAATTTTTGATAATTTAAACATGTTTGTCTTACCTACTAGTTCAACTGTAGTGTATTTTACACCATTGATTTTGACAGTTAATTAAAAATATTAATAAAAATACAAATGTTGCCATATTTTAAAAGAAAACTTAAAGGAAAAAACACGTACGCAAAATTAACGTTAAAATTACCAAACTTTTTTTACCGGATAGGTAAAGATAGCTGTTAGGTAAGAACACCAACATATATCTGTTTGTTGAAATAACGGGCATAAGTAAATAGTATAAATATTTTCTGTTTTTCAAGAATTGAAAAAAATTAAATAAAATAACGTATGCTTGGTGGAGCATACCGAAGCAAAGATGGGAAGAACTTTTAAAAAAATATAAAGACATTTACATATTTAGGAAAAAATAAAAGAATGGGTGCTAGCATTTGACCATACGAAGGAAGAGCTAGAAACGAAAAAATATATTAAATTGGAAATATCAAACTTAATATCTTTGGATATTGTTAGGCAGGGAAATCCATTTTCTGATGGGATATTTATTAAAAATATGTTTGATAAAATATTCCAAAAACAGTAAAAAATGTTTCGCATAAAATCATTTAAAAATATATAAGAAAATATATAAGCATTCGCTTCATGTGCATTCGACTCTGTCTCATCGAAAACTAATACTATGGAGCGCACACCATTGTTATACATAGATATGGACATATAGCCGACTTAGAGTGTACTTCAAGCAAATTTTACACGGGCAGACAAAAAACTTGAAATGTTTTCTATTTCTACCTTAAGAAGCAAACCTGTATATATAATATATCGAAGTATATCGAAGTAGATGGTTTTCTTAAACGATCCGGCGCCTCTTTGTCTTTCGATATGTAATAAACGGTAAAAAATGGACTTAGCAGGTTTACACTATAAGTCAAGTAATTACTTTGTATGGTCTCCGATGATTACTTGATGTGTTTCAAACGGAGTGATTTTTATCGCTTTTAATATTTTTTTAATGTTGGCACATACCAAAACTATATTTGGCTACAAAACCTTTTCTATTGTATGAAAATGTTTTTGCTAGTAGTTTCAGAATATCCGATTTATGCCGTATAAACTATTATTTCTAAATGACTTTAATGGGAAATAATCTCGTACAAATGTCAACAATATTTCTAAAGAAGACCATAAATGAAAATGACTGTAATAAATTTCATTTATACAATTTCTTAATTATATGTAACTTAATTTAACTAAATGTCACACAGGCTGTACAATTGCGTTTTTTTGTTTTATTTTATTAAAACCTATCAATATGCACTCACTTAGCGCCATCAATAAGTTATAAAACTTTTAACATCCAGTTAAATTTTTATATCAAAAACTTCAATATTATTTATACTGCTTTCTTCAAATACAAAAAATTTAATAAGTCAATTTACTAGAAACTTTATCGAAAGTTTTACTTAATGGCAAATAACTTACTGCAAATAATACATTTTACGATTTTATTGAACTATTACTTAGTGCACAAAATCACTCCCGGAATAGTAACATCCCTGATGTATTTATACCCATCGTCATTATGTGGAGAGTTGCGCGTTCTTGCTGATGTTTATAACACACACAAATATAACTATAATGGAACATTTTTGTCCCGTAGTCGCAGGACATAAAAAATGTATTAGAAAAAGATATTTCTCAAAAAAAGCCCCAAAAATAAAAAAAATACTATCCCCCATATTCATAAAAAACATTTTTTCATTAAACCTTTTATAAATTAAACATTTTTTTTATGAATATGGGGGTATTAAGTTATAAGTCATTCTTTAAAAGGCAATATAATTAAATATATTTCTTAAGTTTAAGAAAATATGTTTTATACAGTTACTACTTTGGATTATTCTTTAACTGCTATTGGGGCTTTTATTTTGAATGAAATTTTTTAATTGGATTACACCCTACATCAGCAATTTTTACAAAATACAACAGAATTTCCAAAATAGTTATAAAAAATTTATTATTTTTTTTTTTTTTTTTTTTTTTAATTTCCTAAGCTTATTCCGCGAAGCTTTTATGCTTGTCTGCAGGAAATAAACCAGAGTCTCTGGCGGGAATCGAACCCGCAACCCCAGCGCTGATAGACTAGCTCGCTACCAGCTAGTCTACCGGGGCATGATATGAATATTAATAAGTTGGTGTGATCCCATAAGTGAAATAACAATTATTTGCTTTAAGATAGCTGCTTAAACAGGACTCCTTTAAAATGTTGTCGCATTTTGAGTGAGTAGAAATTCGCTGTTTGGTGTGGTTTATGGGCTGGCGGAATCATTGGCCCATATGTCTTCAAAAACGATGATGGTCAGAATGCGAAAAGTTGTGGAAAGTTGGTGTTCCAGATTGCGCCTTCTACGCGCCAGCCGTGGCGGCCACTTGGCAGAAATCATATTTAATCATTAATTTGATAGAATTTTCTTTGCAATAAAGAACGTTTCATTGATATTAAAAATATATTTTCTTGTTTTATTATGATTTAATCTTGTGTAACTCTATAAAATGCTCCCTTATCTAATAATAAGAAAAAATTACCTTAAGTTGCATGTACGCGACATGTTTTTAATTCTGACTTGTCAAATTTCCCACTGCAAAATACATACATGACGTGTGTTACCTTTATAACATTGCTTCTGTAAAATTAAGATGCAAAGTCATCTGATAAAATCTCAATTAGAGAGAGCTTTTTTTTCTTCTGACATCAGCTGTGTCAGAAATCTATGCCGGAAATAAACCGGCAGAATGTCGGAATCATAAGCCGGCTAAAGTTAATATTTTACAATATCGATACATCATGTATGTATGCTTATTTCGCCATTGAATAAAAAATATGTACATATATTTATAAAAAACGTTTCATTAGAATATACTAAAGTGGTATCTTCCAATTTTAAGAAAGGCCACACTTAATCTTTTTCTTAGAGTAGGGCATGACTATTGTTTAGTAAAATTAAAATAAATCATACGGTATGTACTCAAGTTCGAAATACTTACATGTATACTAATTAATTATTAATTAATAAATTAATTCTTATCATGTTAATCATAATAAGTAAAGAATAAATCATATTATGATCATGTTAAACAGAATATGTTAAAAGTTATTATAGCATATTTATATCACATAATTATCGTATGTTATCCTAATATCGTTGTTATCGTTTGTCGTAGGTAGCAATTATTTATAAATTATTTTATAGATATTTTTTTTTACTTTTTCAATTAAAATAACATTAAACTTATACGCAATGGTCAATATTTTTGCAGTTTCACAAAGAAAAATGTTATTAGCAATGCTATTTTATTTAATGAACAATTCGTCAACTTTTGATATGCATTTTGTTTGATATTTTGTTTGCATCTTAAGCATACTATGACTGCACGCATAGCAAGTTATCACCAAATGGTTGTGAGCAATAAAATGTGTTTTTAAAAGAAAAATAATTATTTTTCAGTCAACAATACTCGAATTTATAATTGCGATACACATTAAAATGTCTACAGTATCTATAATATTGCTTTTATTAAATAAAAATATTAATTTTTTGTGTACGACAACAATATATTGTTGCAATAAACATAGTGTTATTGCCGTAACAATGTCCAACCATATTTTTGAATAAAACTTAAGCTTAATATCATTCTTTAATTAAATTAGTCATGGCCGTTAATTACTATAGAATAAATATCGTGCACTTCGTGATTTTTCGTTTAATTTAATCGTCCAAATGTGCGTACAATCGGAAAAATCGTGCAAAAATTTGAGCAAACCTGGTCTGTGGGAGATGCGAAAATACCAGTGCATGCTCGTACTGCAGAAAATATTGCTGATGTTCACGATAGTGTGGCTGTCCAATTTAACTCGTCGTCGTGCCCAAGGCATTGCACCTCTCACGCTAGTCGTTGATTGACATTAAACATAAAGACTTGCATTGACACGCTTACAAGGTGCAATTGACTCAAGAACTAAAGCCTCTTGACCATTCCAAACGTCGCCAAAGGTCAGAATGGTGGCAAGAAATGGCAACAGTGAATGATCAATTTTTGAAGAAAATAATCTTCAGTGATAAGGCACATTTTCAAATCAGTGGATTCGTCAATAAGCATAATTGACACATTTGGGCAAATGATAATCCAAGAGTGATTGCCGAAAAACCAATACACCCACAAATAATGACAATTTTGTGCGGTTTATGGGCTGGCGGCATCATCGGGCCGTTTTTTTTTTCCAAAATGGGGCCGGTCAGGCAGTTACTGTGAATGGAGTTCTCTATCCTAAAATGATAACGAACTTTTTATTTGGACCAGTCACTGTTTGGTGCGGATGTTGGTCCAGAGGCATAATTGGCCCATTTTTCTTCGTAAATGAGCAAGGAGTGACCGCTACAGACAATGGCGATAGTTATCGGGGCATTTTGAACGAATTGTTGTTCACAAAAATTGAAGAGGAGGATATTGGCAACATTTGGTTTCAACCGGACGGCGCTACGTGCCACACAGCCGAAGCTACACTCGATGTTTTGTGCCATGTTTTTGAAGATCGCATTATCAGCCGCAGAGCTGATGTCGTTTGGCGATTTGACACCGTTGGACTATTATTTGTAGGGTGCCGTCAAAGATAAGTGTTACGCCAACAAGCCAGAGACAATTGACGCTTTAAAGGACAATATTCGTGAAGCCATTGGTGAAATACAGCTGCACACAATCGATAATGTGCTTAAAAATTGGACCGATCGTGTAGGCTTCTGCATGGCCAGCCGAGGCTGCCATTTGAGTTAAATTGTTTTCGATTATTAAGCGGAAGGATTGTTGTTTCAAATAAAAAAAGAAGTTTGAGAAAATATTCAGTAGTTTTTTGTATAGCATTTTAAAAAAAAGAAAAGTTATTTGGCGGACCTTTTACTAACTAGAAGTCAAAAAATATCTAGTTATTTTTTAACTGCTAGTAAGTCGAATTATAAGTACTTACAATATACTTACCAGGAGCCAAAAAAAAACACTAGTTAATAGACCTAATAAGTAGTTATTGAGTACGTTACTAGCAAGTAAATATTCAGTACTGAAAACAACACAACTAATAAGTAATTATTGAGCTGATTATCAGTAAGCAAATGTTCAGTAGTGAAAATAATAGAAGTAATAACCCAGTAAAAAATGTGCTCCAAAAGGAGCAGGTTTTATGTATGAATGCATACCTCAAATCGCTTCAAACCTGCTGATAAGATGCCTGATTTTTGTATGGAGTGTTCCCGGTTTGGAGGACTATTTACTGCTGACAATAAGCGCTTTTTTAACATGCAAGCAAATCACTCCTAAAGCGCTTTTTAAGGGATAACTATATTTCCATATTCATTGATTTTTTGCTTTTAATTGCTTAAATGCATTGTTTCAATAATTTTCGTAAACTATTATATATTTGTATTTATTTCGCTTTAAAACCTCATCGTTGTCAACACTAAAATAGCAGCTTTTTATATATTTTATTCTTTATCATTTACTGCTATATAAAAGCTCTCTTATTGAAGCGTTCGATTATGCGCTTTTTCTCTAAAGTGCTTCAAAAAACCCAAATTTTTTTTACTGGGAAGTAATTGCTGAGGTGAATTTAAGTAAGTACTTATTGAAGTTTTCAGAATAATGACAACTGCATTGCCAACTTCTTACAAGGTGACGTGTGAAATAACTACCATCTATTACTAAAAATCTAAAAGTTTTTCCTGGGAGGGTATACTCTAGAATATTTTTCTCTAAGTATTATTGTGTAGGGTATGATATGGTCCTGGTTGATTGTCAATATTTTCATATTTGTTTTATCATTAAGGTTAACAAAAAAAATATCTTTAACTTCCTGAAATCAATTCACATGCTATTTAATTTTTACTCACACATTCTTAACTTAAATAGGATGTTATAGTACCATGTGTTAAGCAACCTAACCCTTGTCCAAATACGGAACAAGCTAATGTCATGTTTCAAATTAATAGATTATTATTTTAACGAGTTAACACACTTTTTGTAAATAAGATTCAACCAATATTTAATACTATTTTTGCATGTCTGTGTGTGATTATATTAAAAAAAAAACCTGTAATGAGAATTAACACGTTTTTCCTTTCACACAGACAAATTTACTACAAATACTTTTTGTGCTTCAATAAAATAGATTCGAAGGTTAATGGTGTGTTTAGTATTTTTTAAGCCAAAGGACATATACATATATAGAGATAAATCAGAAGCGTTGGCTACCTTATATAAACAAAAAATCTTGTACTAAAGTTTTAAAAATAAGCCCCGTTAAGAAAACTTGTATACGTTCCGTTAAGGTCTTTACTATACAAATATAAAAGAGGAACAGCAAATTATTGCTTGAATTTACATTTTGTGCAACGATGTTTACCCTGCGAGATTCTCATCACCCTTTGTCCAAAGCTTATGCTCAGGGCAAGTTTTGTATGGTATATGCCATTTTTTTTTTGCCATTTTTGCAATTTCTTCAATTATTTCGAAACGCTAAATGAACGCTGCAAAAATCAGAGCCAAAGAGTGACTAAAGCTGTGTTCACATTATGTGTATTTGTCATGTGGATTGTCACTTTTTCACATGTTAAATATGTACATATCGTCTGAACCCCTTCAAACACTATCATGTGTTATTTCTCTGTGTACAGTACACATGACAATTTTGATTTAGAACGTGTTCTATTTTCAAGTGACAAAGCATCTGACATCAGCTGTTTTTTATTAACAAAATTGTTTGTGGCGGCAAAAATTAATTGAAATTGTAATACATATATATTAAAATAGTAAATAAATAATAAAACAGATACAAAATACACTAATTAGTTATTAAAAATGTTTTTTTTTATTTTTGATAGGTTATGTCAAATGTACGTTACATACCATTATGTGAACATGTAAATTACAAAACTTATGTAAAACTCAAATTTTGACACACACATGAAAACACATGTGGGTAGAAAAGTGACATTCCATATGACAAATACACATAATGTGAACATAGCTTAAGTGTGCATAAAAGAGCACTTTTAATGTATTTACTCAAGTCTTTGAAATTACAAACAAAAGGGCTTTCTATAAATGAAAGCTTAAACTTAATTGCGAGTGCTAAGGAAATATTAAAGTAATAAATTATAAGTAAAAACCTTTTTAAAAAACTAGTTTTTATTTGAATGCGCTAAAAAGAAAAAAAAAAAATAATTTGTTGCTTTAAAAGTTTTACCATCAACTTATAACGTCATTTCATAATTTATATGATATAAAAGCCTGTCCATACCAACTTGGACTTGAGGCTTTTGACAACTTTTTACAGGGGGTTTTCCATTGCAAGGGTAAGAGGGAACGTGTGCGAATAATTGGCTTATTCGCTAGGTAGTTATGGGCACGTTCATAAGACGTAATAGTTGTGTAACCGTTTAGTGTTTGTCTTAGAAACGCATAGTTGAGCACTTCCGCTCAACACAACAGTTGGGTATTTAAAGCCATTTAATCCATCATAAAATTTTTAGCTACCTAAAGTCAACATGTTGTGCTCAACCTCAACAGCTGAAACTCAGATATAAATTCTGTATTATCCAAACTTTTTAGCTAAACTAATAAATTTTATTATCACTTTTATTTGTTTTTTTAATTGTTTATATTTATCAGCTGTTAATTTTTTATTATACATATAATGCCGTTTCTAAGACAAAAGTGTTGGGCTCAACAGTTTTCTAGCAGTTGAGCTCAACAGCTATGTACGTCTTATGAACGTGCCCAATATTGTTTTGTTTTGTCTTATTTATTTCAGCATTATTTTCATTTGCATGAACTGTTACATAGCAATTTCTTTCGTTGAGTTTTATTGTTGTCTCATTGTTTTTGCTCATACAAAATATTGTTTTTGTGTTTCACCGTATTCTGTGCTTTTAATATTTTTGTTATTTTTTTTTGTACTTCACAAAATTTAAATGTTTTTGCAAGATTATGTATGTATTTATACATACTTATGTATGTATGTATGTATGTATGTATGTATGTATGTATGAATGCATGTATGTATGTATGTACATTCATTCACTTATATTTTTTATTTTTCTTTATTTAATTTTTCGTTTTTAATAATTGATCACTTTTATGCTAAATAATTTATTTAAAAATCATTTATTCTGCGTTAATTCGCTGAATGTTTATTTTAAATAAAAACTCAAATTATACATTAATTCAAATTGTATGCGGGTTTAATAATACACGTCCGTATCACAACAAAGCACAAACTGGTAAGTTAAAAAAAAAAAATTCTGTAAAAGCCGCCATTTTATTTGTTTTATTTTCTACAAAACTCCGTAAGTTACGCGCAATTTCTGGTTAATTACTCAATACTCTCTATATGGCTTGGCTTTTTGTTAAACGGGGAAAAAGTTATAAGACTTTGAATACTAGCAAAAGTGGATAACAGAAATAACCCAAATAGCAATTTCTATCGTCTAGGAGTCGTTTTTGGTCGACGACGAGCTCATTTTTTAATTGTAGACTTTCCCTCGCACGGTAGAAACTGTAAAGCGGGTCATACACTTGCAATAAGATTGTTCAATTTTACGTATAGTACAATAATATCGCCAATGTGTATGTGATATTCGAAGATGCCACAATATATTGGCACTTTTGATTTTTATTGCACAACGAACAGAAAGTGAAATGT
Organism: Pollenia labialis; assembly: GCA_949318255.1. Taxonomy (NCBI): domain Eukaryota; kingdom Metazoa; phylum Arthropoda; class Insecta; order Diptera; family Polleniidae; genus Pollenia; species Pollenia labialis. The sequence continues at coordinate 53,268,662 of OX439142.1, forward strand.
GTTGTCAACATTGTACAATGCTGTCTATGTTATTCCTATAGGTTATGTTCACCTTTTTATTGAATGAATGAAACCTTTGTGCGAGTTATTGCATAATAAAGGACAAAATGGAAATAATATGGCGAATATCATATACAATAATATTGCAAGTGTAAGGGCCGCTTTACACGTACTGATTCGTATGAGAGATTCTTCTAAAGCGCACCGAAAGACGCTTATATTAATCACAAAGGGAATCGTTTAGGATGTATGTAGAGATTATCTAACGAGTCTTTTAAAAAACATGCCAAGAGTCGTATGAGACTCATGTAGGGATTATTTTACAACTCGTGAAATGCTCAGCCATATAACTTCCTAAATAAGGGCATCAAGCGTATTTTTCATGTCAAAACTGCTAGTTTTCATACAATTTATATAAAACAAACCTTCAGGTCGCGAAATCAACACCATCCATTCGGAAAAATCCTTTTTTACAGATACTTTGGCCGGTTTTTTTTATTGAAATTGTATTGACAATAGAATTTTCATATTTTAATAACGCTTTTATTTAGATAGCTTAGTTACTGTTTGGGGGTTGATTTTTTGATTTGGTTCTTTTCTCTTAATTTTTTGCTTTTAATAAAAACACCTTTTTATGTTTGGTTTTTATTATATTTTAGGTTTAGTTAATTTTTGTTGTTTTTTGTTTTTAAATTCAAGTTTTGTTCAATTATATTTTAGAGTTCTTTGTTCACAGTTTTTTTCTACTTTAAATGTTTCTTTTTGCTTTTATGTTTGGTTTGTTCACAAGTGTTTAATGTTATATGTCCAAAGTTCAAAACAAGAGTGAGTTTTAATTATTGAAAAAATGATCTTGCAAGTTAAATTAAGTACAAGAAAAATAATGTAATGACAAAATGTGAAATAAATAAATAACAATTTAAGGACCTTTAGTATTTTACAGGGTGCTGCGTTTGGGACGAGTCATCATTAAACAGTTACTGTTATATGAATCTTACAGAGAGTAACAAAAGGTTCATTCCAAGATAAAAAGACGAGCGTGTCAAAAAAAATAATTAAAAAAGTAATAAATTAAAAAAATTAGAGGTTTTTGTTACTCGTCAGATAATCATCAGAAGATTCTTTTAGGAGTTGTATATTAAACATAATTGTCAAACAAACAGCCTATGCTAGCTTTAGATCTTGGTGGCATTAACACGGTGTCTTTCCAGACATGTCTGTTTTTGAACATGCTACGAAAAACCTTTTGTCTTTCCACGATGTCTTTCCAAACTCGTTTCGTGTCTGTTCGGCAACCTTTCTTTCTTCTCTATCCCGATCGCCTACAAACAAAGCAAACTTGTTTGTTGGCAATTTTTTGTTCCGGAAACTATTTCAAAATACACAAATAATAAAGAAAAATTATTATTTTAAAATTTACAAAACTATTTAAGACTTTTCCGCTAAAGGTTTAAGCGAATTTTCGTACAAACACATTTTTTCATTTTTACCTGAATCAAATTAGTTGCATTTAGTTCGTATATCGTTGAAGAAAGATCTCGCTATGCAACTTTTTAAAATTTCTTAAAATCGTTATTTCGTGTTTTGCTGTTCCCACTACATGTACATAATTACGACTGTGTGTTTTCGAGCACCACTGCTTTAAAGGGCCAAATATCAATATTGTAGAAATAAGTAACGAAATAACAAACTTATATGTACCCTTTCCTTCACTTTATTTCCCGACAGTCATTTTCATTGTATGAACCTCTTTTAAATCGAATATATTACTCCATACTACTCACGTATTCATATATATTATTTATCTTCAAAATCATGCCTTCTTCTATGGTAAAAAATTTAATATTTTTCCTGCTAGAGGGTTTTTAGATATAATGAAAATTTTCTATTAAATTTTTAATGCCTTGAAGTGGCAGATTAACTTATGTGCTGTTTCCACAACACAAGAGATTGTACATGTGGCACTCAGTTTTTTTTATTGTTTTTTTATAAAAATTTAAATACACGTTCTATCACTTGTATTGCGCAAAAAGATTACAAACTATATAAAAAACTAATGTGCAAATAGATAATGAACTATAAACAAGATTGGCGTATTTAAAGTTTAAAATAAACCAGTTTTTCTCTGTGTAAAAAGCTATGTGAAAGCAGTTTAAATACAAATACAGCAGTTTAAATACAAATACATTAAAATGGTGTTTTATTTGACTGGTAAATTAGTTATTCCTTTTGTGTCAGCTAAATCACAGTTCTTTCAGTTTTATAATTAAACACGACGCATAAAATTAAATATCTATAAATTGAATCAACCCGCTTTTATTTTAAAATCAAAACAGACAAACTATAAACTAAAGTTCACATAAAAATTTTAAAATGGTTTCCAGCATAATAATTATCTTAAAAATTTATATAATAAACAATTCAATAAGCAAAATAACAGAATTGCTTTAAATAATGATTTTAAACAATATTCCCGAATATTTTGTATGAATTCATTGTTCGATTACCAGTCTTAATATCCAAGAATATTTAATGAGTATTTTCGTCTTTGTAAAACTTTTATAGAAACGCCTAGAGACAAATTAGCATTTTAAGAGAATATTACAATTTTAGTTCTAATTGTTTCAGATGATGTGTATTCATAACCAAAATGTTTGTGCCAAATTTGGAAACGTTGGCTCATGCCGTTCTCGAAATATTCATAAAAAAAACAAAAACAAGGGATTTATGGGTAAACGTAGAGGTATTCGTGGTTTTTTTGGCATATCTCAGGCATTCTTAAACCAATAAGGCTGAATTTTAGTAGCAAGCAAACACATTTTCACACAAATTACATTCATGTCTTCTAAACTAATTGTCTGATCCCCAAAAAATTAAGAAATTAATTATAGGCAAGGATGTAGCATATAAGCTCCGTTAAAAATTAGGAAACATTTTGTAATACAGTGGGTGCTATATGTTGTTTTATGAGAGCAATTATTTCGTTAAATTTGTTAGTCGGTGTAAAACTCATATCTTAGACTGGCCCAACAAAAACGTCGGGATGAATTGTAAGTATTGATGTTCGCTATCAGCTCGTTAAAAAGTAGGCAAACTTTCTTAAAAAAGTTGGTGCAAAATGTTGTTAAATAAGAACTCCGTTGACGATAAAATTCTTTAGTCGACAACCGTGTCGGTTATGTTTCTTTAATTAAAATAAAATAGTAAGAGCTTGCAAAAGTGCCCTAAATGTAGTAATATTCCATTATAAATTTAAAGTAAAATTAAAATTGGCACAATTAATTTACTAATTTTTATTAAAACAAGTTTAATAATGACATTAAAATTTTTATACAAAGTCACCCGCTTAGTCACTTTCGGATTCTAAATCTTCTTGAATACGAGATTTTTATAATAAATCTTGTATGGCTTGAGGAAGGCGATCGATGAATTTATGTGATATCTTTGACAATATCGATGGGGTCCGATGAATATGATAACATATTTAATAGATACGTCATGGAAAATTCTCGAAACAGTTTTCTAGTGCGAAGATCCCTTTACTGTTTGAAAAGTTTCTTTCTTGACGGCTTTGCTTCCTCCTAAAACATTATGATAGGCAAAGATAAATTTTTTATTATTTCAAGTCCACAAATTACGATTTTATATAGACTGGAAGGAATGCTGTGCTGTCCCAAAAAATTCATTTTGTATAAAATATATAAGCATTATTATAAACTAATAACTAGGGATGCGATTTCCATGCAAATGTCGATAGTCTAAGATCGGTGTCCACACATTATCTTTCCGAATCATTAAATTTGCGTTAAAATTACATCGATTTGTTTTGCATATTGTTGCATATTTTGTTAAAAATTCATATTTTCGCATATTTCATTTTAACATTTTTGTGTGACATATTTTTAAATTTCTTCAAAAAATTTCAAAATTGTAAAAAAAAATTATTAAATCATTATATATGAGCAACTTCAAAAATTTACGACACCTAGACATTTTTTTTTTGATTTTTTTTTTTTTTTGTCTGACATCAATATTGATTTGCGTGTGTATAAACCGATATTTGAGCATGTGAAAACCGTTCGCGTTAATCATTTTTATTACACGGCGCAAATTTTACTGCGGTTTAAAGTTAAAAATTAAAAAAAAATATAAAAATTACAGTTTTTGTTAAAATTGAAAAAGGATAACGCGTGTGGATAATACTACTTAAGGGCTTTCTTCGCACACTAAAATATTTGTAAAAACTTTTTAAAAAAAACTGAAAAAAACTGAAAAAAAATATACAAAAAATTTTTTTTATCGTGTATGCATATAAAAATTTATTTTTTAATTTTTTTACTCAAATTTTTTTACTCAAAGGCTACTATGGTCAAAATTTGTTTCGCTTCTCAGTTTTCTTTTTACGAATTTCAGGATTTTTAAAATGTATAATCTGAAACCAAATCAAATATTTCATACAAGGGTGTTTTTTGAGGTTAGAAACATTTTGTTTCCTCCAAAAAATTTTCAATCCTTAAAATTTTTTGGTGCGTTTTCAATTTTAGTATCAAGCTCAGTAAAGTCTTCTATTCGATGTACGTTTGAGCGTAATTGATACAACGCTTTAGTTGTCAGAAAGCTAAATGTGTTTGGAAAAAACTGCCGCTGCACGCGCCAGGGTTGAAAACTGTTATTTTTTTTTTGCCCTTTATCAGTTTAGTCCGTCGCGAAATAAAAAATAGCTTAAAAAACATTGATTTTTTGCAAAAATTTTCAAAAGTTCATAAAATTTTTGCTTTTAAAAATTTTAAAGTGCGTTTTCGCCTCGGAGGTGCCCTTTACGAAGTTACTCACATCACGCAATACACTAGCCAACTTAAAAGGCAATTCAGATTATCAGACGCAAAAAATATAAATTTTTAAAAAATTTACGCTAATTTCTTTTAAGTTTGTGATGTCCGTGATACGTTATTTTATTAAACGGCTCCAAAACCCTATGTAAAATATTCAAAAAGTTCAAAATGCGGAAAATTTTGGTTTCACTTGTAAGCCACCATGCAACTTTTCACCCAGCAGCGATATCAAATTTTTTTTTTTAGTAGATATATCCTCCAAGTCTAGTGACTATATTTTGTATGGGTTTGGATCTGAAAGCTTAACACTATTACAAAGAAAACGGAATGAATGAAAAAACTCTTGCAAGTTTCAAGTCGTTTTTTTAATTTTTCGAATTTTAGATGACCACCAATTCTTAAGGTGAGGACTTTTCAACGTAAAACTTTGCACGTCATATCCTTCAAGTATAGTCATCCAAACCCTGTACAACGTTTTTTTCAATTCATAAAACTTAACGAAATAAGAGCCATAGTATGTCGGTTTCAGCAGGTGCTCAAAAAATTTGAAGTAGCCCATATGTACTTTTTTTAGAGCTCTGCTTAAAATACAAAATTTTGACAAAAAATCATTAAATTTTTTACCAATTAGCCTAAAACAATTTTTCCAAAACTGTAACATGTTACTTGCTAGGCACATGGGTTACATCAAGTTGCAGAGGAAATAAGAAGCCAATTCGATAATATTGATTTCATACGGGAAACAATGTGGAAGGAAGCATAGCCCGACAAAAGGTTACACCACGACCCCACTGTTCGAATCTCCATAATCGCACGCCTATTGCGACCGTTGTGTTAAATCTGAAGTGTGTCGCCGCGCTATCCTCGTGCATTAATAAAGTGCCGACTGAGTGTTGTTGGTTTCGTCCCGAGAGTGTCGTGTCCGTCATTTGTGTTTTGCGTACCATAATTTGTCAATAATTGTAAAGAATTTAAATAAGAGCAGAACAAATATACTGAGCTTACGTTTTATAACGTTTTCGAAAAAAATCATTAAATAAATTATATAATTAAATAAATGGAAAACACGTCGTTACAGTATTTATTGGATTTGAGTTATGAAGTTATAAAAATTAAGTTTAAAAAAGTAAAATACGTATGAACAACAATGAAATGAAGACAACAATAGAATTTTTTTAATTTTTTTTTTGTTAGTTGGATTTTTTATTTAAAATGTTCAAGTTTTTAGTGCATATTTTTTAATGCATATTTTCGAGTTTTTAGTGCATATTTTATAAGCATTTTTTCGATTTTTAAGTGCATGAAAATCTCATCCCTACTAATAACAGTATTTTTTTGCATAAACTTTATGTAATAATTAGTTAAATTTCCATTATCTTTGTGTTTGTGATATAAAAAAGCGTTAGAGTAAAAAAAGCTAATTAAAAGCAGTTTAATAAGGGACTTAAAAATATTTTTTTTAATTTATTTTTTGTATGAAGATATTAAAAGAATTTTAATAACCATGCTATTTACATATTTCAGTACGAATATGTTGAGATAACTTCATAAGATTTAGAGCATCTTCATCTAGATCTCTTGCAAGTTTGGCGTATGGTTTTCGAAAGCTTGTCACATATGGATCAGAAGTATATATAAGTCTGTTAAAAATATACTCATTTATCACTAATAGTGAAAATGTTCGTGAGTGATGCAAACGGTACTTTTTTAACTAATCTTTATTACGCGATTCTTGGGCATCCTCTGACAGCTGACGTTCACCATGTATAAGTATTTTGTAAACAGATGACGGCATAGAATACCAATTGTATTTTTCTTCGTACAATTTTGCCGTTTCTACTGCATAGTAGCCAAATTTTGTTGCGTCTACTTCCAAACCAGGCGACAAACCTTGGACAATGATACGAAACCTTTAAACTAATGTTTCATCAACTATTATCTCCGCAGAGAGGAAAGAATTAAACAAAAACCTTCTTGAAGTATTGCCATTATTGCTGTATCCACTTCCTTGTCTTGGTTTATCGATAATTAATCCCAATTCTTCCCGAAAACATTTTTGTATAGAATATTTTTCCTCTTGCTTCAATCTTTTATGATTTTTAATTTTAGCCGACCATTTCTGAAATTTCCGATTGTAACCGAAGTGCAAAACCAGTTCCATGCATCTAATCCACACATGTAGGGTCGAAATTCATATCACATCTTATTACTTAAAAATGGGTTTTAATTTCGAATTTGTATAAATATCTAAACTTATTTTAAACAAGTAAGAAAGTATAATCGTTCAAACCCGACCATATGATACCCAACACCACAGTATTTAACAAAAAATTTTCGAAAGTGTATGGCTATATGAACAGGGATCAATCTATGTTTAAAATTTCATTAAAATCGGTTTGATAGTTTCTGAGGGGCAGGAATTGCCCCCCCCCCTATCTCTCTTCAATAGACTTGGTTCTTGTGCCAATAAGAACCTATGTACTTTGCGCACAAGGTTAAATGGACAGCCAGCCGGACGGACATCGTTAGATCAACTCAGAAAGTGAGTGATTCTAAGTCGATCGGAATATTTTAAGGCGTTACACACATCAGCACTAATGCATCATACTGTCTCCACTATTGTGGTGTGGGTACAAAAATATATATAGGTATATTTATACTCTTTTGTATGTAGAATTTAACTTCGCACGAATATGCAGCGGATTTGTATACATTACTTTAGCAATAAATCAGGCTTTAATAAAATGTGTATAAGGGCCTGTAGCTAAGTGTATCTCAGATTTTAAATCCTTGCCCAAGCTTAGACCTTCTCATTTAAATCATTATGTGTTTCAGATCAACATAAATCAAATAAGCTAAAAAAAACTCAAAAATTAATAAGAATATGCATAAAATTTCCTTTTCAAAAAGGCATAACACTTCTTTCTATATTGTTACGATTTTCCTTTAATAAACGCGTTTGAGTTCTTTTAATTGCAATTAAAAATAAATACACACACTTATTCAACTTAACAAACTTTATTACAAAAAATGATTATGTTCACAAAAATTTATCCCATACTGTTAGTTTCGAACCGAACAAACTAAACTAATTATTCATGAGTCACCCCTTTTAATATTTAATAACTATTTCTAGAATTTTAAATTATTTTGTTATTCGTGCTTAATTTCCCAATTTTTATTTTTGATAAAAACACTGAAATTTATTGTTGATGGGATAAGCTATTCCTGTGCGTATTTCACTGGTTGCTTAGGCCAGATCATCAGGAATCTTCATCCATAAAGATTTTAGAAAAACTAAAGATATTAAAGCAAATAAAACTGTTAAGCGTATGAGAATTACCGCAGCAGTTCTATTTGTAACAATATCAAAGCAGAAACAAAATCATCAATAATAAACAGTGAGTTCATCTCTCTTTACATTGATTGGAATTCTTCCAAAATTAATTGTAGTTGTAAGTAGGTTAAGAAAAAACAAAAACAACTCGCTTTACTGTTTTCGCAAACAAAATATAAAGCGGGCTATAACGCCATGCGCATGATCTTTTAAGTCTGAAAGTCTCTAAGATTCGCGAATTTTTGCATAAGAAATTTATGACTTTTATAACAGCTGGAAACCCGCAATCAAACAACAACTATTATAGGTTTGCCTTTCCATATAACCACAAATGTCCTATTTTTAAAGATTGTTTGATAACTTGCAGATCCCATTTATAGCCCACTCCTGAAATGTTCTTACCTCGGTGAAGGGTATCAAATATTCGGAACAGCCGAGTATAGTAGTTTTACTTTATTTGTATTAAACTTATTTAAACATTAATAAAGTTTGCAAGGGCAAAATAATATTAACGTTTAAATATTTGGTGTTTCCTACTGTATTTCGTCTACATATTTCATTGAATTTTTTGTCCTTCTACTCTTAGCTTTATGTAAAATATTTCATTACTTGTTATCAAAGGCCTTAAAGCAGCGTTAAGTGTATAGTATTTTGACTGTTTACAAAATCTGTTATTGGTAGGAATAATTAAGCCATAATATTATTGAGGAAAATTTATATTAAACGTAAAAAAATATAAGTAAAAACAAAAATTCACATTATTGGATATTGCAAAGGAGTTTTACTTTCTGCGGACGAAATAAAAGGATAAGGAAGAAAACATTAAAAGAAAACTGTTATCGTAAATAATGAAAGCATTTGGTTAAATTCAATATTAAAGTTTTTGCTATGTACGTACAAAAAGTGGTAGACACAAACAGATGATGGGTGAAAATAATCCACGCCTTTTTTTCCACCGCAAATTTTTTTCGTGCAAAAAAATTTTCAAAATTGATGAAATGTATCAAAATTATTTTCGTGGGAATACAAAACTTAATCTAAATAATTTTGTTATTCGTGCTTAATTCCCAATTATTATTATTTGATAAAAACACTGAAATTTATTGTTGATGGGATAAGCTATTCCTGTGCACATTTCATATTAAAACAAATAAAGCTTTTAAGCGTATAAGAAGTACCTTTCGTCCGGAAAGATTACCCTGAACTTTCTGTTGAAGACCAGTTCCGTGGTCGTTATGTCTGCCCTTTTCACATATGTTTTTGTTTAATTTAAACTATAGAAACAAGATTCTCAGTAAGAGTGCACTTTTTAAATTAAGTTTAATTTTTTTGTAAGGTGGCAACACTGAAATTTGGCAGCTGTGACGAGGGCTGCCAGATAAATTTGTAAGGAAATCGTAAATTTCCTGAGAAATAATAAAAAAATCGTCTTTGACGTTTCGAAAAATCGTCAAAAAAAATCGGACAACTTACAGTCCAATTTATAAAAAACTTATAGCATCTTTATTAATGGTTTATAAGCAAAAGTCACAAAAATAGTATTTATAAACGTTTAATAGCGCTATTATGCTGTTATAAACTTGTAATAAATTTCAAATATTTATTGTAGCCTTTACCCTCCTTTAAACGTTTAATAAAATTACATGTCTAAATATAAAAAATCTTTTTAATATTATTTTGCTATTTCTTTAGATTAAAGTGTGAAATTAAAAGGGTAAATTGGAGAAAAAAGTGAATACAATTAATTTAATTGCTACAATCGGTTAGTTTGCAAAGAATACACTACATATTTAAAAAAAACACAAGAACTGCTATGCACTTAATAAACCAAAAACCGTATATGTATGCAGATGCCATTGCTCAAAATCCCAGACGTCCTAAAACTTTTCGGGAGAAAAACGATCCATTCAAGGTATCGATTTAATTAAACAACAATAACAAAAATTGTTAATATGATTAAACAACAGTCGCTACATAAGCAACAGTTTCGCAGTTATAAATAAATGTATGAAGAAAAAAAATATTTTTTGCCCAAAAAATTTAAATTTTTTATTTTTAATTCATAAAAAATCCAAAACGGTAAAAAAATGTCAAGTCCTATTACTTTCACGTAAAGCCGAATAACCTATGAACAAAATGACACATAAATCATGAAAATTGATGAACGCGTTTCGCTTTTTATTCACAATTAATTAAAGGAATGAATTTCAAAAATTTGCTCGAGATATCCACAAAATTCTTTGGAAAAAGCATTGATGACTTTTTTATTGATTCTTTATTTTGCATGAAAATACACACTCTGATTCATTCATCTATTCTTACACAGAAAATATGCAATTTGTATATGTTATCTATACATGGAAACAAAATTTAGAACATTTTCAATTATTGTCACTATCCATCCTCGTTGAAGTTGAAGCTCGTGGTTCTGATGACTTTTCTTCGTAGGTTGTTCATATTCATGTTCTGAGTCTGCAGCATCATCCGAGATACAGGCTCTTGAAACTGAAATAATTCGTCACTTTTTAGAAAAAAATCAGCAAATCAGCACTGTGCTAATTCCGGAACAAAAAATCGTCAAAATGACGATAAATCGTCAAATCTGGCAGCCCTGGCTGTCACATAGGTTTATTCCGATTATTAAAAATGGATCGCTTTATGAAAAAAAACAACGCATTACAATTGTGAAAAAATACGTGATTTTATTTCAAAGAGTTTTAAGAACTGGCAATTATTAAAGGCCTGCATAAATGTATCTGTTAATCAAATCCAGAGCGACAATCAAATTATCAGTCCATAACTTACTATAAACCCCATACAAACCTCACTCTCAAAAAACTCTTTACACTAAAAGAAAAACCTTCGTAAATGTAAGGATTTTTTGCATTCCTGCAATGAATTTTGTCATTATTATTGAGCCAACGTAGCGTATCATTCCCGCTACGAAAATGGGATCATTAAATTCAAATTTGTCATTAAGACAATGAAATTTTGTCATTAATTCTATGACATAAATTATACATGGCAACGTAAATTTTCATTATATAAAAGTAATGTATCATTAACGTTATGAAATTATTTAGTTAATATGATGAAACCTTGTCATTAATAAAATGAAATATTTTCATTTATTTAAAATCATTGTTTCATTACCGTAATGAAATTTTTCATTGATTTACGTTCCCATAATGAAATGAATTTTATCATTAAATTAATTACATTGTTTCATTAATATAATGGCAACCCTCTATTATTGGTATGTAGTTTTTCTTACATATAATGACACCTTGTCATTAAACAAATAATCGATATTATTAGTTATAATAACAATGTATCGTTATATAAATGATTTTTTTATACCAATAATATATTTTATATTAAAATTAAAGATAAATACTTTTTTTTAAATTTTTATTTTATTTAACCATATATTTCATGTATCTTTAGTTTAAACAAACCATAAAATTAAATTTTAAAACTAATAGTAAAAATAAAAAGCTTTTAATTCAAGAATAAGGTACTTAAAGAAATAAAAAAATATATGTATTTTAAAAGTCTTTGTGAAATATTTTGGAGTTTTCTAATTCCATTTCACTGCTGAAAGATTGTGATGGTTGTAAAGATGACAAAACAGACTGAGTGTCTTGAAAATCTTTAAGGGTATTTTGAGGATGTATGGGTATGTTGTTTTCGGCTCTCCATTTTTCAAAATTATGCTTAAAAAGAATTTTGTCGCCAATTTTCAATTGTTGTGTAATATCAAATATGTCATTCGCTGACAGAATCGATAGGACTTTTATTGTTATGTTTTGTTCTGAAAAAATTAAAAAGTTGAATACGCTACAGAAAATAATATTTACTATGATTTTAAAACAATAAAATTACCTTCAAAGAATTTCGAAAGATGTTTTAAATCCTAAGTAGATAAAAGGTGTTGTATAGTGTTTTCATTTGTTTCTTCATCTAAAAGTTTAAAAATATTCTTTAGTACGTATCAAAAGCTTTCCTTTTGATGTTGTTAGGATTTTATTTTTTAATTTTAGGTTTTCTCTTTGTTTCTATGCTATGTTTTTTGTTTTTGTTGTTGTGGTGGTGTGTTAAAACTCAGAATGAAAGTTTTCGTAAATAGAAGGAAACTTTGTCATTTCTTTTCATTCGGGCTACGTAAAAATATCATTTAACTTTGAAGGGTGTTCTAATTTCTACAAATATTCAATGATAAATAAAAATTTTATTTAAAAATATAAATTAATAACTTTCTTAATGGGAATATTCATTTGTAATATTTTACTATGCGGATTTATGCCAGAAATTATACATCAAAGTTTTACGTAGCCCGAATGAAAAGTATTTCGTATCATTAATGATACAACGAAATTAAGGAAAATTCAAGTTTTGGAAGTTACATAGTATTAATGAAAATCGCATAGCTGCAATGAACAGTTTAGTACCAGTAATGAAGATTTTCATTCCAGCAACGAATCGTTTTTCTTTGAGTGTAATGGCCTGACACAGTTATGAAAACTTGGACTAGTGAAATACCATAGACTTAAAATCAATCCACTAAATTTCCTGTTGATGGATCAATAATTTACAATAGATCGATTATAAAACCTCCAAATGAAAATCACTTTAATAAGCTTATTCATATCATTCGGACCATAATTACCCTGCGGAAAATATGACAGTTGATGTAAAAAAAATAGCAAACTAATTTATATTTCTTTAAAGTATTAAAATGGCTAAAAATACTTTTATAAAGTTATCAGAAAATAATTTTAAAGATATTAATGATGAAATTGTGAAAATTTATTAACTTTTAAAGGAAAAACATAGAAACATTAAGCAGAAATCGTGGTCGGTTGTACACGTTCATGTTGGCCGATTCTACATTATACTCAGTTTGAGGCATGTTCAATGGATTTTATGTTATTAATGAAATGATTTAGTTGTAATCATGGTTGAATAATTACAAGGTATAGTCATTAGATTTCAAAACCTATATAACGTCAAACAAAAGAAAATATCGTTACTTTAATATAGAAAAGCCCTAACTAACATTTCCCTTACTTTACAGGAGAACAAAAAACCTAATATAAATTATAGTCATGTAGTCGCGATTTTTTTTAAACGCAGTTTTTCATTAAATTCTCTAAACAATTTAATAAAAAAACTGCTTTAAAAAAAATCCCAGCTGCAATACTACAATTTATATTAGGTTTTTTGTTCTCCTGTAAAGCAAGGGAAATGTTAGTTAGGGCTTTTCTATATTAAAGTAACGATATGAAAAAAATTAAAACAAGCGTCAAAATCAAATAAATTAATTTGACGTTACATGGGTAAATATTAAAAACTCTCCCTAATGAACATACCTGATACTTATTATACTATGTTTGTAATCATGTTAATTTAAAGCGATTAACAAATAACTTCAATGGGTAATCATTTCTATTTTGATGTGATTAGAGCAACTCAAACGTGATTAAGAACCCAAGTGTGAACATAGTAAAAGCTTAAGTTCTTTTTCAATCAGATTTTTTAATTTCTTATAATTTTTATTAATTTTGTTTCAATAATATTTTTATATAATAAATATAAAAGTGATTTTGTTTTTTATTTATAAGGTCAGTTTTTGTAACAGGTTCAATATTCAACTGTGGGTGTATTTAAATAGTGGTTCTTAAAATAACTTCTATGATTTGTTTGATTGGAAGAATACCAAGGACTATCATTGTAGTTCCTAACACTAATACGTTCCATTTAAAGCCTCCAAAAATCTTTAACTCTTAGTAAAGAGTATCGACAAAGCCAATTACATCACTCTTACTTTTTTATATACAAAACTTTTGTAAATAGTAAGAAAAAAAATACACGAAAGTCTGCACCATCATTTTTCATACTTTCAGTTTGTTTTTTTTTTCCAAAATAAAAAAATGCCAACAAGTTTCCTTTGTAAACCATTCATTTCCGTATCCAAGCAAAAACCTTTTCAAGGCCAATATCTTAAAATTTGTTTGCTTTGTTTTGAAAAAAATTAAAAACGATAAAAGACATCAGAAAAACACTATTGGCAAATATCAAAAACACAAAAAACGGCACAGAAATATCAACAAATTTTCTCTTCATAGTATTTTTTATAGTTTTTTTTTTGCAATTTGTCATCATTTTGTTTCATCAGAATTATGAACGAGCACATCAAGGACGATTTAAAAAACAACAAAAAATAAACATTTTCAATACACAAGCAAACAATGACGTTCATTTGACCACATTCAATCGTGAATTATGGAAACTGTTATGGCGTTTTCTTTTCTGAGTAAAATTCTGCATTTATTCTGCCTTTTACATTTTTTTATGTTCTTTTCTGAAAAACATGTGTTATTTTGAAAGTGTAAAGCGTTCTTTTCTGAAGATGTTAACTTTAAAATTAAAAAAAATGCTACATGTTCAACACTTATTTTAATTAAAGGGGCATGAGCGCAGCACTAGATCAGGGCGATTTCAATACAAGGTGGTGGCAAGATTCGAGTCGTAAACACTAACAATGCAAAAACATCTGTTGTTTCTGCTGGCTTTGGATTATTGTAGTCTTGCCACCACCTGTAATTGAATTTACCTTGCGCTAATTGTACTTTATTGTTTTAATGCAAAATTTGTGTTATTTTGTAAACGTAAAATATGAAACACTTCTTAAAAATTAGGGGATCATTTAAAAATGTTACCAAGTCACATGTAACACCTATACACCACTTATTTTAGAAAAGAAAACGCCATTAAAAAGGAAATACAAATGGCCAAATAAGCGAATGAATGAATAAGTAAATTGCACTTGTAAAATTATGTTTAGATTGGTTTTAGATGTTAATTAGGGTGATCGATCGAATAGTATTCGATCGGTTTTAACCGGTTATTTTAGTTTTGCCCAAGTCGAATATTTTAAAATGTCCATTTTTCGAATATCGAATACACCGGTTATTTTCGTAAAATAAACCGGTTACTTTATTAATGTTATAAATGTACCCGTAATTTAAGTATTTTTCTAATTGAATATTTGGTAAACTTAAATTTTTTATAAAAAATGTCAAAACAACTTGTAACAAAATTCAAAAAAACATTACGAGCAATGCAAATATTTACAAATCGCTTATATAAGCGTGTGTTCTTGTAACAAAAACCAAAAACAATTTAAAGTGCTACAAAAAAAGTTCAGCTTTAAAAGCAATTTGATAGTATTATAAATACTATAAATATTTTTATAAAGATGCTATCTCTGGTGATATTTCGAAAATTGTGCTTAAATGGCCCTGAAATGATAAGTTGCAAAGGTTCTTTAACGTCACGACTTATTAATCACTTTAAATTAGGCTACAAGCTTTACATAAATATACGCCAAGTAAAACTTGACCCTGTTCCAAGTAGTTTTTAAGAGACTACAAATAATACTTTACGAAAATATGCTGCCAATAATGAATGAAAAACTCTTAAGTATTTCTAGCACATCTTCATGCTTAAAACAAGAACATACCGGCGGAATCAACGTTATGGGAAAATTCATCAGTTTTATTTATTAAAACACCAAGAACTTAAAATAAAATTGAAGGAATCAAAAATGTCTTGGAAGGGTTTAAATTGTGTGATCGACGAATTGACAGATATTTCACATAAAAAGCATGTTCGTATTACTAAAATGCTGAAACAAAAAAAATTTTAAATATATAATCCTGGATAACAGGTTTTGTTTGCCACTTTTCAAAAATATGGCTGAAGTTTACTGCTTCATATAGACATGCTTAACCAGCAACAAATTAAAACTCACTTACAATAAATTTGGGAGACTTTCTCAAATAATAAATTTATTAAATTCCTATATTTTTAAAACCAAAGTTTTTCAAAAATTCTAAAGCTATGTTCACACCTAGTTAATATTTGACTCCTAACGTTACCACCAGTTTTCTTAAAGAATTGTTAGCTTTTGCAAAACGTTTGGCTAGAGCAAACGGTATTTAACGGTTTCTTAACTACATTATGCATAAATGCAATTATCATCTTAGATATACATAAATTATACTTTGCTAAATAACTAGAAATTGTTTAAAATAATGCTTAAGTTTAATCAATTTACTGGTCACGTTATTTTTTGATTTTATCGTTAAATATTTGTGGTCTGAGCATACCTTAAGTCATATCTATGTATTGAGGCCCTATGCTCCTTATGGGATCGACGGGAACATATGTATATGTATTTTGTTGGTTCCTTACCTTCGTGAATTGTTTTGTTTTTATTCTAATTAACATTTTATTACAAAAACTAATTTGATTTTTGTATTTTTATGTTTTCGAATTAAAACCGGTTAACCGGTTATTTTTAAAATGCTTAACCGAAAACCGGTTTTTTTTAAAATAGCAACTATTCGGAATATTCGAAACCCGGTTATTGAAAAATGTCGAATAATCGATCACCCTAATGTTAATCAATTTGGAGTGACACTGAAAATATAAAATGTTATGTTAAGAGGTATATGTAGCACTAAATGTATGAACGTTAGAAAGCCACAGAAATTATTATTAGTTAAGGATGCTTTTGAAATTATAAGCCGACTTTAATACTACTCTCTGCCATACAATTTGTTCGATATATTTTGCAAGACAAGTCTGAACTACAAGTAAAGCGAAGAAAGCTACTCACACAAAATAGTTTATCGCGTTTGCAAGGTAATTTTTGTAACTTTCAATAGAACTCAAAGAATCAATGAAATAAGTGTGAGGTTTTAGTTCATTCACAACGGAAGCAACAATTGGATTTTTTCTTCTGTCTAATTTTTTCCCAAATTATGTCACATATTTTATTTTCATTCTTTGAACGAAAATCTAACTTTAGTTTTTTATTACCTTGAGTCTTCTTATACTACAGCAACAATTTGTCAAAACTGTAAATGACGCTTAGAATAATTTTTATTTATTATTGAATTAAGAAATTTGTGTATTGAAAAAGTAACTTATGCGTTAAATGATTTGGCACAAAATTTGCAATTTTTTTTCACTAAAAATCAATTGTTAAATCAAGGCATTTTGTATAGAAAATGTAGGGTTTGGCCGTAGCTCTTTCGGTATATATGCTTTGTATATTGGCATTTCCAGCGAAAAGTCTACTTTTTGTAACGTAACGCCAGAAGTATTTTAAATTGTTTCTGAAACAAATTTATATGTAGAGTTTACCTTTATATATTTTGGTGTAAGGCGCAACTAGCTCTACAAATAGTAACAAAACGGAAAACGATTGAAAAACAACCTTATTTGCAATCTGGCGTTACATTAAAAAAAGTAGACTTTTTGCTGAAAATGCCCATATTTACCTTAAAACGAGAAAAGATTTATAAATTTTATAGCTTGAAAAATAAATCTGTATTAGTCTAAAGTTTACTAAAAAAGGTTTTATACAAAACACCAGCGCAGATTTTTGCTTATATCTGCAAATCCTTAGCGTCGATAACTGTAATGTTTTCTTCTGAATATAGTGCTACTTTGTTTATATAAAAACCTTTTTACAAATTCATTTAATTTTGTTACACGACACGTCAAAATGGAAATGCCCATATACGACGGGTGCCAACAAGATTTATTCCTCTCATTTGAAGGCGATTTGCCAAAGAGAGTGACGTAAAAAATTATAAGTTTTTATATTTCATTATAATGATTCGACATCGAATCGCAAAACATGTAAAATGTGTGAATGTGTAAGTGGCCAATATGCAACACGTATAGCAACATAATTGCTCCACGCTAAACAAAATGTTAGTGTAATAAGGTTTATTTTAGACAGTGATATCAGTATAAAGTAACACACATAATTTATTAATTCTAAACAAAACAAAAACTGCTTTGTCTTTAGATTTTCTATACAGAATGCGGGTATCCAGGTACCCTTATCGTGAGGGTAAGGTGTATTAGAATTTCGGTGGCTCCACAGCAAATCAGGAAAGATTATAATGTAGGTACTTTCGTAACCTAAACATTGTATCTTTTATTGTGTGAGAGATATTTCACTTACAAACTCGTTCGGGTACGGGAGTACCCGTGTCAGGGTTAGGGTTAGGGTTAACAATTCGTGTTAACGCATTAAAATCAGTCAGTGAATGTTTTTTGCCTCAATGCGAAGAAATCACAGGCAATACTTATAAGCAAAACAAAATATTTACCGCCTTGCTTGCCGCCAATCCAAATTGGACATTTTACTGTTGAAATCGTGAAAAGTGCCAAAAACCTTGGGGTAATTTTAACAACGATCTCACCTGGTCAAATCATGTAAATGTCATGTGTGCAAAAACTTACGCTGTGTTGACACTTTCATGTTAATGCCTTTCGTCTCTCTAATGAACTTCCTTCTAATATACAGATAAAAAGCAATGCAAAGCACTTAAGATGCGAAATACTTACCCTCTTGGGTTAACGAAAAATCACATACATACATAGCTACATATTTTTTATTGTTACAATTATTACTTTTTTTTTGTATAAAAATCTGTAACTCATAACTAATTAATTTGTTTTTAAATTGTTTTTAGTTTTAAGATAAACTTTGTAAATGTAATAATCTAATGAGCCTTTATATCCCCAATACTATTAAATAAGATTAAGTCTTGTTGTACTGTTTGTTTCTCAAATAAATAAGAAATAAAAATAAAATAATTTTGCTTTCATTGTGAATCCGGCTTTAAGCAAAAGATAAATAAAAAATATATTTTTTTTATAAATAGCCAATAACTTTATTTACCATGATTTGTTCATTCAAGTAATAAAAATATAACAAGTGAAAAGAAAATAATCGGCTTTGCTGACTCTATTAAACCTACTAGCATTGGTCATATTAAAAGAAAGCAAATTAAAAAAAAAACGCAAAAAAATTGTCAGTTCAAAATAGAAAACATTTAAGAAAAACTGAGTATTTTTTTACTTTACGACCATAATACAGATATTTTCCAACAGATTTTCATATGTATATCTCACAACAAATTTGAATAAACTCGACCAAAATAACGGATTTTTAATTTGTTTAGTTTTAAATTTTAATATAACCGTTATTTTATTAAAACAAAAGGACCCACAAAAACTGAATTAGAATAGCATATTTTTTGTATACCATGGCATAATTTACGGGTAAGTATTATACAACCGAGTTATATTGCATTTCATATTTAAACATACATTTATATGCCTAAAAAACAAGAAAGTTTACAAAAACTTTGCCTACTGAAATAGTTAATTAAACAAAAGAAAATAGATAATAAAATAAATTTAGTTTTCTGTCTGCGTACTACAAAAATCGCTTAATTACCTAAGGATAAAAGGAATGCCTGAAGAAATTTGAAAAAAACAAAACTTAAGTTAAGAACAGCTTAACTTGGTGTTGGTAAGATAAAAATAAAGTAAACAACTATATATTTTTGTGACCAGAAATTAAAAAAAATTGTTTTTGGTATATAATACGGCCATTTGAACGATTTAAAATCGCAAAACGCCAGATTTATTTTATAGTGTTCTGAAACTCGTGCGTTTAGCTTGCGTTCAATTTCCCTTGAGCATACTTTTGCAATTTGACGTCGTCAAACGTTTTGCTATTGCAATTTTCAGAATCGCCAATTTTAAGCGTTTTACGATTGTCAGAATATGCCGGATAAATACGTAAAGAAAAATTGTATATGGTTGGTTTTATGAGGTTAAAAACTGTTGTAACACACGCAGAGAAAAAATATGGTTGGGCATGGTTACGGCAAGCACACTGTGTTTATTGTAACAATATATTGTTGTTGTACACAAAAAATTGTTATTTTTATTAAATATCAGCAATATTATAGTTACTGTAAACATATTAATTTTTATCGCAATTATAAATTTGAGTATTGTTGAGCGGAAAATAATTATTTTTCTAACAACTAAATTATGATAACTATCAAAACATATTATATTACTCACAACCATATAATGATATTTGATAGCCATAACATGATAACTTTCTATACATTTATCATATTATGTTCAAGATGCAATCAAAATATCGTTACTCTAATAATATTTTGGTATCGCCATTTGTAAAATAATTTTGTATCAGTTGTGTCGTGTTTTACATAAACATATCGAATTATTTGTTAGTGAGTGGCTAAATAAAAAAAAAAAATCATTAAAATAAACAAGAAATTAAAAAAAAAAATTAAGAAAAATATTAAAAAAGAAATAACAAAATAACCATTAAAATAAACAAGAAAATAAAAAAAAAATAAAGAAAAAACATTAAAATAGGGTTGAAGTGTCACAAAATAAAATATCTTTGCTAAAAATTTTAATAATCTTAAAGTGGTGGAAAATTTGTGAAATATTGGTGCAAAATATTAACCATTACTGGTAAGTTTTGTGTTATTTTAAGAGAAAAATAATTAAAACTCCATAAAAAAATTTATGAATAATTGCGACCTACGACAAAAAGATTACAGTAACTATAATATGTTTTTTATTTTATCATAAGTATTTTTTTCCAATAAAAATATTATGTTTAAAGTTGTATCATATTATGATCTAAAATATTTATGTATAACAGTTTTTTAAGCAGTACCACTGTGTAATGCAGTCATATTATAATAACTTTAAAATCATAATATAGTAAATCGCAACAACGATATTAGGATAACCTACAATTATAATATGATTACTGTAATTTTATTTTGAATCATAATATGATAACTTTTAACCATAACATAATCACTTTGCATCATAATATGATTACTTCTAAACTTATTATGATTGCCATGACAATAATATGATTACTTCTAAACTCATTATGATTGTCATGACAATAATATGATTACTTCTGAACTAATTATGATTGCCATGACAATAATATGATTACCTCTAAACTCATTATGATTGTCATGACAATAATATGATTACTTCTGAACTTATTATGATTACCATGACAGTAATATGATTACTTCTTAACTTATTATGATTACCATGACAGTAATATTATAACTTCTTAACGTTTTATGATTAACAGGATAACAATATGATTAAGGGAAAAATATTATGATGTAATATTACGAACATATTTGGTCATAATATGATTTAATAACAATCGTAATATGGTGACTACAATCATTAATCTTATCATAATATGTTGCTCTTAGAATATGTTTACCACAACCATGTTTTTTCTTTGCGTGCAGTGTTAATAACATTGCCTACAATAATTTATTTTGAGTTTTTGCAAATCTTTAAAGGAAATATAACTCCTTATGTTTGACAGGGCTTTTGAGAGTTTTTTCAACACATTTGAAGGATGACATAGAACGCGTGAATGTATATTTACGAAAGAAATTAGGTTACATGAAATATATTTTCGTAGCTTTTTTTTGCATCCCCAAAACTCAATTTCAATGCTTTAGAATTCAAAAACTAGAAACAAAATTAATTATTTTTTTAAAGATCAAGGCAACACCCAACGTATAAAGCATACTTGAAAATTTCTGAGAAAAATATTTTTAAAATAAGAAAATAAATATGTCGAATTTCGCTTTAAATTTTTTGGATTAATTTTATGTTTTTGAGAAAATATACTAGTGGTGCTTAATTTTGAAAAATAAACAAGAATTAAATCTTTACTTTAAAAATACATTCATAATTTCAATAAAACGATCTTAAAATTAAGATTGCGTTCTTGATTTTTAGAATTCATTCTATAAATTTAGAATTTATGCTTAAATTTGAGAATGCCAATCTTCATGACTAAACTTCAAGATTAGAATCTGTATATTTCTGCAATCTAAATTCAAGAATTTTACTCTTAAATTTAGATCGACATTTTTCTCTTAGTTTAAGCAAATTATTTTAAATAAAACAATAAAAGTAAATCGAAAAAGGCATAGCAGCCATTGGATATTGCCAAAAGTATTTAGAAACCTGAAATACATTTCAAAATCCATCATTATATTTATTATAAAGTAATGAAGACAATTCCTTGTGTTTGCTGGGTAAGTATCTCTGAAAAATATTAAAGTATACGCATCAGCCGCATGTTCACTAGCTGGTAATTTGACTATTGAGTGAAAGATAAAAATAATGCGTGTTATTAATTTGAACAATTCTTGTATGACGTGCGCATCGATGTATTAAGCTGCACTTACTGCCAGTTTGGCTGGTATTGATAAACACTTGTCGCAGTGTAATAATACAATGCATTTTATCAATGCATTTGGTTTCTTAAAGCAACTTTTTAGTTGTCACTAGGGATGAAACGATACCTCTAATTATCGATACTTTTACTCGATGTGGTATCGCTCGTAAAGTACCGATACCTACACAGTATCGAAAAAAAGTACCGATACTTACTTGTATCGGTTTGTGTGAGAAAAGAATAGAAAGCAGCATTTTTAAACGTTCTTATTAGTATTTTCGTACTATACAATACAATAAGAACTACGAAAGATTGTTAAGATTGTTGAAGCCTTTTACGAATAGGAGCGTTCAATCAGAATGCATTTTGTGCACTTTGTCATTTTTTTGGTCAGCATAATCAACCAAATGTTTCCACAATAGGGAGAATTGTGCGCAAATTTCAGCAAACGGGGTCTGTAGGAAATGGGAAAGCACATGTGCATGCTCGCCCAGTTTGTTCGCGAGATGATAACGGACTTCTTATGGCCAGAAATTGAGAAAATGGGGCTGAACGAAACAATGGCTCTTTTGCGCGAGAAATTCAACGGCTATGTTGTCTTACGTCATGGCGATGTTTATTGGCCACCACGATCATGTGATTTTACACCGTTGAACTTTTTTCCTTGGTGATATGTAAAAGAACACAGTGTGCATTAAAAAGTTAAAAAGAATTCACGAGCTAAAGGATGAGATAGTTCGGCATTAACGACATTGAACCTCAATTATGTCTCAGAGTCATTGAAAATATGAACCATCGTATAGAGGTATTCTACCGAAGCCGTGGCGAGCATATGTCAGACATTTTGTTTAACACATAATTTTCATAGATCCTTCTTTTTATTTACAATTAATGTAGTGCGTTTTGGCTGGACTAACCTTTATAAGTTTATAAATTATATGTTTATAAATACAAATAAAAATATGGGGACTTAAATTTTGAAATAGGAATTTTTTGGTAATTCATAATTTTAATTGGGGACATGAGCCAAGAAATGAGAAAATTCGTATCATAAACTTCTTATAGACCAGTGTTATTTTTTGTTAAAAAAAGGCCGAACATATTTATTAAACATAATAGGTTTATTCTGAAAAAATTATTTTTTTTTTATTTATTTATATTTATCAAATTACTTTTATTACACATAAATAATTTACATATCGTTTATTTACTTCAATAGAGACGTAACTCAAAAAAAATAAATTTTGAGATAAACGAGCTGAAAGTTTTAGATTTGCTCTGACCACGTGAAAATATAACGACACATTCTCTGAATGAATTTTATTTATGATGAATTTTATACACAATATTAAGAAGAACATAGCATATTGATGCCTACACAAATCAACATGAAAATCAATTCACATTTGGTTTTTTTTAAGTGGTTGCACACAACATGCCAACACAAAAAACTAGTACTACGTTCGTTGTGATGTGCAACGCATAGTTCAAATCATTCACAAGCATTGCATGAGAAAACACAAGTAACATACACAACACGAGTTACTTAGAGAAAATGACTTGTATGACTATAAAAATTACCAAGTGGTCTTGAAAGTTGTCAATTCTTTCTATTAATTTCAATACATTTGTGTTGTTTTTTCGCTATCGTATACCTAAATGTGGACAGAAGAAATCAATATGCTGAAAAAGAGAGAGAGAGAGTGAGAGCCATACAACTACTCAGTTGTGATCTTATAATGAGTTAGTGGTTACGCAGCTGATCGCAGTGTCTTTCTTCGTAGTGTGACGTTTAAAAAAATGTCAACCCATTTAAGTCATTGCATGCAAATACTAAGAAAGAGAATTGTTGTTTTCTATCGCATAGCAGCGAAAATAATTCATTGAATTGAAATGACTTGTAAGTTATCGTTCAGACAAGCAATTTTTGTTGCTGTAATTCTTTTAAATGCTGCTTTGTAATTGCATTAGTGTCCAGATTATGAAGTTCTAGTTTTTCCATTTTTATACACTTCACCGAAGGTAAAAGGGTATATATAAGTTTATCATTCCGTTTGTAATTTCTACAATATTGATCCTACACCCTATCAAGTATATATATTCTGGGTCCTTATGAAAAGCGAAGTTGATTTAACGATGTCCGTCTGTCTGTTGAAAAGGGTTTTGTGAAGACCCCATATATGATAGGGGCCAGGTTATTATTCATTAATGTCACATATGGTCCGGAATTGTTTGCTATTGAAATTCAAAAAGATCGGTCCACAAATGGCTGAGATATGAGCAAAAAACCACGAATACCACTAATTTTTCCCAAAAATCCCTTGTGGTTGTGGTATTTTTATTACTCTTTGCTGTATATCTGGGGAATGGCAAGAGCCAAAGTTTCCAAATTAGGTACATACATTAAGGTTGTCAATGCACACCATCCTACAAAATGTGGGCGGGATTGGAGAAGTGGGCGTGGTACCTCCCGTACAAAAATAATTCAAAATTTTATAAAAACCTACATTTTAGGGCTGCTATAAGTCCTATGGATATGAGTGATATACCAGAATATCGGAAATTTTTAGCAAAACATATTTTATAAAAAACTCGAAAAAATCGGTTCAGATACGAAAAAGTTATGGCCAAAATAATATTTTTTTTTAAAATACCCATTTTCGGGAACCAAAGATTTTTCCGAGTCCAAGTTTTATAACCCAAGCAAATGGTAAATTTCTTCTTAAACACGTCGGTATATAAATCTTTCAAATCGGTTAAAAAATGGCTGGGTTATAACCAAAATACTGAAATCCCAAAATTACTCTTTTTATACCCTTCACTTCTTAAATATTGATCCTACACCCTATAAAGTATATATATTCTGGGTCCTTATGACAAGCGAAGTTCAAATCCGGTTGTCTCTTATTCCCCCCTTCCATTTCTTTACATATATTAGCATAATGCCCAATATGATTTTCGTTATCACCTTTATTATTTCATCTATTTAACGAAACAATTTTAACAAATAGCAACGGGGAATTTTTTATTATTTTTGCTATTTAAAAACTCGCCAAAAATGGTAAATCTAAGGTAAGACAACACTGCCTATACTAAAAGAACAAACAAACACACATACATGGTACAAACCATTTTGGAATATAGGCCACTATTACGGTTCACAACTCAAATAAGTTGAATTGTAATTTTTGTGTTATGGTTTACAACTTTGCTGAGTTGAGTTGATACAACTGAGTTGAGTTGTGAAACCAAAAACGGGCCATATTTCACTATAATGATATTCGTCTAGGGGGTTGAGTTTAGAAACTGTGAGTCCTCTGGTTCAAATCTTGGTTTTTCAAAGATAATTTTTTTTTAATTTTTATGTTCTAAAAACGACTGTAAAAAAATATTTACCAGTTTTAGATTTTTAAATTTAATTTATAATGAAGTTTTTAGAATTGTGAATACGTATGCATATGTAAAAATTATTTAGTTGTTGTCTAGTTGCTCTGTATTCTGCTCGCACAATGGTGAAAGGTATATAATATTCGGCACAGCCGAATATAGCACTCTTACTTGTTGTATTTTCATCTTGTCTTTCCTCTTCTCCTTATTAAATTTTATATATAAACACAAATACTCTTACAGCAAACTTTAAGTAAAAAACTGTGAGAATTACAAATTAAAACATAATTGCAAAGTACATGAAACTGAGTACCCCTATCCAATCTTTTAACCCCACTAAGCAATAAACTCAAGAATTACTGCAATAAAAATTGCAAGTCTGGACGATGACTAATACCGCATTTAGACTATGCAATTAATGCCGAGTTTTTTTTTCTTTTAAAGTAGTGGCTACGAAACTCTATTCACATTTACATTTAAATCTTTTTCAACCATTTTCTCAACTTTTTCAACCCTACACCTCTTGCTAACAAACAAAAAGTTGCATGCGAAAGTTGCGGCGTTAATTGCATAATGTAAATATGGTCCATGTGGTTTTGTTGCAGACCTCTAATACATACATACATAGCACATATGTCACACATAAAAGCATTAGTAAACTATGTACATACATGCAAATAAATATAGTTACTATTAAAACATATTATGTAATTCATATAAAATACTTATATAAAGTTTACTTATGTATTTACTTAAATGCCCAGTAAAATATAGGATCATCCAAAGAGTAATCTTGGAGCGCTCCTTTGCGAGTAATGGATTACTCCATAAAACTCCGGACCTCATAGGATTTTTTACACAGCATGTCCGCAGAGACGAGTTCTCCCTTTAAGCTCCTTATGGAGTACTCCCTTTGATCTTGAAAATGATGACAGAGGGAGTAATCGTTTTTGTTTCGATTACAATTTGAGAATTTTTCAATTTCTTTTTGAACTAGTCGTCTTAAATGACGCTTAGAAACTAAATTTTGACACATTTTTAACAATTTGTTACTTTACCCGTACCTTTTCGCTTTTTTTAATAACACGTCTTTCACTTTTAAAACTAAACTGACTAAAAAGAAAAACAAAACGAAAACTACAACAATTAACAGTTATGTCAAAGAAAAAAAATCAAAAACGAACTGATACATCCCTCATTGATCCATTTGGAGTATTAACCGAGGCATAAACAACAAAACAAAAAAAAAATTTTGATAGCTCGCTTATTACTCGAAATGGATAAACAAGTCATTACTCCTTTATTTCTCGATTATGGATTAATCCATATATTTTTTACTGGGTGTTTTAGAATATTAGAATATTTTAAATGCAATACAACAAACATAACAGAAAAATTCATAAATTGATCGCATAACATTTTCTAATATACATACACTCAAAAAAAAATCAATCCATCCGTACTCAAATCAATCCGAAGCGGTATTAATAGTACGGTGAGTACGGATTTTCTTGAATCAAGTACAGAAAGATTGATTCAAGTACGGATTTTTAATCCCAAAATACTTAAATTATCCATATTCAATCCCGTTTTCGTACTTGAAATAATCCGAAAATGAGATTGATTTAAGTAAAACTAAGAGTGAATCAATCTCAAAATGCACTGCATTCAAAAATTATAAAATTTTTTTAATCCGAACTCGTACCTCAAATAATCCGAAAATGAGATTGATTTAAGTAAAACTAAGATTGAATCAATCTCAAAATGAGCTTGATTCAAGTAATATAAAGTTGATTTTATCCCGAATTCATGATTGAAAAAAACAAAAAAAAAAAAAATTACAAAGAAAAAATTATAATGATTGATTTACTTATCCGTATTACACATTACAAAATGATATAAAACCAACATCATGCCCGATATGGTTTTTATTTTAGAAATCTTATGTACATATTTAACCAAAATTATAAACTAAATGAGTAGCATGAGTTCAAATTTAAGAAAAAAACTTTGAAAAGAAATTAATTTTCAAAAGTAATCCCATTTAGGATTGTTTTGAGTACGTTTAAGTGTTATTCGTACTTGAATTTTTGAGTACGAGACTCGTACTTAAAGTAATCCCAAAAAACTTGATTTATCCCGAGTGTTTTTCTTTCTGTGTACATATGTACATGTTTATTTTTTTATATATTAAAGTATTTTAAAACGAATATCTCACATAAGGTCAAAGATATTTCGTGTTATATGATTTTAACATTCATAAAAAAATTCATTCTTCAATGTACTTGCTAAATACAAAAATAGGAAGAGGTGCTTACTAGTCAAACGGTTACTGCTGCTCCAGCTTTGGAAAATAATCGAAACTACCTCATTTTAAGATTAATTTCAATATCAAAGTGAAACGATTACTTTTGACCGATACCGAGTATTTTTTTTACCGATACTAATTGGTACTCGGTTGCTTAATATCGATTACAAAAATACTTGGTACTTATATAAAAGTATCCAATATGTACTTGTATATACATACTCGCTTATTGTCACTGCCAGAGAAAAGCAAATAAAGCAGTTACTAAAATTTAGTGGCAAACCTACTTACAAGATTTTGAGCGAAGACTAGATTTTCCAACAAAACAAAATCTATTAACAAAGTTAATTTTAAATGTGCTTTATTCCCATTTCACACAATTAATAAACTAAAATTTATTGTTGATGGGATAAGCTATTCCTATGCGCATTTCATCGGTTGCTTAGGCCAGATCGTCAGGAAACTTCATCCAAAGATTTTAGAAAAGCTAAAGATATTTATTATACAAAAAAAATGTTAAGCGAATAATAATTATAAACAATATCAAAGATTAAACAAAAACAACAACAATAAACAGTGAGTTTATCTTTTCTTAAAGTCCCGACTACAATTGGTTGATTTTTTGTCAACTCTTGTAAATTAATTTACCAGTTCAGTTTATTTACACTGCCACATGCACATCAGTTATCAAAGTTTTTCTTGGGATTCAAAACTTCGTGATGAGATTTTAACGAAATCGACTCAAAATCAAGTTGTACTTTGTAATACATCTATGGTATGCTCCAAATAGTTATAAAGGCTAGTTCACTATTATACTTTGTATTAATACATGCCAACAACGCAAGTTATATGTAAAAGTCTGATAGTGTGAATGCATGTGTGATGAAAATGACAAGTATTATGAAAAAAAGTTCGACATCCCATACGACTTCATCGTTTTTTGGAAAATTTCTAAACAATAATACTTCTCATTGGATCAGGGTTGCATTTTATTTCATGTGTGAGTGTTTATACTTTATGTGATGGTGTGAACACAAACTGTTCTGTTAAATTAGATTTTTTGACAGTCGCAACAAAACTCATTAGATTTCTATCTCACAAAGTACTATGGAATACGTAAGACTTGTGAGATAGTTTTACGTTTACTGTTTGTAGATTATTTTTCCGTTTAGTTAAAATTAAACCAAAATATAGTTATTTTTGTACGAAAATTACTTTTTAAGTACGTTGTTTAAAAAACAAATTACAAAAGACGAACGAAATTTCCGACCATTTAAAATATTCAGTTTTTTTTTTTTTTTGTTATTTAAAATAAAATAGTTTGTTTAATTTTTTTCCATGAGAAAAAAATCTACCTCTAAAAGGAAAACAATTTTATTTAAAAAATTGTCCGGAAAAATAGACAAAATCAATTGGCAACTTAACAATGGAAAGTACAAATTGATTTTTTTTTAAATCTCACTTATAAATAATATAAGATTAAATGTTTTCAGGAGATAAACAATATTTAAAATAATTTTTTCTAATTTAGTTCTAGTTAAGAGTTCAATCGACGACTTGGTGAATTAATGAATTGTGCCATAATAGTTGCCTTATCCTTATTTTCCTAAAGCAATATTAATAGAAAAGATGCTTTTAAAATAATAAATTCTGTAAAATATCTTATACTTGCTGAATTCGTTAATGTAATAAAATCTTGCCTTTCATAGATGTTAAAAATCAAATAACTTTAATGGACTTTTTGTTTAAAATAACCAACTTATTTAACCCTTTCACGTTCATTAGGAAACCAGGGTTATTTTTTAATATCCAATGGATTTGTTTAATTGATTTTTATACAAAATAAACTAAAATTGCAAAGAAATAAAATTCTCGTGGTTAGGTTTTGTGGAATTTTTTGGGAAAAAATACTTCAGTTTATTGATTTTTTATGAATGATTTTGCTACTAAAAAAATTCAATGTAAACTAGGTTTTAAAATACAAAACTAATTATGGTATTCTGCAAAGTAATTCGTTTTGCTTGTAAAGCAGAGATGGACATTGCACATAGCACAAATGTTATGCGTTCTATTTTCTATACATTTCTTTGCGTAATTTAAACATCCATTCATTTTGTTCGCCTCAGCATTCGCGCCTTCCCTTTAAGAAGGTCTTACCTTCTGCCTTATGGTGTTTTCTTTTCTACAAAAAAATTTGCCTATTTTTAAAAATTCAATTTGGTGTCTTTTTCTTAAAAATTTTGCTCCCGAAAAGGGTGGCTTGTTTTATTCTAAAAAACTCATGCTTTTCGGGAGCAAAATTTTTAAGAAACAGACACCAAATTGCATTTTTTAAAAAAAGGCACATTTTTTTGTAGAAAAGAAAACTCTATTAGTTAAAACAATTTTGTTTTTTTTATTCAAAAGTTGGTTGGGTCTTTCTAGAAAATAAGAACATGTGTAATATTTTGTATTCCCAAAAATTACTTTGATAATAAGCTGGCAAGTGCGCGGACTAAAAAAACTCAACGGGCAACATGCTTTTGCAAGTTGTTTTAGTTTTTTCTTTACCTACTTACAACTCCAATTAATGTTGGAAGAATTCCAATCTACTGTAGTGGGGAATGTAAGAAGAGATATACTCACTGTTTATTGTTTATGTTTTTGCTTAAGCTTTGATATTGTTACAAGTAGAACTGTTGCATATAATTCTTATACGCTTAACAGTTTTTATATCTTTAGATTTCTAAAATCTTTTTTGATGAACTTTCCTGACGATCTAACCTAAGCAACCAGTGAAATGCGCACAGGAATAGCTTATGCCATCAAAAATAAATTTTCAGTGTTTTTTCAAGAATACAAATTGGGAATTAAGCACAAATAACAAAATCTTTTAAAATAATAAATAAAATCAAAGGCTTTTGTGTGAGAACATGATGTTTGACCCTCTCACAGAATCCTTATAAAATGGTAAGCATAATAAAACTGGAACCTCCTGAATTTTAACAAATGCCGTAAAGTATCACTACGGTTATTTCTTAGAGAGATATTTCTCGGTTTTATTAATTGGTTTTTATTTATCTAGTTGGGCTATCGTACATCATCGAAAAAAGAAACCATTTAGATTTTTCTAAAACTAAAATGCATTTTTGAAAAATCTGAATAATGTCTTGGGATAAAATAATTAAATAATTTATTGTTAGTAATTGATTACATCTTATATAATTTTTCTTAATATTATTTACAAAAAAGGTAAGAAGTTGCCTAAACTGAGAGTATTACTATTCAACTTTTAAAGGAATTGAATAAATTCGGGAAATCAGGAGCCTTCGTCTTATCGTAAATTGCGCAATTAATTTTTTGCGTAATATAATACTATGTTTCCACTATGAGCAAAACAACTTGTTTTAAACAAAACGGGTCAAAGTGTTTAAATATGTAAAACTGGTTTTGGTTTTGGAATTTTCGAAATCAATTTGACATTTATGTTGTAAACAAACATGAAAGCCAAAAAAAAAAGTGTTGAAAAAAAAAATATATTTTTTCTTTAACATGAAATTTCCTTGTTTCTTTATTAATACACAGATATACATATGTGTACGTATATAAAAGAGCATTATTTACTACATTTTTATTATTGTATTATTTTATTATTTTTACGCTGCAAACAAATAAATCAGCTGGATAGTTGCATAAACCTATTTAATAAGTCTTGATATTTTGGTTAATATGTCACTTTTTCGAAATTGTCAATCAACAATAATGGATAACCCAGAGTTGTATTCATGATTTTCGACATGTTTTGGAGCCAAACTAGTTTTTGTTTGAGTTTTTCGAATATGAAAAATGTATGGGAAAAAAAAGTAGCAAAACACTTGTTTTGCTGCAAAACCAGTTTTTTGGCCCAAAGATGTACATAAGTGGAAACGCACTATAAATCAAAATTTTTCTAATAGTCCTCAGAATTTTACTAGAAAAACGTCAGCAGTCGTCGATGGCTGCGAGTGTAAGACGGCAAATCCATCTGAGGAGATCGAGTGGTTGCGATCGAAACATGTCATGGTAACCAGCCGCCTGGGTTCGAATCTCAGGTCAGTCAAGAATGAATGATTATCAATAACAATTTTAATTAATTTTCATGTTGTAAAATTCCTTTCTTCATAAAAATAATTTAATGAAAATTAAATTTGATGAACTTAAGCCTGATTAAAAATATTAAAAATTTGGATTAAAAACCACAAATAGTTCAAAAAAATAACCACAATTCTAATTATTAGAAAAAATATATTTGAAATCTTATTTAATTTTCCTTTCAAACTAAAATACATATTTAAAAAAAATCACTTACTCCCAGACAAATGTTTGCTGCCATAAAGGGTTTAAGCGCTAAGACCACTACGCGAAACGAACTAGGATAATTTTTATTAAAGTTTTATTGGTACAAAAAAAAAATTTTGTGCAACTGCACAATGAATATGATTTATTATTATCCATTTTGAAATTAAATCTCTAATAATTGCATGTTTATTTTAAGATTTGATTTAAAGGAAATTATTTATGTTTTTAAAACCAAATTATGTATTGTAAAATGTTTCGAAACATAGGAAAACATGCTTTTCAATACTTAAACCCTTTTGAAATTATTTAAACTTGCAATTTCGCTTACTGTTCACTATTTAGAGTGCTCAAAAATTAAAAATGCCTAAAGTTTGAATTGCAAATTATTGTTTGGAAAATTTTTTAAAATAAAATTCCTTTCGACACTAATAAATATCAATAAGCAACAAATGTTTGTTGTACTGTAAAAAAAAAATGCTAATGTCCATAACAATCCTAAAATAATTACAACTTTCCAAAATCAATGATTTGGAAACAAATATTTGTTTGTAAATCTCACAGTTAACAATTGGTTTTATAAATTTTGTTTTCAAATATTAGTTTCCGACCGTTAAGTTCATAAAAGTACTTTATATAGAGAAGGTAATGCTTGGTTTTTATTGCCTTAGTTGTGGAGAGGGTATAGTAAGGTTGTCATATCGTTTGAAACATTTTACTAATCTAAGACCCCATAAAGTAAATATATTTTACGTCCTAGAGTATTTCTTGATTTTTCTTTGTCCGTCTGTCTAATCGTTCATCTATTGAAAATACGCCCACTCAGCAGAAAGCAACAAGTTGGTTGTCAAATTATTTTTGGTTCCTCTAAATAATTTATATTGATTTTAAACATTTTATTATAAAGCCAGCTATTTAGAAATTCTAATTCCCGTTGAAGGGTAACATATATTCGGTACAGCCAAATACAACCATTTTACTTGTATGGTTTCATAATGTTATTAACTTTATACAATATGTGTAAACGCATATTGTGGAATTTTAATGCATTTCTCTTTAATTACCTGCGATTTTATACTTTATGTTTGTGTTTTATTTTCTCTTTCAATTTAAACTGTAACA
Source organism: Pollenia labialis (assembly GCA_949318255.1). Taxonomy (NCBI): domain Eukaryota; kingdom Metazoa; phylum Arthropoda; class Insecta; order Diptera; family Polleniidae; genus Pollenia; species Pollenia labialis. The sequence continues at coordinate 53,302,123 of OX439142.1, forward strand.
TACATAAATCATTATTTGTTGTAAAGACTTCATTTATTCTTGTTTATGTGGAACCGTTTTAGTAGATTGTTCAATTAGTGTTAACAGTAAGAAATCATCACATTTATCAAAACCATTTATTTTTCAAAACATAAATGTCGATTTGTGTGCTGCACAAATGCAGCTTAAAAACTTACGACCTTATTCAATGATAAATAACAAAAACATACAAAGAAAAATTAAACTCAGAGCATGAGTTTAATGGCCAAACTGTACTAAATGTAAGAATACTAAAAATTAATTTAAAGCCAAGCCATGATGACAACAAAACTTTTACCTTTACATGACAATTAAAAAAAAAAAAACACATATATGTGTTTATTCGTGTATACCAGAAAAATCCTTGGTTAAAAATATGAGAGATTTAGCTAAAGTCTTAGCCAAATAAGTGCGGGGGGCAAATTACTACATTTTATATTGATCAAAATTACAATACAATTTAAATATAAATTTTCATCGGAATGCAGCAATTTCCCATCTGATATCTAAGCAATATTTTTTTTTTTTTATTATTTATTATTTTATTTATTTATTTATTATTTATTTACAATAAATTAAATTATAATGAATTTACATACACATATTAATTGATAAACTTGCAAAGCTTTTAAGGATTGTCTGCAGGTATGGGTTAAAAGTTTAATTTGTTTAAGTTTTGGAGCATTCATTGCTGATGGAGACAACATATTGAAGAATAATGCATTAAACACATTCGAGACAGCAGGCTACACGAACACACGACTACAAATACTGATGGGTGCTATTATAGCCGTGTAGTCAGCTACTGAATTATTTTGAAGACGACAGCCACAATTGAAAAATTATAAACAGCTGTTTTTTTTACTATGTTTTTATATTTCAGTGGTGCCACTAAAATTTTTTTTTGACTTTTATGAAATGGAATAACATGCATTATTCAAGACTAGTACACAAACAAAGCAATTAAATATACCCTGTAGGAAGTCAAACACATTTTTAAGTAATTTTAAACTGGTTTTTTTATAACCACATCTAGTTGATTAAGTGACTTTTTTCCTTGTCGACGACTCATTATTTTAACATAGGCATGTCATAGGCAGTAGTCAATTGGCCATCTTTGCATGACTTTTAAACTGCCTACTAACTACTTATTGTTCAACCTATTTGTAGTTACTTAATAGAATAATCGGTTTATAATAAATTATTGAAATTTGAAATAATTTTTGTCAAAAAAATATATGTTCCTATGAACAAACATGCATATTTTTATATAGAAATTAATATTTAAGAACATTTTGCATCAAATTGCTTTAAATGATAATGTATTATAGTGCTGAAATAAATACGCTACATAATTTCTAGTACATAAACAGATTTTAATCGTTTTAATTTTTAATTATTTTAATAAATTTTTATATATTTTTTTCATTTGACTTCATGGCATGCTTGTTTTACGTATTTTGCTTTTATTTGTGTTTTACGTGTGCCTCTATGCAATATGTTTGGTTGATATCTGCATGTGAATTAAACCAATTTGTAGTCATATGAAAAATAGTTAACTTATAGTTAGTGTTTCTGCAACTGACTATTTAATTTACTACAGGGTATAAATACTTATTTATAATACATTTTATAGCGTAAAAAATCAATTTATTCAAAATCATTTAAAATATTTTAATTTTTTTTTTGGAACAAATAAACAACAGCAGATTAAATAAAAAATATACTGCTTTTTAATAAAATTTGTTTTCAGTCATTGCACTTTGTAAAAGTTTCAGATCACGTTGGGTACGTACGCAAATATACAAAAGCTATGCATCACTGCTGCATTGATGCAAAATGTTGTTGCTGATGCGTGGTTGCAGTTGTGATACTGATACTATTTACTGCACAACAGCTGCGCAAAGTTTGAATTTTTGAACTTGAACTAAATTTCAAAAGTTTAATAGGCAAACATAAAATGATAATAAAAATGTTATCAACAATAACGATGACAAATTCTATTGAAAATATTGAAACAAAAAGTGACAGTGTTCTTAAAATAACAAGAAAAAAACATCACAAAAAAAATAAAACGATTTCTCTTATGTCAAAAGTTATTGCATCAGTAAATTAACTTAAGCAATATTTGCAAAAATTTGCTGCAGAGCTGCGGCATGACTACATAAAAAACTTTTGACACATGAGAGTGATGCCAAGTTTCTAACAAGTGATGCTTTCACGAACATTAAACTTTACTTCTGCGCAAGTGATACCCAACAACTGCATTTACGAACTTTCCCCTTACCAATAATTTTAGAGGTAAAAACTGGATCTAAGAAGAATTGGTTTTATAAGAAACTACTTCGAAATAGTTTTCACATGATGGATTAAAAATTTCGATATTAATATTTCTTGATAGATTTTTCAACAAAACTTAAAATTTTGTCAATACATTTAATCAAACATAATAATTTTAGGGATGAACACTTCAAGCTTTAATGTACCCTATTTTTAGAAACGCCATCATATAAAATTTTTAAATTTATTAGAGTTTTAAAAATTATATTTTGAAAAATTACTCAATTTATTTATATGTCTGAGTAAAAATATATATGTGGTAATAATTTATGTACTTGTTACATATTTAATTATTGTAGTACATATGCACATAATTAATAAGTGTTCCGCAAGGCCGAAACCCCGCAATACAGAAAAATTTTATTAAGCAAATATCTAAGGGTTAGATTAGTTAAGATAAAGCCAATTTTGTAAATAAAAGTCGGCCATGGAGTACGAAAATAGATCCGAAATTGGCTCTTAATTGGTTAATCGGCATGCTTTAAACGCATTTTCCAATGTTTCCCATATTGTAAAGATTCATTTTATAGCTTAATAAATATATGTAGATAAAGTATTTTGCAACTTTTACGACCTATAACTCATAAACTAGGAAAGCGTAAGCGAGAAAAACATCTTCCTATAGAACTTCTTTTAAGCACACTAAAAAGTTATATAATTTTTTAAATTTCAATCGTATTCTTTTCTGTTAAACAAAAAATTTTTAAGCACTCATTCTTTAAATATTTTTTTATATTAGCAACACTTTTTCTGTTTTGTAGTAGACAAAAATAGAAATTAGTTTAATTTGACCACAACGACATAATAAGTACAGACAACAACCTGCAGCCATGTAGCCGTGTCGGCGTGAAAATAATCATTTTCATATGCACACATGTATTCTATTTTTGACATATTGAAGTAGGTAGATTGCTGTCTCGAATGTGTTTATAGCATAATGGGCAGAGATGTTTGTTTTGATTATCGATGAATAGATGGGTGCATTTATATGTTTGTGTCTTACAAAGAGATGGTCAATGCACGATCTTGTATTTCTATTAAGGTATTCTCTTGTACATTCGTTGATCATACATTGTAAACCATTTGATGACATCATATCGAGATAAAGAGAAATTGGCATGCCATCTTTAAAGAGATTTATATTCATGTCCCCAACAACGATACTGTTTTGTTGTCTGTTTACTGTGTTTATTAAATTATCTTGTTCAATTGTAAAAGACCGGTGAGGGTGGATGGTGGACGATAAATTGCGATGAGTGAAATGTTTTCATGTGTATGCAATTTTATTTGTAGACATTCAAATAAAATTGATTTTATTGGTATATGAGTGTAAAGGCCCAACCAGAACATGAATGAGATCGCTTAAGTCAACTTAAGTAGCTGTGCGAATACATATAAAACTTATATGGCAAGCTACAACGTACTTAACGATGCTTTTCGTCAAATGTCATTTGCTTAAGCAAAGTGCCAAACTGAACGCACATTCCGTACGAAAACAGCTGTGTATGTATAACAATAAAAAATAAAATAAATTAAAATGGACTAAGAAGACGAATTAACATATTTTAATTTATTTTTTAAGACACTCACAAATTATCTATTTTTAAATTCTTTACAAATTAAATGGCATAAAATAAACAAATACACGGGTGGACTTTTTGGTACTTTTTAGTTTAAAGTACTCGCAAAAAAACAAAATATTGCACAAATATGCAACAATGGTTAAACAGATATTTAGTACATTATGGCCACCTAAAAGTCTTTTTTTATTTGCTTATGCATTTGACAGACTTTTCGTTAATTTTTGACAGTTGCTTACGCTAATACATGCATGTTCTGGTTGGGCCTTAAGAGATGTGCTCTTTGATGTACACTACAACACCTTCCCCACCTCTGTCTGCTCTGTTATTAAATATTGAGTTAAAACCTTTTATACCGTAAAAGATAGTTTCTACGTCTGTTATATTAGTTTCAACAAGCACTATTATTTTGATTTGGTTTATTAGCTAGGGAAAGTTTAAAAAAATAATTTTAAGGAGATTTAAGTTGTAACCAAATATTTTTGGGCGGAATTTATTCAATTAATGAAATGGTTAATAGCAAGAAAGGCGTTACTACCATAAGGAGTAATTTTCCCATAAGGGTTACATTAAGAGACAACCACCTATACAGCCGAAAAAATTAATATCTATACTGTGAGTCGATCGGCATGCTAAAAGATGAATCTATATATTTTTATGTGCTGCACATTTTAGCACAAACGAACAATACCGCTATAGTAGCTAAAAACTAATTCGGGTGACATTTGCATTAGAGACAGGCGCAATAATAATTCGATGAAATGGGAAAAATTAAACACTGTCTTATGATACTTTTAACAAAAGAAGTAAAAATTTAATTTTGTTGTCCATTGTTTTTATTAAACGATTTAAACACACTAGCTAATTTAGTTATTTTACAATAAATTCTTTCCGGTTTTACTCCTGAAACAATAACAATTTAAAAAACTCAAGTTGAATGAATCCAAAGAGCAAAAACACATTAATCAAATATATGCACATAAGCAAAAATAAAAAACCTTAACGAGAACTTACGAAAAAATATAGGTTTGAAACAGCGCCCTCTCCAGGTCAGCTCACGAGAATGAGTTTGAAATTACTTAAGATGGGCATCCAACGAAGGAAATACCAGCAGTATCATTAATCAAACATGAGCATTCTATGACCAGTCGTAGTAGCGTAGAGTATTATACATTAATTCTCTATAATAATGAAAAACCTTAAGTAATAAAAATAAGACAAACACAAATTTATATGTTCTAATTCACAGCAGACTTAATTGCGAAAATCAATTTATTTGTAATGAACTATCCTTGGTGGATTTCAATTAAGTATACGTAGACGGTGTCTAGCTAGCTACTCATATATATTGTCTTGCAGTAATACTAAGCAAAATGAACATCAAATATATTATTCAAAGATTTAACTTTTTTTTGTTATATCCGCATGTCAGGTCGTAATTTGTAGATAATTTAATGGCACATCAGTATTTTTTATCTAGAATAAATTAGAAAGTATAGTCAGTTAAGCCTGACCATGTGATACTCTACACCACATTTTTTACTTACATATTTTTCAGCTTACCTCTTTTGGGACCCATAGGCGGTCATGGACTTGCAAGAACAACATTTTATTATGTAGTTATTATTTATTCAGAGTGGAGTATAATGAGCTGCTTGGTTTGGATTCTTTATGACTTTTTTAATTATTATTATTTCTTTGTTTTTAATTCAGCATTTTGTGAAGAAGATTTGGGACATTAATTGTACGATGGGCGTGAACACAACAAAATTATTTTTATCTAAAGAACGATAATATGTTAAGTGTCCGCACTTGCTACAAACGGCTTTGTGATCAATGCATAACAATTATCAATAAATAGATTTTTGCATATCTGGAGAACTGTAAGACTAAACCTATCCAAATTTGTTACAAAATGCTTGGTTATCAATACTCAACATCTGGCAAAAATTGGACTGAATTGGGTTAGTAAGTGCCGGTTCACACACGTCAATTTTAAGTCGTCAAGTCTTGAGCTTTTAGAAGAGAAGGGAAAAGAGAAGTCCATTTCTTTTCCCGTCTCTCCTAAAAACTCAAGACTTGACGAGTCAAACTTGACGTGTGTGAACCGGCACTAAACGTTATAACTTCCTAACAATATACTGTAGCTCGTTTCTGTATTTCTCGCATCGTAAAATTTTTCACATGAAGTCCCTACAAGAAATGCATAACCAAAACAAAAAAAATTACTATTACTATAACACTATATTGGTCAACACTACCGGTCATATAACTAGTAAAATGACCGGTAGTCTTCTTGAAAGGGTGTGAAACAAAAAATTCCATCGTTTCTCGATTTGCGAGAAAAAAGTGTTTCTGTTTTTAAACGCGAAAACAGACAACACAGATTCAGTTTAAACTGGTATATTTCCAGAATTTAATGTCAAATGAAAGCAAAACGTCAACAAAAGAAATAAATATAATAAAAACAGGGCTGCCAGATTTGACGATTTATCTTCATTTCAACGATTTTTGCTCCGAAATCGTGCCGATTTGCTGATGTTTGCTAAAAATCTCAAAAAATTGACGATTTTCACGCAAATTTATCTGGAAGCCCTGAATAAAACCAAAACAAGAAAAGGCTAAAAAATTTAATTAACAAAATATACCAATGGTGTTTTATTTATTTTCATCATTTTAATTAGGCATTCATAATTAAAATGTTTTTTATTTTTTATTTATATTACAAAAATAGTATATAAACATATTTTAAATTTAAAATATCTATATTTTGTTTGTCGCGCACCAATTTAAATGCGACTTATTTTGACAGTTCTTGTAAGAAACTTTTCGCAAAATATTGTTACAGAAACACTTTTTCTCACATCCTTCCAATAATTGCTGGAATATTATTAAAATGACAGATAATTCTCGCAACGGAAAGATACAGAAATACTTGTGTGAGAAAAACCATTTTTTGTTTCATTTTGCACTGTTTCTGTTCCGATTCACCGGTTTCATGCGGAAAATTTTACGATGCGAAAAATACAGAAACGGGCTACTGTAATATGAAAGTAATTTATATGTGTAAAAATGGCCTTAATATTAACAGAAAGCAAATAGTCATATAACCTCCCACAAAAAGGCACTATACATTTTAGTAAAAGTTTCTAAATTTGCAACAAATAGTTTGGTTATTAACAAAAACATGGGCGCGGAGTCTGCTTTACAAACACAAAAGCAGTAGTTTGATTTTTTAAAAAAATGTTTACTATTTTTTTATTTTATAATTGCGTGGAGATTTTTGGTGCTGAAAAAACTTTTGAGGATACAAACATACAATTTCGGGATCACATTGGTAAAACATCTACGAACCCGATGTTGTACAATTCACTTTAATTATCTCAATATGCTCAAAACTAAATAATCAAAACCAAAAAGAGTTCAATATTCTGCTATGCGGAATCTTGTAAACTCTTCACCATATTGCGATAATACCCTGCAAATATTATTGGACTACCTGATAAAATTTCATGAAATGGACTACTCCATGGACTGGTTTAATGTAATGCAAGCATGGAACATGTCATTGTTAAAAAGTGTTCGAGTGAGACGACATGTCTTCGTTTTTTAACGACATGTTTTCGTTTTTAAATGAAGTTAAAACAAATCCTCTTGTGTACACAATGGAGTTGTTTTAAAACTACTCCTTTGTAGTCCATAGATGGGTTATATGGTACTGCCGTAGGACATCGTTATGTTAAATACACCATGTTTTTCCATACGTTTGGGTTAGCTTTGGACTAGTCCTAGTCCCTTGTGGGCGACTCTTTACACGCGTGTTTGGACTGGTCCTATTATTTGCAGAGTACTTAACAGAAAGTTACGTAAATACCGTTTATTGATTATAACTTAACCATTTCCATACCGATATATAAAGAGAGATTTTTGACTAACCTAAGTAATGTTTTCGTTTAGATGTGATACTAAAATGCACTAAACATTTTTTTTAAAAATCTAGTCTCCTTTCCACTGGGTTTTTTAAACCTCATAATATGGGACCAAATATCCCATCGGTAGTTTTTCTATGACAACAATATTTTCTGTTAAAATTATTATTATTTTTATGAATTTAAATTTCTATCATTCATTTATTCTGCAGTTGTACTTAAATTATTCATTTATAATTTAATTTAAGTTTTTGCATGATCTCTTATAAATTTATCTGAAATGTTAAATTAAAATCTGTTCCGGTTTACATTTGTATTGCGAACAATGAACTTTAAAATAGCATGCTCAAACTGTCAAATGTCAATTCTATTTTTGTAATTTAACGAAACATTTAATTAACGCGCGGCTTCTTGGCATATTCTTTTTACTTTTATTGGCACTTGCTTTCCACCAACCAAAGTATCAACTTGATTGTACGGTACGCGCTGTGTTGACAAAATTCATTGTAAAGTAGAAAAGTAAAATAGTTAAAAAGTGTCTAAGTGAAATCAAGGTTGAAATAAACCAAAAGTGTCACAAACTGTGTCTAAGATAAAGATTAATGTAAATTTGCGTAAGGATCTTAAAAAAATACTCATACAACTAAAATTGAACTAACTTATGTAAATTTAGCTAATGGATAAAACTCGCCTAAAACTAAAACTACATTGTGGTAACTAAAACTATAAAATTTGCTAAGGCTAAAAGTCACGTAAATTTTACTACTGATGGAATCCTCAAATCTAAACTGAACTTAGTTAAAGTATGTACAATTACCTATAAAATTTGCTAAGTTAAACCTACTAAATCTAAGACTAGTTAAAAGTGGCCTTAACCTAAAACTTTTATTGGTTCTATTACCGTAAAAATTATCTAACGCTCTACAACTTAATACTAAGTACAATCTTCAATAACAAATCTGAATTATAGTAGCAATTACAATTATTCCTTCCTGCCTGAATTGAAACCTACCTACGATTTTAATTACCAGAAGGTTTAAGAAAAGATAAGTTCCGATAACCCTACGCTCACTTATGCCCTATTTCTCTCTTTTATTCGTTTTATATATACTTCCCGAGTATTTATAGTAACTAGGGATGCCATTCGGGACTGGTTTTCGCAAATCCCGGGATTCGGGATTATAAAAAATCAAATCCCGGGATATCGGGATTTTTCGGGATTCGGGATTTTTGAAAATTAAGAGATAAATGCTATTTAAAGATATTTATTTAAAAAAAAGTCTTTAAAAGAAGTTTACAAACGAAGAATTTATATTATTTATTTATATTATTTTCTTATTTAATGACTAATCTAATACAAAATATGACAAAAAAAAGGTACGATTTTAAACAATGTGTTACTTGATTCAATAAAAATATAATTACCATAAAAGCTATATTTGATTCAATTACCTCAGTTCATTCAAGCTAACTAAAAAAAAAAATTAATATTCTAATTGATCAACGCAACATAGAAGTTGATTTATTTGTAAGATTCTATTAAAATTTTATTAAATTAATTAAAATAAATAATTGATATTTGAATTTGAAATTTACTAAAAAAATCAATTTATTTAGTTAACCATTAAAATCTTATTTTAACAAAAACGCATTTTTATAACCTCCACTACTTGCGGTAGGAATTATGTAGTGTATAAAATACATTACTTAATATTGTGAAATCGCTCAATTAATTACCGTATGTTTTATGCCAACTCTCGGAAAACACTTTAATAATCTTAACCCTGTAAAGAGTAAAGTTTAAATTTTGTATTTGGTGCACCAGTGAATTGTTTTGTGGATTTAAAAAACATTTTTTTCTTTAATAAATTTTCTTGTTTAATTATTTTCAGCACTTCTCACGTTAAAATTAAAATTAATAAAATTAAAATAATTAAAAATAATAGCAAAGTGAACTATTTTCTTACGTTTTGATGACAGTATTTACAGAATTAATCAAATAAATATTAAAGATCAATATTGTGTTCCCTTTCCTCTCATTGGGAATGTCATAATAAATTTCTTTTTATAAAAAAAGGTAAAACAACAAAAATTAAGTTAACAATTTCGGGATTAACAAAATTCCGGGATTAAAAAATTTAAATCCCGGGATTCGGGATTTCGGGATTGGCTTCCCTAATAATAACCCGCGTCATTCCCCTCAGGAACATCTCACCAGCGTTGGCATCATCAATATTACTTATTTAGACTAGCAGGTTATTACAGTAATAAACAGCAATGTAGTATCTAAATATAGGGCGTAAATTGTATTCTTGACGATTTTTTAATTTTCGTTTGGGATGCATGATCCCCATGGTAGTGAAAGGGTTAATGTATTTTTTGCCATGCCCACTTGTCTAATCCAGCCTATATTTTGTTGTGTATTGATAACCAAGATGCTTGTACCTAATCTGCAAATTTTCTAGACATACATAAATTTAAATTTAAACCAAGAGTGTGTGCAAAATAATTCAATAAAGTTGTTGCCAAAACTAATCTGGAAGGAGGCGGAAAAGGAAAGATATTTAGTGAAACTCAACCAAAACCTCAACCTGCAAAAGAGACAAGGTAATATTAAAAGTTTGAATGACCTGGTATCCGTTATTAAGAATTCTACAAATTCCCAAAAAACCAGTCAATAACCACAATATAAAATTTAAAAGTAATTGGTTCAATGGTGAATGTGCTAAAGCTAGAAAGCGGTACTTTAAATTGTTAAATGTAGAAAGAGGTTCTAATAACGAACATGATAAAAAAACCTATTTGGAAGCGAAAAGGCGATGTTGTAAAGTGTGTGAAAAGTGCAAAAAAGATTATTACCTAGAGCTGGAGCGAAAAATATATGGAATAAAGAAAGTAGCTAAACAATTAAGAGGACAAAGTTTTCCGGTCGGAATACAAATAAAAGCAGATGATTTTAAGAGTAATTTTGATCAGTTACTAAATCCGGCACAATTATCGCACAATATTCTTTATGCTCCATTATATAATACTGACCGAGAATTAAATTTAGAGATTAATACGCAGGAAATTATCGAAATTCTTAATAAAACAAAAACAAATAAGGCGATACCGTTATTTTCCCAATATTTAAAAAGGGTAATGTTAATGCACCCTACGATTATAGGGGTATTTCATTAATGAATTGTGTGGGTAAGGTGTTAATGGGTATTTTGAACTCAAGAATACAAAAATGTGTAGAGAATAATGAAGTATTTATTGAATATCATGCAGGATTTAAACCAAAATATTCAACAATAATAACGTTTACAATTTAGCTTCTATTGAACATTTAAAGTTAAATGAGAAAAAAAGTGTATGGCTTTTTCGTCGATTTTAAATCGACCTTCGACAGAGTTCCAAGACAACTTTTAATATACAAACTACGACGCACTATTGGTTTATCCTCAAAGATTTTTAATATAACAACACACAAATCTGCGGTTTGGACGGGAAATGAACACGTTTTCTGGTGTAAGGCAAGGATGTCTTTTGTCTCCCTTGTTATTTACAGTTTATTTAAACGACCTAGAAGGAGGCTTAATGATCGGTGAATTAACACCTAAGATGTCGTTCACGAAACTTCTGTCTAGGCGTTATGCGCAATGTAGTGTAAATGCAACCAGGCAAAGTTTTCTCAACAAATCTTCAATGGAATTATCGGCCAAATGGCGTCTATTCGAAGCGATATGTAGATCCATCCAGTCTTATGGAGTACAAGTTTGGGGAGGTACGCAATTTGACCAATTTGACAAACTGCAAAGGTACTTTATTTAAAGAATATTAAAGCTACCTGACCCTTTTTTAATGTATTAAAAATGTAAAATAAAGAGAATTATTATTATATCCCTGCGGGAAATTTGTGTCAATTGGTCCAACAGACAGGTCCTGGGATTTGTGAAAATAGAACAAGTACAAAAAGAAAGGACTCATGACTAGTGAAAGAAGAACCAATTCCTTAACTCGTTTATGAAGAACCAAAAGGTAGAACAAGTAATTATTAACAGTACAGTCTTCAACGGTGCTGTGGCACATATTTTGATACATTCTAAAATTTGGTTCTTGAATTTAATTCTTGGACTTGTTTTATTGAAATAATACTACATTGCATTGAAAAAATACTACATTTTAGTAACTGACACTAAGCACGTTCGTTGAGAATAGATCTGTGACTGTCAATTGACCCCCTCCAATGACAACCCCATGTAAAAGTGATAGGTCTTATTCATATAAAGGTTTAGAACTAGAACCGGTCTCTACCACCAAAGACCTATGACGGGACTACTTTGGTATAAGTTCGCTTCCCTCTAGGGATATAACATAAAAAACAAGAAGGGATTTGTAAACCGAGTAGTCTAAATAGCAAACAATTATGGACTATGTGCGACAATGATGGAAAATTCAGTGCTATGGTACTATTTTCAGTACTTTTCCCTTTCAAAAATACCACGGTACCCCCCATGTCCGTTTAAGTGCTGTTTTCTTGTTATGCTTCTTTTTTTAGAAATTAAGCCATAATATTTTTTTCTAATATTGACAACCAGGGCTGTGAAGTCGTCAACCAAAACAACTAACTCCGGCTCCAACCTCTGAAATTCCAACTCCGACTTCTAATCTAACCTTAATGCTAAATGTATATGAGTGAAATTAATTAAGTAAAAATTTCGAATCAATAGTTTAAATATTGCATCGACAATTTCGAAGTATTATTAGAATATTTTTTTTAATTTTTCATGCCGAAAAGTTTTGGAGTCGGAGTCATTAAATTTTTGTGGGTACTTCAACTCCGAACAAAAACTCCGGTACAAAAACCTTAACACTGACTTTACAACTCCGAATCCACATCCCTTTCAAAAACATTGCCTACACAAATTTTAGTCTTATCAAAAGGTTATGGGAGTACTGCTTGTTGGTATATTTAAATGTCAGATGTCTTCATCAGAAGTTTGCTGCTGAAATTTAGTCAGCTCGGTCAATAATTGGCTGAGATGTGAGCAAAAAAAATGTATACAGCCCAAATATAAATACAAATTTCCCGGTAGTTTTTCCCATTTTTACTATTGAATTTACATATAAAAAAAATGATTGGGTTAAATATATTTTAAAGTTTATTTTCCAAAAAAAAAAATTTTTTTTAAAAGGTACCAAAATGTTGAAAAAAGTACTGTTTTGCTTGGTGGTCAGTACCATCCAATTTATTCAAATTCCTATTACTGATGTGCGACATAAATATATAACTACAATATCCCCACTATATATCGCTTACTTTTAGGATGGGAGTCTAAATTAATTTAAGTTTTTAACGTCAAAATTTACGTATGAATAGTTATTAATAGAATAACGTTTTTTCAACTACTGCGTATTTCGTGCATGGTAACACTTAGTTCATGTCTGATTTGACAGATAATTAGTTTTATCCTTCCGCTGAACGGATATGGTTGTGTATACGCTTGAACAACGATGGAAATATTGCGACATTACTTTGAAAATCATGGTAATGTTGCAGAATGTGTGCGAAAATTGCGTACGGGTTTTGGAAGAAGAGAACCACCGTCAGCTCCGTTTGTTCATTATCTTGTGGAAAAAGTGAAAGAAACTGGCAAAACAGTGCGTACACCCAAGAATATTGCTGCTGTGGCAGAAATTGTGCGTGAAGCGCCATCAACATCAATTCACCGACGTTCTCAACAATTGAACATTTCGGAGACATCATTGAGACGAATTTTGCATAGACCTTGGTATGACGCCATACAAAGCCCAATTGGTTCAGGAGTTGAAGCCAACTGACCATCCAATGCGTTTTCGCTTCGCTAAGTGGGCCTGCGATCGACTTACAGAAGATGCCGATTTGCCAAAAAAATTATCTTTTCAGATGAAGCTCATTTTGATCTTGGCGGGTATGTAAACAAGCAAAATTGTCGCATTTGGGGCACAGAAAACCCACACGCATACATTGAAAAGCCGTTGCACCCAAAACGAGCCACTGTTTGGTGCGGATTTTGGTCCAGAGGCATAATTGGGCCATTTTTCTTCGAAAATGAGCAAGGAGTGGCCGTTACAGTGAATTTCGATCGTTATCGGGCCATGTTGAACGAATTTCTGTTCACACAAATTGAAGAGGAGGATATTGGGAACATTTGGCTTCAACAGGACGGCGCTACGTTCCACACAGCCAAAGCTACACTCGATGTTTTGCACCCTGTTTTTGAAGATCACATTATCAGCCGCAGAGCTGCTGTCGTTTGGCCACCTCGGAGCTGCGATTTGATACCGTTGGACTATTATATGTGGGGTTCCGTCAAAGATAAGTGTTACGCCGACAAGTCAGAAATAAATGACGCTTTAAAGTACAATATTCGTGAAGCCATTGGTGAAATACAGCTGCACACAATCGACAATGGGCTTAAAAATTGGACCGATCGTGTAGGCAACTGCATGGCCAGCCGAGGCAGCCATTTGCATGAAATTATTTTCCATTATTAACCGGAGGGATTGTACTTTCAAATAAAAAAAGAAATTTGAGAAAATATTCAGGAGTTTTTTGTATAGCATTTTCAAAAAAAAAAAGTTATTTGGCAAACCTTGTTTTTAATATACAGCTTAAATTAAGACAAATTTTGAAAATTTTCATTTTCCATTGAGAAATCGCCTAAAAAATACAGCTTTAAAGCACAAACTCCACTAAGTATTTAAATTTATTATAAAAGCGCGTCAAACGATATAATTCAAATTATATAACAAAATGTATATTCTGCTGTTGTTCTGCTTGTGCATAGGTTTGGTTAGATTTTACATTTATATGTTCCCGCATCCGAAATTTTATCACACAGTTTGATTTGGTTTTGAGGTTTGTTTGTGCTGGGATCAGTAAAATTGCGGAAATAAGCATGCAATCTTCTTTGTACAATTTAGTACGAATTTTATTTGTTTCATTACCATTCTTCGTTTTGCAATCTATGTAAAGCAACAACTAGAAAATAAAAACCAACATCAACGAAAGGTATTTTTTATTTAATGTGTCTGAAAAAGAAAACTTGAATTTATTGAAAAATATTTTTGCTTTGCTTCATATAACGAAAGTTGTTTAGATTTGAAGTTTTTTGAGATCTGCTTATGTACTCAACGACTTTTAAAAATTTTTTGTTTACAAAGGTTATTGAAAAAAATATATATATTCCAGTAACAAATTTTGTTTAATCTGCAGAAGCACTTAAGTCCGCTGAACATGCAGCCCTGTTCAAATCGCTATTGCGACAAATAATGCGTTTGTGGGGACACACCTTAACATTTCTATTGAATAACCTGCTGTATTTACTGCAGCCTCACCATCTTGAAGCCACAAGCTCATATAGCTTTCTACCCCTTTCAGACCGTGATTCATCGATTGTGTGGGTAGGTTTCGGTCTCTATATTTTTGCTTCTGTTTGCCCAATGTAAAATAGACCGGCATGCATTAATTATGCGTATTCTTTTATATATTTGCTTCTCACGTTTCTCATCTGTTTGATTGACCGTTACTTGATTTTTTGCGAAATTCTTCAGTCACATTTCAGTTTTAGCAAAATGAGCCGTAGAAGTTAGTTGTGCATTTTATTACAAAAGTGTTAATAGTTTAAAAATAATGAAGTGCACATATTTTAACTAAAAAAATTATAAATTTTAATATCTCAAACTTATTGAAATCGTTTAAAAAAAATATATCAGTTTTAGTTTTGCTTATTTAACCCGAATTCTCCTAGTGTCGTCATATGACGACAAAAACATTGGCAGTTTCAAGTGGCTGGTGCACCGTTATTATTGCATAGAAACAAATAAACCAAAGACAATTGTCTTGTGCGTTAATTGTTTATTCATAAAAAATTTAGTTCAACGTTGTGATTTAAACAGTTCGCGTATGGTAAATTTGGTATTGTGAGAGTTTTTTCAAAAAAATCAAAATTATGAGTTCGGTTGGAAAGTAAGTGTTAAAAACTTAATAAATTTTATAAATGTGCCGTAAAAGTACCATAAAATGAAAACTAATACTAGTTATCAAGATTCCTGCTAAAAAAATTTATTCGAGTTGTAGAAGAAATATAATTTTTTTGGGAATATATTTGGTTGTCGTCAAATGACGACACTATGATACAACGAGTACTATGTGATATAATTTTTTTTTTTTTGTTTTCGTTTTTTATCAGAAAATTTCTAAGCGCCGCTGACATTTTAGATATTTTAGAGGAAGAAAATGGAACAAACGAGTTTTACATCGAACCTCCAGATGTTGACGTTTTGACTGATGAAGACTCAGATGAGGACATTGAAGGAAACATAAATTCTTTGTCTCGTAACCAACTTCTGGAACCTGCTGAAATACGAAGAACCAATGATGAGCTTCCCTTAATCACCGAAGAACAATACATCAAAAGAAAAAAAGTGCATGAAAAAAAACAAAAGGAAACCATTTGGAAACTAGGAGGGAAAACATCTCAAATCCCAGAATTTCAAGCACCTGTTAATAGTTTTGAGGCGCGACCAATCGGGCCTGGGGCAACCGGACGGACTGCCGGGTATCACGGACACTGTGGCCGGTGCTTAGGAAGTCCGATTCCGGGTTGCTGCTGGGCAGGAGTAGGGTCTGCGTTAGGACCATGATAGGAATGATCACGGGCCACTGTTTGATAGGCAGGATGGCGGGGAGGATGGGATCCGAATCATCGGATATGTGCAGGTTGTGTGAGGAGTTAGAGACAGTTGAGCACTTTCTGTGCCACTGTCCCAGGTTGCAGGGCAGCAGGCTGAGGTGGCTGGGCAGTAGATTCCTGAACGAATTAGGGGATGTCTCGGGTTGTGGACTTGAGAATCTGATAGGATTCGTAATGGGGATGGCCTGGCTGCGCGAGAGGAGGCTGGGTGCTGGCCACACGTAGGTCGAATTTGGTTGGTCAGGATTTCTTTCGGGTCTGGTCCGAAACCTCTTTTCTATCCATCTTTCTTTTCTGACTTGTGCTTTCGCTGTTTATTTCACCTACTTTCCTTCTCTACATATCTTTCTCTAATTAAGGCGTCACAATGGACCATACTGGTCTCTGGGTGAAGGTGTGAGGGAGACTTCACACCAGCTTTTCTACCTACCTACCTAATAGTTTTGAGGAAGGCCTGACTGCAGTTCAGTATTTTGAGCTTTTTTTTATGACAAATTGATTGAATTGAAACTGAAGTACAAATAAAAGTTTGAAAACTAAAATCCATATGAACAATTTTGTACCTTTATTTTAATAGCGTCGTCATATGACGACACCCATTTTCTCGAAAACTGGACCCGATATTCCATTTTTCTTTTCAAATACATACTAAAGGTATCCTAGACATGCCGTGAATCAAATATTATAATAATCGGATGATTATTTCATAAACCGGGAGAATACGGGTTAATAATGAAAATCGACCGATATGTACGAAGGATATAAAAATTACAAAACCTAATAATTGATTATATTTTCATATGCTGTAGAGACTACCAGTGGTGTGCTGGAAATCGCAAACGCAAAACGCAAGAATTTGAAAGTGGTTTTAAATAAACTTTAAACCTAATTCTTATAATTTTTGGTTTAAAATCCTGTTTTATAGGGAAATATTTGTTTAATATTTGTCATAAAATTCTTTTATTACAGAAATCTTATTAAAAAACGACGTTTAAAATTCTTGCGTTTTACGTTTGCGATTTCCAGCACACCCCTGTAAATATTCCAAAAATTATAAAAAAATTCCTGGCAGTTTTGCGTCAGGTCTGAAAGGGCTACATCTAACAAAATTTTCTATCATCAACCGATATAAATACAGTGACCATATTTTTAAAACCAAAATGCAGAATTGTTATTGTTAAACGTTTTGATAAAACCAATTTTGTTTTGAATTTTAAGCAAATACACAATACCCATATAAACCAATGTAAGATGATTATCAAGCCGAGATTTCTTAAAAAAAAATCTTGAAACCTGATATTTGAAAATTATTACCCAGCAATTATTTTACAAAATGTTTCATGTGTAGTATTTCAAAATTCTGTTTCAAACTTTTTTTAGAAATCGAATATCTCAGTATTTTTACAAATTTGAAAATAATTAATTTAGTAAGTTTCAAAAATAGTGTATTTGCACTTGCAGTGCTCCTTAAAATACTTTGCTAACTTACTTCTAAAGAAAAAAGAGAAAAATTCAACATGTTACATTGCGAATGTATGCATTTAGCAATTCTATTAAATAGAGTACAAATACAGAATATTTAATCAAATGCCGAACAATTTAAGGTTTTTACTAAAAACCAACCTACACAGGAAAATCTCTTAAATACATCTCTGTTATGTATAACTCAGAACGGATGGCAACCGTAGACATGTACTACCACTAACAGAGATTAGAACACTGTTGCTATTTTAAAAACATGTGTACCAAAAAGTACACTTAGTTGGAGATCGATTATTCGACTTAACGCAGTTTTCGAATATTTCGAATGGCTACTATTTTAAAAACCCGGTTTTAGGTTAAGCATTTTAAAAATAACCGGTTTTATTTAAAATACATAAAAATACAAAAATCAAATTAGCTTTTATAATAAAAAGTTAATTTGTATATAAACAAAACAATTCAAGATGGTAAGGAACCAACAAATAGTTTTTGACGATGGAATCCAAAAAAACGAGACCAGTAAATTGACCAAACTTCAGCTTTATTTTTTATAATTTCTATTAATTTACTAAACTTTATTCCTAAGATCATAATTGTATAATGTAACTTAGAAACTGTTTAAAAATGTTTGCACTTACCAAACGTTTTGCAAAAGCAAATAATTCTTTAAAAAAATCTAGTGGCCACTTCTAGGATTTCAAATATTTGATAGGTGTGAATATAGTTTTAGAATTTTTCAAAAACTTTTTTTGTAAAAAATTATTGGAATTCAATAAATTTATTATTTGAGATATTCTTAAAAATGTATTTTAAATGAGTATTAATTTGCTGGTGGTGGCTAATCATGTCCATATGAATCAGTAGACTTCAACCATATTTTTTTAAAGTTGCAAACAAAACCTCTTAGCCATGATTATTTATTTCAAATAATTTCGTTTTAGCATTATAGAAACGAACATGCTTTTTTTGTATGAAATATCTGCCAATTCGTCGATCAAAATTAAAAACTTTCCATGACATTGTTTGATGCCTTCAATTTTGTTTTAAGTTCTTGGTGTTTTAAAAAATAAAACTGATGAATTTTCCAGATCGTTGATTCCGCCGATATGTTGTAGTTTTAAGCATGAACATATGCTTGAACTACTTAAAAGTTTTTTTTTTTTTTAATTCCCTATGCTAATCCCCACGAAGCTTTACGCTTGTCTGCAGGAAAGAAACCAGAGTCTCTGGCGGGAATCGAACCCGCGACTTCGGGGTGGATAGACTAGCTCACTACTAGCTAGCCTACCGGGGCACTCCTTTTTGACAGCAAATTGTAGTAAAGTATTATTTGCAGTCTCTTAAGAACTACTTGGAACTGTTTTTTTACATGGCATATATTTATGTCAAGCAAGCTTTGGACTAATTAAAGGTGACAAATAAGTCGTGTTTCAAGGACCTTAGCAACTAATCATTTTAGGGCCCTTTCAGAGCCATTCTCTTTTAAATCGGCTCGAAATATCACCACTTTATAAAACTATAATTTTGTTTTGTCATTCTTCATTAAAATATTAAGTTTTCCCAATATTATATTAGAAAAATACTTAAATTACGGTTACATTTACAACAAAAGTAAGAAAAACGTATAAAAATTACACATTACAAAAATAACCAGTTTATTTTACCAAAATAACCGATATATTCGATATTTGAAAAATGGAGATTTTAAAATATACGACTTGGGCAAAACTTAAATAACTGGTTAAAACCGGTTAATTAAATTAATTTAAAAATTAAGAGAAATCTATTTAAGAGATTTCCGTAACTCTGGTTGGTCAATTTATTACAAGTTTTTGTCCTGTTTTTTTAAGCGCCCACAATGAATCGATCTTGTCGTAATAATTCTGTGGAAAAAAAATTACTTACTCGACTTAAAGAAAATTTGAGTTTAAAAGTACTCATCGACACAGTTTCAAATTTTTTTTACGATTTTATTTCGGAAGTTTTGGTAAATTACTTTTTGCAAATTTGAGTTCAATTTTCGGCCTGTGACGTCAGGAAAATTTGGGAATAACAACTTATTTGAATTAAAGTCTACACTTTTTACAAATATTTTACATTTATAACCAAACCATTTATTCCAAATTTGTAAATTGTAGCTGTTGCCTTTCTCTAGATATACAAATATCTAGTTTGCGCCACGCCCCCTTCTTTAATCCTGCATATTTCTTACAGATGCTGTCTATATATTGATAACTAGTCTAATTGTACAAAATTTACACCTACCATTCTGCAAATATACTGGATTATATTTTGTGCAACGCCCAATTTTTTAATCACGCCCATTTTTGGCTGATATTGATTACCAAGCTTTGTGTACTAACTTTGGAAACTTTAGCTGTTACCGTTCTCAAGATATACTGAATTCTCTTTTGCCTTTGAATCGTACTCCCAACTCCTTTTTGACAGCTGGTTTGTATTATTAATCCAGCTTTGTGTACCAAATTAGGACAATTTTTCTCATACCGTTCTTTAGAAATATGTGAATCGCATTTTTTTTGGCGAATGTTGTGTATTAATAACCAAGATTATTGTACCTAATTTGAAAACTTTGGCTCTTGACGTTCTCCAGATATGCATGATGTCTTTGTATGGGAGATCCCACGCCCTCCATTCTAATCCCGCCCAAAATTTTTTCAGTTCTGTATTGATAACCAAGATGCTTGTACCAAATTTGGAAACTTTAGCTCTTTCCGTTCTCAAAATATACAAAAATTTGTATTGCCTTTGTTTGGGAAGTGCTATGCCCACCTTAAATTTCAAAAAAAAAAAACCAATAGATCCATCCAGACCATCAGTTGTATACTGTAAAAGTTTCATAAATATCGGTCCAGCGGTTTAGAAGGCTAAAAAGTACAAGTGTTAAATCGTTTTAATTTAAAACAATTTTCTAAACTTGTTCCTTTTTATCATTCGCAATCTGCTTGAGAATATAAACGACAACAATTTAACACCAAATGTTTCGATGTCCATTACGAAAAAAGGCTGGAAAATAGAACAAGGTCTACTTAAACGAACTCTTTTCATATAAATATTAATATAGTTTGACCCTATTTTTTACAATCTAAAAAATCTTTCCCATTCGAAAGTTTAATTTTAAAATTTGTATCCTTATTTTTTTTTTAATTATAATAATCTCTGATTGAAAAGGAATTTTTCATTAGAATGAACCCTTTAAATTAAGTTTTATACATCGTTGTTTATGCTTATTTTGAAAAAAAAAATAGTTTTCCTTTGATATGAAAACTGGGGGGCAATAACAACACAAGTCAGCTCAGAATGACCCCTTCAGTGTGTATTAAATCATACGAAATACTTTTTTGCTAACACAAAGCGTAACGCCAGCAATCTTAAAACAAACAAATAAAAAGTATAAAAGAAAAGATTCTATAATGCAGAAAAAGTTGTTCCAGCAGTAGAATTCTATTAACAACAATATGCCATACACATGCATGCAAAACGGTAAAGTGTATGTGTTTTATTAAAAATTAAAAAAAAAACCCAAAATAAAGCATAAAAACAAAAGAAAATATCGCTAAAGGAAGCCTGGGTGCAAGTTTCTCCAAGTCACCAGTTTTGTCGACTATTTTGGTGACATTGTCAATGCAGTAAAATTAATGTCTTCCTATGTTAGTGGTATATCCCAAGCGACTTACCACGGCTCAGATGTATCAAACACTTGCATGCTAAGGAGGGGGGTACCATAGGGATCAATACTTAGTCCTCTTCATTACTTGAAATATTCGAATGACCTACCATTCTAATAAAAGTTTTGCAAACTACAAACGTACGCTGACAGCTGTGCAGCTTTACATAAGTTGCAACAACAAATTAAACCATGATCTAAATAATATTAACAATTGGGCCTCCAATAACGGTCTTTGTTTAAATGCAAAGAAATCGAAATCCCGCCGATCCAAATAAACAACAAAAAACTTGAAATAGTCAAGACAGCAAAAAATCTATGCGTAATTTTTAGCTCTGAGCTCAATTGGTCTATTCATATCAATTAAAAATGTGGTGTTACACACGCAATGTTAAGGAATCTTTGGAGGACAAAATATTTCACTCCTCTCAAAGTTAGAATGCTAATTGCTAAAACGTGCCTCCTACCAAAACTTTTGTATACCTACGAACTCTTTTCAAACTGTGACTCAGTAAGCGAATAAAATGCTAGATATGTTTGTGCCACATATGTATAACATTAACTCTACAGTTCTGTAATATAACACACCGTTCTTGTTGTACTGTCTTATCTAAAAAAGAACTAATTTTATTTTATTTATATAATATCTTTAGCTTTTCTAAAATCTTTGGATGAAGTGTCCTGACGATCTGGCCAAATGCGCATAGGAATAGCTTTACAATAACAATATATTTCAGTTTCTCAATAGTATAAAATGGGACTTTAGCACATTTAAAAGAAACCTTGTTAATTAATTTTTGAATCCCAAGTAAAACTTTGACAAATTCAACTCAATTCAATATGTCCCGAATGTTATTTAAATATCGGCTTAAATCGATTTTGGAGAGAGGGTTTTATGGTACCTAAGAACAATTCTACCAGTGCCATGTAGTGTAGTAGCTATTATAAAAGTTATTGTCGGACTATCCCGTGGTCAGTCAACAATAAAATTATTTACAAACAAGTTCGAGTGCTTTATTCGACTGTGCCAAATCTTTGATACCCTCCACCGACAGTTCGAATATTTCAGGAGTGGGATCTCTATGTTTTCTATTTATTATTAAATTATCATTATAAAAACAGACGTCAGCATTAAAATTGGTTGCAGTTTAGACCCATATTAAATTAGTGTCCGACCATCAGGAAGGTGTATGCTATTCATAGCAATTTTAGCTAAATTGAGCCGAACTTAAATGATTTACAGGAGGGGAATTTATATTGGAGCCATGGTAAGCTATGAACCCAAATTCTGCAGAGTGAGATCTGCTATTAAAAAACATACATTTCAATGCAGTGGTGAAATAAGTTTTAGCGTTTACAGTGAATTTCAGAAGGCTGCTAAATATGGAATCAAAGGTAAATTATGGACCGTATATTAGAAATTTGCATGACATTTTTTCTGGTCATTTGAAACTAATGGCGATTTATTTTGTGAGCAAACTATGTTACAGTATATACATGTAATATTTTCCAATGTTACCTATAGACACTGTAAGTGTTACATGTTGTGCAATTTCAATAGGACGCAAATAGCTGCTTTAATTTACAACTATTACACTTTCATCATTAATGTACTTCATGAGCGATTTTTAAAGCTTTTTCAGCGGTTTCTGCACGCTATTACGATTTGGAAATAAATATTCACGTCACTAATGGCTTAGAAATACTAAAACGGTTATAATATAAATAGACTTTTTTGATATTAATATGTAAATATTTTTATATTTTGTATATCTAATATGTATTTTCTTCGACCTTTATTATTTTAATAAATAAATTAAATATTTGAGCATAAGGTCTTATTTTTTATATAAAAAATTATTTTTTATATAAAAAATAAAGGCTCAGTTAGTCTTTACTTTCTGTTTCTGTTGCCTGTCACTTACAATTACTTAACAAGTTTTTAATATTACAGATTGGACCGTAACAGAACAGAAAAACTAATCAATTTCCCAGGTTTTTTAATAACAAAAACAAATCAGCTGATTCGTAACAGAACAAAGAAGTAAAGACTAACTGAGCCTTTAGACCTTAAGCTCAAATATTTAATATATATATTTTTATATTTTGTTTCAAAACAATTTTTTTTAGAAAATTATGCGCGGTATGAATTATGGCAAACAAAATAAAACATTGGTTGTACTGTAGTGTGTTTGACAGGTCGTCGTTACCATACCTTCTGTCTGTAACACGAGCTTCACACTGTGTGAAGCAACAATGTCCACAAACACCAAACTCATCAGTGAGAATTTGCAACGATGCATATTCTCACTGATTTAAATGTGTAGAATAAGCAAAATTGTTTATGAAAAATTAGTTGGTAGTGTTTAAGAATTTATAATAAAGAAAAAATATAATGGAAAAGTCAAACCGGACCGTCCCATAAGTGGCTGCCCCGCAAGCTAATAACTAAAATTATAATAAATAAAAAGGAATAATATTAAAACAAAAAAGCTAAGGTGTTTGTGTCATTATTAGCAAGAAAATAAGAAATATTTGATTTTTTTATTACAGTTCAAACAAAGCAGTAGATACCAAAGTTGTAAAACAGGGCAGTATGAACACCTTAAGTTAAAGTAAGGGTTAATTATGCAACATGTTTTATGTTGTAAATTCCTTCCTTCACTAAAAATAATTTTATGAAAATCAAATTTAATGAACCTAATTTTTTTTATGTTTAATCTTATAAATGGTAGTACACATTCCGAATTTTTATTGAGTAACGTTACTTTTAATATTCCTCAACGTTCACTTCGTTTTTTCAACCCTCTATATGTCAGGACATGCCGAACAAACTTTGCGATGTCAGATCCAATAAGAAAATTATGCAGCTGTTTCAATGAAATGTATAACTTTATCGACTATTCTCTGAACATAAATATCATAAAAAGCAATATCATATTATATTTAAATCAATAATGTTTATACTAATTGTTCTTTCTTTGCTTAAAAAAAAAAATAAATTATTATGTTAATACATTAAGATAGTCTGTAAGGAATTTGTCCATAGACTTAAATTAAATAAAATAAAATAAAAATATTCAAAACTTCAATAAAAAACCAACAGTTCAATGAAAAATCACAATTTGTTTAATTTAATTTAATAAAACTTTGTTTGAAACGTTTTTTTTATTTATGCTGAAGTGTTTAAGATTTTTAGAATAAAGATATATTCACATGGTTGCTTGAATAATATAAACAAACAGGTTGTATTGCAAGTTCTGCGATAAATTAATAGTTGAATATTTAATAGTTAAAGCTTTAAGTCTAAAAGCCTAAAGACTTATTAGATTTTTTTTAAACATTTAACACTAAAATGTTAGTAAAATAACTTATTTTTAAAAATAAAATACCGTGTTTGATAATTTTTTGTAGACTTTTGCTACATACATACAACGTAATACAAATTTTTAATTTTCTTCAATCTGGCCAAGATAGAAACGATGTAGATAGCCTTTCATATTTTTAGGTATGTTAAAGTAAAGCTCATAAATCATTTAGTAACACCCTTAAATACATGCATTTATACTAATAATATTGTTACACATACTCTTTAAAAAAAATTATAACAGTTTAGCAGTTTTAACACCAGACTTATTGTTTGCACGAAAAAGCTCATTCAGAAAGCCAAACATTTTTAACTCTAACAGTTCTGATACAAACAATTTGTTCATGGTTGCAGCATTTATAAGCAGAAAAGAGAAAGTCATACTAAAACTGCATGTTCACAGAACTCTGTAAAGATATGTATGCACATACATTAATAAGGGAGAAAGTAGCTATAGCGGTCATGCGCGTTTTCTTAAAACCGGCAAATATTAAACTTTTTGTTAACATTCAGATAAAAGTAAAGAGCATTTTCCTAGCTTAAATGTTAAAATTTTTAAATGGCAAATACAAAATATTGTTTTAAAGATAACAAAAGTATTGTTAGACATGACAGAAAATAAAGATAATTATAATTTAATAAAGTGTTACAAAAACAAAAGGAAAATTTTACTAACTAAACGTTTGTTAAATTTAGTAATCGTCAATGAATACGGAGAATTTTTTTCCCAAACTTATTTTATATTAAAAATTTGAGTATAAAAATTCAAAAATAAAAATTCATTTGATCAACATCGCCAAAGGAGACCAAAATAAGCCCACATATCGTGACGTGAGAACCAGAGGGTTCTATCTGGCATTTTTTCACTTTTGCGTTTTTTGATTGGAATTTATTCTTTGTAATGGTTTTTATCTTTTAATGAAACCCTTTTTGTATTTTCACTTATAATTTTAGTAATAATAACAGAGCCATTTAGTTCTATATGAAAAAAAGTGGACGCACTTAGTTCCAAAAGGTTCTATCTGCAATAAATTTCAATGGTGTTCCAAAAATATAATAAATTGATTGAGTTAGTTTTTCTAAAAATTTAAAAATGTTAAATAACAACTAAATATATAATATGGCTGTGAAGGAAACCATATTATCAGAGAAATTGAATGAAAAATATGAACGCCATGTGGTTGAAAAATCGTTTATGAGAACAGAAAGAGAATCAGATAGAGATAGAGAAGACTTTGACTATATGCTTTGATCTCCAAAACGTTATATCATTACCAAGAGGAAATGTAAGTTGTTTTTACTATAACCGTAAATTAAACGTTTACAACCTAACTGCCCATGCTTCAGACGGAAATGTTAAAAATGGTTACTGTGCAGTTTACCATGAGGGATTGTGTGGTCGAACAGGAAACGATATAGCCAGTGCTTTAGTAAAGATTCTCTCTAAAAAATGTTTGGACTACTCAAATGCGACTGATTTAATTTTATGGAGTGACAGCTGCGTGCCGCAAAATAGAAATTCTGTAATTTCCTTTGCCATTTCATCGTTTCTTGTAAACAACTCATTTGTTCAGACTATAACTTTAAAATATTCTACCCCCGGCCATTCATGCATTCAAGAAGTCGACAATATCCATTCAAACATTATAAAAAAAACTTAAATGGACAGAAGTTTGGTCACCTGTGTCTTTGTTACGAGTTTTACTGGTAGCCAACAGAAAACAACCTTACTGTATCATAGAGATGAGCACCATTGACATTTTTGATTTTTAATCGCCAGCAAAAACATTAAGCTACAGTTATATACCATTTACCAAAGTTTCTCAGCTTATTTTAAAGAGATGTGACATATTCGATGTAGGTTATACATCCAAAGAATGGGAAAATGTTTCAATACAAAAAAAAAAAGGCACACGCCACACTTCGAATCCTACATTTCCAGCTGTAAACAAATCAAAATGTGTGCCAAAACTTACTAAAGACAAAGAAAATGATTTTAAGATTATGTTTAAGTGGATGCCTTCCATAGACGTAGATTTTTTTAACACACTTTTTAATTAGATAAACTCATTTGAAAAAAAAATTTTAATTTTTAAGAACCAGAAGGTTCTATGTGCAGGGTCACATTAAAGAATATTAATTTTTTTTGTTTTTTTTTCTTTTTTTTTCACATGTTCTTTTATATTGCATTAAGGAAATGAATAATTCTTATGTAACTTATATTTATTTTAAAATTTTTTAAAAAAATTATGTATGAAAGTTTCTATCTGAAATCTGTAATTAAAAAAGTTAATTTTTCTTGTGTTTTATTTTAACTTTTGATGAAACAAATTTTATATTCCAATAAATAACTGAACTAGTTTCTGATTTCTTGTGTTCTCTTCTTCATATTTATTATTTAAATAGTATAGAAATAACTCCGAACTTTAAAAATGCTCTCCTGAACATTTTTGAAAAAGCCAGATAGAACCCTCTGGTTCGCACGTCGCGATATGTACCCTTGATCACTTTGAAATTACAAAAAACTTATGATCAATTACACAAGGGAACAACATTTATCTTTTTTTGTGTTGATTGTAAGTTTGATGCAATTTTCTCTGATTTCAAATCTTATCGCTGTTTTTCTCCATCAGCTCGCATTTTTAGTCTACAGGTATTAATCGTATTTTTGGCTTTTTTCCAAAAACTTAAAGTTCAAAAAATCGGACCTGTACACTTCATTTAGCGATTTTCAAAAAAAAAAAATTTTTTATTTTAAAAAATCATAAAAATCCAAAACGGGAAAATATTAAAGGCCCGTTTTAAAAACTTACGGTATTAAATCCTCCGTGGCAAATCATATGCAGCCTGATTCATGTATATTGAAAGAATACTTTCGGTGAGCTTCAGTAGCGGGAAGTAATACCCTGAAAAATCCACTAAAGGGCTGATTTTTTACCACTTTAGGGAGAATTCGACCTGAGAGACGACTATTCCTATGTATTGTTTTTACTCAACAGCAACTGCTGGCATTTTCAAAAGCAGTGTATGTAGATGATGTTTACTTTGTTTGAAAACTAACCTTTTTGCAGGAAATTCGATAGAGAGTGTTTTCTTATATGGCGCAGAATGAGCTATATGGTTTAGATGGTTTATAACTATTTTATTTATGCGATTATTATAATTTTTTTTTTTAAATACAGCATATTATTGGGGAATTTTATGCAACTAGCTTTAAGTGATGTCTATTTTCTTCAAAATTCTCTGCAGCCACCGCCATAGTTGTGTCGAACGCCTCCTTGTTAATGGAATATGCTGCACGCTCTCCCGTACACGTTCAATATTTTGACCAGTGTGCACGGTAGATGTTCTTTGGGCACCAGGAAGGGTTCTTACAGACCCATGTTGACGAAAATTTCCAATCAAATGATTTATTGCTGACGCTGTGGGTGCAATGCGCACATTAAAATGACGACGATATGCACGCTGAGTCAACACAATAGACCGTTGATTTGAAAAATAAAATTCACTTATTTTTGTACGTTGTTCGATCGTGTAATGATTCATAATTAATTCCCCAAGTTTCCTTCACAAAATGCTGAATTTAAAACACAGAAGGAATAATAATTAAAAAGGTTATAGAGAATTCAAACCATATAGCTCATTCTGGGCCACCCTGTAGCTGAGGATATATAAAAACGTCGTTCCATTATAAACATAAACTGAGAAAGTTTTAAGAGTTAGAATGACTTGAAGAAGATTAAGTTACGACGATTTATATGGCGATACGATTATATCAATAAACTAAATGCTAATAAGATTAATTTTTGACTACAGGCGTTATATGGAAGCAAAAACTAATTTTTTCTATTTAGAGATTTACACAATGTAAAATCCTTTTTAAAAGTCATAGACCATTATTAATAATCGGTCTCTAAAATTTTGAATTTATAGTCGAAATATAAAGCGACCTTAACTTATTTTACACCACTTGCCTTGAGTTAAAAATGAATAAACATTACGAGTATCTATGAAATATTAAATTATAAAATATTAACAAACTATGAAACATTAGGGAAAAAGTTGCCCCTTAAATTAAGTCCGGTGAATTTTGATAACCCAACTTTAGCGTTAAGTTTCATTCATTTATTTTAATCATGTATCTTTTATTTAAAAATAAAAGTTCTATGCCTTTTAAAAAACAACTCTTATGAAATAAAACAACATGCAACATTAGCAAAAAATTTCCATACATATAAAGTTGCAACAAGAATATTTACAAACTTACGTTTTTTACAGCTGAGTTTACTTACTTAAACGCCTTAACTTTCAGTAGTTTTTCTATAGACTTATGTCTTAAAAGAGTAAAATGAGTTTTATACAGGGTGGCCCATAATTACCGAAGGGGTTTGAATTGCTTATAACTTTTTTTTATTATAATTTTTTTTCTTTCCTTTTCAGTATTTTGTAAAGAAGACTTGGGGAATTGAAAATAGAGCAGTACTACATTGAACAACGTGCCCAAATTGTTGAGCTTTTTTAAATCATAATTTTATTTATAATTTAATTATGAGCGACGAAGCCCATCCATCGTTAATTAGCAAAACTGCAGGATATGGGCTACGGAAAATCCGAGAGTAGTTCAACAGCGAAAATAACACCCACCTAAGTATATGGTTTGGTGCGGTGTTTCATCGCAAAGAAAAATTGGTCCTTTTTTGAAAATGTATACGGGGGTTATGGAAAATGTGTTGGAAAGAGCACGAACTTGCGAAGCAGAAAATGGCCACCACTTGCGAGATATAAATTTTCATAACTAAACTAAAAATATTCCCCATTTATATACTGTATTAAAAAAAATAAATAATTATTTCTTAAATAAGAAGTTATAACAAATTCAAACCCCTTCGTTAATTTTGGGCCACCCTGCATATGTGAAGTTACTTTAAACATCTCTTATACTGTAACATATCGGGAGAATTTTGCATCCGACATATTTTTCATTTCGCATCATGCTTATAGTAAAATAAAAGAAGTGTTTTTTTTTCAAGCAACAAATAACAGCATCAACAAGCCAAACTAATGTAATAGCAACATCAACAGCAACAGCAACAACAACAACATGGAAATATTCAACACTTATAATATTGAACACAAAAACGAAGTTTTTCAACACAAATCTAACATTTACAAACGTTGTAATTGGCAAGTGTCAGTCGTTAACTTTCGTTAAGGCAGCTATCACTATTGTCCACGCGAAAGCACATTTAACATAAGAAAAGACGTATTCATGAAATTTTCTGTTTGCTTCACATTGCTGTATGAAATCGTGTTGTTGCAATTCTAATTTCACCTAACCTTAACTGACCTACATACAAGGCAGTGAAATTACTCACAAAAATGATTTAAATTATTCATAATAAAGAAAATATTAAAGAGAATAAAAGAAGTGTAATTTAAGAACACTTGAAAAAGAAAAAGGCATTTAAAGAAAAATAAAAAAAATGCCACATTTTGAGTACCACAAAAATTATGAAAGATGATTAAGTAGAAATGAGTTGTTGATAATAAAAAAACATAAAATTTAAACATAAAATATAAATAAAATCTACAAAATATAAAAAATCTTCTTCAAACTTAGAAATTTTAAATTTTTTTAAGGCTTGTAAATTCATGACCATAAATATTTCTATTTGTTTTTTTTAAACATAAACAAATAAACTTCTTCTAATCTTTTTTATTATGCTTCTGGGGAAAAACATGTATTAAATCTTCAGCAAAGAACTGTAAAGATAAAAACTTTTATTCAATTTAAAGGATAAAATCATACGAAAACGTTTAACTTAACGTTTTAGTACTATTTTGTGGAGAATTTCCATTTAAATAATAGTTCAAAATGTTGGTAATAAACTGTAAAATAAATAACATTAACCTTACCAATATCCTCCCGGGTGACCATGTATTTTTATTCCTGAAAAACTTACTAAAATTGGCTTTAATTAAAAAAGTTCACTCTCTGAACAGATTGTTAAGTTTTTAAAAGAAACTGAGAAAAAAATGTGCATGACAAACACTTGTTCATCGCATATAATCAAATATGCAGCCTTTGTTAAGGCTAAGGTTAAGCTTGAGGAAATATAATATATTTTTGTCCTTTAGTTTATAAAACATAAAATTGTTCCTCCATCATCAGCTAATGTGCTTGATTTCCATTAAGCATGGATACTAGACCGGACTTAATTTTTTTTTTTTGCAAAAAAAGTGTACCGCCCCCTCAAATTGTCCCTTTTTACGCCAATAGTGAAATTCCAAAATCTTAGACTGATTGCCCTAGGTAAAGGCGTGGCACATGCCCACTAAAGTGGCTAAAACGTCCATATAAACCAGTTTTAGCCACTTTAGTGGGCATGTGCCTCGCCTTAACCTAGGGCAATCAGTCTAAGATTTTGGAATTTCACTAAATGGTCTTCTCTTTTCCCTTCTCTCCTAAATACTCAAGACTTGACGAGTCAAACTTGACGTGTGTGAACCAGCACTAAGTATTTTATGCCCGTCAACGGTGTACATATAACTTTTAAGTCTGCAATTTATCAACGGGACATGCCATGATGTATGTGTGGAATTAAAGCCAAGCTTCACGTGGCTGCCAAGAAATTAGTTCATGCCTGTTGAAATTCATTAACTCTGCCTCAGAATGTGACTCACATTACAGCTTATAGCGACAACTGTGGTGGCCAGAATAGGAGTCACTACGTTGTTAAGTTTTGGTTGTTTGTTTTTATTTTTATATACCTCAACATTAAAATAAGCTTGTGACAAATTCAAGCAAAAATGTACAGTATTATTAATGCAATATGAGGACTTAATAACTCTAGAGCCCATCCAAAGACGTTTTAGAAATAGTGTACCGGGCATACGAAAAATGCAATGGTTACACTTTGAGAAGGATGATGAAATGAATAAGCAAGAAAACTTCACCACAGTAAGCATGAAAGCACGAAATGTTGGCCGAGCCGTGCAGTTACTCCCACAACTTCCTCCAAAAAACTCAATGAACCAATAAAGTTTGAGAAATTAAAGAGCCTACAGGATCTTCTTTGGTATATACATACCTCCAATTTACAATGAATGGTTTAAAGCACTACCTCACGAAGGAATGAAAGAAATTCCGGAACGAATTGAAAGTGAGGATAAAGATGAGCTTGATGATGTAATAGAATCTGATTATGAAGATTAAAAAATGTCAAAAAAAACCATAAATAAAATGTTAATTAAAAAAATTTACAAAAAGTTAAAGCGCAAGGGGTATACGCGCGACTTTCCTTACTTCAAAGGTAAATTTTGGGTATTTGAATATGCAAAACCCGGTATTTTGAAACCTTGTAAGATTAAAAGATGTCTCAGGATCGCTATTAATCAAAAAGTAATAATTTAGTAAGTAATCTTACAGTTTTATTGCAATTTAACTTTAACTGCTTTTTCTCATTTTTTAACAAAAGTCACTTGAACCCCTTGTGCTTTAAGCCCCTCATATGTGTATCTTATCTTATTTGGTGGCAAACAGTTTTGCGCTAACATTAGTGTTCTTAAATTATATATATTTTATAATTCTATTAATAAATTTTTTACTTTAGCTTGTTAATAATGACTACCTAAATATGCTGTTACATCCATAAACATAAAAATACATGTACAAACATAAAGCTTAATACATATAAATATACATATATGTATGTATAATATACATTGTATATATCATGATTGTTGCTACAGGAACATGTGGCTTCGTAGTGTGTTTTGCTATCAAAGCTTATAAAAAAATTTAACCAACTACATGAAGGTTTAATGGCAAAAACTCTACTGAATAAAGGTGCAGTAATAATAGATTTATGGCTTAAGCGTAATAGCCACAACGTTTTACCCTTTACATGACCAGTTATTTAAATGGATAATATGGTTGTTGGAGTCAACAATTCAGACTAACCGTGTCAAAATTTTGTTATAAAATAGCAGCATACAAGTTATTTTTGCCAAACTTTATCTAATTAAGGCTGTTTAATACTATCACACAAGTCTTACGTATATTGACGAAAATGCATCTCTGATCTAATTTTTGTTTGAACATTTTTAAAAACCAATAACAACTTATCATGACATGGTTGTATTTTCCTCAAAATACATAAGACTTGTGTGATAGTATAAAATAGCATCTAATAACGTCATAAGAAATTTAATGGCCAATTTCACCAATTTATTTAAATATCAATTTATATTTAAAATTCGTGTTTCATGTCAAATAAAAACTATAGTAAAATATAAATTGATATTTAAATAGAATTGGTGAAATTGGACATAAGCTTGTAATAAACTTGTGTGTGCTAAAGTAAGAAAAACACCAACACAAAGGATTTTTTTTTTATGGGGAAAAAGTAAAATTTTGGATTAAGTAATTCGCAGCATTTTGCTGCTATGAGTAAGTTTCATCAAATAACCTATTTAGTTTCGAAGTGTACATTGCACATGTGATTAAGAGTCGGATGAATTGACAGGCGAACATTGTTAGATAGTTTAACCCTTTGACGACCAAAGTTAAGCCGCTTGTAAATTTAATTTTTTTTTTTGGGATTCATGTTTTTGGACGTATTTTATTAAAAAAAAAAATTTTAAAAATTTTCCCCTTATTGAAAAAAAGCATGGGACATATATGTCCCATTGGTCGGTTAGTGTAAAAAGGCTGAAATTGGTTTTGCACTGAACAAAGTGAAACAAACTGAACAAAGCGAAAAATATTCTTACGCTCTTGCAATTTTTCGTTGTTTGGACAGCAACGAAAGCAATCGAGCACGCATGATGAAAAAACCAAGGGATAATTACGTCCCACCAGCATATGTAGACCCAAACTATGAATATGAAAAGGTTAACACCTACCAAATCTAAGTTTGCAATTTTGTTTGTGATTTTGCCACTGTAATAGACATGATCATTCAACAATCAAAGACTTATTGTGAACAACAGGGTACCGTGTATTTGATAAATGAAGATGAATTGAAGGCGTTTTTTGGGATTACCCTTGTAATGTCTATACACCGATTGCCAGAAACCAGACTTTTTTGATCAGCATTACCAATATATTCCTTTCTCGTTTATGTTTTGAAGAAATTCATTCCAACTTGCATTTTGCAAACAACGATGGACAGCCAACCCGTGGCGACCCATCGTACGATCGAGCATATAAAATACATCCTGTTTTGAACCATTTTAATGTGGCATTCGGGGATGCTATGAGCGAAAGTCAACGCCAGTCAATGGATGAGCACATGGTAAAATTTAAAGGTCGAAATATAATGAAGGAATATATGAAAGATAAGCCAATATCTTGGGGGTTCAAATTATGGTGACGTTGTTATGCCAGCACTGGATATTTACATAAAATTGATATTTACACAGGAACAAAAACAAATGAAGGACGTTTTATTGGTGAGTCTATTGCCTTGAATATGGCATTGGGCTCTATTTTGATAGTTTTTTTTCAATAGTCCACAAACTTAAAGTTAATGGTATTCGAGCATGTGGCACTCAACGACGTAATCGTGCACAAACTCCAAAATTCGACGCCGACCAAACATTTAAACGTGGCGATTTCATATCTGTCGAATCTGAAGGAGTAACAATTGTTAAATGGATGGATAATCGAACAGTTCATATGGGTTCTAATTTCATAAATCCGAATGATAAAATAACAGTCAAAAGGCGTCAAACTGGTTCAGCGGAGATATTCATAGTAAAATGTCCTGAAATTATATCTCAATATAATAAAGGAATGGGAGGCGTAGATCTTATGGATCAAAGAAAGCTAATATGTTTAGCAAAAATATGCATATACAGTATACAAATATAATTTATTTACTAAGAAACGCTTTCGTTTCAGTCATATTATGAACACAGACGAAAGTCGAAGATTAAATTCTACCTTCGTTTTTTTTCGATTTAATTGATTTAGGAGTTCTAAATTCCTACATTGTTTACAACAAATTATCTACGAACAAATCATCTCCATTTTCAATTTCCCTCCTGCAATTTCGTGCACAGCTCGCCACACAGATGATAAATTCTTTCTCTAGTCGTAAAGATGAAACTAGCTCAACGTCATGAGCTGGATCCAAACGAGCAAGACTGACCACAGCCAATATTCCATTATCTGGTCACTATCTCGCCAGAATGGATAACGGCGTGCGGAAGCGATGTATTCTTTGCACCAAAAATGGCATAGACAATCGAAAAAAATGTGCTTGTGAGAGGAAAAAAACCAAATGGGACTTATATGTGCCATTGGTCGTCAAATGGTTAAGAAAGTGAATCGGAGTCAATTTGTATGCCAAAATATGGACTTCTACCTACATAATTACAAGACCATAATCCCAAAGGAAAATTTTTAATAAGACTTTAATATATAAGAGACAGATTGAAAATAATCACGACTATTATTACCCGACATAATTTTCTGTTTATTAGTATTAAATAATCAGTGTGATGGTCAGTGTTTTACAGCCAATTCATTCTTGTTTGTAAATTACAAAAAAAAGACCTAAAACGGCCCTATGCTTCTTGCAGGAGTAAAAGGAATATATATATATATATAAAACTTTAAACAACAATTAACATTTACATACGTAACTAAGTGCTACAAAAAGTAAATAAAGGTACTTTTAGTAGCACGCACGTGAATGGCGCATTTAGATACATATATACATACATACATACTTAATATGGTAAACCTAATATTTATTTAACCATTTGACAAAATCCTTACTGACTTATAACAAGATTAACTAAAATTTTATGAATAATATGATGTATTTAAAAATTTAGTAACAAGCTTTATAGAATAGAATACGATTTTACATAAACAAGAATTGCATGCTTTATAACATTTACCCTACGTTTCCAAATGCAAGTAATTATTTGCAAGTAGTGTTTACATATTATCAACGAAAAATCGAGGAAACAGCCGATCTGCTGAAAGTATAAAAATTGTGTGAATGTGAGTGAAAAAGTGTGACTGAATGTGGAAATTTTTTTAAGAACTTTTTTATAATTTGGAAAATTAAAAAAATATATCGCTCAAAAATGTTAAAGTATGGAAAAATATGCATTTTTACCAAAATATTCAACAATGCGCAAAAATAGATCGATGCCATTTTAACGCAAAGTTATTGATTCGGAAAGATAATTTGTCGACTTCGATCTTAGACTATCGACAAAAAAACATGCATTTGCAGGGAAACCGCATCCCTACTTATAACTAACAATATCTGTGGCGACAACTGATAGTGTACTAAAATTCAAATACGTACTGCTATCAAAAATATTTTGCTAAGCAATGAAATTTTCAATATTTGTAACTGAATTATGTGATAGTAAATGCAACCGACAAAAATCGATTGGTGACAAATTCGGTTGTGATATGTTTTCTCTGTGCATGTAAATGGTTATCGTGCTTAGGAGATTTACGTCCGGCAGTGGCAAGACATCAACTAAAGAATTGGAATCAGATATGATAAGCTGCTGTTAGTTCATATTTTAATATATCAAGATTCAATAAATAAATCATGTGCTCTTTATTATTAAAAAAAGTACAAGCTAAACCATTTCGTTCTTTCTAGTTAATTTAACTCTTGCTTTAAGTTTTGGTACCCTTTTTATAAAACATGTTGCCATTCATCATTTTTCACAGGCACTCATATATGTTTGTGTATTTTTAGATACCTTGTTGGAAATGACTTTAGTGAAACTGTTCTGACGCACTTTTTCACCAGTACTGCTGCCTAGCTATAGACCAGACAATGATTCATGATACAAACATTTAACATGTGCTTGTCATTACAAATCTCCTACTTTTTTACTTTGGAACTATTGACAACGTAAATCTTGTGGGACATTTAAATTGTTCTAGTATACATTTTTGATTATTATTTCAAAATCTTCGCACTTAACTTATTAGTGGATAAGACAAAAATATGTTTAATTGATAAAAATCACCTACAAAATAACATAAGAAATTTTGAACTTTTACCATTGCAGTCTTGTTACAAACTCTAGATTTACAGCTGTTAAAAAAAGGCATACAAAAATTTAGACGCTTTGTTGATAGTGTCACTAAGAAATCACCAAAATAATCAAAAAAATGGCGGCTTAAAGACAGTTTGTCTTAGGCTTTCTGCAGGGTTCTTGCGTATATACCATAAATGCATAAATATCAACAAATACATTTTATAAAAATATTCAATCGATTTTTTATACATTTCTTGTGCTCGTTTTCACCCAAATGCAAAGCAGAAGGGTTCTGCCCAGCAAACACAAATTGAAACATTTGATGTACCAATAAAAAGTTTAACTGTCTTATGCAAAATTGTTAAAGTTCACGTTAGTTAACCGATTCACTAAGGTCCGTTTTCATAATCCACTGATGTTAAAGGTAGCATTTTATCAACTTTGCCTTTATTTTCATGTAGAATAAACCATCCTCGCTCATTTTTGGTAAATGTAAAGATGTTAATATTAGGGTGATCGATCGAATAGTATTCGACCGGTGTTAACCGGTTATTTTAGTTTTGCCCAAGTCGAATATTTTAAAATGTCCATTTTTCGAATATCGAATAAACCGGTTATTTTAGTACCGGTTACTTTATTAATGTGTAATTTATATACGTTTTCCTTACTTTTGTTATAAATGAACCCGTAATTTAAGTATTTTTCTAATTGAATATTTGGCAAACTTAAACTTTTTATAAAAAATGTCAAAACAAAATGAAACAAAAGTCAAAAAACATTATGAGCAATGTAAATACAAATCGCTTATATAAGTGTGTGTTCTTGTAACAAAAACCAAAAACACTTTAAAGTACTACAAAAAAGTTCAGCTTAAACTGACTTAAAAGAAAATTGTGCTTAAACGGCCCTAAAATGATAAGTTGCAAAGGTTCTTTAACGTCACGACTTATTAATCACTTTAAATTAGTCTACAATCTTGACATAAATATACGCCAAGTAAAACTTGACTCTGTTCCAAGAAGTTTTTAAGAGACTGCAAATAATACTTTACAAAAAATACTTTAATAAAAATAATGACTGAAAAACTCTTAAGTAGTTCTAGCATATCTTCATGCTTAAAACAAAAACATACCGGCGGAATCAACGTTATGGGAAAATTCATCAGTTTTATTTATTAAATTGAAGGAATCAAAAATGTCCTGGAAAGGTTTAAATTGTGTGATCGACGAATTGAAAGATATTTTATACAAAAAGCATGTTTTCTTGTCTTTAATGCTGAAACAAAACAAATTGAAATATAATCCTGGATAAGAGGTTTTGTTTGCCACTTTTTAAAAATATGGCTCAAGTTTACTGCTTCATATAGACATGCTTAACCAGCAACAAATTAAAACTCATTGACTGGTCAGGTTTTTTTTTGATTTTATCGTCAAATATTTGTGGTCTGAACATACCTTAAGTCATATCTGTGGAGTTTTTTGGTTCCATACCTTCGTGGATTGTTTTGTTTTTATTCTTATTTACTTTTTATTATAAAAACTAATTTGATTTTTGTATTTTTATGTATTCGAATTAAAACCGGTTATTTTTAAAATTTCTAACCGAAAACCGGTTTTTTTAAAATAGCAACTATTCGGAATATTCGAAAACCGCTTATTGAAAAAAGTCGAATAATCGACCACCCTAGTTAATATAGAACACTTTTTATGCGGCCAAGAAAATTCTGCCTTTAACAATCAGCGGATTGTGAAACCGGGCATAACTGAATCGGTTAACTAACGCCAACTTTAACTTATTTTGCTTAAGACAGTGAGTCTTTTTTAATGTTAAAAACTTTTTAATTTTTTGTAAAAATAGAACCAAACTAAAATTTTAACCAGGTAACTTCAAATTGGTTTAAATTTAAGTAAACATTTTTGTGTTTGCTGGGCTTTTTTTTTGTTTGCAGTGTTAAGCGTTACCCTGCAAATAATAGGACCAGTCCAAACACGCGTGTAAAGAGTAGCCCACAAGGGACTTGGACTAGTCCAAAAGTAACCCAAACGTATGGAAAAAACATGGTATATTTAACATAACGATGTCCTAGGGCAGGACCATATAACCCAGCTTTGGACTACAAAGGAGTAGTTTACAAATTACTCCATGGTATACTCAAGAGGATTAGTTTTGAAGTCGTTTAAAAACGAAAGCATGTCGTTAAAAAACAAAGACATGTCGTCTCACTACCAACACTTTTTAACAATGACATGGTCCATGCTTGCATTACATCGGACCAGTCCATGGAGTAGTACATTTAATCAAAATGGATCAGGTGATCGAATAATATTTGCAGGGTAAAAACTAAATAAATAAATGTGGATGTTGCAAAATAAACGTTGTAAAATGCACACATTTTTATTTTACAACGAAGAAAATACAAAATATATTACAACAATAATTTATGACTTTACTAAAACACATCCAAACAAACATTCATACATTCACAAAACACAAGGAAAAACACGAGCGCAGGGCTGCCAGACTTGGGGATTTATGCCCCACGATGGGGATTTTGGGAATTAAAAAAAATTCATGGATTTTTTGAGGATTTTACACTTTTTTAAAATATTTTCCCTTCTTTTATAATTTACGCTTATTGTTCTTTGTTTCGTATATAAAATATGAAAAAGTAGCAAAACTTTTATCTTACTCTTATGCAGTGTAAACGGTCCTTAATAAACTTATGTTATTATTCTTGAGTGAGTGTTTAAACCCTAGAGGGAAACGAACTGACACTGAAGTAGTCCCGTGATAGGTTTTTGGTGGTAGGGACCGGTTCCAGTTCTAACACCTTATATGAAGAAGACCTATCACTTTTACATGGGGTTGTCATTGGAGGGGGTCAATTGACACTATTTGACCAATCACAGACCTATTCTCAATGAACCTGCTTAGTGTCAGTTACTAAAAAGTAGTATTATTTAAATACAATGTAGTATTATTTCAATAAAACTAGTCTAAGAATTACATTTAAGAGCCAAATTTTAGAAATTACCAAAAAATGTGTCACATCACCGCTGAAGACTGTTCTGTAATTCATTACTTTTTCTACCTTTTTGTTCTTTATAAACCAGTTAAGGAATTGGTTCTTCTTTCACTGGTCATGAGTCCTTTCTTTTTGTACTTGTTCTACTTTCACAAATCCCAGGACCAGTCGGTTAGACCAATTGACACAAATTTCCCGCAGGGAAAAAATAAGAATTCAAAAACAGAATCTAAAACCGTTGACAACACAACAAATTTTTGATTTTTTAATGAAAATTTTCAAGCAAATACGTATGTATGTCTTCCCCAAAAATAAGTAAATATGAAAGACAATATCATAAGGTTTGAGAAAAATAATGATAGGCTAATGGTTGATAGTTATGATACATGGAAGTGTTAATTAAATGACGGATATATGTATTTTTTTTGTTGATTATAAGAAGGATGCCTAAACCCTCCTGTGCATGGTGATGGATAATATTTCTTGAAGAAGAAAACGAACACAAAAAGGTCTAATGTAAATTGTTTGCTGCCAACATAATTTCTCATCCCTATTGTATACCATTAATCATAGCGGTAAAAAAAAAGAAGGAGCATAACATTTAAATTAATTGTTTTTGTCTCGTTACTCCACTGTTTGCTAAGTTAAAGAAACAAGTATAAAGGCTCAGTTCAGTTAACCGGGAGTAACAGTACCAGTAACCTTACCGTTAAAAAGTAAGACCAATATTTTTCTTACAGGTTCAGACGTAACATCTTCCCAATAAAAAATGGAGCTTCCAACGAAGCAGGTTTGTAAGGGAGAAACATAAACGTTTCGCTTACCATTGCGCTGACGGAAGACATGAATTTTATATGGCGAGTTCCCACTTTGAAGCAATTCATTTTTGATACATAAAGCGCATTATTCAACGCATATAAAAATTGTTGTATGTAACGAACGGCCTTACACACAGAATGTTTTGATACAGTTATTTTTTAGTATTCTCCCTTACAAACCTGCTTCGTAGTAAGGGAATGCCGTAGCACTTAAAATTTTATATTTGTATTTGTAGTGAACCTGCTTTATGTTCGTTTTTTAGAAAAAAAAAATGAAAAAGGTATTGAAGCGTACTTGGCTCAATTAGAGGACGGTTTGCTATCAGAAGATGATCTTGATGCCGAAAATTCTGACGACGAGAACGTTGCTGATAAAATTGTGCGGTTGCTGCAGGAGGAAAACGGTGACGATGATCAAGCTCTAATTCTTATAAATTCGCCCATTTACCTTTAACCTTTAACTGTGGCGGTGACATTTAGGTACATACATTATGACGTGGTGGTGAATTTTACCCCTCTAAATTTTAATAAAAAAAAATAGTAAAAAATATTTTTTGTTTTTTAAAAAAAAGCTACTAGTAGTAGCCTACTGCATTTTTAATTGCAAAAAATATAGAAACCAAAAATTAGTTTTATTTGTTTATACAAAACAGGTACTTTTCTTCACAAACCTTTTTTTCAATATAAAAACACGATATATGGGCATTTCCAGCGAAAAGTCTACTTTTTGTAACGTAACGCCAGAAATATTTTAAATTGTTTCTCAACAAATTTTATGTGCATAGTTAACTTTTATATTTTTTGGAGTAAAGCGCAACTAGATCTACATTTAGTAACAAAAGGCATGACGGTTGAACAACAGGGTCCGAAAGTACAACCTTATTTGCAATCAGGCGTTACATTAAAAAAAGTAGACTTTTCGCTGAAAATGCCCATATTTACCTTAAAACGAGCAAAGATTTATAAATTTTATAGCTTGAAAAATAAATCTATATAAGTCCAAAGTTTACTAAAAAAGGTTTTATACAAAACATCTTGCTCAATTCGCAGTCTTATTCAGTTTTGTAATGCAAGTCAAAATCCACTTCCGTTTTTTTAACGTCACGCCAGCGCAGATTTTTGCTTATATCTGCAAATCCTTAGCGTCGATTACTGTAATTTTTTTTCTGAATGTAGTGCTACTTCATTACTTTGTATATATATAAACTCTTTTTGCTAATTTGACTTCTTCATTTAATTTTTTTTACAATTTGTGGTACAAATATCACGACACGTCAAAATGGAAATGCCCATATCAAGAACTTATCAAAAACATATGAATCAAAAAAAAAAACAAAAACTTAAAGGTCATTTTATCACAGCCAAATGTATTTGTTTAAAGATATAAAAGAGTATATGAATAAATATAATTAGGTGTAGAAACTACAGGTCAACCTTTTCGGAGGTTTTTACTCATCAAAATGCTTCCCATACACATTGCAGACAAATCGGCATGAACAAAAGTTTCCAACTATAGACTAAATATCTTGGCTATCAAACACAACATCTGGTCGGGATTGGAGAAGCGGGCGTGCCACTTCCCAAGCAAATACCTTATAGATTTTTGAATATCTGAAGAATGCCAAAAGCCAAAGTTTTGAAATTAGGTACAAGCATCTTGGTTAGCAATACATCCGACAAAATGTGGGTGGCACAAAATAAATTTTTTTTAAATCTAATGAACGTTAAGAGAAAAATTGTCCAAATGTGGTACACATAGTTGTGTTATCAATACACAAACTCTCTACAAAAATGGGCGGGATTGGAGAAGTGGGAGTGGTATAAAACAGATTAATTTATATCTAATGAACGGTGAGAGAAGCATTAAAAGCGTTAAAAGCTAAAGTTTCCAAATTGGGAACAAATAGCTTGACTACCAATATGCAACATCAGCAACAAAATACAATTCTGTATATCTAAATAATGATACCTAAAAAATTTTCAAAATTTGGTACAAATAGAATGGTTAACACTACCCATCATCTGTCAAAAATGATCGGAATTGGAGGAGAACATCTCTCAAAGAGTAGACCTTTAATACAAAGACCTCATAGATTTCTGTATAACTGCCGAATGGTAACAGTACGTGTATTTAAACTTGGTACAAACAGCTTCCTAAGCAATGCACGAGATTAGGTAACATGTACCTATTTTAATGAGGGATTGTATTATATAAAATAACGTTTTTGGCATAAATAATTTTTTACCAACAAGAAAACGGACGAGTGGTAAAAATAATTCCATGAAAATATTACGTTAATTTTGATGTGGGTTACATTTTTTCTACTAAATACTTACGCTAACGCTGATTTGGTGGTAAAATATTTTCAAAGAAAATATGACGTAAATGATGACGAGTGGTAATTTTTACACCAGCATGTGCGTAGCTCCCCTAGTGCTAAGTCGAACTAAGCCAAAACACAAGTGAGTAACAATGATCACGATATGAGAAGATACTAAGATAATTAAATTGATTGAGCGCAACGGAAGAGAGTATTTTAAAAAAAATAGAACAGAGAGGGTGAAATTTACCACCACCTCCACAGTTAAAGGTTAGTAACACCATATTGTTCTGCTTGCAATTCCTCACTGGAATCGCATAAAAAGGATTTTAAAAAACATGCCGAAACCAGTCGCTAAAAACAAAATAAAAAAATTTATTTGACTTAAACTTTTTATTTGGGGATCTCTTATTAAAATTTTTCTTACTATTTCGTAAAAAAAATTTTAAATTTGGTTAGAAAAAAAAACAAAAAAAAATATTTACTTTTAAGCTTTGTTTACAATCAGAGAAACAATTTCATTTTTTCTTCTATCTTTTTTCTTCCCAAAGTATTTCATATATTTTCCTTTCATTTTAAGAACAAAAATGTAACTTAAATGTTTTTAAAAATTTAACTAAAGTTGAGTCAACTCGAACTTCAGCAACAATTTGTATGAAATTGTTTCTGACGTTTAAAATAATTTTATTTAGTTTTGAATGAAAATTTTAACATAACGTTTTAAAAAATAATAATAAATGCATAATATTAATGTGGCTAAAATTTGCATAAGGTTTCTTAATGCAAAATGTGTGTGGTTGCAAAAGAAATTGTTGCTCTATTATGAACACCAAGTGAAAGTGTTACTGTGATTGTGAACGAAGCTTTAAGGTTTTGTTTTTGAATTTGGGGATATTTTTTAATTTTTGGGGACAAAGAAAAAAGTACCTGGCAGCCCTGCACGAACGGCAGGAAATATTTTTAAATTATTTAATTCTGAGAGAAAACCAGATGTCACAATAGAGATTCTTTCTGTTCCTGTATGCAGACATGCATCCATATTAGTAAATTGTTGGC
The DNA here is from genome assembly GCA_949318255.1 of Pollenia labialis. Lineage (NCBI taxonomy): Eukaryota > Metazoa > Arthropoda > Insecta > Diptera > Polleniidae > Pollenia > Pollenia labialis. The sequence goes on from OX439142.1 coordinate 53,346,497, forward strand.
TGACTATAAATAAATTGTCGGCAATATATTTATTTTAAATAAATAACTGAATCAATGTTATATAAATATTTTTATATAAGAAGTGTGCTTTTGTAAATACATTTAAGAAGAGCAATTATTTTTGTTTATGATGTGTGTTTTTACTTGGAACCAATATTTGTTCATTGTAACACAATAAAACTGTCTCTTGAAGATTATATCTAAAATAAATTCATTAAATTGTTCGGTTTGTGCTTTGTTGCGATACAGACGCGTATTCTTAATCCCGCATACAATTAAATTATTAATTACATTTGATATTTTAATACAACAAATTAGCGAATGGACGCATTTTTTTTTAAATAAATCTCTAACATAAAAGTGAACAATTATCAAAAACGAAAAATTTAATAAAAAAAAAATATATGTATAAATGTACATATGTATGTACACATATACTGTACAAAAACATTTTGTTTAAAATTCTTATTTTTGGTGTAATACAATAAATAATAAAAATAAAAAAAAGCACAGCAAAACAGTGAAAAACAAAAACAACTTTTTGCATGAGTAGTCACAATGAAACAACAATAAAACTAGATGAAAGAAATGCATACGTAACAGTTAATGCTAAAGAATGCAATACTGACATAAATAAAACAAAACAAAATAATATTAACTACCTAACGGCTAAACCAATTGTTCGTACACGTTCCCTTTCGCCCTCTGTTTTTACAAAGACGGTTGATGCTGAGACATTAAAAAATATTAATCTCTCGCTAGTGCCTGCAAGTGTTGCCGCTTCGGCAAAAACAATTTTAGTAACAAATGTTACCATGAATTCAAACACAGACCCAATGGAAAAACCTCAAGTAAAAAGTTGTCAAAAGCCTCAAGTACAAGTTGGTATGGACAGGTACATAACAGTACTTAAACGGGGTCGCAGCCCTACCTCTGCAGCAGTTGCTTCGGCCTCAAAAGTACCAACTTTTGATAAAATAAACTCTCAAAATCGTTTTGCAATTCTGGAGGATGAATCCTCTGAAGCACCAAACGTCATTAAATCGTCTAAGCCACCCCCGATATATCTTAGGGAGCAAAACTCAAGTGAGTTAATAAAGAGCGTGATCTCGGTAATAGGTGAAAATTCGTTTTACGTAGCGGCAATCAAGCGTGGTAGTATAAACGAGACGAAAATACAGGTTAATCATGAGAATGATTTTCGTAAACTAACAAACAAATTCGAAGCCCTTAAAAAAAGCTTTTACACATACCAACTGAAGAGCAGCAAAGGTCTTCAGGTAGTGATCAAGGGAATAGACTCTGGGAAAGTGGAAAAATGTAATTTTTGTTACAACAGCCACAAGAAAAAAATTCGGCTCCACGAAAAGCCCCCCAATGAAATAACGCCCAAACGAGAAATGAAATATTCCACAAATTTTTTTCATAAATTTTTGGATGTTATTTCATATGAAATAACTCCCATTTTTTTTTGGCCCTTTTATATTTTTTTTGGGAATTATTTCATTCCTCATTTGGGGTTTTCAAATTATGAAATAATCTCCAATGAAATAACACCCAACAAATTTTTAAAATTCGGGGCTTGTTTCATAACGTGCATAATTTGGGTGTTATTTAATTTTTTATTCGGGGGTTATTTCATTTTTAAAGCTGTTGGTTTTTGGGGGTTATCCGTGGTGAAACTGACTCTTTTACGAATTTTGGGCATAATTTCATTTTTGTTGCTGATGGGGTTTATTCCATTGGGGTTATTTTATTTTCATCATTGGGTGTTATTTCATATGAAATAACTCCCAAATATTGGGGGTTGTTTCGTTTTCGCTTTGGGGTTTATTTCATTTATTTTTCGATGTTATTTCATTCACTGTTTATGGGTGTTATTTCCTATTTTTTGGGATTTATTTCATTGGGGGTTATTTCCTGGGCGTTATTTCATTGGGGGCTTTTCGTGGAGCCAAAAAATTAATGTACCTTTTGAAGACCTACTAAAATGCCGCACTCTACTATTTTTGCACAAAATTATTTATAGTAAACAACCTGACTATCTTTACAAAAGAATAACGTTTTCAAGATCCAATAGAGGATACAAAATAAACTCCATTCGATACCGTAAACTAATATCAGAAAGACACTTCTTCGTTAATGCCATCCGTCTCTGGAATGAACTCCCATCTAATATACAAGTCCTAGGCAATGCTAAGCACTTTACCATTGCAATATTTTCTCATTTTGCTTAAAATTTTGTAACTTATATTAAAATTATTGTCTACTTTTACTTATTATTAATATAAATAATTTCTCTAATCTATAAGTAACTTCAAATAAATCTGCCACTGTATCAGCAGTACTATTATATAAGATTGAAAGTCTTGTTGTACTGTAATTTTTCTAATTAAATAAATAAATAAATAAATAAAAAAAAAAAAAAAAAAAAAAAGTTTAATTTTTATTACACTACAACCAAGAGTAAAAAAGTCAGGATATAAAGATGTAATGTTCCACTATAAACGTCAAACGAAATGATGTTGCCATTCATAAAAAATTGCTAATTTTTAATACAAAGTACGAAAAATTACATCTCTTTTTATAAACTCTTGAATTGTACAACTCTGATTTTAAAAATTTTTTTTTTATAGTTACAACATTTTAAACATAACTTCTTTCCCATTTAACTTTCAAAAAGAAAAAACACATATTAAGAATGAGTTCAATAAAAAAAGGTTTTAAAAAAGAATTAAAAAAAAGAAATGAAATGAATGAAGTAAACATTTCTGCAATTTAATATTATAAAGTTTATATTGTATTGTTTTCATGAAAATGTATCTTTACATACCCATATTTTCGTAAATATTATCGATTTTAGTTAATGATGTGACAATTAAATAAATTAATTAATTCACTTTTTACACCTTTTTGGCATATTGAAAATATCAATTACTTCCACGAATTATTTTTCAGATTTTTTTTGACAGTTTGTACTTTTTACAAAAAAAAAAATAAAAAAAAACCCGTGCTCGTCAATAAGAGTGTAATTTTTACTTTTTTCCATTTTTCCAAACAAAAAAAATTTAAAATGAATACCGTTATAAAAACCGTATCGACCGTGTAATTTTTTTGAGCTGAAGTCGGTAAGAGCTATAGGAATTTGTATCTTTCATTCATAAAGTAATGCATTTCATCGTGGATTTACTAATAAAATGACTAAATTAATGAATGGTCTAAATCAGCGGATTAGTAATCGTTTCTAGTTTAAATTTATTTTAATATTAGTTCAGTAATGAAAGGCCTAAATTAAGTGGAACTTCATTACTTCGTCTTGTTAAAAAAAAAATTGTTTACGTATTAACGTATTTGTAATTTGTATGGTTTTACTTGAAGTGTATCCTCAAAAATTTACTGTAAAATAAATTAAAGTTGCTAAATATTATATTTCATACGCCATAATATTGAATGGCAAATGTTTCCTTAACTCTTATGATACACTGAGAAAATTAAATCGTAAAATCAAAAAAAAAAAAAACACTTTGTTGCAAAGACTTTTATTGGTCAGATTGTGCCCAAAGACAAAACATCTTTACCGGAAAGGCGCAAAGATCTTTAGATTCCCATGAAATATATACTTAAAATCAAAGACTTAAAATCTTGTGGCGAGGATGTACGTCTTTGGAAACACATGAAAAAAGTCCTTAAACTAAGGAAAAAGTATTTTGGCACAAAGACTTTCATTCGTTAGTCTTAAGACTTAAATTTTTGATTTTAAGTACAATTTTCATTGTAACAAAGACGTAATTTTAACATTATTACAAAGAAACGCAATTAAATTCAACGAAATAATTCTTTGAAATACCAAAGACTGATATGTAGAAACAAAGCCAATTTTTTTTGAAATCTGCTATAGAAATGTGTTAAAAAACTAAAATTTTCTGCAAAATAAAATATTTAATGAAACCAAACACAGCATTTTTATAAAAATTTTTTATTTTAGTTTAATGTAATAAAAATAAAAAATAGTTCATATACAGCGTAACTTTACTTTAATTATTAAAAAAAAAGACAAAGACACAATTGAGCGTTCCTATCGATTGACTTACAATTAATGACAACCACGAAAACAATTCTTTTTATTTTTTACATATATTGTAATCAATCGGCTACACTTGTTTCGTTATGCATTCGTATACAAATTTAACTTTGAAGACTAACTGCCTGTTTTTAGAAAACGTAAACAAGTGAGTGAGTGAGAAATTATATTGAAAACAACAATAAAAAACGAAAATTTGTTTTTGTTTTCAACATAATTTCTCACTCACTCACTTGCTTACGTTTTCTAAAAACAGGCAGTAAATTCTTTAAAGATACAGACTTTCTGCCTGTTTTTAGAAAACGTAAGCAAGTGAGTGAGTGAGAAATTATATTGAAAACAAAAACAAATTTTCGTTTTTTATTGTTGTTTTCAATATAATTTCTCACTCACTCACTTGCTTACGTTTTCTAAAAACAGGCAGTTAATCTTTATTTTTTTTTTAACTGCTCTTGTTTACCGTTGCAAGCAAACATGTGTGAACAAGCAAATATGTTCACTTATGCATTGAAGACAAAATTCTTTAAAGTTACAGACTTTTTCTTTGTAGCAAGGATGCTTAGCTTTAAAACAACAAAGAAAAGTCTTAAATTTTAAATACGATTTTCAATCCCTTATTAGCAAAGAATTGAATCGTTGTAGCAAATATTTTATCTTTACGGAAAAGATAAATTCTTTGATTAAGCTTCAAAGAATTTTCGTCGTTTGTGTTGAAGACGCACCATTTGCTTGTTTAAAGAATAAATCATTGATGCAAGGATTTTTTCCTTCTAACAAAGATATTTTCGTTACAATTTTACAAAGACCTTTTTTCTTTGATTTTAAAGCTTTTAATTTTCTCAGTGTATGCACCTTAAAAAGAGGGAGTGTACAATGTTTGTCAGATATTACAGTCAAAATTTGCCACCTGCTTGTGAAGTATCTGTGCACACAGGGTGGCGGTTCGTTAGCGCATGGTTTAACACCCAGTGGTTGAGATCTACCATGAGATTAGGCCGTACTGCAGGTGCTCAAGCTAATCTGTTTCTATATGTGTACTAAAATCATCATCTCTGGAAGAATAGATAGTTAATAGTCTTTAGCTAGCGCATTTATTTACCGATTTTGCTATTTTCAACTACCATTATTCTGAAAATAAGATTCTTAAATAAAACCAAGGCTTTAAAAATAAATTATTTATTGGAGAAAATTATCGATTTGTAGATACAATTTAGAGAAACTTATTATTTTTTACTAATGCATTGTACTGTGTTGGATCTAGGAAAAAAGGTTATGGGAAGGAGGATAGATGGAGTAGTGTTTGTGAACATTCGACTTGAACTTATTCATGTTGTCAGTGAAAGGGAATACTTTGCAGGAAGTTTATTCCATATACGAAAAATCCGAAAAAAACGAATTCTTTCTGTAATGAGTTGTACGATTCACCTGCCAATCGAACACAAAAGGATGGGCTCTTGAGGAAAAACGTGGATTACGAGCAAACGTACGGTTTCGGGAACCAGTTCCCTAATTTCGTCAGAACACATCCCTTTGTTATAACGATAAAACAGACAAATACAAGACTAATGAAGCTTTTTCTTTTCAAAGTTTAGCTTATTTCCCATTTCGATCTGGCAAGCGTAATAATGGGCAGGACTATCGCCGTGCTAATAATAATCTCCGGTCGGACTCTTCCATATTTTAATGTCTTTGACTTTATACGCCCTAATTCATTTCATCCCCACTTCAACTGTCAGATGGCTGAGCATATACCAGATAATTTTTATTTTCTGATAAATTTCTTCATCGTAGGATAATTATTTCTATTTCATTATTAATAATTTTGCTTCAATAAGTACAAAAAAGTTTCCGGTTTGTTCAATGACTGCAACATATACTGCAGTTAGCAAATAAGAAAAACATAGCTTTGCTATGTACCCAGGAACTCCCAGTTCTTATATTAATATTATACTCAAAATTATAATGAAACGAAACAGATAATCGTTAATATGTTTTTACTAGGGCTTGCATTACCGATTAACCGGTTAATCGGTAAATTGCTAAAAAATTCATTACCGAAAAACCGGTAAATTAATTTTTTTTACCGGTTTTTTGGTAAAAATTTAAGCTTTATATTTTACAATATTTGTCGTTTTGTTCTGTTCTGTAAATAGTTGAATTTAATATTTAAAATATATAATTATACTATAATAAAGAAATTCAACTTTATTTATAAAGTAGTATGTACGGAACAAAACGAAAAATATTGTAAAATATAAAAAATTTCTTTCTCTTACTCGCACCTACATACGTAAAAATTAAACAAATTTTGGTTTCTTGGTGTGTGTTGTGTACAGGGTTTAAAAGCACCCATCAGTTGGATGCTTTTTATTTTTGCTTTTGCCACTGCTATTGACATTTTTAATTTTTTTTCCAATAGCCAATATTTTGTTTTTCGTTTGTGCAAAAAAGCAAATGTCCTATTTTGTATATTTTTATTTTTTGACAATTGCTTTTTTACCAGCCAGCGACAAATTCCAATTTACGTTTATACTTTTTTTATATATTATAATGTTATGAATTAATTAAATAAAAGAATGATTTAATCAAATAACTGAATGAATTTTATAAAACAAAATTTTATAATCAATATAAAATATCCACTAACTAAAATACTCTCAAAATTACCGGTAAATTCCCGGTTTACCGGATTTTTCCACATAAATTACCGAATTACCGGTAATTGAAAAAGTCGGTAAATTTGCAAGCCCTAGTTTCTACATTAGATTGTAGTGCTACCATATCAGTGAACTCAAATAATTCAAGGGCAAAAAAATTATAAATATTTTTTTTCTAATAAACTAATGTAGTTTTTGTTTTTTGGGCAGGTTAAGGTTTATTCATCGAGGAACTCCCGTATGACAGCGGTGTCTTGCAGGCCAAAGTCTACGCGATAAAGCGGGCAGCAAACTGGCTGAGGTTTCTCTGGCTGGTGTTTTCATAACAACGAGGTTAGCTGTGGAATGCCGGATATCTCCAAATGAGATTGCGAAACATTCTAGTATAACTTCTGCATGGGTACTGTGGGTACTTAGGGAACCAAGCTATAGACGGCCTGGTCAAACAGGACTGTCTCTTGGACTTCATGTTGGTCGACGGCCTGATCGTCATTTTGATGGTTCGGTGAAGAAGGGCTCAGGAGAGATGGTAAGTTAAGAAAACCTACTTGATGGCCAAGGCTCTTTGGCCTGGCTACGATGCGAGGAAAACCCGCGTGCTCCCTGTTTTCTATAGGGACCAGATTAAGACAGTGATATTGGTCATAACGGATCACTGGGTGAAAAGGACACATGCTAAGAGGATGGGTCTAGATTAAAATGACTGCTGTAGAAGTTATCATGATGAGGAGGAAGAAGAGGAAATAATCTTTCACTTTTTCTGCCAATGCCATAGTTTCCGGGCTGCTTGCATGGGTAATTTTTGTAGACCAGAATTGCCGTGCTTGGATGCTATATCTAATGTGTTTCGGGTCTAAACAGTTCAAGGCTGCGGAGTTGTCTGGGGAATAATTTGATGGACACTGGCTGACTCTGACACTGACACTGCTCAGGATATCACAAATCAACCGCTGTTAGGACGAAAGTTAGACGTCTTTGTTTTATTTATCCAATCAACTTAACCTAACGTAGTTGTCGACATTTGAAATGAAATAAAACTTAAAAAAAACAACCACTGACTTTAAGAATTTTTATTTTTCTTCCAAAATGGGTAAAATTTGACCCGAAGTTCTTATGAAGGTAATTACTTGGGATGGTTTTAATGGATCCATTATTTTATATATCTTCCATATCGCAGTTATTATTCAGTTTGCAAACAATTTAATGGTGTTTTCTTTTCTACAAAATATATTACATTTTATTTAACAAAATGCAATTTGGTGTTCGTTTCTTAAAAATGCTTTGCTCTCCAAAAGGGCAGCGTGTTTTATTCTAAAAAAAATCACCCTTAAACGTCATAAGGAATTGTACCTTACGCCCCGTATAAAGTGTTGATAATGCCCCGTAAAGAGATGGATTCTGTTTATATATGGGGTTACCAGACGAAGTTGGGGAAAAATCGCCTCTTATCAGGACAGTAAAAATTTCAAGTTTTAATAGTTATTTTTTCTATTATTTTATAGTAAAAACAGAAGAAAGCGTTACATTGTTAATGGTAGGTTGTTAGTGGTATACAATTTAAATGAATTCGGTGTTAAAAAATTATTTAAAAAAAAAAACGTTAAATCAAGAGATCGTAGAAACTTGGTGTTAATCAATCTGCAATCTGGCAAAGGTATTTTCTTGTTTACATATTTTATGAGAAACAACCTAAAGAAATTGGAATTTCGTCATTCATTTTGTTCATTTATTTATTATCAATCTATTAACAAATTAAGGTTTATGTATATTTTTTTACATTTTGAGTGTGTTTTTGATTTATGTACATATTTTTTTTATATATTGAAGAACAAACTTTTTGTCAGCTGTTAAAAACTGGGCTACCCAATTTTGTGTTTTGTTCTCGTCAAATAAAAAATTGTAGTATTAATGTTCGGCAAAATATTTTATACATGCACCTTTTAAAATTTGGTATTTTTTTGTAGAAAAGAAAACACCATAAGTTTCCAATAGATATATGGGCGATTCACAAGGTGTCATAAAGTCATAAGTCTTAAAATAATAACATGAAAAAATAAGACTGCTGTGAACAACCCCTCATAATTTAGTGTGCTATTTTGAATTTAAATTAGCTGATTTAAAACAAATATAAAAAACAAAAATATAAATATTTTTAATTTTAATCCATGAATTTAATAAATGAAATTAAATCTTACCTACATAATTTTTCTCCATTTTTAAGACGCAAATCACAAATAAATTTTATTTTGTTTGTTTACCAAACATCAGAGTCCTAAGCCGATATAATTTGACGCCGCAAGTGTTTTGTTGCAAAAATTGCTAGCCGAAGGTTTAATTCGGATATAAGCCGGATAAAACTATACCATCAACAGCGACGGCTACAAAACCTAATGCGTCTCGGCCCAGCCACTCAGGTCTCTTCTGAGTTCTATTAATTTAAGACACTTTTTGTTTACAAAGCAACAACAACCTTTTTAAACCATTGTAAAATGTTAGAACATTATGAAAATATAACATGATAGCACACCTTGAGAATACCCCAATAGAATAGAACTGACTTTTTCTTTTGCATAGTAAAATTTAAACATATTTTGTTTAATTTAACAATATAATTGTCACCGACAACCATATTATGGTTAAATTAGTCCTCCATCAAGAAGCCATAACCCTATTATGGTTACCTCTAAACTTGTTATGGTTAATAATAACTAAAATATGTTTAACACTTACAATAGCATCGTTAGTTTATAAAAGAGGAAAATGTTATTAATAATTAGAATTGTGGTTATTTTGTTGAACTATTCATGGTTTTTAATCCAAATTTTTAATTTTTAATCAGGCTTAAGGAAAATGTTATTGTTAATATAAATACATATTATTGTCATATTTAGCCATAACATGTTTAGAGGCAACCGTAACATGGTTGTGGCTTCTTGATGTAAGACTTTTTTAACCATATTATGGTTTTCGGTGACAATAATATGGTTAAATTCAACAAAATATATTTAAATTTTTCTTTCAAAATAGTTTTGTTGGAGGTGAGCATATTTAGACATAGTTTTTCTCTACGTGCACATAGCACGTTTATTATTAAAAATGGTCACAGTTGGAGTATTATTTTATTTAAATGGTGGTTAAATTTAAAAGGCCGATGATCAATGTGACCCACAACTAAACGTCAAGTTTTGTTTTTGAATTTCTTTAGACATTTCTGAATTTCAGACCAATTCAATTTGACCCATGAAAAGATACACAATCGAGCAACGCGTGAAAGTTATTTTGGCTTATTATGAAAATGGGCGTTCAAATCAAAATTCATATCAAAGAAAATCATATTCATTGATGAGGCACATTTTCACCTAAGGGGATTTGGGAATAAGCAGAATTGCCGCATTTGGGCGAATGAAAATCCAATAGTGAATGCCGAAAAACCAATGCACCCACAAATAGTGACTGTATGGTGTGGTTTATGGGCTTGGGGCACCATCGGGTCGTGTTTTTCCAAAATGAGACCAGTCAGGCAGTAACTGTGAATGGTGTTCGCTATCGTGAGATGATAACGACATGTGTATGGCCCGAATTGGAAGGTATGGATATGGACGTTATGTGGTTTCAACAGGATGATGCCACTTGCAATTTAGCTAACGAAACATTGGCTCTTTTGCGTGCCAAATTCAATGACCGTGTTATTTCACGTGGTGGCGATGTCAATTACCCGCCAAGTTCATGTGATTTGACACCGATGGACTTTTTCTTTGGGGTAATTTGAAAGAAAAGGTGTACGTCGATAAGCCATCAACAATTTAAGAGCGAAAGGATGAGATAATTCTGCACATTAACAGCATAGAAGCTCAATTATGTCTCAGCGTTATCGAAAATATGGACCATCGTATGGAGGTGTGCCGCCGAGATCGCGGCGGCCATTTGGCCGATGTTTTGTTCCATACATAATTGAACCATACCAATATTATCTTAAAAAAAATAAATGACAGTAATTTCCTAAAATCATCATCGGCCCTTAAAATTTAACCACCCTTTAGTTATTTTAAGAGGTAAAGCTAAATGGTACCAACGGCCATTAATTTTTTTAAGTCACGTTCGTATTCACACATTTTCATTACCCTTGCGACTCTAACCCCAAGTAGGGTTTAACATTAAATACATATAATTATATAAATCAAGAAAAGAATAATAAATTAAACACAAACTTGCATTATCACGTTTAGGGTTTTAGATTAAAGTATTATTTATTTTAAGGTCGGCATAAATTATAAAAATAATTGAGGTTCTTAATTTTTTTTTTAAACGCAAAAAAATTTGGTTAAAAAAATTTCAAAATGATGTAGCATTTAAAAGATAAAAGAAAAGCTAAAACTTTAAAATGCAGGTCAAGTACGGTGAAATTAACAACCAAATTATTTCATTTCTTAATCATTTCTTTCTCAAGCAGCACGTTAATCGCTGATTGTAAAATCTTTTAAGTACTTGGATAGTAATCACTCATTAGAAACAACTTTCATTTATATCAAAAGGAAACAGGACATGCAAAACAGCCAACCCCTTTGAGCCAAATAGCATGAAAATTAATTGTAAAACAAGAAATGAGGGGTGAAGCAGATGTAAAAGTTGTTGTAAAAATAGACACTGTAAAAAACGCGATTAGAATTTAATTACACAAAATTCCTTTTAACAAAAGGAGTCAAATTGTTTCTAGTTATTGAAGAAAATCGGTCCAGTAGGAACAGTACGGAAACCAATTGTGGAACATCAACAACGATTAATAGTACATGTTTCACAAATTTGTTTAATAGGAAAAATCACTCTTCTAAAATTCGTGAAACACGTTCAAATATTTACTAAAGCACACTTTCGGAAAACCCCTTAATAACGAATAACGTATTATTCTTTACGTAGTAAAATTTCGTCTTTTATAAGAATAGAAATCATACTATCAAATTTTTCGGTCCGCAGTTAAACATCGGCCTCAAAAAACCTTAATAAACTAAAATTCTAAAACTAAAAAGCAGGGAACGAAAATAACAATTATTAAGAAAATTTAAATTTAAGAACACTCCATACCAGAGTCATCGGAGACCTATATCGTCACATACCAATAGATTTGTATTGAAGTGCATAAAAGTTTGAATGCAACTTTTAAAAAGAAAGCTGAGTTTTATTTGATTGGCTCATAGTTCGAGGAGTTCCGTAAGAAAACGCAAAACTTCTACTATAAAAATGTTTCTGATATATGGAAAAAATTACTTAACACCAGTAGGATGTTTATATTTTAAACTCATTTTTTCCTCATGATGGAAGTTATCAACGATTTGGCACAGCCGAATTTAGCACTTTTACGTTTTTTGTTTATCATCCACATAAGTCTAATGCTATGTTCACATTTGGCTTTTTATGATGATTACCCATACATTGAAGTGATTTGTTAATCACTTCAAATTGACATGATTACAACTAAATCACTTCATAAACCACATAGAATCCTCTGAACATACCTCAAACCAAGGCGAATTTAAATTCGTCTTGCCTCAAACTGAAAAATGGCCACAATGAACGTACCTCTTTGACAGTCATTTATTTTTTCATTAAATAAAAAAAAAGTTAAAATGTAATAAAAATTAAATAGATTTGGAAAAGAAAGAAGCCTTGGAGTCAGAAGCAGGAAGAGATGCTCGTAGAAGTGTGGGGTGATAGTAAATAATCTGCTGATTACTTTATTAATGTGTTTTTTTACCATTTTTAATGCTTTCAAAAAAAAATAAAAATTTGCTTGTTCTTTTTTGTTTATCGATCAGCTGTCTTTGCTGTCAGCTTAATCATCTCAAATGTAATGTGAACGGGTTTGATTAGCTAAATCAACATTTTGCTTAAACGCGTTTAAAAACCCAAGTGTGAACTTAGCATAAGAAATAAAAAGTTTTTAAGTTACACTGTTCTGTGGCCATATTCTGTAACTCCCGTGTCGAGAAACTTTTCGATTTCAATGTGTGAAAGAAACAAAAATGCTAAAAATTTAATCAAGCAGCTGTTATTCTTCTTAAACTGTGTCTGCATAAGAAAAATTGCCGCTTTAAACTATCAAATATACTCCCAAATAAAAACGAGGTGAGATATTTAAAAATTCATTTAAAATCCAATGAATAACAACACGGAAAGGGTAAGAATTTTGTTCTTAAGTGATTGTTAAATTATTTTGCTTTAATAATTTTAGAAAAATATGCGAACGTTTTCAAAGGGAAAACAATTTAATTGAGGAAGAAATAATCTCGTTTTTTACATCTAAATACTGTCTAAATTCTTTACTTGCTCGTTTTTGCTTACAAAGCGTTCATTTACTTGTATATTATTTTGAGAAATTGGGAGAACAATTTTTAAATTTACTCTTTAGTTGCAAGTTTTTTCTAGAAAAGAAAAAGAACAGACCTATTACATTCTTTATATTTTCGCTTCCAAATAAACACTCTCAAACTCCTGCAAATGAAGGTATGTGTTTGTTAAACAAACTCTTTGTTAAATTTTAACCCTTAAATGCCCACTGTAACCTTAAAGATACAACCATCAACAAAATTCCCACGCGCTCATTTTTAGTGAAAATAAAAAAGAAATTACACTAGTGAATTTAGAAATCACTAGAAAGTCCTCTAAAATTTAGTTTTATTAAAAATTTTTTAGGTTTTTATGTTTAAATAGCCGTAAACTTTAAAAACTATATTTTTGAAAAATTAAATCCAGGTCCAGAAAAAATTTAAGGTGGATCGAATATATGTCCAGTTACTATTAGCAATAACCTAAAAAAAAAATGGGTTCGTGGACCTGCCATAAAGCTTTGTTGTATCTTAAAAGATACAATGGGCACTCACTAGCAAATTAAAAATTCGTAATTGTTTTCTTATCCACCGCCTTATCGTATAGTTTTATTTATATGCTGAGCTTTAAAGAAGCTCATACGTGTTGTTATAGATAGGTGCTCATGAGATGAGTTTTATCTGTTCTTTCTCCTTAAATTTTTCCTATTTTTTTTAACCACGCGACACACTCAATTATGACCTTTTGAAGATCCCCGAGTGGGATATTACGAATAGGGTCGATTTTAATTCTCGTAAGACTCAATATTGAATATTTAATCACAGACGACTTGAGGAGTCAGCGTCACCTGAATCCATGGTTTGTATTGAAGAATCATACACTCCTCATCTTCTAGGGATAAAAATTCGTTGGATGTCGGTTTCTGTTTAAGGGTAGAAAGATTTATTCAAGTGTCTTGGTTTCCTCAAACGGTGCAAGAATTTCTTTACTACGTTTGATCTTCTCACTATGTTTACCGCATATAACCGACCAAAAATGGAGCACAATTGCTTCAAGGAGTATTTTGAAGCTTATGGATCAGGTGCAAAGGAGTGCCTTGAAGCTCATCAATGACAGTTAGGTATACAGTTATATTTACTCATTTTAGCATCGTAGGAATGTGGGTTGTGCATCATTGTTCTATTGATATTACCATAGTAAGTGTTCAGCTGAGATCGGCGAACTCATCCCTGAGACGCGGGTACCTGTTGTAGTACTCGCCTTTGCAGCTGATCACATCCTGTCCAGTGTATCGCACAACGCATTTCACACAAACCTAACTTAACATCCACAAACACTACTCCGTCTTTCCTCCTCCTTATAACCCATTTTTTTCTTATACCAACACAATGCATTGCCTTAATAGGGGGCATCCCCTGAGTGTTGGCCCAAAGTAAAAAAATCAATTATTATTATTATTATTATTATTTTTATTATCATTTTTGTTTTTAACAATTAATTGCCCAGTGTACCTTCTAAAATACAACCACTATTTTCTAAATAACTTTAAGCTAAAATTTTTTTCGACTAAATTGGTACGCAGTTGATCTTTTTCTACCATTTTACGCATCATATATTTTTTATATCAAAATGGTGTCCTTGGGCATTTAAAGGTTAATGCTTGCAAAACTACTAAATTTTAATGATCAATTATTTCGTAGTCATTTCAAAAACACGTACCGCGGATAAATGCAAAAAATAATGGAATATTTTTTTTTGTTAAATGGTCTGGTGCTGGATTTATAAATGACTAATGTAAATATGTGCAGTCGGTTTTCATCGTATTTTAGCTATTGAAATAAGCAACCGTTGTTTTTGAATTGGCTTTTTAACTCTTTGTTTTGGCAATAAAATACAATTTGTACGTGCCGGTTTATTTGGAATGCATTTAACTCCACAGAAAATAGTTACAAATAAAAACTCACATTCAAGTAAAATGTATGTGTGATATTTTATGAATAAACCAAAAGCGAAACTGAAAAAGTCAAACAAAAGTGTTCTATTTGGCTTCACTTGAGTATTATCTGGCCTACACCAGAGATGCTGGAAACAAAATGAATTGCTGGTAACTTAGAAAACAAAAAAAAAATCAATAAATTTAAAAAAAATATGTATGCACATTAAAATGAAATATTTGGTTGCGTCGAATGTTTGTATACCCCCACCAAAAATCAGAATAATTTTCTGATAAATGATATTAAAGTCCATTTTTTACCTTTTCAGAAAAATATTAAGAAAAAATATGACTTTTGAAACAATATGCATTTTTTTTATATGCAAAAAACTATTTTAACCGTCAACAATGCAGTGCCGAATCTCTTACACCATTCACCCATAAATTACTTCTTTGAGGAGTAGTCTTTAAATAGGATCAGCGATAAATTTTAAATCACACAATTTAGCTTCGCGATTTTTAGTCAATAAAAAACTAATTTGTGCCAAATGGTCATATAAAAAATTGTCGCAGTCATACAAAAACAAGAGTTTGAAAGTCTTTTTAATCGTAAATGCGATTAACCGAGCCTTTTCACTGGAATAGTAATGGCACCATCATTATATTAAATAACAAATCAAAACCAATAGAAGTGTGATTAGTCGATTATTGCGGGTAACGCGGCAGGTCAAAAACAGAGCAATACAGTGTAGTCCGCCTTAATGGACAGCCTACTTCTTTGAACTTGAAAGATCTTAAAGGCAATAATCGAGCTCTTTTGAGAGGACATTCCCCTTGAAAGGACACATTAAAATAGTAAAAACTGTGCAAAAAGAAAGTTGTTTGCTTTTTTCGAGGAATCCATATTTCTTATTATAGTGATCCATATTTATAGGGATATTTCAGGGATTTTTTTAGATAATTTCCATGCATCAGCAAAAGTAGATTTCATCAGAACAGAATTGAATAAACGTGTAGCCTAGGTGTTAGATATATAAAAAACATGGAAACTAAATCATCTGAACCAACCGCATTTGATATTGTAAGATTTATTAATTGATCAATCAGAATGCCAACGCACACTGGGTTATTGGGTATCAAAACTGTGGATTAATTAAAAAATTTATTTTGAAATAACAATCGAATACTTAATAATTAATAACATAATTCTGCGTCACTAACCGAAAAAATAACGGCTCTAAGTTGTATAGTGAAGCTGCATTATGTTTTTGAATTTACACTTTTATTCTTTGTTCGCTTGCGCTCGCTGTAAAATTGATATTTTAAGTTTAAAAAAGTGTTTCTTCGATAAAAAAACTTCAAGTGAAATTTAAATCTGAGTATGGAGCCTTCAACTTAAGGTATTGAACTATTTTTCGGATACAAGTATTACAGGAAAAAAAGTTATTTAATATTTTAAATTATTTTTTTGTTCAAAGTCCCCAAAATGTGCATATTTGGGGTATATATTTGGACATATAGGTCATTATCGGACTAGATCGGGCTCTGATTTTTTTTTTTTGATTTTGTGGATTGTAGCCGATGTTTCTGCAAAAAGTTGAGCTGCGCTTTTGTGGCATATTTGATTAATTCCACTTTTTGTTCATTATGTCAGTGGTCAAAAATGATAAATTTCTAGTAAAACGCTGAAAAGTTATCATATTGTTTAAAACTTCAAAGCCAGATATCTCGATAACAAAGCGAGTTATCGATAATTCTTACTTAATTTTTTCGGTTTATTTTGAGGTATTTTCTAAGAAAATAAAACGGTAAAAAGTTATCGATTTTTTTTAAACTTCAACTCCAGATATCTCGATAACAAAACGAGTTATCGATAATTCTTACTTAATTTTTTCGGTTAATTTTGAGGTATTCTCTAAGAAAATAAAACAGTAAAAAGTTATCAATTTTTTTAAAACTTCAACTCCAGATATCTCGATAACTAAACGAGTTATCGATAATTTTTATAAAATTTTTCGGCTTATTTTGAGGTGTTCTAAACAAAAATTATCAGTTTGAGATGCCTCGGAATTAATCCACAGTTTTGATACAAAATACCCCAGTGTGCAACGTGAGCATTCATATTACATGTTTTGTTGAATTTTTGCACGCAGAGAAAACATGTTTTAATATAGTCACCTCATACAAGACTGTGTTTAAAGAAAATGTTAACCATATTATGTTTAATTTAACCATTTTATTGTTAACAACAACCATATTATGGTAAAAAATAGTCTTCCATTAAGAAGCCACAACAATAGTATGGTTGCCTCCAAACATATTATGGTTAATAATAACTTTATTATGTTCAACACTTAAAATAGTATGGTTTGTTTTCAACCATAGCATGTTGCTCTTGAAGAAGGGGAAAATACTATTTTTAATTTAAAAACAAATTATGGTAATATTCAACATACTTAGAGGCAACCATAATATGATTGTCGGTGACAAAAATATGGTTAAATTAAACATAATATGGTTAACATTTTCTTCAAACATACTATTTTGTTGGAGGTAACCATATTTAAACATGTTTTTTCTCTGCGTGTGACCCATTCCAATTTAACGAATTGCCTTCCATTAGGATTTGTTATCCATTGCTGGAGAAAACTTTCTGTGATATTAAGTGGACTTCGCAAGTTAACCGCGCTTAGTTACCTCCCTACGAGCAGATTTGTGAATATCCTTCAGATCATTAGTTTTGAATCCCTACCATCGGCAGCATCACACCTTTCTTTTAATAACATTATTTCGTTAGTAAACCAATCAGTTGTGATCCGCTTAGTTTTAATTTCGACACACATGTCATATAATAATTTAACATTCTCCTGGATTAAAGAAAGTTGGTCATTTATACAATCTCAATTAACTTAAAAAGTGGAATAAGCAGGTTTGCATATTAAGCCGACGATATATCACTTAACTGGTGATAAGATTTTTAAATGTTAGTTACTTCAGAGTCACAAAAGATGTGACTGGATTAAGTGCGGGTAGTGGCTGATTCTCTCTGGTTATATTACTTTATATGAAGAGGATCTTTCATATTAACATGGTTCACTCAGACAATATCTGCGACAGACATTTTTTAAATCGAAATTGAATGTGCCCATCTAGGTTATTTCAATGACATCTTACAAAGTTAAAAAAGATGCCAATAAACCTTTCCTAGGACATCCCCCTGTTAAGGTTAAGGTGGCAAGTCCCCTTCGTATAAAGTGTTAGAACTTCCGGCTCCTACCACTTTAGAACAGTCACGTTACAAGTTTGGCGAAAATTCCCATTCCCTTAGGGGAATGGCGTAAAACTTTGTTTTTTTAATTATTAGTCATGCTATTTGGAGCCTGATGTGATTCAGGGCAATGCAAACTATAAGGAAATTATACTCCGGTCTTAAGGTAAAATATTTGTTGGCATGTGTAATATGACGTATTTTATTCCAATTGGAGTAGCGAGACCCGCTAGGTTGAGCTAATATTCATTTAAATATGTATCTTTAATTAAGGAATATTTAATACAAAATGTCTGATCAGAGTTCCATCCGAAGCTAAGTAAAACATTACGCCCAGAGTAATATAATTTCTACTAAGCTATCCATAACCAGCTTTCTTGGATTTGATTGTTTCATAGATTTACCTAGATCGTTAGCTGTAGTTCTTAAATATGCAGAGTGAAGGGCCATTGGTCTGGAATGGGTTCTTAATATTAAAAAGAAGCTATTTTGCTATGGAAGTTTAATTAATCGGTTAAGTTGGTCGAACATTAGCGATTAGAGCCGGTTTTTAAAGACCTCCCTTCTCGAGATAAAAGGTATAAAACACAGCCAACACATAATCCCCGAATTAGCCTTACAGAAAATCAGATCAGGACGAACGTTACAGGGGCTATTGGCTCTGGTCGTAATATACATAAACGTGATCTATAAAAGATCTGTAATTTTTGTATCTGCTGAGTAACAGGAATTGTATTAACCCTCCGTCTTACAAATGTTTGTATTTTCACATTCGTAACGCATGAGTCTAGCCAGACCCAACAAACTTTTGAATAAATAAAACCAATTTTTTTTAACTAAATGTTATATTATACACATTTATAATTTAAATTCATATTATAAAATTTTATTTAAATTATAACTGTTTATAATATAACATTTAGTTAAAAAAATTGGTTTTATTTATTCAAAAGTTTGTTGGGTCTGGCTAGACTCATGCGTTACGAATGTGAAATTAAAAAACATGTGTAATAGGGAGGGTTAAATTGTAGGGCTAGATGGAGCTAATAGTTTGTGTGCTTAATAAAAATAAATAAATAATAGATAATTTAACAAAAAAATAATAAAAAACAGCAAGAAAGAAAGTTAAAAATACGTCATCTTCTATACAAAATATATATGGGTCTGGCCAGACCACATGTGTTACGAATGTGATGTGTGCAGTAAAATATTGGAATAAGTTTCCTTATATATCCTTTCCAGGTTATATTTTTCAGCTTTTTATAGTAAACTAAATTTTAGAAGGGTACCTGAAATTTCAAGTCCCTACCTGTGTTTTAAATATACTAAAATAACATTTAAAATCGAAAAAGGTCTGGCCAGACTCATGAGTAAGACGAAGGGTTAAAAGTAAGACATTATTTTTGCTCGCATCATATAAGATTAATACAAAACAAGCTAAGCTAATAAAATTTAGCTAAAAAGTTTTCTATTTATAAAACTCGTTTGGTCAGCTTAGTCGGCCAGAAGGGAAGAATTTGCAAAGGTTATTAAATAATGTATATCTTCATGGTTAACAGTGATAGTATTAAGAAGCCAACTTTACTTCTTTCGAAAAATTGTCTAAAATTAATTCAATCGTACTGATAAATCTGATATTTGAATACATAATTAGTAAATATTAACTACAAGTCCCTGAACATGGCTACTGAGTGCCCCGGTAGTCTAGCTGGTAGCGAGCTAGTCTATCAGCGCCGGGGTTGCGAGTTCGATTCCCGCCAGAGACTCTGGTTTCTTTCCTGCAGACAAGCTAAAAGCTTCGCGGGATTAGCTTAGGAAATTAAAAAAAAAAAAAAATTAAAAAAAAAAAACTAGCATGAATTTTAAGTTTTTGGGTTCTATTAGTTAGTAAGTTATAAGTTTATCAACGAACTGGATATTTGTCAGGAATCAGATATAATTGTTCCTCTGCTGTATCTATCCCATCAACAATAAATTTCAGTGTTTTTATCAAATAATAAAAATTGGAAATTAAGCACGAATAACAAAATCATTTAAATTAAATTTTGTATTCCGACGAAAATTATTTTGAGAATCAAATAATGTTTATGAAAATGAAACTAATATATATGTGACCTACTCCGAGAAAACGCATTTAAAGTTTCATAACGCAGTGTTCTAAAATAAACACCAAATATGGCTCCTTAGTGTTTGGTTCGGTAAATTTGTGGAAACACAAACGCTAATGGTGTTTGTTTAAAAAATCATTAAAAAGATAACGTTTCCCTGATAGTCATATTTCAAACATAAAAATAATACTGGTTTTGAATTTAAATGTTGCCACATTATGTTACTCAAAAATACAACACTTTTTGCATTAATTATCGCTTTTTTTTTTTTTTGTTTTACGCTCCGCATATAAATATTTAAAAAAAAACATATTACAGACAGTAAATTAAAAAACCCAACAAAATAGTTTGACATTAAATGGCTGTTTTTCAGAAGTTGGCAAACGATTGGCAGCTCGTTAACAAGAGACTATAAAATCGTTAGCCAGAGTTTGGTAGTGTATTATGAATAAACTTTGTGCTAACTTCAAGCCAAATTTTCATTATGAATACGGCTGTTAATTTGTACATTTGCATGTTGTCAGATTACTCAAACGAGTACTGTCAATTTTATACTGTTCTACTTTTATTCTGAGTTATATTGATACAATTTTAATTATAAAAATTAAAAATGATCAAAAAAAAAATTTAATATTTTTATAAATATTATCAAAATAGTGTTCATTCATACCTTCACACTGTTTTCGTGAAATAAATCTGAATAATACTTTTTTACCCAAAAAGAAAAAGAAACACAAATTCGTTTTTAGCTACTGTTTGAATTATTGTTATAAACATAAATAACGGTACAACGATTTAAACATTTTTTATTTTTGCTTGAAAGCTTGTAAAATGGTAGCTGTACTCATATGAGTACAGTGACCTCTAATGGGTTAATTTAAATAAAACGACTCAAAAGTATACATTTATGTATACGCATGAGTAATATTTGCATAGTTAAATATTACTCATACATCTCTTTGACTAAACGGTAACAGGTATTCCATACATTTGCAATATTATTTTTCAATAATATGTAGAATTATATTGACTGTGTGTATATCAAATCAGTAGGTGGCACAATATATTTGATAAACCCAAAAGCCTTTTGATTAATATTGCGCAAAAATAAATATTTTTGAATGTTGTGACAACATTAAACAATACGCTCATGTGTGCGTTGGATTTGTTTACTTTTGTGTTCATTAAAAAATTAAGCCATAAGTCCGTTTTTTATATTGAACAAATCTACAATAGCAACATCAATAAACTGCGCAGTAATATTGCTGTTGTCGTCTAAACAGAGAGCAGTTTTCCCAGCCCTGGGTTCTATTTTGAATGATGATGCTGCTCTAGGGCTAATTGACTGCTTGATGCGTCACTGTCATCATATATTATATTTAAATTTTTCTAAAAATGTTATGTATTTATTGTAAAATTTCTTGTTATTGTAACTTACAAAACTTTTGATGTCGAATTTTTAAATTGCAAATGTATTGTCGCCTACAGTGATCAATGTAGCAGGACGATTTTATGATAATAAATGTTTTCTCTGAACGTTTTTTTCATCTCTTTGTTAAAACCAATCTCACCAATGCCTTATGATAGTATTTTGAATAAATTCCGTTACATTTTAGGCCTTTTATGAAGGAAAAAAAGGATAACTCGTGGGTCCGCAATGTTGAAAAGCGCAACGTCAATTGGGGGACCAATTATTATACGATCCCGATAACAACCTGTTTTGACAGTAAAAAGAAATATTTACAAATAATGTAGTTGTTAAAGGTTTTTCCGGGAGTAAAAAAGTTTATTATTAACTAGCTGACCCGACAGACGTTCTCCGGACCAAATTAGAAAAAATGTTTGCGTTCGATTTTTAAAATTCGTTCAAAAGAGGAAAAAAATCGTCCAAATATGACAAGACGTTTTCAAGTTATGCTATTAGCAACAGACAACATTTAATTTTTACTTATATAGATAAGATTTCTCTATGACGTGCTATATTCCCAATTTTAATTTTTGATAAATACACTGAAATTTATTGTTAAGGGAATGCTAGTTGTTTCATATATTGCAACAGCCGTTCTTAGCTCGCTTAGTAATGTAACAATAAGCATTTATCTTTGCTTGTTTTAAGCCCGATAGAATTTGAATTTGTAGCAAAAAATTCATTTTAGTCCAAAACTGTAGATAATTTGGTGGCGTGAATCTATTTATGTTGATTTCTCGCAGTATAGCAGTTCGTTTTACAATTTCTATTTTGCAAGTTCCATCAGGCTTAGAGAATACCTTTTATTAGGGATTATATAGGAGTTTGTAAAGTGTTATAAATATAAAAACTAAATCAAGACACACCCTAGCCTATTGGTGGTAGCCACAACAGCATTCCTTTTATGATTTTTGCGTCCCTTATAATAACGACAGTCCCTAGTTTTTCGCAGAAGATTTTAAAATGTTCTAAATCAGGGTCTCCCACTACCCCTTATGACTTTTGAAAGACCAGATACCCTCATACAATTTTATATAAAAACTTTAAAAATCTAACACCAAAACCAAGATTTTGTTTCCAAAAGACAAGATAAAATTAATATGCCCCCGTCTATGGGTAGCAAGGATAATAACTTAACATGGTTTTTATGTTGAAACATTAATGTTTATAAAAAATTCAACATAATGAAGATTAACACGACTCATTTTTCTAGTAAACATTTTTATGTTTTTTCTTAAAAAAAATACAACAAAGTTATATTTGTTATCCCTTTTTGGTAGATTAATCCCTTCTGAATATAATTTGGTCTACTAGGTACCCAAAAAACAATAATATATAAAAAAAGGAAACAAAATTGATAAATAAAATAAAATATAAAATCAAAATACAAAAATATAAAAAACCTTTTTCTACTCGGACTTTGTCATTTTAACAGAATATAATCATTCCTTTTGTAAAACTTTGAAATAGTTATGTTTATAGCATAGCAAAATAATAAGGATCCCTTTTAAAACTTATGAAAACAGTCTGTAATATTACGAACATACTTACATATGTATGTAGTCCCTAGCTTGCTTTTCTTATACGGAAAAGTTATGTGCATATGATTCATCCTTTAAATGAATTTATTTAACAAGATTTAGTGAAATATAGTAAAACAATATACAACACATCCTTTGAATTACGGTTTACAGTCAAACGCTTGAATTCATAATCCCTCTTTCAATAGTAATTCATAAAATCGTTCTACTACACCAACTATCAAAACTTATTATATGAGTGTAATAATTCTGTCTATATTTTATATATTTTGGCATATATTTGTGAGTTTCTGTCTATGAAATTGTATATATTAACATATGAATGTATGTGCGCATATATTAAATATTTTCACTAATAATTTTATATAATTTATTAAAATAAATGGAATCAAATATGTTATTTAACATTTGAAATGTCATTTAAGTTAATTTTTATAAGAAAAGAACTGCGTGTTTTGCCAAAAAGTATGTGTGGATAAGAAAAAAATATTTAAAGCCGTGATGGAATTACACAATCGTACAATATACTGCAGAAATCTGTTGTCGATGCTACATTGTCACACAAAATAGATGTCAAGACATATCGCTCATTTACTTCAATAATGTCATGTATCAAAAAGAACGATTTTTAACTAAGTACGCAGAATTGTGCGCAATATCATTATTGATTTTTTAATTATAGAGCAATTCCATATGAAAGCGATCACCTTTTGGACGACCCCTCTCTAAAGGTAAATTTCTAAAAAAAATTAGGAAAATTTTATTTTTCAATTAAAGCCTGATTCAATACCTTTCCAACGAGCTATCACTCGTTGCGATCGCTTTAGTAGTTTTTTTTAAAACAACTTTCAATGAGATCCCTTATGAAGAATTCTTCAATTTTGTCACATGACAGTGGTGTACACCACCACTAAACCAGTCACTATAAAAAAAAAAAAAATTTAGGTACATTATTTTTTGCTGGGCAATCGATTGAGACTATTTATTTTAAAATCGGAGAGAGGTCGTCCAAAAATTTGCCAAATTTGATCGTTTTCATATGGAATTGCTCTATAATAACAACACCTTTCAGTTTTATAGGGGTTATGGTTTTGATCGAAAGATTTTTTGAATAGATGAAATGTTTTGCGTTCCAAGCAGTCTTCGAAAATAAAAATTTTTTTACTGTTTTTTTTTGGCAGAAAATGGAAAACACTAAGGCTAATTAATACGATTTCCGTATGACGTGCTAAATTCCCAGTTTTCCATATTTGATAAATACACTGAAATTTATTGTTGAGGGAAAGCTAGCTTCTATGCGCATTTCACTGGTTGCTTAGGCCAGCTCATCAGGAAACCTTTTCCAAAGATTTTAGAAAGGCCAAAAATATTATACAAATAAGACCCTAAAGCGAATAAGAATTATAAACACTCAAGGTCTTACCTGTAACGATATCAAAGCCAAAAACAAAACACTAACAATAAACAGTGAGTTTATCTTTTCTTACATTCCCCTAATAGTGTTTTTGTAGTAAATACTACGGTTTGCAATTAATCGGATTTTTTTTGTTGGATTAAACGATATTTTTCATTTTCTACTTATTCCATTAAACGAATAAATTTTTTAATTAAACCAGTTTATCGAATTATTCTTAATCCACATATTTTATAAATTACGAGATTTTTTATTTAGTACTTGAGTTAATAAACATTCTTTTTTAAATAAAACTTGTCAATGTATTGTTGCTTCACTTTCACTAAGTTCTTAAAAGAGTCAATAAAAAATTAATTGTTTAAAACTTTTTACAGCCATTCCATCCTTTGCTATGCTTCTGCAAATAATTTCCTCTAGAGAACCGATCGAAGTATCTTGTTTAAATTATTAATTTATTGGACCAGTTGTAGCACACTTTGATTTTGTTGGTGAAGTTGTTAAAGAACATTTACAATAATACATTTTTGGACACTAGTTACATTTAGCATCTTTAGATTAATTGTTCGTACAAGATTTTGAAGCTTAACTCGTTCTAAAGAGAGAAACGCATTAAGTTTTTTGTGAAAAAATACGGGAGTGTTCTTCAAATCGAAATTTAGTGGATTTAAAATCCATCAAATTTTATCTACTTCATTCTTTAAGTATCTTTAATTTTTGCCAGGAAAACACTTAAAACCACGAAAAACAACGGTCATTTTATAAAAAATTTAATTTAAATTATCGCTTGAATTCTAGAACATACCTTATAAATTAATATAAATCTTTGAGTTAAAATACCTTTATCGTTTTTTCTTTTGTGAAATGATGTCGCTTAAAATTGCCATTTGTGCAAATGCGCAAACTTACGAGTCTTGTTTCATGAAGCCCCTTTTTTACTTTTGTGTAATTTTAAACAATTAATGTCAGTTTGTAAGAAACGTCAATACAAAAATAAATTAAAAATATAAATTCTAAAATATAAAAATTTGTGTTTAAATTTGTGATTAATATGTATGAGAAATTTGCTTTTAAAAATGCTCAAAGAAAGCCAAAAGACCAATTTACTGGAATTATTGCTAGAATTTGTTGTTTGTGATTTATAGACACTTGGATTTTAAATTGAAAACGACGTTAAAATCATTAAAAGATCTGTTTGTATAAATGCACAATTGAACAGCGCAAGTTTACGAGACAAAATTGTTGGGCAAATTTACCAAGTTTGTGTAAATGAATTCTCATACAATTTTTGACAGTTCATTTACGAGGGCGTAAAAATGCACAGTTTGCACAGATTACGAGACTTATAAACGATATCATGAGGACCCTTATTGAAACAATTTAACAAAAATATAAGTTTAAGTTGACTTAAAACTGTAAAAAAATTATACAGTTAACAGAACTACTATGTATTATTATCAGTCGATTTTTCTGCATAAATTCTTCGATTAATCCTTTAATTGAAATTAGCAATTTTAAATTATTCGAACAATTAATTGTCTGAAATTGTTCGATTAATCGAACCGACTGAACACACTAGTAAAAACATTAAAATATAAACTTTTCTCTATTCTTGATCTTCGTACAAAATAAAAATATGTACTGTACTTATCTAACTCAACATCAAAAGTGTTTTTTTTAGCCTAAAGTGTTCCTAAGAAAAAAAATTAGGCATAAACAAAGATTTTTTCACTTTTTAAAGTTATGATGTCCTAAAAAATTTTTCAAATAGAAAAAAAATGTTGCAAGAATATATCTTTTTTAGATATTTTATTCAATACAGTACACATACAGACCATTTAATAAAATACAGAACAATTAAACGTTTTTCACTTAAAAATAATGCACACTGCACAAAGCTCTAAAACCCAGAACTGTTCTGTATAATGCGGAACGGATGGTCATCGTAAATATGGTTGATATACGGGTTGCGCATAAGTAGCAGGATGATTTAATAAGTATATGTATATTTTGCTTACTTTTTTTTGTTTTATTTTAACTTTTTTCAGAAAAATTTGGAAATTTATTATGGAAATACTCAGCACAGAACGAAGAACCAAACTTGTGATATTAAATTATTTAGATACAAAGATTATATCGAATAATCAGCATAGAGGACCATTCTCACCTTAATAGTAACGCGTAGAAGCAAAATTGCAGAATATAGGGCATCCAAAATCCAAGACTAGTTGCCATTTAAGATACCTAATTTCCTTACAGGAATAAAAAGGAATCAATAATAAAAGAAACCAAACGCTCTTTATCGAAATAAAGTATTACTACCAAATTATGTTGCTTTATTAAATTTTTTGCAACCGATTTTGCAGTGAAAGTCCTATTTCGGGAGGACAATTTAACTTGATGAAAATAAGACCAATTTACTCCATTTGCGATACCAAATACTTAATTGTTGAACAAAAGCACAATTTATGTGAAATTGTAGTGTTGGTGCATGTGGCTTACACCAGGCAAAAGTCTGGAACGACGTTAGTTTGGAAAAAGATAAAAAACAAAAACGAAATGGCACTTTATGTTTAGGATAAGTATTTGTGGTTAATTTTTTTATTTTTCCCCGACCTGTTTGTATGGCGTTCAACATGTCAAAAGTCATCAAATACATATGTTATTATATTTGTTGTAGGGTATAAATATTCCAACATTGCCTAAGGTATTTACATTTTTTTTTTTTAAAATGATTTTTATTCATCCTTAGTATGCATACACTTTAATTATGACAGCAACTATTGCTATGCCCAAGAAACTAAGCTAATGCTACAAATCAAATGAACTTACTGCAACAGTAATGCACTTAAATATATATCATGTATACTTATGCAGAAGTCGTTGCCTTTAGCTACTACTTTGACGCAAGTTTATTCGTATTTATGCACAAAAAAGAAAATTTTGGTAAGAACTGTATTCATAACCTTTTTCAAACAAAAATATCTACAAATATGAATGCTGTTCAAAATATTTTGCACACATATACATTTCATGTGATGTTCTCTTGTATTTTCTGCTCATTTATTTACCCATTGTTAAGTATGCATTTAATGACCTTTACTCTGAGTGTGTGAGAGTGCTCAAGAGTATTTAATAAGTTTTAACCTACAAATTTGTTCAGGGTTAATTCCAGAATATGATATGTAATTAGGCATGCTAAACATTAAAATCTTATAAAGAATATGCATGGTTTATTTGAAAGCAATAAATAGCAATATGTGTACCAAACAATTCGCATGGCGCCTAGTGCAATAATGAAATCTTTAGAACCATTTCAAATACGAAAAGTATTCAAATCAATTTTTTTTTTGTTTTAGTGTAGCACGGTTGATAAAGTTGGTACACTTGTACTTTTTTTGGTACAATTTAAAACCAAAAAGTACGTTGTACCCGTGTGACTCATTTGGTTATATTTCCAAATTTCCTAAACCTATTGCTAAATGATATAAAAAGGCAACTCGTATTTACTGTTTAATGAATATAAGCGGAGTTTAGTGTTTGGTGCAGATTTGTCCGGTTTAACGTGATCATCATCCTAAGATCCCTCCTCACGGAGTGTTTGGTGCAAATGGTCTTGCGAAAATCCATAATTTCTTAGCTTTTGTGTGAAATCAAACTGAAATTCTTTTTTGTTGTTGCATATAACAAAGCAGCTAGGATATTTTGCATTTGCTCTTTTGCAAAACATTTGCACCAAACACACTATTGTGAATAGATATCTGCACTTGTTTATTGGACGATTGCATATGCCACATTCTAATTTAGTATCAGCGGCAGAATATAAGCGTGCATTTTCTGATGAAAATTATAAATTTTTAAAAGATGTGGGAAACCATTTCTACAAAAGATCTAGTAGAAGAGACGACTTCCTCTCATGCTTATTTTGGAAAGAGCTCATAATATTTTAAAATATTCGTCAACAAGATGGTTGTTACATCAAAAAGTAATCAACCGAATTTTGAAACATTGGGAGCCCACTCAATTATTATTTTAATCCGAATGATTTTAAAGGATATTTTACAAGCGCTAAACTAAATTTTATTATATCCGGAACTTTTACTCCAGCTTAAAAACGGGTTTTCCTTTTTCTGCAGTATTATTTAAAAACACAATTAATTTGGAAATGCAATCCGAAGATCCTCGTATGCACATATTTTTAGAACGCTTATAATTCTTATTTTCGGTTAAAATTTGATTTTGTATTTTAAGAAATATTTGTCTATTTTCACAATAATTTCATAAATTTTTCACAAAAAAAAAAAAAACTATAAAATCTTAAAAGTGTACAAAAGCGCTCTCTGGCAATTAAAAATAAGTTGATTTCTCGACACTTAAAGCCGCACCATACAGGTTTGGCTAGAGCAAATACAATTGTTTGCCTCTATTCTTGAATTTTTTGGAAAACTACACATTTTGAAAATCCGGGGGCTCGAAATTAGTTTTTTACCTGTGGTTTTTTTTGCAAAGTTTCTTGGATTGACTTATGGAACAAGAAACGCGATGTGCTTTTGACGCGAAAAAAATTGACCCATCCTATTATTATGTAAAATTAATGAACAAGTATTTATTTTTTTGTGCTAAAAATGTTTTACATGCACAAATGAATATTAAGTATGTACCTTTTGTTATTGTTGTTTTAAATTTTTGTTTATAAAAATAAAATAAAAAAAGGATTTATTTCTATTGGGGTCGAAAAAAGTCGATTTTAAAAGTTCGTTGGTAAGAAATTCGTTTTCTCATTTATTAACCCTGGGCCCTATTCCACAAAAGAAATTATTAACTTTCCACTTTGAACTTATCAAATTGCATTTTTTGGCAAAGTGATAAGTGTTTTTGTTCCACAACATTCTTTGTTAATTTCACTTTGCACTCTCTTGCAAAGTCTTTACGATTTCTTGCAAACTGAATGTGCAAATTGTTCCACAAAGGATTAAATTATCTTTGCATTTCTGTCTTAGCACTTTTCACTTTCCATTGCTAAAAATAAATCATTAATGACCTGAATAGTAAAAACAAACTTGCAGTTTTACATGGTTTTAAAGAAAAAAAAAAAAAAAAAGAGATTATATTTTCTAGTTTTCAAAGCAACAAAGCAAGTTTTATTTTATTAAATTATTGTAAATAGAATGTGGGAATTATTTCTATTTAAACGTTATTTTTATTATATAATCCATTTTTATTTTTCGAATGTGGTTAATGAATCAAATTTCAAAATCTAATGTAAACTTAACACAGAAAAAAATATTAAAAGTTATGTAGATTTGTTAAAACTTTTGAAATATTTTTAACAATTTTCTTAATTAACATGTTTGTAAATTGTCATATTAACAACTTCTTTCATTTGTAGAAAATTAATAAGAAAAATATAATTTTGTGTCAAAAAATTTAAAATATAAAATAAAAAAAATCAATCCATACGGTAAGTAACGTTATTATCTAATGATTTACAAATAAATTTTGACCATCTAAAATTAACAAAAGACCCATTGAAATCTCTTAATTTTTCAAACCACAACTTTACTTACCCCTAAGATTGATTCAGTTTTTCAAAAATCTGCCTATCTTTTAGCGTTTTAGCGATTAAAACCCAAAATATTTAAAAACATTTTTTTTTTTGACACAAAATATATTTTATTAGATGTATTTATTTTTTAGCTGAAACAAATTGTTAATATGACAACTTATAAACATCTTAATAAAGAAAATTGTTAAATATATTTGGAAAACTTTAAAAATTTTCATTAATTACTTAATAACTCTTGTTATTTTTTCTGTGTATGGACCACTAAAAAGGTAATAATTAAAACACTTCTCCTATCTTGGTTGTTAAGCATATCATTATGAGCCTTTATACTGCTCTGTTGCAAAGCCTGCAACTTCCAAAAACTCCTAAAAAAATTTGCAGCTAACCAAACTTTGCACTTTTTATTGTTGTTTTTACAAAATGTTTTATATCAGAAATCTTTCAACGAACTATGTGATCGAAATTATCTCACATAATGTAGTTGACTAAAAAGAGAATCAAAGACCAAAGAAAACATTTATATGATAAATTATTTTTACAATGTTGTTGTCGTCGCTGGAGCACAACAACGAATGAATTGTTAAAATTAATGTAATTTTCTTTTTATACAATACAGGATAGAATGCAAATAAAATTTGTTATGAAAAAAAAAAAAGAAATAAGACAAATGAATATGTTCAAATAAATTTTACTTGTCGGTTTGTAGCTAGTAATTATAAGAAACAGGACCCAGGTGTAATTCAAAGTTCTTTCAATTTACAACACTAATATTCCATTTTTAAATGCACTTATTTAAAATTTATTATTCTTAAAACAAACAAAGTATGTATTGGTGTTTTGGCATATGAGTCTTTGTCATTCATTCAAGATATCGAAAGAACAATTTAAACTTTAGAGAATGTTTAAGTAGTTTCAAAATTAAATTATAATTTGGTTTCAGCGATCCAATTTATACAATTTTAGATATTATGGACAACCAAAGTTACCGTCTTTTTGAGAAAAAATGCATTGCTTAATATAAATTTACAAGCGCTTAATAAAAACTGGCGTCAGCATTGAGCCTCAATTCAAACCCAAACTTAATTGGAGATAAGCTTTCAAAAGAAATGTATTCAATATAATAACAATATCTTAAAATTAAATTTTTGATATTTTTAAATAAAATATTTCGAAAATAACCGCGTATTTCGAAGGAACGCGGTTACCTTCGTAAGAATTCTAGGCAGTTAAACTGTTTGCGACACTGCGGCATCTGCCAGTCTATATTCAAACATTAATCTTTTACTAATGCTACTAAAAGAACAAGATTTGCCTTAACTTATGAGGCAGACGCCTTAGTGGCGCAAACGGTAGGACTGGAAAGAATTCTGATGGGACTGTTGTGTTTCCCGAAACATCTAAAATCAATCCGAGTTTAGTCCAGTCAAGAATAAAAATTATCAAATAAATTTTAATTAATTTAATTTTGTAAAACTCCTTCCATTATTAACTTTCACTTTTGCTCTCGCGTTCTAAAAAAAATGCAGTAAGACTTTGACTGTAACCATTGTTCGATTAATACTGTTAAACGTGTTTTTGAATATTCCTGGTGGTAGCTCTGCTATTAACATTATAAACTACACAGAAAAAAATAACAAAAGTTATTAAGTAAAGCTAGATTTACACGATTGAAAGTATTTTGAAGTCTTATCAAAATTTTGAAAATTTATTTTGATGTTCTATTTACACGTTTCAAAAATTTGATCAAAATATTCTTTCAATATATTTCAAAATCTTTTGATAAAAATTTGATCAAAATTTGTTGAAGCTAATTTACACTATTGGTAAATTTTGTATAATGGAAATATTGACTTTGATCAGATGTTTTGCTTCTTTTGTGAAATAATTTATTATTATAAAAAAAAACAATTAATAAGTATGGACGACGACACAATCATCATAGCATCAACATTTTTAATATTGGAGGAAGAAGTAGCTGATTATAATATTATGAAACCATATAGTTTTCGGAATCAAAACACGAAGGAAAGAATTTTCAATTACAGGTTGTCCAGATTTAGGCGTGTTTCGGAAAACGTGTTTGGATTAATATCAACCCGATTTCGCGTTGTCAGAAAAACAATGGAACTTTCCCCACCAAATGTTGTCAAAGTTGTTCTCGCAGTATGTGCATTACACAATTTTTTGAACAAACGAAATTCTGGTGCCTATGCACACACAAGAGACTACGACCAAGTGAATGCGGATGGATCTATAACGGATGTACGATGGCGTGAAGAAGTGCGGACAGAGAATATTTTGTATACGATACAACCATTGTGCAATCAAGGTCGTCAAAGCGAAACGTCCAAGCTTATTCGACAAGAATTCACGGAATATTTTTTAAATGAAGGGGAAGTCCATGGCAATACAAGCATATTTATTAAAAATTAATTAAAACCCCAATTAATCGAAATAAAAAGTTCAATTCATTTATTTGGCAACTTAAGATCACATTCTGTTTCTATATTAAAAATAAAATTATAATATTAAAAAGAAATCACATTCTGTTCACATCTTAAATATTAAAATAAAAATAAAAAAATTTTAAACAAAGTTAATTGTTTTGCTGTGCTTCAAATGAGTCGATGACATTATTAATTTGAGTTTTCAGTCTGAAAATATAAGTTCGTTTCAAATATTGTTTGAGTACTATGCATTTCAAACTCACCTGCGAGCATTTGACTCTGAATATGCAGAAAGCTGCTGTCCAACATACACTCCATAGCCGTTCTGCCAAGTTACGTTTTCTTTTCCTTGTGACACTTTCTGAGATAGGAATTGGCCAAGTTTTTCGTAAACTTCTGAAAGCTTACTGTCGATTTCATTTACTTCTTGCACTTTTCTACGCTTTGCAGGAGTACTATTTTCGAGAGCAGCGTTTGCAAATGAACATTGAGCTTCCGAATTCTGAAACTGCTCTTAAACATCATAACAATCCTCAATAGCACAATTAGTTAAGTTCTCTAAGTTTGATTCTGTACCTCCTGATCCACGATTTCCCACAGTATCTAAAAAGTGTAGAGCTGCAAAATAGTCATATTTTGATACATAAGTAGCGCCACCTTGTCCAATTTTGGAAGTATTTATTTTTTTGTGCTCCGCCTTCAATATATAATACTTTTAAATGTGATCAAAACACACAACAAAAAAACGATTTACATTATAGCGTGATCGCACAGCGTTAAATTGTGCTTTGCAGTCGGCTACGCAATGATTCGTTGCGGCAGCAATTTCTGACCAGCACTTCTCCTTTTCATTTCGGTTTCTGTACCCATCAATGTTAAAATTCCAAATCGGTTCGCGTACTTCAACCATTTCGATGAACAGTCTCAGTTCATCTCCTGTCCACTTTTTCTGTTGCTTGCGATTGTTGCGAAAATTATCATTTATGGTATCACTTTTAAAAATATTGATATATTATTCCACAAATATATGTATATGTACATAGTTATTAAATATGTAATACTTACCAACTCATATTAATTAACTAATTTTGATTTTATTATTTAAGAAATTTATTTACATTGCCAATTGCCGCAACAAATATACGTAATTAAATGGTATTGAATCAAAAGAATGAACATGCTGTCAAATTATATGTAGTTATCAATATTTCCAGATGCGATTTTGATGCTTATTTACACGGCAACAATAAACTCTTCAAAAGTTTTGTTCAATAAATTTTGATCAATAAATTATGAAGAAATTTGGCTGTTTACACGAGTTTGAAGCATTTTGAAGAGCAATTTTGAAGAAAATTTCAATCGTGTAAATTTAGCTTAATTAATGAAAATTTTTAAATTTTTCCAAATATATTTAAAAATTTTCTTTATTAACATGTTTATAAATTGTCATATTAACAATTTGTTTCAGTTAAAAAATAAATACATATAATAAAATTTATTTTGTGTCAAAAAAATTTTTTTTTTAAATATTTGGGTGTTAATCACTAAAACGCTAAAAGATAGGCAGATTATTAAAAAACCGAATCAATCTTAGGGGTAAGTAAAGTTGTGGTTTGAAAAATTAAGAGATTTTAATGGGTCTTTTGTTTTAGTTTTCAAATCCAAATCTATAATTGTGGCAACATTTCCTTTTATTAAGATGAACATTCTTGCGCATCCAGTTCTACGTCTGAATAAGTATGCTGAAATAAATATTAATGGTGTTTGTGATGTAGTTTTTAATTTATATTTCAATAAAAATGAATTAAAGAAATAATTTAGATGCATTTCATTCCTTCAAAAGGCAATAAACAATTTCTTAACAAAATATGTTTTAATATGACAAACTCGTAATTAAAATTTTAATATAAATGGTAAAAATAAATAAAATAAACTTTATTCAATATAACAACTTCGTTGTTAAAAATATTTGTTGAATATCAACAATTTAAATTAACAAAAATATTTTTTTATAATTACAAGTTTGGTTGTTGGTGCCTTTTCAATTAAAAAATTAATTGTATTGACGAATTTGGTATTCAATATGACAATTGATTTGTCGTAATTTTTTTCTGTGTAAATGGGTATGACTGTGGGTGCTTGAATATGTAAGCATAATACGTTTTTGTATTTCTGTTTGCAGGCAGCACTAAGAAAAACAGTTTGTTAGTGCTTCGCTAAGCATTTGTGCACTTTTAGAAGAAAGAAATTTTGCCTCTTCATTTTAAATCTGCAAGAAAAAGAATGACAAAAAGCAAAATATTGACAATCATTAACAAGTCTCCCTGTTTTAAGAGTGCTCTATAAAGCCATTAAATTGAATGCGAGAAAATAATTTTTTTTAGTGCCTCATAAAATTTACAAAATTAACAACTTAATGGACTTTGCGTGACTGCATAAGAAATTACAACACTAAATTAACGAAACGACAAAAATTTGTCATAAAAATAATTTTTTTTATTATTTTTAATAATCTTAATTTGAGTTTAGCGCCGAAAGAAATAAAATTTTCTTATATCCAGTTAAACTATTTAGATGAGTCATTTTGAGATTAAACTTTTGGATTGTCTTTTCTTTATTACAGACTCTTAAAATTCCTGAAAGTAATGAAATAGCTTCATTTTGCTGACCTTTTAAAAAACAGATAACAAAGCCATTTTTTATAGTAATTAGACAAAATAACAAAAAATTTTGTTATGGGTAAGTAAATATTTATAGATTTTAAAGTTTCATTTAAATTTATTACGAAAGTTACTTTTTAGTATTCTTACGGCTTCATGGTATAATAAAAAATAATTTTAGTTAATTTCAAAATGAAATTTTCAGTGTTTTTTTTAGCTGCTTGAGAAGTAAAATTGATAATACAAAAATATTGTTGGAATAAATATTTTTATTATACTCTGGTAGATATTTTTATGGCATTTATTTTATTTAAATACTATTTCCGTCATATGTCCCCCACGGCTACGATCAGTAAAATTTATTTTGGTAATTTTTCCAATAAATCTGGATGTTTGGAGTGTTGGCCAATGTTTCAAAAGTTGCTGATTTGTTAGCATAAGCGAATTACTTGACAAAGCCACATAAAAAGGTATCCAAAGGCATTGAATTTAAAAAACAATAGGGGCAGTGAACAGGACCTCTTCTGAAAATAAATTTGTCACCAAATTGATTTTTCAATATTTTGATTTTTAAGCACGCTGTATTTCCAGGTGTGCCGTATTATTGGAACCAAATTTCGTTGCTGTTTATCTGATTAATCTTTGGAAGCGAAATTCAGTTAGCACGGCTCGATAGCGCTCTCTATTCACCGTAGCGACAGCGCCTTGCTCATATCGAGCGTGTAAACCGCACTTTACAGTAAATTTTATTGGACATAATATTGATTTATTAACGGCTTTTCTTCCCTTCAAACACAGCGATTTTGCCGAACTTGTATTTATATAACTTTCTGTAAGGAGTGAAATAAAGCCATACATGGCCTTATTTCCCATTAAAATATTTTTCTTTTCATATAATTGCAATTTATTTAAAAATTGTTTTGTTGGTTTTTCTCTGGGTGTTTAAATAAAAAATATAAGGAAAACACTTCTGGACGCAAGGATTTTCTCCTCTTTGGTATAACAGAGACCAGCTTTATTTCTCAATTCATTGGGAAATAAGGCAATATGGCTTTATTTCCTATGGCTTTATTGCACGGCGCTGAATTTGAAATGTGTTTCATCTAAATGCCATAAATAATCGCTATAACGATTATGTTTTTAATCGATCTGCAAACGATATTGTGCATCTACCATTTGTATACTCCATACTAATTTTTTTTAATGCGATCCAGATATGTCCGTCCGCCTTTGTGTTGTTGGAACCTTTGTTGCTGCTGCCAAGGAGTTATGGGAAATGATTTCAGATGAACACCTATTTTTAATTTCAATTATACGGTGCTATATAAAGATATCTGAAATGATAAGAAGAATTTAAAGAGCTGTATCCTAGGCTGGGAACCACAGTTTACATTTTTAAATGTAAATTTCAAAATAGGGTTAATCTATAAAATAAAAATAAAAGTTTTGATAACAACTCCTGTAAACAAAACTTAAAAAAAAACGAACTCAACTTATATTGTTTAACTTTCCACAATAATTTTTTCTTAGAACATAAAGATAAAACGCTGAGTTAAAATAATGTGTGTAATAAAACATGAAGATAACTTAAAAATCAATTTAAAAATTGTTTTTTCGCAAACTTAGAACAAAAAAAAACACTCAAAACCTTAAATTTATTAACCCCACACATACATGGACAACCAAACATAAAATAGTCAGCCATGATGTCATTTTTGTTGTGCCAAATTTTGAATACATACCCAAAACATGTCAGTCTTGTAGTTAAATGGTTTTCTGCTTTGTTGAAAGAAATCAGTGTGCAGCTCTTCAAGCTTTTGGATATAAGGAAAAGAATTTTTACTATACACAGTGAGGAAGAATAAAATTTTTTAGCACAAATCTGTCACTTTCCGTGGCTCTTAAGCTTTGTACAGACGGTGGTCAGAGCTTACAATGTTGTCATTAAAATTGCCCTAAAAATGTATTGCTACTGTGTGAACATTGTAAGCTCACTTTCATTTGGGATGTGTGAAATTAATGCATCTGATAACGGCACCATTGTCAGAAATATGACAACATTGTAAGATCTGACCACAGTCTGCCTGTACGAAGCTTTTGGATGATGGATGAAGAATCATATTTGCCAGTATGAACATTAGAGCGGGTCGATTTGTATGGACAAAAATTTGCCGATATTGTGCCGACGATTAATCGATAGCTTCTAGTACTACGACATATCGAAAAAATAATTTTCGAGGCATCCAAATTTAAATTTTTCGACTTTTTCTCAATTTTAATTTTAAGGTTTTTATAAAAAAAAAAAAAATCAACTGATTTAATTTTTCTTTAAATATTACCGTTTTAGGATGAATTGTACACTAAAAACGATGGCGATAGCAGATCAACCTAATGATCATATATTTATATCAAATGGGTCTTATATACATGGAGCTGCATTAAAACGAATTGACAAGAATTTTAGTTAATAATAATCTTTAAAGTGACAAAATTCAAAAGGGTTAGTTTGCACTAATACATAAAAGATACATAAGTTTTTTTGGGTTTAAAAATCTATTAGATTGTATCTTTTTTTGGCAGTAGCAAAACTCTTAAAGTTCTCCCTCATAGTTTTAGCTTAATTCTATTCAAGGACGCCGAAATCAAAATTTAAAAAATTTCTATTGTAACACCCCTTCATATAAAATATGTTTTTATTTATTGAACCTTTTTTGTTTTGCCAGGCAATGCAGCTCAAAGTTTGATCAATATACCAATAACAGCTCTATAAATTAAGATTTTTATACCCTTTATCACTTGTTGTCCTTGAGTAATTTAGCCGTCTGTTTAAATCACTTTAAAACGACTCAAAACTTTAGGAAAATCTGGTGACAAATTATTTCTAGTTCTCCTAAGCAGTTTGCAATTGTAATATGACATAATCTATAATTTATTAAAAACAAAATGTGTATATTATATTAAAAAAAAAAAAATCTCAACAATAGGGTTTTATAAAAAATTCAATTTAATTTAAAAGGCAAATTTAGATAGTACAGTCTATCTTCTGTCATTGTTGATCGGAGTCATGTTTTTATTCGACGAAGGGTAGGAAATTTCCTCTCGCTCATAACATTACTGACGAGCATTGAAACGAAAATTTCAAATATTTTTCTTAGATTTGGGTAGATAACTTCATCTCAGTTTATTAAAGCATCTACAATGTTATCTAATAGATTTTCATATATTTTCCATGCTTGTTGCCAATGCAACAGTTCAGGCTCAAGTTTAGATGTTAGTAGTTGTTTATCTCTTCTTTCAAACATAATCAGCTCATCATCTAGTTGTGGTTTTAAAAGTTTTGTATATGTTTATGACTTGATTACTCTTTGAGGTAGAAGTTTAGGTATGTTCAATTCATTAAGGAAATCTATTGGGAAAAATATATGCAATAAGAGGAATGTTACCTACAACTCGGTAGTAATCTTCAACATTTTGGATGTGATTATTTCGTTCAAATCTTGTATTTTCAATTAGAACCTCGTTTTGAACGCTAATAACTTAAACTTTTTCAAAAATCTCTTTAAGTTGTTCTTCGCCTTTATTTATTTTCTCTTCAAGGCACATGATTAAAGTTTTGATAAGGCTTGATACTTTTTGAAGATCTATATCGTGGTTTTGCAAATTGATACTAAGCGGCTGTTTTACAATAAATATCACACTTAATATGTATATTCCGCAAATCAACTCAAAAGTCCTTAGTGAGTTCCTTAATAAAAGACTTTTGATGAAGTATCTCTACCTTTCCACTCAGATATTTTTTCCAAAGCTTTTACTATATGATGTTCACTTGTTGTGAAGTATAAAATTTTGTCTTGTCTCGCATAATGTAGAGAGTTTAGCTCCCAAATACTTTGCTTAGACTGTGATTCGATTGGAAACATAATATTTTAAAAATGTTATCGTTTCTTTTACAACCCAGTAAAAACTTCGCTTACAATTCTACTGAAAGAACCAATGAATTTTACAAGGGATGCCCCAAAATGAACGCATTCAAAAGAAAGTCATTATTTTTTTACTTAAATACATCCAGAAAAAACTAGTTATAGAAGTTGTTATAGATGTAGCTATAGAAGAAAGCTACTAAATAATGAGTTAAAGAAGCTATTCATTTTGAAAAAGTAAGCGAAGTTTTTACTGGGAAATGACACAACCTTTTGTATTATATTAGTTCCTTTAAACTCCTACAAGGAGCATAGGGCCAAAACCTTTTGTATTAATGGCACTTTATTGCTTTTAGAAATTGAGTTGTTTGTTTTATAGGAATAGCAAGTCGTTTGTTTCGCATTTGTCGCGGTTTCCAAAATTTTTGAACAGCTTCATTTTCTGTTGACATCAGAGGACACCCATCTGTT
The DNA here is from genome assembly GCA_949318255.1 of Pollenia labialis. NCBI lineage: Eukaryota > Metazoa > Arthropoda > Insecta > Diptera > Polleniidae > Pollenia > Pollenia labialis. Next base: position 53,386,349 of record OX439142.1, read on the forward strand.
TCACCTCCTACACAATGTTTTAGGTCAAGACCAAAATTTGTCATAGCTTTAAGAACTATTGATGAAAGTGCCTTCGCATCAATTGACACATCAACGTCATTATCAATATCGTTTGAAGGCTCTTCAAATCCGTGCTTTCGTTAAAAATTATCGAATAGAATTTTGATTCATGTAACACATATATACATAAATATTGCATATACTAAGGTGTATTAATAATTCAACCGAACAGGTACCTGTGTACCTATTGCGTTTTCAAATCGAAATTTTTTATATAAGATTTTAGTCTACAATTCTACAATTTCATGAGAACTCCTAACTTTTTGTTATTATTATATTTTCATAGGTGTTTATATGCAATATCAGTTGGGGGGGTGCGTGGCATATCAATTTGCTTTTTGCATCCTTAATAGGGTGAATAGGTACCTGGGTACCTGTATACGTTTTATATGGAGCAACTTGGAGGATCTTTGCAGAAAAAGTTGCGAAATTCAGCAAAAGTTGCTAAATTAAGCAAAAAACTTGCTGAGTTTAGCAATTTTTTTGCTAATGTTAGCAACTTTTTCTGCAAAGATCCTCCAAGTTGCTCCATATAAAACGTATACAGGTACCCAGGTACCTATTCACCCTATTAAGGGTGCAAAAAGTTGCTGATATTACAAATTTTTTTTTTGGGTGTAGGATTATAAAAAATATATGAAAAGGGGAAAACCAGAGTAAAATTTTAATATTATATCATTAACCATCGATTTTTTGTACAATACAAGACAAAAAATTACATTTCTCATACAATTTGCATGAAGGTACCCAGGTACTTATCCACCCTATAGAAGGTGTTTTTTTTCCACACACATAAGGGTTAAATATTTAATCAGGTTAATTAAATTAAATTTAATATTTGATTAAAACTGATTTAATTTTTGATTAATTCTTTTACTGGCGCAAAAATTTTTTTCTGTGCATTTTCAAGTCAAACGTTTATTCTTTGGATATAGATAACACCTGCTGGTATTGAATGTAGAATAAAAAGTATTTGAATACAGTAAACTAGATGTTTCATTGGATTATAAACTTATTGAAAATTTCGTTGGAAATTCAATAAAAAAAACCTTGCTGGGATTTCCAAAAAGTTTGTACATAAAAAAAATTTTATTATTGGGAATTCTTGTATTATCGAAATAAAAAAAAAACATATTTTTATAATTTAGGGGGGGGGGGGGGAGGAATTTCCTTATTTCTGACCCCTGAATCCGCGCCTGGTTTTCGTATAATAAAAAGCGAACAGCTGATTCATACAGTACAGATACGGTACAGCAACGTTCGCCTAACTGAGCCTTTAGAAAGCCAATTATAAAACAACCACCCTTAAAAATTCTGCTGCAAAAACTAACATAACTTGGTGACACAATGGCCTGATTGTAAAAATGTTTGCAAAAACTCTTTCTATATGACAAGAAATCACACTTCTATGATTCGAGACGATAGTTTAAATAAAAAAATGTTTAAAGCCTATAATTGGGGGACTCTAAAATATGTACATTAATAATGTTCAATAAATATTTCCAAAATAATATTTAACATTAATCTTAGTAAGTAATACAATTTCTTACTAAATTATATCTTCACTCATTTAAAGAAAAACTAATGAAACTCAATAGTTTATTATTCTACTTAATGCCTTTGATTCACTTACTAGAACTCACAAACATATCTAAGCTGTTTGTTGCAGATTCCAATAAAGCCCTTTAGTCCTTAAACATGTTTTGATTAATTTTTATCCTCAAGTTAATATTTCTTGGGATTGTATGATAAAAATATGAAAAAGAAAAAAAGGTTATAAAAATCTACATTTATTACAATGATCAACAATGAATCGAAGTGTTTAAAATCTGTTTATTGTTACCAGCGTGGCAACAGTGTAGTTGATATAAACAAAATACCACACACCAATGTGTTTATGTGTGTATATGTGTAGATGAAACACATAAATATATACATATGTGCGTTGCAAGAAAAAGAAAAATACAATACTTGCTATATAAAACGATACAAACAAAAATATATCGATACATTTATCTCATATATACACAATATAGGGCAACAGTTAATCTGTTAGTTCATAATAAAAGAATGTATTATTTCACTCCTCACATACGTACGTACACATTGTTGTATGTGATAATACGAATAATGCAATATTGTATTTCTACTTCATAGATACTATGTATCTCGTTTGCTTCTTTTACGACTTTCAGTTTTAAACATATTGATATAGAGAGTATAACAACGCACGTGAAAGAGATTTTTAATTTTCGCAAACAAAATTGCATAATACTAGAAACACAAATGGGTTCTACTATAAGAAAAGTAATGGTAAGAGAGAGTGGGGACTCATGCGAGGAGAATGGGTATGGAATTCAATGACTACTGCAGAAGTTATCATGACTAGGAGCAAGAGGAAATTGTGTTTAATTTTCTGGGGCAGTGTCCAGGAATTCAGGGCATTAAGGAGAAATACCTGGGAGAACTGGTGCATGCCTGTTTGGATGATCTATTTAAAATAGACCTAAGGTTGCTTCTTCTTCTCATTAGGAAGACAAATTTAACGACGAAGGATTTAAGTAAACTCTCTTCGTGATGAATATAAAAAAAGTTTCACACGGAATGACAAACATATTAATTAATTTTTTAACAACTAATTAAAAACAATTTGATAAATCTTGGGTTCAACTGCGAGTAGTTATGTGATATTCCTCGTAAGAGTTATTAAGGGATACGTATCAAGCTAAAATTTCGTTCCAACAAACTTGATTAAAAAATAAAAATATACGTCGTAAAAAAAATATTTCGTATGGGTTATCGCTCCGAGAGTCTTATTTAAAACTTTTTTTATAGCAAGCACCATTATACATTGGAATATAATTCTTCAATATTAAATTGCTTACACTTATTCTGAATTCCGCAAATTTCAATACAAAACTCACCCATTGTGCCAAACGAGTCTGTCATCTCAAAATCATTGATTGCTTAGTCGGGCTTTCAATAGACTGATGAGCAGTCAGGGCTAAACCGTTAAACAATTTAATACATCGACAACAAGGAAACCACTTAGGGCTATTAAATAAGTCAATGTTTCAACACTGGTTAAGTTGAACTAAACTTAAATTTATATGTAGCTTAGGCTCAACAACTATAAATCAGTGCCCCAAGTATTATATGTAGTTAAAAAAATGAAAAAATTAATTAAATTTTGTCAAATCCGCCTTTGAAGATAGTGTATGTATATGTTTAATGATTTATAGATTTGTTGGCTTATTCACATTTTAAACTAAAAGCGAGTTAAAAATACTCTGATTTATTAGCCCTTAGAAGAATTTGTGGGAGTCTTACAACATTCAGAGATGAACAACTGAAAACTTTAACGCCGAACTATTCGGCTACAACAGATGACCCACAGATAAGGGTGATTATTTAATTTTATAAAACACATACATACATACATACCCGACCAACACAGACAATGCTGAGAACATCGTGGTCCTAGTCCCTTAAACGAAAAGAATTGTTATCGCACCTAAAAGAGTCCTAATAAGACCAAGCGGGCAGTGTTGTGGAACTGAGAACGAGCTTGAAATACAGAGCTTTTTAGAAATTCAAGCGAAGCAGGAAGCAATAGTGACACCGGAGCTGAATATAGTGATAAAATTACTGATAGAGGAGGAGAGCACTATGATGACTTACCCCTCGATAGCATCTACACCCACCGAGTCCAAAATGGATTTGATGGATAAGGTCAGAAGGTGGAATTTAGGTTCTGCGGCACTCGTGATCTATTGGAGTATACAGAGCGTGCTGCATAGTTAGACCACATGTACGGTGTTTATCTGGACCAAATAATTTTTTTAAATGAAATTAAAATTTATTTTATTAACTGTTTGTTTTTTTGTCCCACAAATTTGTTTTTTACTTTTGACAGAAAATTCAGTTAATAATTAGTTTTGTACTCACAATAAACAATTGGGACAAAAAGCTTTTTTTGGGTGTAAATTCCAAATAGTTATATTTTCATTTGTTGAACACGAATTAAAACCACACTAACAATCAATAATTAGCTGCAATTATATTTGGGCTATTCACAAGGTGTGCTATCAAGTCATCTCGTCATAATGTCCTCAATAAAATTTTACAATTGTTTAAAAAAAATATTGTTTTGTTTGAAACAAAATAAAAATTTTAGTGATGGGTTCATTATTTTGTCGTAACTGTACATTGGAAATCTATATTATAAGCGCTTGCCCACAGCAGTCATATCGCACTAGTTCAACAATAGTGTATTAACTCAAAATTTTTCTCTTTTCTTTTTTTGGAATAAAAACGAAACGTTTTATATGTATTCATATCTAACCGATGTAAAAATACCATTCTATTTGGTTTACTTTTTGGTAATGAAACTATTGGTTTAAGAATTCTTTCGCACACAAGCGTTTTATGTAAAATTATAAATTGGTTTGCTTCTACAGAATTTTTTTAATTTGAATTAATACACTATTGTTGAACAAGTGCGATATATATTTCTTTAAAATTTTTGAAGACATATGACCAGCTGTTTTGCTTCTTTTTTGCTATTTTTAGCCATTTATGCTTTTTTCTGTTTTTGTTGTAATGGTGCATATTTTGCTTTTTTCCTATATTTTTGCTGTAAAATAGCTTTTTTTACATAATTTTTACATATTTTTCTTTTATTGAGAAAACATGAGAAAAAAAATTGAAAAAATTTTTGTTGTGTTAAAATAAAAATATGTTAAGCTTTATGGTCCAGTGAGCTGACAGTAACAGTAACGTTGCAAATCAGTTGTTTCATATTGTTGTATGTAAAGCAATTAGAACGATTAAAGTTAGCAGTAAGATGTTACGTCTCAATTTGTAAGATATAGATTGGTCTTACTTTTTTACGGTACGGTTACATTACTATTACTGTCAGCTAACTGAGCCTTTAGTTGAGGACGCAACGTTTTTGGACCAAAGTTAATACGCTTTATAACAACTAACATTAAATAAATTTACCATCACAAAAAAAAACAACGTTGTAATTATTTTCAGTTTAACTCTTTGAGCCACACTTTTATATATGCCACTTAATAACTAAAATAGGCGCAATTTTGCATTTTTTAAAGCTTATTTAAATTAAAAACGTTGATAATTTTGATAAATAAGGTGGTTAGTTTACTAACCACCATGACGGTTGATTTTTGTTTTATTTGTTCGGATGCATAGAGGAACTCCACAGGTGCTGCATTACTATACAGTACGCAATGGACAAGATATATAAAAGTTAAATTTTAAAATTTTTGGGCCAAAATTTCGCATAAATTTATCATCGACGATCTTAAAAAATACAATTTTTAAGCTCTTGGAAAGGTGGTTAGATAAAAAGTAAGCCATCCCAGTTTCAAAAACATCTTTCAAAAGTACGCCAATTTGTCAGTTCCAAGCGAAAGTTCTATTCGAGGTGAAGACATACCCCAAATATATATGGGCATTTCCAGCGAAAAGTCTACTTTTTGTCACGTAACGCCAGAAGTATTTTAATTTGTTTCTCAAAAAATTGTATATGTATCGTTTACTTTTTTATATTTTGGTGTAAAGCGCAACAAGCTCTACATTAAGTAACAAAATGGATAGCGATTGAAAAACATGGTCCGAAAATACAACCTTATTTGCAATCTGGCGTTACATTAAAAAAAGTAGACTTTTAGCTGAAAATTCCCATATTAACCTTAAAACGAGCAAAGATTTTTAAATTTGATAGCTTGAAAAATAAATCTATATAAGTTCTAAGTTCACTAAAAAAGGTTTTGTACAAAACTTCTTGCTCAATTCGCAGTATTTTTCAGTTTTGTAATGCAATCAATACCCACTTCCGTTTTTTTAACGTCACGCCAGGGCAGATTTTTGCTTATATCTGCAAATCCTTAGCGTCGATTACTGTAATTTTTTTTCTGAATGTAGAGCTACTTCATTACTTTGTATATTTAAAAACCCTTTTTACAAATTTGACTTCGTCATTTAATTTTTTTACATTTTGTGCTACAAATATCACGACACGTCAAAATGGAAATGCCCATATACGGAAGCCTTGGCAAAAATGCGTGAAAAGGCTTAAGATAAATATATGTACATGGATTTCTGTTGATGAAACAACCGACAGCGAACAAAGATATGTGGCCAACTTTATATTTGGTATTTTCCAAGAAGATGTTGGAAATAAACCTTTTTATTGAACATGGGTGTTTTCGAAAATGCAATGTATTGCAACTTTCTGCAACGATTCATTACAAATTTTATGGCCTGATGGTAAGTGAATATTTGATTCATTATACTTTTAAAAACTTCATTTTGTTTTTATTTAATCTAGGCATTCAATACGACAAAGTATTGCTAATGGTAACTGATGCAGCGGCATATATGATAAGTGGAATTTTGTCCCTTAAGGTTATGTATTCTAAAATGATACATTCGACATGTTTTGCTCATGGACTTCATCGCGTTGCTGACTTCATACGCTTAGAGTTTCAGCATGTAAATAAATTAATATCTTGTACCAAAGCCGTTTTTTAAAGGTAATTTTTCAATAACTCGAACTTACACACTTAAAAACTTAAATTGTATTTTCCATGGGATCCTCGCAGAAAGCAGTTATTTTTACAAATGAATCCTAACTTGGCTCTTCCACCGTTCCCATGCCCTACACGTTGGCGTATTTGGATAGAAGCCACAATTTATTACGCAGAATACCTTGATAAAGTAAAGTCAGTTATTTCTAAACTGAATAGTGAGGACTCAGATTCGATCACGCACGCCAAGGAAATATATAATTCCAGGATTGAGTTCCCAACTTGCGTTTATCAAAAACAATTTTTCAATTATTGTTTCTTCTATAAAAAAGCTACAAACAGTTGGGTTAGCTTTTCACGAAAGTGTAAACATTGTATCAAATGTTCGGGAAGCACTTGAGAATCTACAAAAAAAAAAAATTTTTAATTTCAAAAGTTTTTGTTATTCGTGCTAAATTCCCAGTTTTTATTCTTGATAAAAACACTTGAAATTTATTGTTGATGGGATAAGCTATTCCTATGCGCATTTCACTGGTTGCTTAGGCCAGATCATCCGGAAACTTCATCCATAAAGATTTTAGAAAAACTAAAGATATTAAACCAAATAAAAATGTTAAACGTATAAGACTTATAGCAACAGTTCTACTTGTAATAATATCAAAGCTTAAACAAAACAACATCAACAATAAACAGTGGCTTTATCTCATCTTACATTCATTTTCTCATTTTCTAAAATCTTTATGGATGAAGTTTCCTGATGATCTGGCCTAAGCAACCAGTGAAATGCGCATAGGAATAGCTTATCCCATCAACAATAAATTTCAAGTGTTTTTATCAAGAATAAAAACTGGGAATTGAGCACGAATAACAAAAACTTTTGAAATTAAAAATTTTGTATTCCCAAAAATTTAAATTACTTTTTGATAATAAACAGGCGGGTGCACGGCCTAAAAAACACTTAATTGACAACATCTTTTGTAAGTTGTTGTTTGTTTTTTATTTTGTTTTTCTTAACCTACTTACAACTACAATTAATGTTGAGAGAATTTCAACTAATTGTAGCGGGGAATGTAAGATGAGATAAAGCCACTGTTTATTGTTGATGTTGTTTTGTTTAAGCTTTGATATTATTACAAGTAGAACTGTTGCTATAAGTCTTATACGTTTAACATTTTTATTTGGTTTAATATCTTTAGTTTTTCTAAAATCTTTATGGATGAAGTTTCCTGATGATCTGGCCTAAGCAACCAGTGAAATGCGCATAGGAATAGCTTATCCCATCAACAATAAATTTCAAGTGTTTTTATCAAGAATAAAAACTGGGAATTAAGCACGAATAACAAAAACTTTTGAAATTAAAAATTTTGTATTCCCAAAAATTTAAATTACTTTTTGATAATAAACAGGCGGGTGCACGGCCTAAAAAACACTTAATTGACAACATCTTTTGTAAGTTGTTGTTTGTTTTTTATTTTGTTTTTCTTAACCTACTTACAACTACAATTAATGTTGAGAGAATTTCAACTAATTGCAGCGGGGAATGTAAGATGAGATAAAGCCACTGTTTATTGTTGATGTTGTTTTGTTTAAGCTTTGATATTATTACAAGTAGAACTGTTGCTATAAGTCTTATACGTTTAACATTTTTATTTGGTTTAATATCTTTAGTTTTTCTAAAATCTTTATGGATGAAGTTTCCTGATGATCTGGCCTAAGCAACCAGTGAAATGCGCATAGGAATAGCTTATCCCATCAACAATAAATTTCAAGTGTTTTTATCAAGAATAAAAACTGGGAATTGAGCACGAATAACAAAAACTTTTGAAATTAAAAATTTTGTATTCCCAAAAATTTAAATTACTTTTTAATAAAAAAAAATTTATCAAAAAATTTAATGCCGTATTTTAAAGAAATCCGGGGTTCAAAAAAATTTTACAAATAAACAACATTCTTCAAATTGGTGATAAACCAGATGACAAAATGGTAGAAAGCCTCCCATGAAATACAATTTTAAAATATAAATTTGCTCCAACAATATCCGTTGACGTGGAAAGAAGTTTTTTCTTGTACAATTCACTTTTAACAGAAAGACGAAGAAAAATGACGTTTGCAAATATAAAAGCCCACGTGATTGTTTATTGTAAATCTTTCAACGAGTCTGAAGAAAAAGAATAACTGTAATTCTTATATATACATGTACATATTAAAAAATGCTTTTACCTAATTTTTTTGCTTTTTTTAAATATTTTTTTGCTGCAAACACATTTTTTTTTTGATTTTTTTGTCTTCTCTGCATATGACTTTATGACTACCTTGTGAATAGCCCAATTAAAAAATTTATTGACAAAAGCAAATTATTAAAATATTCTCTAAAAAATGCGTTTTATACGCATTAAATATGCAGTAAAAACTTGAAAATATGATCTGAAAATTTGTTTAAAATATGCCCCAAAAAATTAAAAAATTGCTAAAATGAAAACAAAATATTCAACAATTTAATAACAGTTCCTATTAACAAAGACAATCCTAAAATCAAAATCGGTACAGCCCAAACTCCATAAAATTTACAGATGAATTTTCGAGATTTTAGCCTATTTGGAAACGTTGTACAGGCATCGGCCCACATAAACAAAGTTATGTTAAGAGGTTAAAATTTACATACAACTTATTTGTGCTGAATATTATCTAAATATTAATATCCATATGAAATTGTTTGTCCTAAAGGTGTATGTATAAGGGACGGTCGCTAAATTGTTTATTAATGTTAGCATTTTAAAGGAAGTTAAATCTGACTGGTTCGAAAAGGTTTTAATTTGCAGTTAAATATTTTTGGGGCGAATTTGATTTAAATGCCAACATAATTAGTTGGTATAAGGACACACAGAGTCTAATTTGAAAAGAAGATTTTATGCGGAATGTGTGAAATTATAGACCGATTCTCAATATTTAGATAAACTTTGTCCTTAGTACAATTAAAATATATTAACCAAATTAAATCAAATTATCTACAAGATTGCAACTTGTAATTTGCGCACAATGTTAACATGTTACCAGACAACCAGCCCTACGGACGGATGGACATCGTTAGATCTCTTTAAAAAGTGATTCTGAGTCGATCGGTTTTATTAAAAGATTTCCATGCATTACACACATCGCAAAAAACATAAATAATTGATTTTTTCTTAATTTGTGTTGACATAAAAAATTTTAAAGTTTCGAGTAAAAATTAAATGTCGAAAGTGGGTATACAGATAAATATTTGGCATTGAAGCTAGCCTTCCCTTTACAATAAATTTCAGTGTATTCATCATATATGAAAAATTGGGAATTTGGCACGTTTAACAGAAATCTTATTAATAGAAATGCCAAAATTTCGCAAAAAAAAATTATTTGCTGCGAAATAGGCATATAAAAAAACAAAATATGCGCAATAAACTAATACTGCAAAAAGGCCCTTTAAACAAAATTATGCAAAAAAATGCTGCAAACGGTAAAAAATGCACTAACAAATCGATGCCAAAATTCTTAAAATTGTATCTGCCTTCATTGGTCGTAAGAGAAAAACATGGCAGTGCATATTTATGGTTTCCCTGGTAATACCCAATATTAAGTATTGCATGCACAGCATTAAATTTGGTTGTGACTGACACTATTCGTACAAATTTTTAGTATTAAATGACATTAATAATCATAGCTTATAAAAGAATTATAGTTCAGTTAAAATTACGTTTTCATATTCATTAGTATTAAAAATCAGTTAGAGTTGCACATTTTTAAAAGTTGCAATAATATATTATATTACTTTATCAATCTTTTATAACTGCAACCGTTTTCCAACCAATTTGGACAAAATGTCGGCCTATACTTTACGCACAAAGTTATCTATGAGAGCCAGCCGGATTTATATAATACTAGCATTTAACCCGCTACTTCGTTAGCGTCTCTTTTTCCTTCGTGAACATATTTTTATGCCAAAGTTTGTTTTTCTAGACTTTAACTTGTTTAAATTCTAGCATTCAACAATTATACAAAGAATAAGTATTCAATTTTTTTGTATCTCTTTTAGTTTAGGAGATATGAAGTTAGCGAATTATTCTAATGAACAACAATAAGTGTTAAATTTTTTTAACTCTTTTAGTATAGGAAGTATGAGGTTAGCAGGATCAATTTGGCGAGAGGCCAGTCTTCGGTCCAAATGTTAACCTTTTAGCTTCATACGTTTATGCTCTGCGGTGAAAGATAAATGGATGGAGAAAAAATCTTTTGAAAAAAGTAACAAACATATGTACAATTTGCATCCCTAATACTTCGAAAAAGTAACAAATATGCATTTGTATTTTTTAGATAAGTTACAAATGTAATATAACTTTTTTTTCTATGCGTATTGGTTTAAAAGCTGTGGACAAAAAAGTTCCAAAATACAGGTTTTACCCGTTTACTACCTAAAACGGCAGAATTTCGTAAAAGTACCAAACACCTATTTGCTTTTTTTATTTAATGCACAAAAATTAATTAATTAAATTAATTAATTTAAAAAAAGTACCAGTTTATTTAAAAAAAGTACCAGTTAGAGAACGAAAAAGTAACGAAAAATTCCTCTTACAGATTCCCATTCACTAAGGAACTTGCATGTTTAATTTTATGTTTCTAGATCCAATAAATACAGAAATTGAAAAGGTACCAGTTAAAGAGCAAATGAGTACCAAAAACCCTTTTACAGATTTTCATTCACTCAGGACATGGCATGTTTAATTTTATGTTTTTAGGTCCAATACTAACGGTAATTAAAAACTTATCAGCAAAAGAACAAAAAAGTACCAAAAACTTCTCTCTTATAGATTTCTATCCATTCATTACATTGCATATTGAATTTTATATTTCTAGTTCAATTAATAGCGGAAATTCAAAAAGTACGAGTTAAAAAACAAAGAAGTACCAAAAAGCGCTTTTACAGATTCTTCTTCACTCAGGACGTAGAAAGTAAAATTTTATGTTCATAAGACCAATATTAACGAAAATTAAAAAAGTACCAGTGAATGAACAAAAAAGTACCAAAAACTTCCCTCCTATAGATTCTTGTCCACTCAGGACATTGCATTGTGAATTTTATGTTTCTAGGTACAATACTAACGAAAATTCAAAAATACCAGTTAAAGAACAAAAAAGGACCAAAAGTTCCCTCATAGATGTTTATCCACCCAGGACATTGCATGTTGAATTTAATGTTTCTAATTCCAATAATAACGGATATTCAAAAAGTGCCAGATAAAGAACAAAAAAGTACCAAGAAGCCTTCTTACAGATTATCATTCATTCACTCAGGACCTTGCATGTTTAATTTTATCTTTCTAGGTCCAATAACAACGGAAATTCAAAAAGTACCAGTCTAAGAATAAAAAAGTACCAAAAAGTTCACTCTTATAGATTCCCACCCACCCAGTACATTGCATATGGAATTTTATGTTTCTACCACAAACTTCCCTCTTATAAATTCTTATCCACTCAGGGCAATGCATCTTGAATTTTATGTTTCTAAGTTAAATAATAACGGATATTCAAAAAGTACAAGTTTAAGAACCAAAAAGTTCCATTAAGCTCTTTTGGGGATTCTCATTCATTCAGGACCTTTCAGGTTAATTTTTATGTTCATAAGAGCAATATTAGCGAAAATTTAAAAAAAGTACCAGTTAAAAAATTAAAAAGTACCAAAAGGATCCCTTTAAGAGATTGTCATTCACTCAAGACCTTGCGTGTTTAATTTCATTTTTCTAGGTCCAATAATAACGGAAATTAAAAAAGTACCAGCTAAGCGTTCTTCTTTTCTCACTTATAAGTTCTTTTTTCCGAGGAACCCTGCTGTTTTATCCGCTTTCCCGTTATGGTTTTTGAACTGTTTTTGGATGAGCACGTTAATTCAAAGAATTAGCGATATCACCCACTATTTTGGTTGCGCTTACTCGGGGATTTTTTCTTCACTTCTCGTGGGTCATAGCTAGGATCTCGATTAGAAAGTGTTTTTTGTTGGCCACTTCTAACCATATTTTCAATTGAAGCTGCTTGTTTATTACTTCTAACGGGATTATGGACGCTGTAAAATAGTTAATTCCACAATTTTCCTATTTATCGATAGGGTTTTCTTAAAAATGTTTAATTATGAAAGATCTTACGCCGAAATCTATCTCTTTTCCTTTACCCATAGTCTGCGTTATATTTTACAATTAGGCATCAAAAAAAGCTTACAGCAACAATCAGACGATGAACAATAAATTTGACATGAAAAAAAGTAATAATAACGGGAACATAAAAGGAAGAAATGGCAAATAATTCGATAAACTTCAATGTGTACTTAAACTTTTTTTCTCGTAATTATTTTGTTTTTAAAAAAATTACCGTTATGTATTCAATAAGGTAAAATGTTTTTTTTTTTTTTAATTTTATATTATCAACGAAGGGAAACAAAACTGCATACCACAAATTTTCGGAAAAACTTTAGTTATCCAAAAACTCGAAATTTTAAGTGTGTATTTAAACCTTAGTCTCTGACTGTATAAGTATAAGATTATATTGAATATGTAAAATTATAATATTATAATTATGCTCCTATAAAACTCTAACGGAACTATTTTGATACAATTTTGTATACATAGATTTCCATAAATCAATTTGAATCTTATAAATAACCAATGCATATTTACTTGATGGTATGGAATATAATATGGAATACCATTACAATTATACTGTCTTGATATTTTTTCAACACAATATTATTAAAATTTCCGTCTTATAAAAGCTGTTATCATTTTACCCACAACTAAAACCGAGTGTATACCTATTCCTTTTTTACTGTAATACAAATTTCACGTTTTTCTTTTGTTTATATTTCTTTTATATTCACATTCAGTATTTTGTTTTTTTTTTTTTTTTTTTTTTTTTGTTTTCCTTTTTATTATTTTTATTCATTGTTATTGTGCAGATATACAATATCACTGTATATAAAGGTATTAAAAGGCCTTTCGAAAAGCCTTACAAAGCAGACATAAAACATCTGATATTAGCACAAAGTTGCATGTTTGACTTTATTTTTAATTTTAAAAAACTTACAAGTTCATTTGAATTTTTCTAGAAAAATAAAATCTTATTCAAATTTGTTTGAAACAATCAAAACACCTGTGAATATATGAGATTTTTATTTTAAAATTCCTTGGAAGTTAGAGATATAAAAGCCCTCGTATATTGCGCCCTTTTGATTGTTCTCCAGCATATGGGCATTTCTCCAATGTCGAATGCGACACTCGTACGCCTTAAAAGTGAAAAAACATACATCAAAACATAATTTTTTTTTGACAAAAGGCGAAACTTATAGCTCTTGATTAGCACTATAATTTGTACTAAGGTTGACTTTAAGCAATTGTTAGTTTTCAAGATAATTTAAAAAACCAAGGCGTTGGCATGCGACAAAAACAGAAGTCGCCTTTAAGGAAAGCAGTTCAAACACTGATTTCAGCGAAACCTGATGAAATATTTAAATGCGACTTATTTTAAAATGTTATGCATTGATGTATCTTGCTAATGCTTTTTGTTTAATTCAAAAATTGTGTAGTTTATTTAATTTTAATCACTGTCGCACGCCACATGTTGCATACGAAATTTTGTTCCATCATACTTTTATGTTTATGTTTTTACTTTTAATGTAATAAGACATGCGTAAGATGATTCTGCATTATTTAAAACACTTCAATATATTTATTTTCCGAACAAAAATTATAAACTTAAAAAAATATCTTCATTAGAAATAAATACAAATATGAACAAAAACTAACATAACTGAAAATAGTATTGCTAGCCTCAAATAAAGTTTTTTTTAATGGAATAAGCTGTCCTTGCTGCTTGTAGTTGTTGGCCATCGCAAATAAAGATATTTTAAAAAAAAAATTTTTTAATTTATGCTTTGTACACTTACGATGTCGCAAGCTACAAATTTAAAAAAAGGACCAAGAGAAAAGCACTGATTATTTTCCAGCTAAATTTTTTTTATTAAATTTGCAACAAAAATATCTGTTTGTTACTAATATTTGATGCGCATTCTACAAATACCCTCGACGCCCTGATTACAAATGTTATTTTTCAATGTCGCACGCTACATCGAAATATACGGTAAACCAAAGAAAAAATTGCCGTAACTACCAATAGCATCGTTCCGTTTACATTTTTCTTAAATTGTTTGAATATAAACCGAGATTTAAAAAGCAATTGTCAATGCATAATGCTGCTCATTAAGATCATTTAGAAAAACAAAACGTGCAATAGAAATGTTCAAAACAGTAGTTTTGCACTTGTTCGACTTTGCATTTGAATATTTCAAAGTGTGTTATGATTTAATGTAAAATTTGTTTACATTATTGAAAGTTGATAGATTCCCTATAATAATATGTTCAAACAACATACTTTTATTGACTTTGAATTTTTTGGCTCCGGTTGACATTTCTGTGGAAATGCCCATATACAAAGTTCATATTCTTTTGTATGTTTGCAGACTTTATCTATGTACGCGTCATAAACGAAGCAGAAACAGATAAAATTTTATTTGATAAGTCCCAACGCGTAAATAAAATAAAATGTTGGCATTGCTATTTTATTGTAACATTTACTGCTACAGTTTTTGTCTTTAACTACTTTTATTTTTTTGTCAATCAGTTGGATGACTTTTTTTGCTTCATACACCGACACTCCACCCTAATGTATAAGAAGTAAAATAAAATCTAGGAAGACAATCCTGTGATTATGATAGATTTTATGTTACTTTTTATACATAATAAATACATTAGGGTGGATTGTCGGTGTATGAAGGAAAATAGTCATCCGATAGCTTTTGAATACCTCCTGAATATTGCATCTAATTATATTATATAAAAATTACAATTTTTTATATTTTCCGGCATATTTTTGTGCCCTACGACGGCTGGAATTTGAAGTAATTTTATGAATTTTATTTTAAATTACTTAAGTAATATGAAACATGTTTTTAATTTATTTTAAACCTACACAACAAAAAACAATTTTTGTGCTGAATAAAAGAAACTAAAAATCGAGGAAATTTTCAATTATAAAGTTATACGCAACTTAGTGAAAACCCCGATTTTATTTTTCATTCAAAATTTGTTTTTATCAAAAACAAGTTAGAGTGATCTTTGATACTTTCCACCGACACACATAGGGGTTTTTTGCCAATCTAGCCGGACATTAGGCAAAAAATTAAATTTAAGAAATGGAAAAATTTAAGTACGCAACTCGACAGACAACAAAGTTCTGCATCGTATAAGTAGTAAATTTTCAAGTCTTTTGCTTGAGATTTGTGGTTTTGGGACACTGTTAAAACCAGGAAAGTTGATTACATTGCATGCGTGTTCATTGACGTTTTACGGTTTTAGGAGGTTTACAACATATTTTTTTGTAGATAAATAAAGATTTTTCATTGACTTTTTTTTCTGTGAAAGACTATAATAACAGCTACTTATGAAAAATTTTATTAGAAGTTTTTATGATAAAAATATTAGTTCGAAATTAAAAAAAACGATTTTTTTGTCACTTTTTTGTAAAAAAAAATAATTTAAAAGGTTTTTTAAGGTGAAGCCAGTTGAGTTCTTAAATATGTTATACATCACGATAAAATTTGAAATCTCTACTTTTAAATTAAAAAAAAAAACGTTGCGCGTTGTTGCGCCATTTTTTTTATGATTTTTTGAAAATTTCACCTTTTTTCTGTTTTTGCTCATCTTGCATAGGTACATATGATAGAAACCATATCGTCAGTCATAAAATGTTTTGGTTGTACGTAGATGTTTTTTATTTAAATTATTACATCTAAAACTAATATTACCTGTGTAAAAAAGGGATGTGCGAAACAGTAAGTAACGGGTTTTAACCACCTGTGCGGCCGCTAAATGACGTTATTTTATAGAGCAAAAAAAAATTTTACCTTTTTTCTGTTTTTGCTCATCTTGCATATGATAGATAAATTAAATACTATGAAATACATAAAAGTCACATAAAACCTTAAAAATTAGTATGTTTGGAAATTAGCAAAAAAAAAATTTTTACACGGTCGTTCCGGGGGGGGATTGATACCTCCCCCTACCCATAAAAGTTCAAACATTTAATTTTTATAGTATTAAGGCGTAAGTAATCTATTTCTTTTAATATTTACATTTTTTTTAAATATTATTTTATGTAACCGCCCTCAAAAGGGGGCGGGGGCGAAAAGTGTAATTTTACGATCTCATGGGTCTAATTTTAGGTTTTTTAACTGTCGCCGACGTTAAAAGTTGCATTTGCCAAACAAAAGTATGGGAAAACTTTAATAAAAATTGTATTTTTCAGCGGTTGTATTAGTTCTTCTAGGGGGAAAATTTTCCTCCTTACTCCGATTTTATTTATTTTTGAGGCTTACCTGCCTATGACAATATCACATATTTCCGCCAAGTTTCATTGATCTAGGGGCACTCAATAACTTTTAAAAAGGAATATAAGCTAAAACAAAAAGTAATGTCCGGCTAGATTGGCAAAAAACCCCTATGTGCGACAGTTCGAATATTTAAGGAGTGTAAGAAATTATTAACTTATCTTTATAAAAACAGACATTAGCATTAAAATTGGTTGAGGTTTCGAATTATATTAAGTTATTTACCGACAGTCAAAAAGTTGTATGCTTTTTTTTTATCAATTTTAACTACCTTGAATTTCAAAAATTATACACCGTATACGTATATCGCAAAATTGCATGTCATTTTTTTTTGGCCATATGAAGCTTATCCACTTACACTCAATTTACATGATGAATTTTTTTTTGTTTGAGAGCAAGCGGTGTAGACAAGAAAGAGGGGTAGAAAAATAGACATGATTTCTGTTTTCTCTTCCTCTTTCTTCTCTAAACCGCTTGCTATCAAACAAAAAATGACGTCTAAAATTGGACGTCATAAATTTCATCATGTAAATTGAGTGTTAGAAATTTTAACGCAATATGGGTAATTCCAAAGTACGCATCTTAAATGCAAAAACATTTTACACAACAAATATTTTTAAGTCCTTTTAACCCTTAAATTATAGCACTAAGAAAGCATTGTTATCTATGCTAAATTTATGGAGGGCGCGATTCTATGTCAAAGATAATGACAAAAGAAGTAGCGGTTCGAACGTGAAAAAAATAGAAGTAGTTTTTGTGGCCACGTATAAAAAGGCGTAATTCAGCGAAATCTGTTACAATTTCTTAGTCAAACTACTTTCAGAATTTAACGTACCAATGTAACATTAAAATGTATTTGGTTTGATTCCAAAATCTTCCGAAAATTTTTTTTCTAAGCCAAAATCTGGGTCAATACGTGACATTTCGAACGTGAAAAGTTTTCCATAATAATTAAACGAAATAATGATTAAAACAAAATAAAAATTTACCGTTAATCCGAACAAAATATTTCTCTTCGAACTCTTTCTTAGATTACAGACCATGTAAGAAAATTTTTTTGGAATAATTTTTATCAAAGATCAACTCTTTTAAGGAAGACAATATTAATGAAAACATACAATAAAACTTTCTCACAAATAAGTAATTACGTTTGCACAAGTTTGCAGTTTGATTGTTCATCTAGTGAACAAATTTATGGGTAAATTTATAAAATTAGTAAAATCTAAATATTTCCTTATAACAATATCGTAAAAGAATCAGCTTTTAATAACATTAAAATTTTCGGTCACGGTGGACATTTTGACGGAAATGCCCATATATATTCTGGTATTTATTTTTAGGTTAAAAATTAATTTGCCAGAGTGGACTTTATATGGGGCCTATGGTAAATTATGGACCGATCAGCTTATAATTTAGTTGTGTTATTTTGAGTACTATAAAACTGTGATGTACCAAACTCTGTTAGTGTTTATATGGGTTAGAAAGTGCAAGGTATATTGTAGGGTTAGGTATTACATAGCTGTACATTGTATACTATACACACATAGGTACAAATCTTTTAATTATTGCGGGTTAACAAACCTTTCTTTAGTTCATAAAGGCAAGCGCAATATATAGATATTTATATAGTTGCTAGCTGTTTGGTCTCGGCGCTGCTCGGTATTTTCAAAATTTCAGCCAAAAATTTTAATATCACGACAACGGCGCCACCTATCGGGATTAAACTTAAGAAAAACCTGGCTCCGGACTAAACTTATTAATTTTTCAAGCGGTTCTTGAATTTTAGGACTTTTGTAGATTAGTTAATAAACAAAAACAATTTTTGATTTTTTGGTTAAGATAGTTTTATGAATTTATTATAGGGTACCAATTTAAGTTTAGGGTTATTCTTTTAAACATATAATTTTTATCCTTTCACTTTTAATTGTTATTTCCACTTAACTTAGGCTTAGGGATTACAAATTTAAGTAAAATTCATTAAGGTTTTAGTACTTTTTTTAAATTCAATAGTAATTTAGATTTGTTAAGGGTTTATTTTTATTTATCCGGTTTAATTTGTAGCTCACAGTTGTTTCCTTTTCAATATAGACCTTCAGAATGTTGATAAGAAAATGAAAACAAAAACAGTAGATGTTGATTGCAGTTGAGATGTAGGTGGCAATTGACATCTGGGTTGGGATTGTGTAATTGTGCACTGAGGTGAATGGAAAGCATTATTTATTACGGTTTTATGCGAACTAAACTGTTTTCCGAGAGTAGGCTTTATATGGGGCCTAGGGTAAATTATTTACCGATCTTCAAGAAATTTTACAGTGTGATTTCCAGCCGAATAAAACGAACTTTTACAAAATCTTATATCATTCCGTGCATTGTTCAACCATTTATGTTAGTTTTTGTAACAAAATTATCAATTTTTTTAGGGTGCTGGTTCCACATTTTGATTCATAGCTCTGATCCTACTAAATCGATTTTGCTTCAATCCCAAGCTGCTTAGCATAATTACAAGTAATTTGACAACAAGTTATTTCATTTCTTTTGAGTTTTTCGAAAGTGAGCATGTTTTCAACAGACGGACAGACAGACGGATACAGCTAAATCGAATTAGAATCACTCAAGGATCGAGAATATATATACTTTATGGGATCTGAGATGAATATTAAAAAAGTTTCACACGGAATGACATGCTTAGTATACCCTAGGGTATTTATTAACGGTTAACCGACTAATTACTTCCCGATCAGCTGACCGGTTAATTTTAAATTGGCTATTTTCGATTAACGATTAAACCGGTTAATTTCAGTCGATTAATCGATCAACCGATGTTACAAAATTTTAAAAATAAGTAGTATTTTAACATAGTTTTCTATGTTTTTATCTATTTGTTTCGTCTCATAAACAAAAGGTATGTGTTTCCTTTCAGCAATAAATTCTTAAAACTAAGGAAGGAGGTGTCAAATGATAACCTACAGCAGAAACTCTCGCTGGGAACACAAACAATCATTTAACAGAATTTTCCGAATCTATTAGAAGTGTTTACAATTTTAAAAAATTAAAACCGGACTGTAATGGCAAAATGGAAGAATTTATATGTTTAGAGAAATCCTGGAAAAAGACCGAGAAATAAGATACTCTGTTTGATGGGTGGATTTCTCCCCCATCTTTGATAACTAAAGAAACTATTTTTTTTGCTCGTTTTAGGCCAAGCTTTGTTTTGTTGGTTATGTTATTGTTGGTATTTTTGCTAATAAACTTTTTTTTTTAAGTTTAAAAATTGTATTCATCATGTTCTTCATCAAGGACAGCCTATAAAAATATACTCAGTTTATTTTTTCATGTTGATGGATCATTGTATAATGGGGACACCCTAATGACCTAGTGGTATGAAATTTAGTTAACGACCTATTCGCATACTTACAAAATATACATAAAGAATTTCATGAAAATCGGTAGAGCCACTTCGTTTTGTTTGAAATTATTTGAATGTTGCTCATACAAAAATACTAAAACTATGACTAGAAATGGTAGGGACAGGCTAGGAGATTGAAAATTTGAGGTTAGAGGTAATTTTGATGCCAAATAAATGCAAATTGCGAAAAAAGTTTTTGGCTCCAAAATGGAAAAAATGGATAGGGACACACAAATATCCTAGCGGTATGAAATAAACTTTATAAACTTTTCACATAAAAATCGGTTGAGGCGTTTCGGAGGAGTTTAAACACAAATACCGTGACACGAAAATTCAATGTACATAATAGATATTTGCACAAAAATCAAATTCCGGAAAAAGTTAATATCGGGATAATGTGAATTCAAAGAACGATTCTCACCATTTTCAATAGGCTTCGTCAAAGGTTTGCATAGACGGAAAGCCAGCCAGCTGGTTGGAAGCACATCTTTAAATTGGTATCTGCGATCTGGGTCTGGAACCAATATTTTTATGTGATTCACAAATTAGCATAAACGCATAATAGCCACTCCAATATTGTGGTGTGGACATAAAAACCACTACAAAAATATTAAAGTTTACAAAAACTGTCCTCTGGTGTGTGATTCTATATTTTTAAAGCAAACTGTATTTCAGTATGTTTTCAGAAACATATGTACATTTGTATTTGCACACTCCCATACGCACTAATATTCCCTGCAAACAATTTCCATCGCCGAATCATCGCCCGCGAATCGCCGGCAAGTTGTCTAACATCGCCGCGATGCATCGCGTGGAAGCTCAATGCGAATCGCGAAAACGTTCGCATGTGTCAACCGCGCGAATCGCGTATCGCGATTCGCTTGAACATCGCGTACCGCGATTCGCGTAAACATCGCGTACCGCGATTCGCGTGAACATCGTGTACCGCGATTCACGTGGTTGACACATGCGAACGTTTTGCCGATTCGCCAGAGGATCGCACTTAGCTTCCACGCGATGCATCGCTGCGATGTTAGACAATTTGCCGGCGATTCGCGGTTGATGATTCGGCGATGAAAATTGCTTTCAGAGATGTATTAAATAACACACCCTTCACAAATCACTTGCTCAACTGGAATGACAATTTTGCTAATTGCCCTTGAAACCAAATATTTATTTTCCCGTTACCTTAAAAAAACAACGAGAAAAAAAATTCTTTCGAAAGTTATAAAAAAACACTGATGATTGCCGCTACTTGTGTGCGCTCGCATATTCATCGCCATAGGCGATGGTTAGCGATTCGTATTCCCTGAGAAGGATCGCGGAATCATCGCCAAACAAGCAATCGCCAAAAAGTTTCAAAAATGTTTGAAGGGTTTATTTATATTTTTAGTTTTCATTTCAAAGATATTTTATATGTATGTGTTACTGAATATGTGTAATTGCATTTATCTTTTTGTGTTTTTTTATATGCACTCGCAGTTAAACACACAAATAACATTCATAAAAATATTTCAGACTCACACATATGCTTATTCGCATAATGTTCACATATACATACGTACATACTTATTTATCATCAGAAATAAAAATATTCCTATTATTTCTATTGTTTTACAACAGTGTTGGCTTTTGTTATACGTTTGAAGTCAACGCATTTAAAAAAATTTATTACATTTAATTTTCATGTTTTTTAAGTAAGAAAAAACTATTTATGGAAGAGTAAACGAACTGAAAAATGAGCAATATTCGACAAAGACGAAGTTTTGATATCCATCACTACTTTAAACACCATTAGAAAAGAAAAAAAGGATCGTTACCCAGCGGAAGTAAAATGTTTGAAGAGGCCTTATTTAGAAGTCATAAGCCCTTCTCGCCGCATTGCATACTTTTTTATTTTAACACAGATTTTCATTGGAAGGAAGCCTTTCTATACTTCCTTCAAAATCAACTTCAATCCCTTCCCAAAGAAGGGGATAAGGAAGGTCCCTTCTTAAAGAAGAGACTAGCAAATGAGTACTGAATATTTTAGAAGGTCTTTTAAAATGTGTCGAAAGACCTTATTTGGGCGATAATTGACCGCAACGCCAGTGACGGCACAATTTCCTCCAAGAACTGGAAGCTGGGTGTCGTCGCACTTAGTAGAGCGTTCCTGAATGTCTTAAGGGGTAACCCTGGACTCCCAACACAATGTGAAGATGCCGGCTGGTATCAAGGTCGCTGCTATATAAGGATGCCGTGTAGTCCCTGTGGGAAGTTTGGCAGAGCGCCAAGATTGAGGTAATACCTCTGGCCGACGCCAAGGAGATCCTGGAAATTATACAGATCAGTAACCCCCAGCTACCCACACAAGACTGGAAAAAATTCTATGGACTTGGAACTATCTTCCTCCGAGTCTACAAAGGTGATGACAAAGGGAAGCCTCAAGCTCCGGTGACTACCACCATAACAACAGCATCAACGGAGCATGTGGAAGACGATTCTGCTACGTCATCGGCCAATGAAGGCACTCAATCGGTCAGTGGACTTGTGGGTGACTTCTTTGGTAAGATGGAAATGGCGGACGATGAGAACATCCTTCTGGTATCGGACGACGACCCAGAGGATGCCAACGTCACAGTCGTCCATAGCGATGAGCTATGATGAATGTTACACAAATTAACCTCCATCACTCTAAAGCGGCGTCAACTGCCCTTCTCCACCGATTGGCTGCAGGCACGGAGGAGCTTATATGCATCCAGGAACCATTGTTGTATAAAGATGATTTTAGCGATAAGGACACCTGTACTGTCGCAGTAGAATGCAAAACCAGTACAGTTTGGTTTATGAGCTGCTACATGGCACCAGGGTGCTTATCCTCCAAAATCCACAACCAGGAAATCGATGTCGTATGTCATCTCTTAATAATATGTGCTGATGCTAATGCGCATCATACCATCTGGGGAAGCTCGGATGTCAATCGGAGTGAGTCGCTTTTGGACTCCATAGTAGAAAGTGAACTAACAGTAGTTAATAGGGGTAGTGAGCCTACCTTTATTGTGACTATCGGAAGGGAGGTTCTTGATATTACGCTCATTAGTGATAACTTCGCGGATATGATTAGCAAAATGGTGCCAGGGTTGTGGACTGGATATAAATCCTGACAAAACAGAACTGGTACCTTTCACAAGGAGATACAAAGTTCCCAAATTTGATACCCTGTGGAAGAAGGGGGTCTAAATGGAACTGTCTGATAGCGCCAAGTATCTTGGGCTAATATTGGACAGCAAACTGAACTGGGGGATGAACACCATTTCCAGGACTAATAAGGCGGCAACAAAATGGGGAATTAACCCGAGGAACGTATACTGGCTATACGAATGTGTCATTAAACCCATTCTATTCTACGGGGCAGGTGTTTGGTGGCTGGCGCTCAAGGTGAAGAGTCATCAAACTAAGTTTGAACGTACAATAAGAATGGTGGCGATAGCGGTAACAGGTGCCATTAGAACAACCCCCTCTAAGGCATTGTTAACGATTTTAAACGTTACCACCAGACATTCTGGCGAAAAGGCTAGCTGCGCATGCGGCGGTAAGACTAAGAGACACCGGAGCATGTAGGGATTACAATATCGGAACGAAATTAATTGGTACATGGATGTTGATTATATCACACCCGAGCCAATCTTTGATCCTGGCTTCACGGTAAGCATTTTGGATAACGTGGTCCACTATGATGCCCTGTAAATTCCCGCAGATGCGATTCGAATGGACGGGTCTAAAACACTTTATGGTGTCGGTTCTGGCATATGCCGAGATAATGGCCATCCACACAGCCGCGAGACGCATCCGGAACGGTGACATATCTGGAAGGGATATTCACATTATTACCGATAGCAAGGCGACCATAAGATCCCTGGAGAATGTGTTCATCACATCGAGAATTGTCCGAGAATGCCGGATGTTTCTGGAGGAGATTGCGAGACATTCACTGGTCACCCTCGATTGGGTCCCCGTACACGGGGACATGCAGGGAAACTGCATGGCGGATTCCTTGGCGTATGCAAGCACCACCTTGAATCGAGACGGTTCAACATATAACTCCCAAGGAGTAAGCAACTTATAGCGCACAAATTTCATCTTATTGCCAGTAGGAGGTGGCACGATGAAACTACCTGTGGGGAAACCAGGAAAATCTGGCCCATCATAGAAAGAAAAAGGACATGGACACAAGAAACCTAATCGTGGTTATAATTGGCCACTGGCCCATTGGGGCTCCCTTATAATGACTAGTGTAGAAGTTGCGGTGACGAGAAGGTGGTAGAGTCAATATTATGTTGATGTAAACAGGATCCAATCCTTTATTGAATCGACCGGATGGGTGCATGGTAATACTAGCAGCCAGATAACATAGGACCCATGGGAGGCGGTGTGACATGGTAACACAACGGGAACTAATTAATGGATTACATTGCCAAATTATGTAATGAAACGTTCTTTACCTGCAACAGCTCCTATATTAAGCAAACCCCTTTTAATGTGCCTTAATAAATCATTATGCTGTAAAATTTGTGATGTCAGATTTTTTAAAACTTAAGTTCTTTGTAGCTTTTATAACTTGTTAATTACAAAAAGAAAGAAATATATATCTGTGACATTTTGACAAGATATCTGTAGTAGAGATAAGATAGCAAAACAAGTTTTAAAAAAATTCGGTGAAAAAATCATTTTTATCAAATAATAAAATAAACCGATATTAAATAAAAAATTCGTTTATACATAATACTAAATTTTAAAATCGTAAACAAAAATGTGGTTTGATTCGTGTGATTAACATCATTTTTTCAAATTTTTAAATTTGACTTTAGATGTTTTGTGAAAAGGTCACATGTATAAAAACGAATTTAGAAAAAAGCTTTCTATTGCTATCACTTTATATAGGAAAAAATTATTTCAGCCAAACCTTAAATATTTATTATCTGAAACTTTTTGTGTCAAAATCTTTGTAACATGAAAAAATGCCATACAGCATAAATTTGACCATTCTTGTGCATCCAAAACCGCTTCTTTCTACGAAGAGTTTAAAGAAATGATCATTCCTCTAGCTTATTTTATGAGAATGAAACTTGTAATAGAGCAAATATTTCTTAAATCATTCCGTGTGGTCCTTTATGCTACATGGAACGACAGTGTTAATATACCCTCACTATCTAGTAAAAAAAAGCGCTTCAATAAGAGAGGTCTTATACTTATACTATACGGCTATTTTAGTGCTGACACGAAATCCATTCCAATGCCATCGAGTCAGTGCAAAAACAATTCCTGTTATTTTGTCTTCGTGGATTACGTTTTAACCCCTTTGTTAATGGACGAAGCAGTCCAAGCACCCTGTTCCAATAGATTCTTAACATCAATTAAAATTTTCAGAACTAACAAAATTTTATTTATAAGTATAGTTGTTGATGATGTTGAAATTCCTACAAAATTAGGGCTTACATAAATAATTTCTTTTTTTCGTTAAAATTAATACAAACTTTTTTAGTATGGAATGGGAGCAAGCTTCAGTGACTATTCACGCACAAGTTCTTTGTTCTTCTTTCCTTAAATCCCGCCTGGAAAATATCCCTTTTCGTATTATGTCAAGTAAGTAGAAAAAGTCAGACTGACATTAGCATGGAGCTCACTCCTATAGCCAATTACTATCGATAAATACACAAAGAAAAATAATTGATATTTAATTAACTTAGGATTAACAAATCTGCATAACAAGTGGCTTCATATGCTGCTCGACTTGCTCTTATTAAACTTCCTACACTAAAAATTCGTAGAACTATGCTTAATGTGTCATTTTTATTCAATATTATTAATGGTGACATCTGCTGTGGATTTTTGATAAATGATATTTCTCTCAACATCCATCCCGGAATTACATGCATTTATCAGTTGCATTTGTTAGAGCTAATAATGCTAATGCTGACCCTCTCAGGAGAATGAGCAATGCATTTAACAACTTATATGGATTTATCGACTTTTCATCAAATCCTAATGCTATTAAAAGGGCAATAATCACATTTCTCAACACTTAGCAATTTTATTGTTAATTATGTGTAATATTTTTATGTGTATCATTTTGTAATCAATTATTTTTTAAATTGTCTGTAAGGAATAAAATTCCATAGACATATATTAATAAATAAATAAATAAACCTGTCCGTAAAACGCCTAGTTTCGAGCCTCAGGTCAGTCAAGAATGAAAAATTATCAATAAATTTAAATTAATTTCATTTTGTAAAAAAAAAAAAAAAAAAAAAAAAAAAAAAAAAAAACGATGAGGTTTTAAAGCGAACCAGTATATAATGGTTTACGAAAATTATTGAAACAATGCATTAAAGCAATTAAAAGCAAAACATTAATGAATATGTAATATAGTTGGCCCTTAAAAAAGCGTTTTAGGAGTGCTTTGTTTGCATGTTAAAAAAGCGCTTATTGTCAGCAGAAAATAGTCCTACAAACCGGGAACACTCCATACAAAAATCAGGCATCCCATCAGCAGATTTGAAGCGATTTAAGGTATGAATTCATACATAAAACCTGTTTTTGGAGCACATTTTTTGCTGGGTATTAACTTGTGGTTGCACAAGTTATAAATGCAATAAAAAAAAGAATATTAAAAAAAATAATTTCCGTTTAAAATTTTCATTTTCGTAGATTGTGGCAAAAAGAATATCCTGAAAGAAAGCAGAATAACTAGAACAAAAAGCACATTTTATTGCCAAATATTATTGTTGTTTTAGTTTTTTCCTTCTACTTCTGCTTCTGTTTCTCGTTATTATTAAAAAAAGAAACATGCATTATTTCAAATTTAAAATTTTTTTTAAAAATCAAGATTACAAAAACAGAAAAATAATAAACTTTATAGTTATTGAAGAAAAACGGTAGAATAGCTACGAAAAAAATGCTTTAAACAAAAGACGAAGCTAAAGAACTATTAAGTAATCCCTTACCTTACCCTTACTATAAACAGCGAACAAAAAAGTTTCATTTTTAAATTATCAAACATACTTTAAAAAGCGTTGAAAGACGAAATTATTCTAACAAAAATATAAAGAAAAATCATTGAGTTTATTAAAAAGTGAAAAAGTACTTTTCAGCTTCATCTCATGCTTCCATCGTAAATAATTATTTTTCCTTTCGTTTCATTTATCCCTTAACACTGGTTATTTTAAGCTTTAAGAATGTAAAAAAAAAGTTTTCTTTGAAACTTCTTGTTAAGATTTTTTTATATGGATTACAAAAACTATAAGAACCATTTAATACTTAAATAACTTAAGAGCTTCATGCCAGGGATGAAAAGTGGAAGTTTGCTTGGTTGGTTTAACAGAAGTTGGTCTAAAAATTATAAATTAAAAAAATTAAATTTTATTTACATTGAAGAAAAATTTTGGCCCTATTAAGTAGGTTGAAAAAATAACATTTATAAATTGATTTGATTTTTTCACTTTTAAATGATGAATGCTAATTCCTGTACACACAGAAAAAAATTCCAAACATTAAATTAACATGGCGCAATGATTTGTTTTGAATGTACATTTTTGTTAAAGTATGGACTTCATTAAAATTATCATTGTATCATATTAGTTTTAAATGAAAAATGTTAAGATAACATTGTTCAAAATTAAATCATTAAAATCCTGGTTAACTTGTTTGATGGTGAAGCAACAACAAAACTACAAGAAGAAAAACATTAAGTTTTTTATATTTATGTTTGATGTAATAAAGAAATAAATTCCGTATTCTTTTTGTTAAAATTTTTAAGTGCAATACATTGAATTTTCAAAGTAGAATGATGACGAAAACAATATCGTGCCATTCTGCTGGTTTCTTTTAATGTGAGTTTTTCTGTAAATAAAGGGGAATTCAAAAAGTAAAACATGAGTTACAGGAAAATAAATCATTAAATTCTCTCTCTCTCTCTCTCTCTGGTTCCGCGGGTATGTGTTTCACTTAAATTAAATTCTTTCTACAGGAAATTGACTTTGTTTTAACTTGAAATAACTTTAATTCAACGTGACTTGCAGTGTAGTATTTTAATGTCAATGTAATTTTTATAGAATGTTCATTTAACGTGAATTATATTTTTTTTAAATAAAAAAATGTTGTTCGTAAGCTATATTAAAATCATGTTAAATTAACAAAAAGTTATGATGAAGAAAGGTTACTACCGAAAAATGTAAAATCAACCTTGTTATCGACGATTTTATATTGATTTTTTCTGTCTGTAGGTTGCCCAATATATGCTTGCCTAGATGTCTATGTCAAGTCAAGTGCAATTCTGGACATTCACAGAGATGAAAAACAACTGCATATTTTGTCCTTTGTTGTTTGGCAACAATGACAATTTCCAATTAATACCTAGCCCAATGCGCAGTAACTGTCTTGAGATATTATTTTGGTTGTAGTTCAGTATTTCGAATGACCGTTTATTGTAAAACCTGGGTCACACTTTTGTATGTATTCAGTTTGCAGCATATCTTAAAATAGTATGTAAAGATGCTTCCTTTCATGGCACTGAAGCGTGTCGCAACCGACATCGAATTTGAGATATCCGATGCATACCCGTTCTAGCTATTTCATCGCCTATTTGTTGACTGAGTAATAACTGTTAGCGTAAACACTTATAGGGGTAATGTTAGTTTGACAGCTTATGATGGACAAAACGTTTTTTCCATTCATGTTCTATAATGAAGGTGATAAAATATAATTTGAGAAACACCAGTGGTGGATTAACAAGAAAATATTCGTACAAATATTTACTATCCCATTTTGGGCACTTTGAGTGTACAGTTAACCAAACGAAATAGTGCATACGAGGAACTTTTTGTAAACTTCAACTTTTTTGATAATCTATCTTAACTATATACAAATAAGTTGAAATTCAAGCATAAATCATAGAGAACCCTAAGATTTATTGGCAAATACAGAATATGTGAGCTCTGTACAAAATATACAAAATCTTTAGTATTCCCGCTACCGATAGTCCAGCTGAAAATTTCCCCACCCTGAAAAGTGTTAAAACTACCAACAGTCATGTCTGAGCCAAGATAGATTCAAAGTTCTTGTTCAAAAATTGAGGTACCATTTTAGTTTTATAAAAATATTTTTTTTCAGTTTATTACAAATAGGTTCGAGTTAAAAATGATAAAATGATGTCGTCGAGTGACCCCCAATACTAGTTCGGCAGGCTCCCAATCTTTCACCAAAACTCTCAGTCACTTGTTGTGTGACCAGTGTTAATACCACATATTTTTTACGGTTAAATCATAATTTTTGCGCTACAAAAAGCTTCGGATCATGCACCTGTAGCGATTTTCATTGACCATTATACCTCAAATTTTGACACCCTTTATTATTGTCTATTGCTGCCCAGCAAGTGAAATAAATAAACTATAAAGATTGGAAAATAAGTATGTATCTTTTCGAAAAGTGATGTTTGAATTGGCTAAAAGATTGGAATAATACAAATTTTTACACAATACTTTAAATTTTTAAGAGGTATTGGTTGTTTTGTTAACATGAAAGCATGCCAAAAGAATTGCCTTGTGGCAAATTGGGTCGATATTGACTCCATTTTGAAACCTTTATACGCTTATGCATATTATTTGTTTTTTTTGCTATTATTCTTCCAGGTATTTCAGACATTTTTTTCGAATATAAACTTTTGGATAATGATTATATTAAAATTAAAAAGAATACCAAGGTCAGTCTTGATTTAAAAAATCCTGTAAGAATTTCCATCCCTGATACAAACAAAAATATCCCATAAAAACATGCACAAAAACAAATGCACTTACTATTCTTTTATTTGCTTAAAGTTTAAAAAATGACTATGACCAACATTTGTGTCTAGACATTTATTTGCTAGATTAAAATAAAGACAGTTAACATACATTACGACTTGATATTATCTTATAAATATTTATTGTCAACAGTAAGAGCATAATAAAATTTTATTGAGATTTATATTTTTAAGGCTTTTGATAATTTGTGAAAGAATGTGCTATAGACTTAAATATACCGACATTTAAAAAAATATTATATTGAGGTACTAAAGCGGAACTAATCATAAAATATCTCTAAATGTTTTATTTTACTAGCTTAACCCGAAATAAAATTAGCAAAATTTTTTAAAACAGATATCGTGTATTAATAGCCTATGTTGAACGGGTAATCAGAAAATTACTGTAAAATTTCATGAAAATAGGTTCAGTTGTTTGGGGTTCTATAGGGAACAAAAAACTGTAAGCTTTTTTATTTGTAAATTACTTATTGCTCCCCTTGCACCTACGCCCTTAATTTTTTTTTAGGAAGGGTGGGATTACAATAAGAGTGGGTCCTACACAGCACATTTTTTTTAAAATTTACCATTATAGTGGCTTTTACCACGTTTAAAGACAGTAACGCGATATAAAATATTTCCATCCTAGGTGTAGTTAACTATAAGAGTAACTCCTACGAAGTTTGAGCATTCTCACTTCAACAGTTCTTAAGATATGCGATACTTAATATTGGCCTCCTATGGGGAGTACGACAACCCCTGCCCCAATCAAAAAAAAAAATATAATATTTTATTTTTGTGGCTTACGTAAACTGGCTGCAAAAATTCCGAGAACATCGGTTTGGTAGTTTGCCAACAAGGAAACAGACAAACTTTTTTCACTTTTATATAGATTTGTTGCTCCTCCTGCACCTACCCGCGTATTTTTTAATTTGAAGAGGGGGTCCAACATAGCTTGAAGACTTTTGTCTTTAGATATTTAGGGAACTGGCCTTCCTCCGTAATCCCCGTCCATTTTTATTTTAAAATTTACCATTATCAAAGTTCTTCATTAACTCGATATTTAATATACACAGTCTACGGGAGGTATTGCTCCTCCTGCGCCTACCATCTTAATTTTTATTTTCAAAGATGTAGTTAAGTTTGAACATTCTCACTACAACAATTCTTAAGATAAGCGATATTTAACATTGGCTTCCTGTGGGTGGTACCACTTCCCGTGCTGATATCTTATTTCAATTTCGCGGCTTATAAGAAGCTACTGCAAAAAGTTTAAGAAAATTAATGCAGCGGCTCTTAAGATATGCGACACTAAATCTTGGCATCCTGTGGGGGGTACCACTTCCCCAGCCACTTCAGGAAAATCGGTTTGGAAGTTTAGGAGTCTCTAAGTCAACAGAAACAATTTTCATTTTTATATATGTAGATAAATATTCTTAATTTTTCATTTAAAATTTAAAATATTCAGCAACTATTTGGCCTTTGCTTTTTGTGCAAACTTCTTTCTGCAATTTCAAACAATTAAGCTCGTTTCACCCAAGAGTTTCGAATAACATTTTTGTCCGGAGAAAATTTTTTTTCATTGAATTTGACGTCTTTTGAAAGAGAGATAAATAACTTGTTTTATTATTTGTTCGGCAAGTTTTTTCTTAAAGTGAGTTAACACGGTGTCGTTCCATACATGTCTGTTTTTGACATTCTCTTTTGAACATGCTATCAAAAACCTTTTGTCTTTTCACGATGTCTTTCCAAACATGTCTGTTTTCATATATAATTTTCAAATCTTCTTTACATACAAAAACAAAAATACGATTAACAAACATGAAAACTCGTTTCGTGTCTGTTGGGCAACCCCTCTTTCTTCTCTACCCCGATCGCTAAAATACAAAACAAAAATGTTTGTAAAACATATCTGAAAAGACACCGTGTGAACTTCCTCTTAGATTGACTATTACGATCACCGTTTTTGAAGAGAGGAATAAGTATGGATTTTTTGAAACTAGACCGAATTTTTTCATGAAGGAATATTTTGTTAATGACGTATAGAATTTCTTAAGTAAAAGAATGAGGAGAATTTTTTTTAAATTCATAGCAGATTCCATCTTGGCCAGGTGATTTATTATCTTTAAGTTTCTTTAAAACAGACACAATTTCACAAATTTCCATGGGTGAATCTAGGAAGGAATCAAAAAAACATGGAATCAAGGAAGGAATCAATAAAACAATTGCTTTTTTTACTGTGTAATTAAATAAAAAATAAATAAAATTTAAAATAATAAAATCACTTTTCTTTTTGTTCTTTAAACAGTGAGACTCCACAAAAATTAAATAAAGGAAAATAACAACAAAAACCTTTTGCTCTGCTAATGATCAGAATATTCTGTTTTAGTCATACACTAAACATACCATATCGTTTTGTAAACAAAAAGTTTTTATACAAAAGCACCTCTTAATACTCTGAGCTTTCGATTGAAGTATCTCTCAATCTGAAAGCTCTTAATTTTGTGTGAAGAGATGCCATCTTCCCCTTCAACACAAAAAACTGGGAATGATAAAATCCCTCCGAAAAGTCCCGTTCAAACCGCGATTGATCGCTACTTTTATATTTTGAAAAGAAAACGCAGTCCCGCGTCTAAGAAAAATGTATCAGCATCAAAACAAACAAAAACGCAAGTAGAAACATCGTCAAATCGATTTTCTATACTCGACAATGAAGAAAATGGTGAAACCACTGATTTACCTACGAAGGAATATAAGCCACCACCGATCTATGTTCGTGAGCAATGTAATAATCTATTGATTAATGGCCTTTCAACCTTAATCGGTTCTAATACTTTCCATGATGTGTCTATGCGCAGGGGTAACATTCAGGAAACCAAAGTGCAAGTGTACACAGAAAAAAATTTCAGAATAGTCATTGATGATTTCGATAAAAATAATAAAAACTACTATACTTACAAACTAAAAAGTGCAAAAGGACTGATTGTTGTCATAAAAGGCATTGAAAGTTCCGTGTCTATTAACGAAGTTAAAGAAGCTATCATTTCTGCTGGCTACGAAGTCAAATCCGTTCAAAATATAAAAAAAAGAAACAAAATCCCTCAACCACTTTTCAGAGTGGAAATAGCATTTGACAGGCATATGTCTAATAAGAATGAACCTCATCCAATCTATTCATTGCGTTATCTTTTGCATCACAGAATAACAGTAGAAGCCCCACACAAACGAAAAGACCCCGTACAATGTCAAAATTGTCAGGAGTACGGACACACAAAAACTTATTGTAAGCTACCCACCGTCTGCGTAATATGCGGTTGTCTTCACAGTACCAAAGAGTGCACAAATTCAAAAAATGACCCCGATGTAAAAAATGCAGAAACTGTGGAAATAATCACACTGCAAATTATAGAGGTTGTCAAATTTTTATCCAAATGAGAGAGCAAACATATACTCAAACAGACGTAGTAACTTAAAGGCTACTGCCAGCATTAATAATTATACTCCTCAAAATTTTACAAATATGCAATCATATTCCTAAGTCGTACGAAACCCAGAACCTCAACAACAACAAAACCCTGAACCCCAACAACAACAACATTCATCCCTAGAGGATACTTTAAAAAATTTAGTGCAGTCAATGTATACTTTCATGGGCAGAATGACTGGCATGTTGCAAGAAATGATGAGAAATCAGTCTATTCTTATTGAAACCCTATCAAAAAAATGAATTCCATATCAATATGTCATTGGAACGCTAACGGCTTAAGCCAACATAAAAACGAGTTAGAAACTTTTCTACATCTGAACTCAATAGATATTATGCTAGTCTCAGAAACACACTTCACTTCAAAAAATTGTTTTAGAATCAAAGGATACAAAGTTTATGACACCAAACACCCGAGCGGTAGAGGCTTTGGGGGCACAGCTGTTATCGTC
This sequence comes from Pollenia labialis, assembly GCA_949318255.1. NCBI lineage: Eukaryota > Metazoa > Arthropoda > Insecta > Diptera > Polleniidae > Pollenia > Pollenia labialis. The sequence continues at coordinate 53,420,578 of OX439142.1, forward strand.
AGATCAAGCATTAAACATTATCCTCTCCATTGTTACTCAAAAGAATATATGCAAGCTACCTCAATATGTTTTGATAGTCCTTCATTCAAAATATACATCTCGTCTATTTATTGCCCGCCAAGATTTTCGGTCTCAGAAGAGCAGTTTCTTGATTTCTTCTCTACACTAGGTGCTAGATTTATTCTAGCAGGCGATTTTAATGCTAAACATACCCACTGGGGTTCCAGACTTATCTCTCCAAAGGGTGGACAATTATTAAAGGCAGTCTTTACCGCAAAACTAGATACAATATCCTCTGGCCACCCTACTTACTGGCCTACAGATTGCCAAAAAATTCCCAGACTTAATAGACTTTGGAGTCACTAAAAACATAAAACGTGAGCAAATAACAGCTATTCCGTCTTTCGAATTATCTTCTGATCACTCCCCGGTTATAATAAACATAAACAACATTAATCAAGTTCCCAATCCGAAATTTAATTTTCCAAATAAAAACACAAATTGGCTTAAATATAAAAAGTATGTTAGCTCACATTTACCTCAAAATATTCCATAAAAAATAATGATGAGATCGACTCAGCTGTAAATCAGTTTACTGAAATCTTGCAGCCTGCCGCCAAAATTGCTACACCTGTTAAAGTGACGCGAAACAAGACTTCATCAAGTTATTATTCGAGAAACATCGATGAGCTACTAAAACAAAAAAGAGACATCCGGAGGCAGTGGCAAACCTTTATTATTATGACTAATTTTTTAAACGCTCATTAAAAAAAGCCAGTTTGTTAATTACAGAGCATTAATATTCGTTGACCGCTCACGTGCGATCAATTGAAATCCTTTCTGGTTTCTATTTAGAAAAATCCAAAAAACAACTCATGTGTTTTCCTAGGCTTATGCATTTTTCTACCACATCAGTGATTTCCTAAGATGTTTTATAAAGCATTTCAACATACTAAATTAAATAAAAGTCCTTAAGAGAGAAGTAGAAACAAATTCAGTACCTAGCACATGAGTAATATTTAAAGAGATGGAAAAGCATTTTTTTAAATGTTTTAAAACATTTTGTTAACAAATTTGTCTGCGCCTTTTTTCGCCATAATTTTTTTTTAACTCTACCGTGCTGACGCAGAGAAAAAACATTATTAATTAGTGGTCACTATGACCATTTTTTCATATTTACCTAATTTGTTTACCCTAATACATTTATAATAGTCCTAATATAACTTGAAAACATATTTTTTGTCCTTAACATTTTCAAATTCATATGGTGTTTTACACCTAAAAAGTTACAATAGGCAATCACAATAGCCAGCAAATTGCTCAAAGTGATTATTAATTTGGAAAAAGCAGGGTTGAATCTGTGAGACCAGGCATATGATACTACACTTGATGTTGCCAATTTTCTGAGCTGCTGGAGAAATTTTATTGGTCATAGTATTGTAGCCCCCACTCCAAGGGTATATAGGAAACTTTATTTAACGATGCAACTTTTACATTTGTTGTTTAAAATCTTGTTTGATGTGCTTGGTTTTATCGCTAATTCAAAATATAAGAAATTCCTTCAAATGCAATATCAGTACAGCTCACTTATTTTTGCAGTCATTAACCACAAAAATTCAGAGAAATAATAACAGAAAATTGTTAACATTATTCGCAAGGCGAATTTACACCATGTGACCTTATCTCGCTACGTTAGCAACAGCTGATTACTAACCTTGTGTCAAAATGATATACCGTTCATGTGGTTCTGGGGAATATTTACTAAATTTTATAATTTTCGGTTAAAATTATAAAATTTAAAATTTGTTAAGTTACTACATTTTAAACAAACGATTTTAAATTAAAAAGAAAATTAAATATTAGTTTAAATTGTTTACTAAAGTGTTGTATTATTTTTGACACAACGTTAAAATATTTTGTAAACGTTTTCAAAATAAGACCACCTTGTATGAACCCGCCTTGATTTTTTTCTTGTCATAAAAGTAAAAAAAAAGTTTTGTTATTTCCTTAAGGATTGCCTATATTTAAAATTTCTTTCTGCTAAAGAAATTATCTAGACTAAAATATTCACAATTACCTGTCACATACTTTGTAAAAGACATAAATGAAATTTGTAACTTAATATTATATTCTCTTCCAAATTATTTATAATTTTATTAAAATCCGCAAGCAAATGCGTTTTCTTTAATTAACGCTTTATATTTCGTGACAAATCTTAAAGTGTTCTTCAACTAATTAAATTAGTATGCGTTAATACTCTTTTCAAAATGAAAGAAGAATTTCTTAAAAAAATATAACAGTACATAAATAACTTAATTATTGAAACGCAAGAGAAAGCGAATTGCACAGTGGGAAACTTAAAAAAAGATATTAAGTAGCTTCTTTAATACTTGTTCCTGTGGAATTTTTAATAAGAACTTAAAGAAGAAATTTTGGAAAACGATGTACATAAAAATCTTTATAAAGTCGTAGGTTAAATCAGATCAGCGGAATCTTAAACTGATTCGATCTATTTCCATAGCTTGCAAAACTTACATACTAAAATTAACTTTTGTCTCGAATTTTGTTGCTCTTGCCAAAATCCTTGTTCCTACAGGAAACTGTTGCAGATAGGAGAGATATGAACAAACTTGATTTAAACAGGCAGTTGGGAAACATCGTTAAATCGTCTTAGAATTTAGCAATAGTCGACATTATATGCAAGTATATATGTATAAATAATGAAACTTAAAAACAAAATTAAATGTGTGAATGGCAAAAAACCTAAATTTTTGGCATTTTCAAATATCCTATACATAAACATATATATGTCTGATGTCCTATAGAAGAGTAACTTAAGTCGAAATAAGATAAAAATGAGTTATTACAAGAAAAGGTATAAAATATTTTATATATACAAACAAAAAAAATAGATTTTTAATTTTAGTTTTTAAGCAAACACTCCTGAAATAACCCGTCAAGAAAACTAAGGATACGAATATATTCTACATAAGCTACTTTCAAATATTTTTTTCCATATCCATAGAATTGAGGTGGAAACCAGTGCAACCCAGAACCCTTCTGAGGCTTTGCTCTTGATTGTCCGCGGCGCTTCCATGCGCGACCACCGCTGATCTACAGGACGTTCAATTAACCGCAACAGATGACACCTCCAGGGAGCATTCATCTTTGCTTCCTACATGCAGATAATAAATAATACAGCACCACGAAAATATAGTATTGAATGAATTTATAATTCGTTGGAACGGAATATAAATGCATACAAAATTATGCAGAGAAATCAGTATCAGAAGTTGTGATATTGATGTAAGTTTAAGCCATTGATGTAAGTAGTGGCTCGATCAGATTCTATATCGAGAAATATGAAGAAAATCTCCAAAATATTTGACCCTATAAGATATCAAACTATACTTATAATATAGTCTTTATTTTAGCAACATTGTCCTATTAATATTACATCGAAAATACCTTATACTCATTCAATTATAATAGGGCTCAAGACAACAATATGATCCTGTGAAAAACGAGAAACAAATTTAATTTTGCAGCATATTTTAAATACATTATCGGCGCCAGAAAAAAACCAAATTATTAAAAAAATCCGGGTTAATAAATGGAATGATGTTTTTACACATGGCATAATGGTATGCGGAACAAAAACTGGACAGTAAACAGAATGAAATCAAATGAGAAAGCCAAGCAATTGCACTTTGACCTGAATGAAAACAACCACAATTTCACTGCGAGTGCTGATTGTCTTATGTACACTCACAATATTATTACAGTAACGGACTGTAGTTTATTTAAGAAATATTCCGTTCAGTCATTTTTAAATAAATAAACATTTAAAATTCCAAGCAAATTTATTTTTAACTGATTCTAACAGTTATTCAAAAAACTAAGTGCATATTAATACGGTTTTTTAGTTGCAGTTAATATTGTCCGTTGATTGAGTTAAATTCTTCTTTATGTTAAAGTAAATAAAAATGTAATTTAATTTTTATTGTCGAAAATTCAACACCATATTCCGTAAAATCAAATAAATATTCAATTATTTTGTAAAATTTTACTGTCAAAAATTCAACACCATATTCAGTAATAACGATTAAATATTCAGTTATTTATTAAAATTTTACTGTCAACTTTTTACTGTCAAATTGACCCCATATTCAGTAAAAACAATTAAATATTCAGTTATTTTATATAATTTTACTACCAAAAATTAATTTTCACTTATCTATAAAAAATGAATTGCTTGTTTTGTGTAAGCAATACCCATTTTCTATTTGTTAAAATAATTTAGTTAAATACCTACATCAAATTTTAAAAGTAAAATAATTGCGAAGCCATATCGGTCATGCTGCTGGTGTCTTATAATTGAGAGTTCTTCTGTAAACAACGTGGTCAGTACAACAAAAGTAAAACAAACGTGTGTAACTGGGTAAGTAAATAAAAATATTCTCCCTCTCTCGCTTATAAGATAAACAAGCGGACAGGTGTCTGTCTGGAATTTTTTAGAAATTTGGCTCTTTTGTGGAGTAAACGAAAATTTAATAAAATAACTGAATATTTAATTGTTTTTACTGAATATGGGGTCAATTTGACAGTAAAATTTTAATAAATAACTGAATATTTAATCGTTTTTACTGAATATGGCGTTGAATTTTTTACAGTAAAATTTTACAAAATAACTGAATATTTATTTGATTTTACGGAATATGGTGTTGAATTTTTGACAGTAAAAATTAAATGAACTTTTTGTTAAAAATAAATGAAAAATAGGTAGACCGGTTTTTAATTGAATTTTCATTTATTTTACTTCGACTTTTGAAAGTGACTGGAGAGAAACAGTGTTACAGTCTGAATTAGTTGATCGTTCAAAATTAAAATAAAATATAAAAATTCAAGAATTGCAGCTTTCCAAGTATCATGTGTATAATAGCGACGAATAAGTCTTAAACTGAAAGCTTTAGAAAATATTGCTTCAGATGCAAAGACGTAAACGCACCAAGTTATAGCTTTGCATTTGAGCCAAAGCTTCCGGAACAATGGTTTTGATTTTCATATTCGATAATGTAAACAATTTCGCTAAAGCCCACTGTATTTTAAGACATACCCAGTGCGTCCTATGGCCAAAATCATATTCAGCACTTATTACATATTTTCTGGATTTCTCCTTAATAATTATTTTGAAAAATTATTAAATTCTTTAAAATTTAATTATTATGAAATTTTTCTTTATTCTTTTTTTTCTAAGTCCGTAATGTGTTTAATTTAGCCTGTTAACGGGAACATCAATGAAGCTTTAAAATGCTTTTAAAAACTAAAAGGACGCAATTTCTGTAAAAATTAAAAAGTTTAAACAGACACGCAATCACACCCGAACACATGTATACGTATGTATAATTAATTTCTATTTTGGTACACTTAATACACCAACTGTAGACTATTTATGCAGCCCACCACCTTCCTTAATTAAACAAAAGTGAAACAACAACTTTAACGAGAACAAATATTTGTTTTAGTACTTGAAATGCCAACTTTACTACAATGCCGCTTTTAAGGGGTTGAAGGCAAAAATAATAATTAAACGGGTAGCAGACAGACACCATAAAATATTTTATTGTCAAGCAATAAAGTACTTTTTAAATTAAGTTGTTATTAACCCAACACATTACATCCGACCAAAACCACTACTGACAAATACTTATCATCAGACAAGCGACACCCACACAGACACTCACTTGCAAAATACTTATAAATTTCGTTATGAGAAACAAATGCTTAATTACTTGGCTTAATATTAATATCTCTTTAAATATTTTTGTACTGAGCTCGCATTTTACAATGTACGTTTATCTCTTTTATTTTAACTCTTTTATTTTGCTTAAATTGTGGCCATTTTAACACGATTTATAGTGAACTAAATAAATTTTCTATAAATGGTAATATATGCAACCAAAATCCTAACACTTATATTAGCGCGCTGCAGTTGTAAATTTCATGCGTCATAAATACTTATTTGATGCAGTGCACTATGTGTCCAAAAGCCGTAGTTGCGGAAAAAATTATTTCCAAGAGAACTAGCATCGTAAAACATGGTGTAGAGGCTTTTGTTAGTAAAATAAACTTTCTCAAAATGTTAGCTAATATCTGGTACCTTTTCTGGTAAAACGCCTCGCCACCCCCAGACTGTGCGAGATTTTGGAAAAATTTTAATAGTTCAGGATTTTGTAAAAATTTTGTCCGATTGGAAGAATATTTAAGGTGCCAGCCAATTAAGGACTTGTAGTTGAGCTTAAGTATTGAATTTGGATTTAATTGACATAACGGAAGGCCCGCCATAGGATCCAAAATTAAGGCATCTCGGGTATTATAAAACATTAAAACGATTCTTAATTTTAGACCGATTTTGAAAATATCAATGATAGGTTCTAGTCGAGTTCCACAAAAAAGTTAGCGAAATGAAAATGAATATTTATTTTTTTTTTTACCTACATTGGTCTTATATTTTGCATAAGATTCAATTCATCATAATTTGTTTGTGAAGATCCAGGAAAATGTGTTAATTTTTTAGCTAAAAAAGTATTTTCATTATTTTTTATCTATGAAGTTCGGCCAAAAGTTATTAAGTCAGAAACTATAATTAAAATTCGGAATGTTTCATTTATAAATTATTTAATTGACCTATTGCCGCTTTCTCATAAGGCGATTATCTTTTTTCCCAACGAAAAACTGCTCTTTAATTTTCACAGATCTTATTATTTATTTGCTGTACAGATGAATGCAAGCAGCTGACTCCCAACTTTTACATGAATTTTGAAAACAATGTTTTTGTGGGTATATGAGTAAACCAAAGTCGTTAATAGACAGTGCATCGGTCTTATTAATTTATGTCGACATTTAGTAACAGACAGTTTGCTTAGCCAAATTTACAAGCCAAAACACATTAACGGAGTTCGGTGTTTGGTGCAAATGATCTTGCGAAGTAGAAAATGCAAAATTTTGTAGGTTTTTTACGAAATTTAACGGAAACGTTATGTATTTTGTTGTTGGATTTAAAAAAAACAGTTATGGTTTGCATTTGCTCTTTTGCAAGAGCATTTGCATCAAACACTGAACATCGCTATTATTTATGTTAAACCAGCACAGATAACGCACTGATTTATTTTTCTGCTATTTTATTGCAACATCAACGCAATAAAAGAATTGCCCTCTGAACTTAAATTTTTTAAGTACCTTAAAATAAAATTATTAAAGTAAAAACAGAAAAAAAATTCTATAAATGAAGACTTTGCAAAGGATTTGATTTCAAAACTACCGCTCTGTTGAAAGTTTATGTTGTATTATTATTGCTCTATTTTGATTTTAATTTGTTTTATATCAAGAAATAATAATAATGTTCAAATATCTACAAAGCATATTAATGCTATTGCTCCTGATACAGTGTGTTTCTGAAAGCAGCAGTTATAGTTGAAGATAAATAAATTTGATTTACTTTTGATCCCAGTTATCAGATGTAAGAAAAACACGATTATTTAAATTTTTTAAATTGTATGTGCTATAAAAAAATCCATAAACAAAAACTTAATATTTGTATCTGTGCTGGAAATGTTTTTGTAAAAATGCATTTGCTTTAATATATAAAAGATCACACCACGCAACACCAAGAAAAATATTGCCCAAAATACATTACAGGGTTTATGCAAATATTGATTTCTACCAACAGAAAATAAAAACTTTCATTTAATCACGTCTCAAAATTCAAAAAACGTGCTTAAAGTTTAAGCCAAAAAATACTTCGTTAAACAATACATCATTTTTGTATACTTTTGCAAGCTGTTCACAAGTTTGGCAGAGTTTTCAAAATGATTTTCAAGTAATTTAACATTTGAATTTTCAAGTCTTACTGTGCGTATAAGAAGTGTTTGCAAATTGCAAAATGGAAACTTTGTCTAATGGCAAAATCAATAAACCCTTTTGAGTTGTGGGCAAAAAAGTAAAGATTTCTGTTAAAACTTTGCTCATATTTTTCTTTGGTCTAACTGCAATATATTTTAAGATTCAAGAAAATGGAACGATTGGTTTCTGAGATATAAGTTGTTTAGTTTACTTACCAGTCGGCCGATATGTTAAGTATTTCTGGAATGATACAATAGATCTAAAAGCGATTAAAAGGAAATTCCCAGTTTTTCAATTCAATTTAAGTAAGAAATCAGTAAGAAATCAATCCAAATAAGGATAATTGACAACCAGGTAGCGTTATTACGCCAACTGATTATAGGGTGATTCATCGTGAGGTGTGATTATGTAAAATAAAAAAATATAAATTTGAAGGGGAACTTAAAATTGTTATTATAGGTTAAAAAACAATATGTGGTATTTACTATTTTAAAACATTTACTATTTTAAAACATGACTACGTCTGAGGGGGTTCATTCGGAACTCAATGAAAATCTGGCGTTTTATCGTGAAATTTTGTTGAGTGATGAAGCATATTTCAGGAAATTTACCAAGAGCTAACACTACATCCATTTAAAACAACGGTATGGTGTGATTTATAGGCTGGTGGAATCATTGGTCTATATTTCTTCAAAAATGATGAAAATCAGAATGTTTTCGTCAATGGTAACCGTTATTGCACCATGTTAACGGACTTTGTGCTTCCTAAAATTGAAGCGCAAGGTCTCGGTGAGCTCTGGTTTCAACAAGACGGCGCTACTACCTTGCAGAGAAATCATTTTGGTGAGAAATTTGCCAGATCGTGCGATATCACACCTTTGGACTATTTTCTCTGAGCCGAATTTAGCGCACTTGTTTATTTTTTAAAAGAGTGGTATAGAGATAGCATACGGCCCAGTTTAAAAAAAGAATGTACATTTTAAGATATAAGGATTGAAACATTTTTTTGTACTTCTTCTCTTTTTAATATATTTGGTATACAGAATGCACATAGATCAATTAGCTTTCGATATGGACAGTTGAATGTCGGTTTCTAAAGATTGTCGAGTAACTAAAACTAATATGTACGAGTTGTTTATAGAAATATTTTAACAAAGAATAAGTCTAGATGTACACAACTACACAAAATGTCTGTAAATTTTGTATGGTATAAACCATTTTCTTTAAACCGTGGTCTATTTTTCACGTGAGCAAATGCACGGGTAAAAGCTAGCGTATCATGTTTTAAATATTTGGATTTAGAAGAAAATACAGCACAATTGAACAAACTCATCGAAAAGTAAATGTCATAAGAAAAGCATTTGAAGAAAAAAAATATTGCTCAGCACTCTTCATCGATGTTTCGCAAGCGTTTGATAAAGTCTGGCATGAAGGCTTACTACATAAATTGAAGCAAAATTTACCAGCAAACACTCACAAACTGTTAGAAAGCTACTTAGTCGGCCGTCAATTTATTATTAAAGAAGGAGATTTCTTAAGTTCACCTCAGCCAATTGGCGCTGGAGTTCCACAAGGCAGCATCCTTGGCCCTCTTTTATACTTAATTTATACTTCGGACATGCCAACAAACAACTACACACAGACTTCAACATTTGCAGACGATACAGCTTTTCTAAGCGTACACGAAAACAGTTATGAAGCATCTCGTTATTTACAGGATCATATATTTCAACTAGAAATATGGCTAAGACAATGGAGGATAATGGTAAATGAACAAAAATGCGTACATATAACATTCACCTTGCGCCGGGAATCTTGCCCCCCTATTACAATCAATAATCAAATAATTCCTCAACATTCGCATGTAAAATATCTCGGTTTACATCTGGATCGGCGATTAACGTGGAAATGCCATATAGAGGCAAAATTAACTCCAATGAAACTAAAAGCCATTCAAATTCATTGGCTTATTGGAAGAAATTCTGTCCTTACCCAGTAAAAAATGTGCTCCAAAAGGAGCAGGTTTTATGTATGAATGCATGCCTCAAATCGCTTCAAACCTGCTGATAGGATGCCTGATTTTTGTATGGAGTGTTCCCGGTTTGGAGGACTATTTACTGATGACAATAAGCGCTTTTTTTTAACATGCAAACAAAGCATTCCTAAAGCGCTTTTTTAAGGGATAACTATATTTCCATATTTATTAATTTTTTGCTTTTAATTGCTTTAATGCATTTTTTCAATCATTTTCGTAAAACATTATATATTTGTATTTTTTTTCGCTTTAATACCTTATCGTTGTCAGCACTAAAATAGCAGCTTTTTTTTATTTTTTATTCCTTATCATTTACTGCTATATAAAAGCTCTCTTATTGAAGCGCTCGATTATGCGCTTTTTCTCTAAAGTGCTTCAAAAAACCCAAATTTTTTTACTGGGTACACACAGAAAACAAATTGGTTGGAAAACGATTGCAGTAATAAAATATTGATCAGGAAATATAATTTATTATTGCAACTATTAAAAATTTATAGTTCTAACTGATTTTTAATTCTCTTGACTATTAAAACGTTATTCTTACTGAAATATGATTCCTTCAATTCTTTTATTAGTTATGATACCTTATTTAATTTAGTTCTAAAAATTAGTACAAATGGTTAGAATCACAACCGAATTTAATACAGGGCAATACCGAATATTGGTCTTTGCAATTAATAATTTGCTTTCGTCAATAAATTTTGTAATATAAATGTTAATTCATTTATTGCAGCTAATTATCGATTGCTAGTATAGTTTCAATTCGGGTACAACAAATGAAAATATAATTATTTGGTATTCACAACCAAAAAAAAAGCTATATGTCCCAATTGTTTACTAAATTTTCTGTCAAAACATTAAATATAATAAAATAATTTTAAATTTATATTAAAATAAATAAGTTTGCGTTCAAAAACGCAAAAAGGTGCAAAAACTTAATAAATAGGGGTAAGTAATTTACGTATTTTTATTATTATGGTATGCACGTGCATATGCATGTATTATATTTCTTAAAAATACATACATATACATATGTATGTACCCAGATAGCATTTTCAATCAAAAGAATCTACTGGGAATATCATGAAGAGAATTAATCGTCGACGAGCGCAATTTTCAATCGTAAAAGATTCCTCGCACGGGCGAATCTGTTACACAAGCTGATTCCTCTGCGAGATACTTCTTCAACATAGCGAAAGACGCTTATATCACAGTGCAAAACAATTCGGGCCATTGCCGCCAGCCTCAACACTTGCAACGCGAAATGAAACTAGAATATTGGTAGAGCAAATCTGCCAAAGGGTTTTGAAAAGTTAACTTGGGTTCCCGAAATAAGGGTTCCTAAAGTTTTTGAATTTTTTGAAAAGGCGTTTGTTATAAGTCAAAAAAAATATACTAAATGTACTTCTGAGCTAGGAAATAATTTCAGAGGTCTGCAGTAAAATCGTATGGCGATTCTTTTATTAGGATATATTAACCCTCTAACACTTATTTTAAGGTGTCATTTTTGTCCTTTTTTAACTTCCCAACAAAAGTATATTAAAACGGGACTTTAGAGGGTTAAAAAGTTCCACGAATATTTTCTGCATCAAATTTTACTAGTGGTCTTTTAAGAGCAAAGGTTCGTGCAATGTATGTAAAACGGATTTTAGAAATTCCTGGCCTTGAAATTTTTGAATTTCTTGAAACCCCGTTTTACATAAATTGCATGAACTTTTGGTCTTAAAAGACCACTAGTAAAATTTGATGCAGAAAATATTCGTGGAACTTTTTAACCTTCTAAAGTGCCGTTTTAGTATACTTTTGTTGGGAAGTTAAAAAAAGGACAAAAATGACACCTTAAAATGAGTGTTAGAGGGTTAGTATATCCTAAGAAAAAAATCGCCATACGATTTTACTGAAGACCTCTGAAATTATTTTTTAGCTCAGAAGTACATTTAGTATATTTTTTGACTTATAACAAACGCCTTTTTAAAAAAATTCAAAAACTTTAGGGTCCCTTATTTCGGTAACCCAAGCTAACTTTTCAAAACCCTTTGGCAGACTTGCTCTACCGGTATTCTAGTTTCATTTCGCGTTGCAAATATTGAGGCTGTTTTTTTTTTGTTGCACAGTGTATTGATAGTAGACGAATTCGTTTGAGATTTCTGTAAAGATTTTCTAATGAGGCTTTCAGAAAGCACATCATGAATCTTATGAGAATCTTGTAGCAATTCCCTTACAACTTGTGAAATGCTTACACATATAACTGAGCCACCTAAACAAGAGCATCAAGTTTCTTTTCATACAATTTATACGAAACAAACTTTTAGATCAGGAATTCAACAACAATCCTGTTGGAAAATCTTATTTGACAGATCCTTACGTCGGCTTGTTTAAATAAAATTGTATTAACTAGTGAATTTTCATGTTTTAAAAACGCTTTTATTTAGGTAGCTCAGTAATTGTTATATGACTCATAAGGAGAGCCGCAAAAGGTTAAAAGGCAAGCGTTTCAGAAAATGTATAAAAAACTTATAAATAAAAAATTTAGATGTTTTTATTATTGTTACTCATCAGATAATCGTCAGAAGATTCTTTGAGGTGTTAGACAATCGTCTAACAAACATCCGATGCTATATGGGCAATAACTTAGGCATACATACATATGCACAATACATATACGTGTACATATTGTTTATATTATGCTCCGCGTGTTCATTGGTCAAACAAATATATTATAAATACATTATATGAAAATCGCTCAGTTTCTTACTGATTTTCATATTAATTTACATCTTCAATCACTGTTCGTATTGTAAAAATTACATGTTAATTATTCGGTTTTACTTCAGACACTAGAACAAGACGACATTGATGAAAGAAATTGCATTGAATTGAAGCCAAAGATTGTTTTTGTTGGTACATTAAGGGATAAGCTGTAGACCTTTGGAAATCCGTTGGATGATGTGGAAAGCTGCATGTTTGTGTTTGTATAAAATTAAATAAGTTGTAAATTATAAATAAAAATATTAATAAATAAATATACTAACAAAAAATGGAGTTTATTGGAATTATTTTGATTTCCTATCTAATAAATCGGGAAAATGGTTTATGTAACCGGTTAAAAAAAAATATTGAAAAGACAATCAAATCTTTTGTTATGAACACCAATTATATGTTTATTCAGTTGCATCTATCATATATTCGGGTGTAAGCATATTTTCGATTTCTAATAATCATACTTACAACTAACAATATCAGTTGTTATAACTGATAGTGTACTAAAATTCAAATTTTGCTATCAAAAATATTATGTTAAGCAACGAAATTTTCAGTAATTGTAACCGAATTGTGTGATAGTTCATGCAACCTACAAACTTCGATTGGCGCCAAATTCGGTTGTGATCACGAATCTGTTTTCTCTGTGTAGTCTCGATTGCAAGCTTCTACTTTACAAGTCTATCTTAAAGCCTATCTGGTGCTACGGTATTCAACTATGGGGTACCGCCTCGGCCTCTAATATCGAAAAAACTCAAAGGCGTCAAAATAAACTTCTTCGAATAATCACAGCCGCACCCTGGTACGTTAAAAACTCAAACATTCCATTAGTGAAAACTATGATTACAAAATATGATGTTAAATATTTAAAAAGGCTTGAACAACACCCAAATCCACTAGCTCGAAATATTTTAAATCATGGCGGCCACACTAGCCTAAGAAGAAGAGACACTGCAGCACTTACCCAACTAGAAGAGCGATAAGCACCTAAATATGTGAACAGAACCCGTAAAGAAAGAAAAATTTTGTCTGGCACTGGCAGGACATAAATAAAGAATTAGGATATGATTTGATTAATTATTGTTAGTTCATATTTAATATATGAAGATTCAATAAATAAACAATGAAAAAAAATGTTTTAAATATAATATCCCCTCCTGAATATCACTTCAATATGCTTACAACCGAATCAAACATAGGCAATTTGCAAAGTATTATATTGTGTCATATTGATTGTATTTGCTTTAATTTATTGAAAGTGAAAGCAAATATAGCCATTATGACACAATAGTACACTTTGTGGACTGCCCAACTTTGTTATTTTATTGAAAATCAATAAACTTTGTAATAATCGGTCCAAAATGTTACATATGTAGGTCCCACATAAAACGTACTCTCGGAATTTAAATTAATGATTAATAAGATGAGCAACGGAGTTGCCTCGAAATATTGGGTATACAATTAAAAATATTGATGATCATCAAAAAGTAATTTAAATTTTTGGGAATACAAAATTTAAATTTTCAAAAGATTTTGTTATTCGTGCTTAATTCCCAGTTTTTATTATTGATAAAAACACTTGAAATTTATTGTCGATGGGATGCGCATTTCACTGGCTGCTTAGGCCAGATCATCAGTAAACTTCATCCATAAAGATTTTAGAAAAACTAAAGATATTATACGTTTAACAGTTTCATTTGGTTTAATATCTTTAGTTTTTCTAAAATCTTTATGGATGAAGTTTCCTGATGATCTGGCCTAAGCAACCAGTGAAATGCGCATAGGAATGGCTTATCCCATCGACAATAAATTTCAAGTGTTTTTATCAATAATAAAAACTGGGAATTAAGCACGAATAACAAAATCTTTTGAAAATTTAAATATTGATGATTAAAATTAAAAAAGTTTTTTAATTTACAATAAATGACCTCAAGCCATACAAAATATAATCCACATTAATAAATTTAGTTATAATTGAAACAACCCCATTAGTTAACCATGACATTAAGCCCAGTAAAAATTTTGGATCTAATACATTGGTGAATTATAAGTTTTATTTTTCGCATATATGTATGTATACAGTTAATGACTATATTTATATAAAAAACTATTTAAATTAAAAAGCAATTTAAGCAATTTGAACTTTAATAAAAAAAAATGAAGAATGCTATATTCGGCAATGCCGAATCTTATATACCTTTAACTATGGGGCGATAATAACAGAATGTTATACATATACCGTTTTTTAAATATAAATAAATCAACTTTTTGGGCACTTGCCCAATTCCGCCCATATTTTGTATGGATGTCCAAGATGCTTTTACCTAATTTGGAAATTTTAGCTCTTGCTGTTATCCAGATTTACAAAAATATAAAATGTATTTGTATGCGAAGTACCGTTTATTTTTAATCTGGGCCTTGAAAAATAATATACGTCAGATTTAACAAAGCCTTTTTGAATCTTTTTTAAGGAATTGAAGTTACTGATTGTACTTTTTCAGATGCATAAACGCATTTAATGCGCGGTGTCGACCTCCAACCTGGAAATTTAACTATATCATAATGGAATATCCCACGAACACGAAGTCAAACCTGTGATATGAAATGACTTTATCATTTAACATCAAACACAATTCTCAAACATTTTTCAATTGTTTGATTTTAACATTTAAATTCAAATTGATAATGATAATGATTTAAAAATAATCATTTGACATCAAATATTTTATTAATTTGATTTTATTAAATTCAAATTAAAACTAAACTTGGCTTTACTAAAGCGAAAAATATATGTAAACATTAAAAATGGCGATTAAAGTTAAATTTTTACTTCGTGGTTAAATTTGTTTTATAAGTGAACGATTTATTTCTTGGAAAATATAAAAGTTATTTGTGAGTTAATACAATGATTAAGAATATGAAAAAAAATCAACGGGAAAGTGAAGAAATTATAAGTTTGTTGTAAGATCGCGGTGCTACCTACAATCCTCAAAATAAAAGGGAGTAAAGTATTTCCAAGAATTTGAGGACGGAATAAACACTATTTCATCTTTTATTTAAATTAAAAAGGAATTTAACTTAAAGAAAATGTCATTTATGTTCCACGTTTTGTATTACAATTCACATTTGAAAAGCATTTGGGAATTACGTTAGAAAGCAAGATGAAAATAAAGACTTTTTCAATTTGAAAATAATTTTCCCTTTTTGTTAAGAATGCTACGATTTTTAAATCATTATCAAACGTTTGTCGTTTGAGAAAATGTTTGATTTCAAATCATTTTCAATTTGAAATCAAACCTCCGTGCCAGTATCCTTATGGTGTTTTCTTTTCTACAAAAAAACGTGCCTTTTTTTAAAATAAATATTCAATTTGGTGTCTTTTTCTTAAAAATTATGCTCCCGAAAAGGGTGGCTTGTTTTATTCTCGGGTGCATGCTTTTCGGGTGCAAAATTTGTAAGAAACAGACACCAAATTGCATTTTTTTCGGGCCCAATGGGTACCAAGGATTTGGCACAGCCAAATAATGCTTTTTTACATGTTTTATATTTGCATTGAACCTACCCAGAAAAACACAACACGATTTAGTATGTAGCTAGCTTTTTTAAGCTATTCTCAAACTTTCAACAATTTTCTTGATTTAATTGCTTGTATATTATCAGATTAACAATTTGTTTTAGTTTAATAAATAAAAAAATTTTCAATGCAAAATTAAAATAATTTTTTATGCTGGGACTGTTATTGAAAACAAAGATTATCTTTGGGTAAGTGAAGCTGTTATTTGACACTTCTTACCGAAATTTTAACACGGTTTTATTAAATAAAGTTTTAAAATTATATTTGATGATTGTGTCAAGAATCCGTTTTGAGCACGTGTTACGACCTTCTTTTGCATTCCTCCTAAGTCCGTTTATGCTAAAGATATGTATTTGTAATACCATTTCTATTAGATTTAAATAAAAATATAATTAGATCAGCATTTTAAAATGCATCCCTTTCCGTTAAAATTGCCATACATTTTTTAAAATTATTAAGCAACAAAACATTTTGTTAAAATTACAAATTTGTAATTAATTTTTTTTTATTTGATTGCTAACTAATATTTTATTTAATGTTACAAACTTATTATTAAAAATATTTGTTGAATGTGAACAATTTTAATTACCAAAAGTATTTTTGGTATTTACAAAGTCGGTTGTTGGTGCCTTTTCAATTAAAAAAAAAATTAATTGTATTGGCGAATAGAGTATTCAATATGACAATTGATTCGTCGTAATTTTTTTCTTTGTAAAACTCAAATTAAATAACACTACAATGAGCTAAAATAAATTTCAAACATTTCATGGTTTTTAAGTCATACACAATTTTTCTCAACTACACAGAAAAAAATTACGACAAATCAATTGTCATATTAAATACCATATTCGTCAATACAATCAACTTTTTAATTGAAAAGGCACCAACAACTGAATTTGTTAATACAAAAAACTATTTTGTTAATGAAAATTGTTAAAATTCAACAAATATTTTTAACAATGAGTTTGTCATATTGAATAAAATATTTGTTACCGATTAAATATAAATTGTTATTACTAAATTTTCATATTAACAAAATACTTTGTTCATAAAAAATTACATCACAATAACATTATAACTGATTAAGGAACAAATATAGTCCTGCATGCAATGCACTATGAGTTTCTGATATCAACACAAAAGTTAAAACTTTTTTATGAATAATTAAATAATAAGTTAACTGACCGTATAGATTGGTAAAATTTCAGAACAATCGCCATATCGTTCATTCTTTCAAAGATTGAAAATGGAAAATACAGAATTTTTTATTTTATGTTTTTTTTTCTTTTTGACACAAACAATTTCTACAAAAAAACAAATTGTTAATATGACAATTTACAAAGATGTTAATTAAAAAAATTGTCTCTTAAGATTTTTATTAAAAGAGTTAGTTATTCTCCTTTCTGCAAAGTGTTTCTCTGTAAATTTTAAGAGCATGTCTATGGTTTTTGCTTTTCTGGAAAAGGAAGTGAGTGTGTATTTTGTGGGAAGTAAAGATAAGTACTGTTAATTTTAAGAGCCAAATCACAAATACTACAAGCACTGAAATGAAAATCCGGTGCGTAAGGAAGCAATGACAGCAGCATCAGCAACAACAAGCTTTTAATAAGTATGTGTGTGTATTTTATAGATAATATTGTAGTTGTTTGGAGTTTCTCCAGCTCAATGGCAACTAAAAGCAGTAGTACAATTTTAAAAGTTACACTTGACGGTTGTTGGGCAAAATCGTACGGTTGTACTTCATTTTTAGTGTAGAAATTCTGCTAAAACAGACACGATTTTTTTTAAATTTATGTGTTGTTAAAACAACAAATACAATTACGTTTGCTAAACAACATAAAACAGAAAGACAATACTTTGTGTGTTTTTAATATTATAAGATTTTAAGTGTTGTGATGATGGTGTTTGATTGTGTTACAAAAAGTCGATTTGTTTTTGTAAGTAACATTTGAAAAGCATTTCAATTATTTAAGGAATTTCTAAAAAAGTGTTTAATGTTATTCAAAGAGTTTGAAAATGGCAATTGAAATGTTCAGCAGCAAAAAATAGAAATTTTATGCCACGCACAAGTAAATGAGTAACTTAAAGTGACCCATATTTAAGGGAGCACAAAAATAGGGAAGTACGAAACATGACAAAAAATAATAATACAATAGGCAAAAGCGAAAACAAGAATTCAATACAAGAGAAATTAAGTGTAAATTAAAGTTCCTTAAAAAATAAGTTTATCTTAGTGCTAAAAAGTGCAAGTAAAAAATTGTTAAGACCGGCAATCAAATATCGGGCAATTAAACGCACATACGCACACAAAAAACAAATTAACTTAAAGGCATTAAAAATAATAACAACAACAATAACAAAATAACATTTAAGAACTTCCAACCAAAATAATATACATATAATAAAAAATATACATACGTGTATAAACAACAACATCTGGCGGACTTGCTAATGGAGTACACACCTTGTACTTGTAAATGAAGGTATCAGTACTTCATTACAAACATACATATTTTGTTTTTCATGTTTCAGGGTGTGCTCTAATACACGTTTGAGTGCCATCACATGAATTGGCTAGAGTTAGAGTTACAGCGTTAGCAATAACAACAGTTAGTTTATGGTTTGGTTCATTGTAGTTGTTGTTGCTGCGGCTGCTGCTGTTTGTTGTCATTGTACAGCATTATGCGCCCCATACACTTTTCAATTCAATTGTCAACTGAGTCTTTCAACTGAATTGATACTTGGCCACACACTTCTTCAATGAATTGAAAGATTTTAATTCAACTGTCAAATTTAGATTTTTTTTTACAATTTTACAAAAATTTATTTTCTCTCCAAGTATCCATGTTTGCCACCAATGTCATTTTTTTATTTAAAATTTTATTGAAATTAAAGATAATTTTAAAAATATTTCACTTTTTCTTTGCAAAAAAAAATTACAAACATAAATTTTGACAGCTGATCAAGAGACTTAAGCACACACAGTACAATCGAATTGAAAGACTTGGAGTCAACTTGAAAAAATCAAAATCTTTTGATTTTTCTTCAACCAACTCGACAACCGTCAAACTAATCAACTGACAAGGCCATACACGCTTTGATTTGGACAACAACCGACTCAGTTGACAATTGAATTGAATCGTGTATGGTCTGCTTTAACGATAACAACACATAAACATCAGCTTAAGAGCAGTTACTGCAACAAACATAACTTAAAATAAAATACACGTTTCATTTTAAAGTAGCAGTTACTAAAGCTACAAAATGATTTTTAAAGCATAAAATATTTAAAAAGGAGTAAAAAAATTTTCTATATAACGTTAAGTTATGAACAGTTATTCGAATACTCAATAAATTGTAAGCAATATTAAAGCATATAGACAATATAAAATAGGTAAGAATGTTATATTCGGCAAAGAAGGATCTTAAATGTTCTTCAAAGTCAGTCAAAATATAGTTTGCTTTAAAATATTAAAAAATAACTCTTTGCCCCAAAAAGTCCTGGATCTGCCAATATAAAGTCTACAATGAATAAACCAATTCTGTTTGGCGTTAAAAGAAGTAAAAAAACAATTTATATTCAGGGGGCTAATTATGGCAATCGTGATCGAATACGTTTTCGATTCGAAAGTAATTTTATTCCTTATTCGTTCAATAGCGAATTGTAACAGTTTCATGTAAATCTTTGGTTTTCTGATTGTTGGTTGGTACTTTGCTATCGTTTATCCTAGAATTAAATGCCAAAAGACAAAAGCAATAAAAAGTGTTGAAAAAAATTCTTAATTGGCATTTTCGTGCACGTAAAAAATAAACAAATGTGCTGCGATTGGATTATTCTTAAAACCTAAAGTTAACAAGAAAAGCAAACTTCCGTGTAGAGTGTGTGGATAAATGTTCAAAAGCCATTACAATAGAAATTGTTGTCGAGGCTACGTTTTGCCCACAATTTGAATGGCAATGTATTGCTGTGGTGAGACTATAGAAGAATTTTCACTCCAATTAATGAATCAATATTTTGCAACATGCCAGGGTATTTATAAAGAGTTTTTTACAGTGCGATTAGTTTTTTTAAAGATAAAATTATTTTTCGCATTGGGGAAGAACTCGAATATTTGTTATTGGGCTTAAATGGCTACTGTTCTTTATTACATTAAAATTTTTTTGAAAAGTGTTTGCATAACTTAACCGTACGATGCATACCCAACTTTTTCTACAAGAACACACACCCGGGGAAACGTTAGCTTATTTTGGCTTTTTCTTATGTTTAAATGGTCCAATTTCATTTAAATTTTTTTTAAGCGTCAATTAATATTTTAAAAATGGAATCAATGTTGAACACGGCACCATCGATATCTGTTGTAGCCCGCACGCCAAAACCTATCAGCGGTTCCTGCTACTTATGTTATGCTGAAGAAACAAAACGACGTAAAAAAACCAGAAAAGTGTGTGGCAAATGTAAGAAGCCAATGTGTCTTAAACATTCGATCACCAATACCGAGTGCACAATATGTAACAATAATTCATAATTTTAATTTTTCAAATAAAATAATATAATTTAAACACAATATAAAATGGCTTGTTGCCTTTTATTTTGATATAAACTAATGTGGTTCAAACGTATGTTTACGTATGTGTCGACTTTGGAAGCTCGTAGCTCCTGAACCACTCATCAAATAACCTTTAAACAATTAGAAATTACCTTTGTTTCCTAGACCCGAAATCTATATTCCTTAAGTTAAGCCGTTCCTGAGTTACAGCACTGCAAAGATGCAAGTGGATTCATTTGTACCCGGGTGTGTGTTCTAGGGTTAAACACAAGTTATTTGAGCCGAGTCTTATGGTGATAGTAAACACGTATTTGGTTTTATTATTTAAGGGTTTTTATTTGATCAAATCAAACGCACAATTCAACAACTCTTAAATTGTTTTAGTGGAAATTGTCGAAAAGTACTACCGGTTTAAAAAAAATCTTTATAAGGTTTTTGCTGTTAATAATGCTACACGTAAAGAAAACAAAGTTCCAAACAAAACAAGCCCTAAATGATAAAAATCAGCCCACAACTTTTTATTTTGTTCACAAATGATTAACAATCGTAGTTGCTATGATAACCGAACAAAAATTGAAAACCTTTTTTGTTGGTTGTTTTTTTTAAGAAATATACTTGGCCTATTGTGCCGGATTTCATTCCACGACCATTAAGCTGAAATAGGTAGTTTAATAGAACTCAAAACAATTTAACGCCAAAATTGTTCACTTCTGTTTAGTGTTTCGAAATTGAGCGTGATTACGACAGACGCACGCGGCTAAGTCGACTGAGAATTCAAAAAGTTTCGCGCGGTAAGAAAAACTTAGTAAATCCTCACTCACCACCAGTGGTGGAGGGTAGACAAAAAGGAAAGTCATTTTATTTGGCATTAAACGCTTACAAATAAATAAAATAACTTTGAAAATTTTTATTTGAGGGACTTATGGATATGTTTTTTAAATAAACGTATAACAAAATTAATTTTTTTCATATTAAGGGATAAATAAAAGGTTTATTTTGAAAAAGATTTGATAAAAAGTTACAAATGCGTAAAAAAGCTGAAAAATCCCTTTTCATTATTTTTTAATTAAAAAAGTTTTAGCTTAAACGAACATAAAACTAAAATTTTCATTTTCTCTCAGTTCTTAAAGACCACAAAATATGTCAACAATAGCACCTTGACTTGACTTTAGATATTAAAAGTTTAATAAAACCCAGCATTCAAATAAAAAGCAACAAGGGAAAAGAGAAAATTTGCTGTTTGCTTTGACTTAATACCTTAAATTATAGGAATATTTTTTAAATAGAGAAACCAAGACAAACAATATTATTAAAGTTTTGTATATTCTTCATAATGTCTTATTTTTTATCTTTGATTTGCTAATTAACGTTGGTCCACATCTCACAACAATGACCTTTAGACAGTGCAAATTAGATTGTAGGGTACATATCAGGGCTGTGGAGTCGTCCGAAAAAAGTACTAACTCCGACTCCAAATGCTGAAATTTTTTAAGTGCGACTCCTACTCCGACTCCTACTATAATCTTGATGCTAAATGTGTATGAGGCTCAGTGATGTTAACTTTTATTTTTTCATTACCGTACGGCCTTCTAAAAATTAGAGTTTTTGAGAAGCAATTACCGTACGCAAACATTAATGTGCTGTTTCCAAATGACAGGCGATTGATTATGTAGCAAAATTTATCAGGGGTGTGCTGGAAATCGCAAACGCAAAACGCAAGAATTTGGAAGTTGTTTTTAATAAACTTTAAACCTAATTCTTATAATTTTTGGTTTAAAATCCTGTTTAATAGAAAAATATTTGTTATAAAATACTTTTATTACAAAAATCTTATTTAAAAACGACTTTTAAAATTCCTGCGTTTTACGTTTGCGATTTCCAGCACACCACTGTATATGAAAAGCACTCAGTCCATCGCCTGTCATTTGGGAACAGCACATAAGTGCAGTATTCATTAACCATTTATTTAAATTTTAAATGTGTTTTAAGAAGATAATTTTTATTTTGGAAATTTTTTTTAAATTTTGTATGCCGAAAAACTTTTATTTTGGAAATTTTGTATGCCGAAAAACTTTGGAGTCGGAGTCGCGAGCTTTTGTGGGTACTACGACTCCGACTCCGGCACAAAAACATAAACTCCGACTCTTCAACTCCGACTCCACAACCCTGGTACATATATAAAAAAAACTCTTTAAATATTCTGTATTTAAAGAAAAATCATTGATATTTATGCCCAAATCTAGTGTATTCTTAATTTAACAACAAATACACCATAACTATTTTGATGACATTGTCAATCAAAAAGTCTACAATACACTACATTTGAAAATATATTGGTTTGCCAATATATTGAGCTTTAATTCGAAAAATGTTTATCAATAACAACTGAGAAGTACAATTCCTATTAAAGTTAAAGAAATAATAAAAAAAGATTTTTATGATTTCGTATTCGTACCAAAAGTGTAGACTACATTTACTAAAATGTACTAGTGATTCTCTGGTTCCAATGAAACTAGCTAGTCAGTAGTACTAACGTCATTAGTAGATTTCCAACGACACGCTTAAATGTCTATAATAAATAACATTGTCTGGGGTATAATCAGACACTTGAACTGGTGACTGTGTCAATAGCGAATCAGTACAGATTTACTAGTGACATTTCCTGCAGGGACAACTTATACATACACACACACACACGCAGTTACGTCCACATTGCAGCAAGCAATTTATATGATAGACATAAAACTGTGCCGTTGTGTTAGTTTATGTTTAGTGCTCTTACACTAGTGGCCTATTATTGCATGATTGCTTGTGTTGTAAACTTTACAGTAAAAATGTTCACTAGCACAGTAGGACTAAGTTTAACAATATTTATAAATAAAACAGCTTAAAAAATTAAGTTATTTACAGCCGTAGAACATTCCATTCTAGGAGGTTGTATGCATTGTTTAATAACAGAGAGATTTTATATTTTTTCAAAACAAAACAATTTCATCCCTTATTTTGGGTTCACATTATGAAAGTTTTCTTTCAGAATGTTTGAGTTTATTGGTGAGAGGGGAAGAGAATATGCTTTTTTCTCTCCTCTCTCACCCATAAACTCAGACTTTCTGAAAGAAAACTTTCAAAGTGTGATCCCAGACTTAACGAATTAAATTTACCACCATTGCAGCAAAAGTAACAGCTCTGAATTTGATTTATTTATATGCAAATAACAAATACTTATACAAAAATGCTGAAATACTTAATCTTATTGCATAGATTTACATATACGGAATTAACAAACGATCAGAGGTTATTTAAACGTTTTACTATAAATATTGCTCCGCATGAGTTCTCTTTTATGATTTCTAGCTCTTAGCAAATAGAGAAACAGGTTTTTGTACTTCACGTTAATGTGTATGTTTAATACACCATAAACACATAAGATATTACTTTGGTCTACTGTTCTCTACACTACACGTGTGAAGAATATTTGTTCTTTTTGTAAAGTTTTTTATGTGTGTTTCCATTAAATAATCTGTGACATGTACATATATGATTTTAAATTTCTTTAACTGTTATAATTCTATTGTTGTAATAAAAACGTTCTTGTTTGATAGGGCATTTAACAAGCAAACATAAAATAGTTCAATTTATTTCACGTCAGTGCGAAGCCAAACTAACCACAATTGGGAATTTGAAATGTTTAGTTTGAACTCAAAAATAATACTGTAAGAAGCTTACTATCCTTTACATACAAGGCAAACAAATGGTATTCTACACAATGATATTCTACACAACTTGCAATATAAAGGCGATTGTTCTTGCATTCCAAATCCTTTTTTTTCGTACTAAAATTAATTACGATAGAGGGAAGCGAACTGACACCAACGTTGTCCCGTGATAGGTCTTTGGTGGTAGAGACCGGTTCCAATTCTAACACTTTATATGAATAATAGCTACCACTTTTAAATGGGGTTGTCATTGGAGGGGGTCAATTAACACCATTTGACCAGTCTCAGAACTAATCTTAATGAACGTACTTAGTGTCAGTTACTACAATGTTGTATTATTTCAATACAATGTAGTAGTTTTTCAATAAAACAAGTCCTAGAATTATATTCAAGAATCAAATTTTAAAAAGTACCATCAAATGTGTCACAGCACCGTTGAAGACTGTACTGTAATTCATTACTTTTTGTTCTTCATAAAACCCTTAAGGGATTGGTTCTTCTTTCACTGGTCATGAGTCCTTTGTTTTTGTACTTGTTCTATTTTCACAAATCCCAGAACCATTCTGTTGGACCAATTGACACAAATTGCCCGCAGGGAATCATATCAGCACAATAGTTAATAAGAAAACGATTAATATAAATGCAAGAGCTTTGTTATCTGAGTTTTATTTAGTGTTCGAAAATAAATCAGCCATTATTTAACGTATGCGCACCACCTAGGAACGATATCAATTTTTTTTGTGTTTGCACAACCCTCTAAACCTTTCTTAATTAATTTCTTGAAAGTAACAAACATTATCTAGTGTTCTGTTTTGCGTTATAAAACAGAAAAATTTTAGTGATTCTGTAGACATGCATATTAATGTTCTTAAGTGTTTTTTTTTCAATTGATGAAGGAAGGAGAAAATGAAACATTTAGCAACGCTTACCCCTGGTATTGTTGTTGCACTAAAATTTTTTCCCAAACAGTTGATATCTTGTTTAAAGTTTTCATAATCAATATATTTTAATATATTTATTTGAAAAATAACATAAATAACGTTTACTATATAACTGAAGAAAAATAGCTAATAGCTTGTAAACTTATTTATTAAACAAAAATAAACAATAATTTTATATCAATTTTGGGTAATAAAAAAAACAAAAAAAAAACAATTTTTTTACCAAATACCGAGCAACGATTATTTGGCGAATAATCGGTCGGACACTTATAATTACACATTTCACAATGGCCTTCATTAAAACTAATTTTTCAAAAGAAAAATCAGACAATGATTGTCACTTTGTACTGTTAACGATCCCGGCAAAAAAAAAAAAAAACAGTCATTCTACTGGCGCTGGACACGTTAGGGGGGAATTAAACTATATAAATGTTTCCTTAAGCGTCAATTCTCGTCGGCGCTTGAGTTTTAGCTTAGAATTGATGCTTTATAGCGGATCGTCGGTCAGGTTTTATATGGATAAAAGTGTTCGCCAACACATTTTTGAATAATGATAACATTTAACTGTTTCGAAAAAAAAAATTTATGAATGAATATGCAATTTTTAAATCAAAGAGAATCAAATATCGTTGAAAATAATGGGATTCCATTTTGATTACTTTTAATTATTTTTGATTATTTGGTAGTAATCGTCGGTTCTTCTGATTATTTCTAGATAACGTATAATCGTAATTAATTAGTAATCATACAAAACCAAAAGTAATCGTAATTGAAATCATTACTTTACCCTTAAAAAAAGTAATCTTATTAGTAATTATAACGATTATTAATCATTACTTAACAGCTATAAATAAATAACACAACAAGGATATTCAGCTTAAATTTTGTTTGAAGTGGTTAGTGTGTCTTGAATGCACTAATAGAAATAGCATTTACCTTTATTAAGGCCTGTGTAAATAAAATATAGTCCTCATGTTTCGTGCAGAGAGTATGATTATTACACATCAATTAATTATTCAGTATACGTAACCGTCCAAGAAGTATGAAATGCTTTTTGTCATAGAATTTTTTTCGATATATAAACGTATGAGCAATATTTTTTCATTCAATTAAAACTGTTATAAAGTATACGCAACAAATAAAATCCTACGAAAGTGAAATAATTTAAAGGGATTTTTTTATATTTATATGGCTCAAAGTTGTTATGTACTGAAATTAAGACTTTGTGGTGATAAATAATGTTATAATGGCGGTGTTTATTTTAAATTTGTCCTTAAAATATGTTTTGCTATTTTAACACTTAACAAAATTAAGCAATAACTCCCAAACAAATAAAACTCCCGAAAAAAGTTTTTTAAGCCATATCTTTCTTATAGGCTTGGCGGCTATAAATTCTTTAATTGCACAGAAATAAACTATGCCACTATTTTTTTCTTAACTTAGATAATGCTTTTAAATTTTCTATCTTAAACTGTTGCAACAACCGAACCTTCTTTAGTAACGCAATAGTAAATGATTGTATTATCCCAATAAAAAATTGAGCTTCCAACGAAGCAGGTTTGTAACGGAGAAACATAAACGTTTCGCTTACCATTGCGCTGATGGAAGACATGAATTTTATATGACGAGTTCCCACTTTGAAGCAATACATTTTTGATACATAAAGCGCATTATTCAGCGCATATAAAAATTGTTGTATGTAAGGATCGGCCTTACACACTGAATGTTTTGATACAGTTATTTTTTAGTAATCTCCCTTACAAACCTGCTTCGTATTAAGGGAATACCGTAGCACTTGAAATGTTATTTTTTTTTATAAAAGTTGTTGAGAGTTCTTTCACTTACTTTACTGCGTTTCTGTATGTCTTATAGCGTAGCGCATAAATGTGCGCTTATTTTTTTAAATGTATAATTAGTGCTTCGCAAAATGATAAAAATTTTTTATCAATACGATTTCCGTATGACGTGCTAAATTCCCAGTTTTTCATATTTGATAAATACACCGAAATTTATTGTTGAGGGAAAGCTAGCTTCTATGCGCATTTCACTGGTTGCTTAGGCCAGCTCATCAGGAAACCTTTTCCAAAGATTTTAGAAAGGCCAAAAATAT
Organism: Pollenia labialis; assembly: GCA_949318255.1. Classification (NCBI taxonomy): domain Eukaryota; kingdom Metazoa; phylum Arthropoda; class Insecta; order Diptera; family Polleniidae; genus Pollenia; species Pollenia labialis. Next base: position 53,448,163 of record OX439142.1, read on the forward strand.
TATACAAATAAAACCCTAAAACGAATAAGAATTATAAACACTTAAAGTCTTACTTGTAACAATATCAAAGCCAAAACAAAACACCAACAATAAACAGTGAGTTTATCTTTTCTTAAATTTTTATTGGGATGTGTTTACTATGCTTCTAACAATTCATAAATGCAAGTCCTATATGCTGAAATACATACAAATTTTTACCCAATAAAATGTTAAATATCATGTACTTTGTACCCAACAACCATTTGAAGATGATTGTTTAAGATCAATTAAATTAAACTTTTTATTCTGTCCACCACTAGTGGCGAAGAATTTAGCAGCATATAATTAATCATCAAAGTTTACTCTAGAAACAAAGTCTAACACTGTAATGTTTGTAAAAGTTGACCAAAAATTGGTTCATAATTTATAGATCCCATATAAAACTATCTCCTGAAACTTTTTTTTTATTAAATCATATATAAAAAATGTGTACACACAAGCGTTTGGAAAGCTCTAAGTTTAAAAGTATGGAATGTAAATTAAATTTATGTCAATTTCAGGAACTAAAAACAATTTTGCTTGTCCATAGAAAGAAAAACACTTGGTATAAATAAATTTTTTATAATTACTTTAAGTACGAGCCGTACGCAAAAATTCAAGTACGAATAACACTAAAACATACTCAAAACAATCCTAAATGGGATTACTTTCGAAAATCAAATCTGGAATTTTTTAAAATAAGTATAAAATTCTTAAATCAAGTAAAAAAAAGATTAAACCTTACGTTGTGTTTAAATCTCCGGATTACGCATGTTTTGACTTTCTTTTCACATTGTAAAAAGTTCTGTCCAGACTCGTATGTATCACGAAGTAAATTTGAACTCTTGCTTCTCATTTAGCTTATATTTTTGTTTAAATATTTACATAAGATTCTAAAGTAAAAACCATATAGGGCAAGATGTTGGTGTGTTATCAGTATGTAAGGTGTAATACGGGTAAGTAAATTAATCATAATAACTTTTTCTTTCTAATCAAAATCAACCCCGGCGCTTACCAGCTTACCGAGGCACTCCCGATATAAGTTTGCCTTAAATCAATCTCATTCCGGATTAATTTAAGTACGAATTCGGATTAAAGCAATTTTGAATTCTTTAATCAAGCTCATTTTGAGATTGATTCAAGATTAGTTTTACTTAAATCAATCTTATTTTCGGGTTATTTCAAGTACGAAATCAGGATTGAATATGGATAATTTAAGTACTCTGTGATTAAAAATCCATACTTAAATCAATCTTTCTGTATTTGATTCAAGAAGATCCGTACTCATCGTACTATTAATAGCGCCTCAGATTGATTTGTGTACGGATGGATTGAGTTTTCATTTGAGTGTATGTAAAACAGCTATGTTCTCAATAAAAAGAAAAAGTTATTTAATTTTTAACGTTAAAAAAACTTATTATCTTTGTGCTCTTTCTTGTTTTCACATAGTTTCCAGCTGTTTGTGAGCTGTGTATGTTTTAATTTATTTCTGCTGTGTTATTTTGAATCATGATAAATGGAATAGGTTAGGTAAGGTTAGGTCGAAATGAGTATGAAGCATAAACGATGCAACCTCAGTTCAAAGTGATGTACAACTAGGCCTCTACTGGGCCTGTTATGCGCTCCCCTTTTGGGGGAGTAAACTTCCGGCGTTTAGAAACCCTGTTTCCCGGACGTAATTCCTTATCCTACGTTCCGCAAGGCTCCTAAGTCCAGCATTACATATTTTCCGAGGTGTATGTATCTAAACTCGAGCAAGGCCTGACAGTGGCAGATAAAGTGTTTCAGCGTCTAGCTCGCCTCGTCACACGCTCTGCACTAGTCAGATTCACCCCTCCAATTTGGTGTAGTTATGCCCGTTATCCTACATGACCAGTCAGGATACGCACCATTATACTAACCTCGGATTTACTTCTATTGAGCAGGCTTCTTGTCCTCCTCTCGTCTGGGTTACTCCACAAAATGTTAGAGGTCCTACCTACAGTTCCACTTTTCCGGCTGGCCGTATTGTATTCACTACCCAACGCCTTCAATTCCGTTTTCGTTGCCTCAAACAGTTTCGCATTCACCAGATTAACTGCCTGAAATTCCCTTCCCCTGATAGCAAGTGTATTGACGCTAAAATAGAATAAAATCGTGTAATAAAATTTAACATTTGTTATATTAACCGTGTAAAAACAGAATTATGTGTACTTATGATAGGGGCTTATAAAAAAAAAAATATTTGATCAAAATTAGAATATCAAAATGTACAACTATCGCAAAATAATATTCATGCGACTTTTTTACATTTTCTTTTAAAATAAAATTTTGCTCTGTAAATAATCAAAAACTCGACTTGAAATTGACATATTTTAAAGTCGATAATAGGCCTTAGAAACAGGTAATAAATGACTTTTTGAGAAGAAACAAACGAAGAGTACCTTCCACTATCTGCCGATAACAAAAATTTTATAATCAAGAACTATGCTCGTTTATAACTGATTTCATCATGCAGACGAGACAATAAAAAACTACCAATTCATGAGCACCAATTTCATTAAATGTTGACTGGGTAAAATTGTATAAAGTTTTGTTTGTATGATTTTCGTATGCATGCATTTGTTTTACAGCGAAATGTGTTACTTCCCAGCATACTCGTCTAATCGTAATATAACACGTAATATTTTAGTCCATTCAAACACACTGCTGCAGCAAACTTTTTATTTTCACAGTTTGTAATTCTTTGTAAACCCTAGCAAGTTTCAAATTGAGATAAAAATATACTTTATTACACTTCAAGAAAATCCTGTATTTTTCTCTTTTTATAACAGAATTAACTAAACCAAAACAATAGTGCACGAAAAGTTTTAGATTTTTTTAAAAGTTTCCTTTTAAAGAATAAAAGATTAGTTGGAAATTGTAAAAAAAACTATTTAAGATTTTCTCTTAAAGAAGAAACATTTGTGTGATTTATTATTTAACACGTAAATACAGAGCTCGAAGTATTTTGTAGATAAAAGATTAATGTTTAGGCAATCGAATGCAAAAACTTTTATGAAACGTGTGTTTTGTTTGAAACCACTTTGACACCAATATGAGTAGTTAAACTTTGATATAACGAATCTGAATGGAATCGAAAATAACTTTGTTAAACTATTGATTTGTTGTGCATATGTTTAGTGAAACCTGCGTATAAAAAAAATATATAAAGAAATAGAGAACAATTTGTCACAACTGTAGTTTTGTTATATACACTTACAGACACATTTAGATTTCGTTGTATTGATAACGGGATTGGACAATATTGCCTTAAATTCAATTAATTTGACTCTGCTTTACAGAGTTTTTATAGCTCTGTAATAATTATAAATAATTTGTATATGAAAAACTTTGCTAATAAAGGTTAAGTGTAAGATACATTTGGTCAAAAAATGTCACGAAGTGTAATTATTTACAAGTAATTTAGTTATAGTTATCTTAAAATTAATATTTTAATTTATCTTTATTAATTCTATGATCTTCTATGAATCTCTAGAATCTACTCTTAGTCTATCATATTTCTATATTTCATTTGCTTTATTAAGTTGTTCAGATCAAAGAAGAATCACATATATTTTTAGGTACTGTGTAAAGTTAATAAAGATCAGGACCCCAATAGAAAATATTACGTTGATAAACATAATATTAACTTACATATACATGTGTTCTTAAAACCAAACAATAAAGATGAAAAATGCTTGTCTGTTTTTCTGTTTGTCTTTTTGTTGGCTTATAGACTCCTAAACTACCAACCCGATTTTCCGGATCTTACAGTAACATGACGTGAGCTCCAAAAATAAAATAGGCTACTTATTTTTTCGATAGGGCAGGGGAAGGGGTACTTTCCATAGGATGCTTATATTAAGTATCGCATATCTTAGGAGTCGCTACACCCATTTTCTTTAACTTTTTGCCCCCGAAATTTAGATAAGATATCAGTAGGGTAATTGGTACCCCATAGGACGCCAATGTTAAATATCGCATAGTTATATTAAGAACTGTTATAGTGAGATTTCTTAACTTGGTAGGAGTCACTATTATATTAAACTACACCTATAGACATAAATATTAATGGGGTAGGCGCAGGGAGAACAATACTCCCCATACGATGCACATATTAAATATCGCTTAACTGAAGAACTATGATACCTACACTCTTCAAACGTGGATAAAGCCACTATTATGGTAAATAATACATTAAAAAATAAAAATGTGCGTACTAGACGGAGGCAGAGCAGTACCCCCTTTGAACGAAAATATTAAATACCAAATATCTGACAAAACCCTTCAAGCTTTCTAGCAGCACACTTTTCAAAATAAATGTTAATAGGGGTAGGTGCATTGGAGCAATAAAAAATCTATAAATGAAAAAGCATAAGTTTGTTTGTTTCCTATAGACTCCTAATCTACTGATCCGATTTTCCTGAAATGTTAGAAATATTTCTTGAGTGGGTGTGCCACGCCACATACAATGACAATAAAGATTTTTACATATTTGAAGAACTGTAACAGTGAAGGTTTTTTGTACGAATAGCTTAGATAACAATACACAATTGGCGGATTCACAAGGTGTCATAAAGTCATAAGTCTTAAAGAAAAACATGAAAATATACGACAGTTGTGAAAAACCCCTCATAATTTAGTGTGCCATTTTAATTTAAGTCAGCTGATTTCAAACAAATAAAAAAAATATATATTAACCAAAAATAAAAATATTGTTTATTAATCCATGAATTAATAATTTAAATTAGATATTTCCTGACTATTTTCCATTTTTAAGACGCAAGCCACAAATAAATTTCATTTGGTCGGAGTCCTAAGCAAAAATTGCTATCCGCAGGTTTAATTCGGATATTAGCCGGATAAAACTATACCATCAACGGCGACGGCTACAAAAACTAGTGTGGTCCGGCTCAGCCACAATAAACATACCAAGCAAATTACAATTAATTTAAGACACTTTTTGTTTACAAGCAACAACAATTTGTTTAAACCATTGTAAAATGTTAGAATATTATGACAATATAACATGATTGCACACCTTGTGAATACCCCAAATATCTTTTAAAAAGTAGGTTCAATGGCAAAGTAGGTATGACTCCTCCGATTATGAATACAATTGAAATTTCTGTATATCTGTTGAACAGCTACTGTGAAAGCATTTAAATTTAGTACACGATGCTTTGTTCCTAATGCACGAGATCTGTTTTAAAAAAAATTTTTACTAATTTTATTTCGATGGGGGTAGAAAATTATTATAAAATGTATTAAAACAATGCCACAAAAACCACATTTTTGTCAAAAGAGGAATTAAACCTTGGACACATGTTTTTAAAATATTGTCTTATTACCAGTATTTATTGCTCTTGCTGCGCTAATAAAGGGATTTTAAAGTATCATGTTTTAAAATGGGTTAATGAGCCTTTTCAGGGTTTTGCACTAAACTCAAGGCTTCTTTCTGCAATCAAACAAACAACGATGCTGCAAAAACCATTGTGCTCATGTACACATTTTGGAATATTTTTTTTTTATTGAAAACTAGTTTGTTTTAATAACGTTTTCAAGAATAAATTAAATTTGGTTTAAAGCCTTCCTAGGTAAGTTTTATTTTTTTGTATTAAACTTATTGTGTATATTTTAATTGAAATAGTTGATGATTTGAATCAGACAAAAAAATTTTAAGTTTTTAGGCTTAAAATATTGTATTTATAAACTTTTGTATATAAATTAAAAAATATGACTTTATTGTTCTTTTAATTAAAACACAGTTTTTTATGTTATTAATCTAGCTTAAATTACTAAAAAAAGAAAAAGCTACATTATTTATATATTTAAAAAAATTTTAAACTATTTCAATAGCATTTTAACCGTTTTTTATTTAAACGGAATTAAAATAATAATTTAAGTTTCACGGATTAAATAATTTTCAATTTAAGTTACATTTTTGTTTTATAGCGGTAGCATAATAAACTCTTACATTTTTATGTTTATAGAATTTAAATATGAACACAGTAAAAATAAGCTTTGTCGACAGATACATTTCCATGGTTCCGACAACGTTTGAATTGGACACATTGAGTTCTTTTAAGAGCAATTCCTCCGTATATGGAGACGTTAAAATCATCCCTTCGGTATTTGGTCATGCGAGATTTCACTGTATTTGAACATGTAAAAATGTATGGAATTTAATAAAATTAAACCTAAATTGAAAATTATTTAATCTGGAGGAAAAATAATAATTTTGGTTTTATCCTACCAATTATTATTGTGCAATATATACAAATCTATAAAAATTTTTAAATTTACTGATCCGTTAACTTCTATAGAACTACAATACGCAATTTAAAGAAAACTTTGAAAATTTGCTAAACTAGACTTTAAGCCAAAACTTAAAATTATTCTTCTTCTGAATAGAACTCTTTATGAAAATTTGTTTAGTTAACCTTTTAAAATTTTGTTTTACTTTTTATGAAAAAGAATTTTAAAATTCAATAAACGATTTACTAAGCTACAATGCACAACTACACCCTGGAATAATACTCTTCCCTCAAAACTTTGGTAATGATGGGTCCATTGATTCCCTTTGCTAAAATTTACACTCCAAAGAAAAATCAAACCATCCGTATTAATCGTACGGTGAGTACGGATGTTCTTGAATCAAGTACAGAAAGATTGATGCAGGTACGGATTTTCAATCGCAAAATACTTCTATTATCCATATTCAAGCCCGATTTCATAATTGAAATAATCCGAAAATGAGATTGATTTAAGTAAAACTAAGAGCATAAATTCCAAAATGCACTTGATCCAAGAATTAAAAAATTGTCTTAATCCGAATTCGTACTTAAAATAATCCGGAAATAGGATTGATTCAAGTAAAACTAAGATTGAATCAATCTCAAAATGCGCTTGAATCAACTATAATAAAGTTGATTTTATCCCGAATTCGTGCTTGAAAAAAGCCAAAAAAAAACAAATTAGAAATAAAAAATTATTATGATTGATTTACTTACCCGTTGTACACCTTGCAGAATGATAAAAACACCAACATCATGCCCGATATGGTTATTACCAGGGAAACAATAAATATGCAATTGCATGTTTTTCCTTGTGCGACCAATGAACCACAAACAATATATGTATCCGTTTTAGAGCCTTTTATGAATTTTGGCATCAATTTGTAAGTGCATATTTTACCGTTTGCAGTATTTGTGTGCATAATTTAGTTAAACGAGCATTTTTACAGCATATTTTATGTCTATAGCGTATATTTTGCCTTTTTAAGGCATATTTTGAGACTTGTTTATTTTTTTAGATGCTGACTTTATGTTCCCAACTGAATTTCTTCGATACCTATAATTATTACCTTTCCAACGGGGTATTCCGGGCAAGATTATCCGTAGTTTATCTGCAGACTATTGCGGCTCGTTGGAAAGGTAATAATTATAGGTATCGAAGAAATTCAGTTGGAAACATAAAGTCAGATTTTGTTGTTATTTAAATATAAACAGGAACAAAAATAGTGATAAATGGGTAATGTAACAAAAGTTTGGGCTCAACCCGGAGGTACTCGGAATTAAAAAAAAAAAAAATAAAATATGCATAATTATTTTTATCCCCAACCTCATATTTTTCAGTGCGAAAAATTTAACTTTTCAAAAAAATTTTCACAATGGTCACTCTAATACACATCGTTCCTACTTTGCCCATACATGTTTATAATTTATAAACTCTAAATAAATCAACAAGGTTTCTTTCAAATGTGCTAAATTCCCATTTCATACTATTGAGAAACTGAAATTTATTGTTGAAGGGATACGCTATTGCTATGCATATTTGACTGGTTGCTTAGCCCAGATCGTCAGGATTGATTGATTTATTTCCCAAAAATTTTTTCACAAAGTTTAGTTATAAATTAAAACTAAGGCTTACAAAAAAAACTTCTTACATACTTATGTATTTACCAAGAACTTAAATATTAATAACAAAAATGTACATTTCATATACAACATTTAAAAATAATAATTCTTTTAATCAAAATTCCATAAAAAAGGGTTTAATTGTTTTTATATAAAAAAAACTTAAAACGAAAACAAAAAACTTTAACTTCAACTAGATACTTAAAAATAAAATAGAAAAAATATAACAATAAGAAATTATTGGGCAGTATTATAAACTGTGTTGTTTATATCCATTGTGTGGATGCGGCGGTGGTAAAACAAAAGATTTGCACCTTCATGGAGGAGGCCAGCTCCCCTGAGGGTCAGTAAATCAACCGGTGAGTGATACTTTGCTAACTCAATACCTTCCAAGCTTCTACTTTTTGAAAAACAACTTTTGACTAAATCATTTTCCAAATTTTGCGCAATCTCAAGAAACTTTATAGTCTTTTCCACCATAAAAATATCAATTCTTCCAAAATCTACTAGAATATATGTTAACTTGCAAGACGGTTTACGTAAGACACCATCAGGTCCTAATCGCGGTCCCAAACCAAGACAGGCAACAAGAAAATTTCTCTCTAATCTCCTATACCTTTCCATCTGGGCGGAAGATATTCCAAACCAAGCTGTAAAGGCATAGGAAATGAGAGGCCAAATTATTTGCCTATAAACTAAAAGTCTTACTTTTCTACCCCTTTGCCACCTTTGCGCCTAAAAATACTTTGATATACATTGTATATCTTCTTCGACCTTTCCAAAACATTATTAATGTGACGATAAAACTCCACATTTTCATGAAAAGTAACACCTAGATACCTCACTCTATCAGAAATGTTGACCAAATCACCTCCTATTTTTAAACACGGAACATTTTTCCTGCAGTTGGGATAAATATATTTACGTTTGCCCTTAATGAACACAGCCACAGTTTTAGACATGTTTAGATTAAGTCTCCATTTTCCGAAATAGTCATTTAGTCTAGTCAGATATGTATTAAGTCCATTGTTAATTCTCCTTGCGTTTGCCCCCCTTAGAAGCAACAAGAATATCGTCCGTGTAATTCAGTAAAAGATTTCCATCAGTTAGCTGAGGGAAGTCAGAAACATACAAATTATACAGTACTGGACCCAACAAAGAGCCCTGAGGTAGACCTGCTTCAACCAGTCTAATCTCCGAAAAGACCAGATCGTCAGGAAACTTCATCCAAAGATTGTAGAAAAGATAAAGATATCATACAAATAAAACCGTTAAACGAATAAGAATTATAAGCCTCAGTTTTACTTGAAACAATATCAAAGCTTAAACAAAAACAGCAACAATAAACAGTCAGTTTATCTTTTCTTACAGTCCCGACTACAATTGGTTGATTTTTTGTCAACTCTAAATGTAGTTGTAAGTGGGTAGATAAAAAACAAAATTAAAAACAAATTACTTTATTTTATTTTGCCAGTTCAGTTTATTTATACTGCCACATGCATATTGGTTCTCAAATCACAATTATAAATCACTTTTATTTGTTTCTTGCTTAAAATTATTATGGAAAACAATGAAACATTAATTTTCTCTTTTTAATCCATTTTTTGCATTTATAATAAAACGTGTTAAATAAAAAGTAGTGGCAATTTAGTCATTTTTTTTTAGGTTTGTGGGAAATCAATTTTAAGTTTCAATGTTTTTTAGAATACATATTTTTGGTAAATGGGGGGAATTCGAAAGAAGCAGGTGCAAAGCAACTCGCTTTTTTGAATGTATTCTACAATGCAAATCTGTAGAATTTTGGAACGTTATCTGTCCTGAAATGCACCAAAAAATGAATGCGTACATGATAAGCAAACTGTACATTATTAAGCTTGATGATACATTTTTAACTTGGACTCCAGTATATTATAATGTTTTGGAATTGAGCCATACTATTCACTTCACAGATCGGAAGTTAACTTAAGCTTTTTTTCGAAATGTTATTGCAGATTGAAGCTTAAAATGTAATTTTGCTATAACTTCCTAAAAAGTCGAAAAAAATAATTATATGCATGTTTATATGTAGCGGACGTGAAAATAAAATATTTAAAAAAGTGACTCTCTGCAATATATTTTTATATTCAATCTGCAAACACACAAAAAAATGCATATTTGATAGTCTACACTCAGAGAAAAAATATGTTTCAATAAGGTCACCTCGAATAAAACTATTTTTAAAGAAAATTTTAAAATATTATGTTTAATTTAACCATAGTATTACCACGGGCAACAATATTTATGTTAAATTTGTCCCCCATCAACAAGCCACCACAATGTTAAGGTTGCCTCTTAACATGTTCGCCCGTATTTATAAACATTTTTAAAATTTAATAAAGGCTTAAAAAACAAATTTTGTATGAAAATTTGCCTTAATAAACGTTTGTAAAGTAAAATTTAATAAACGTTTATAAATACGGGGGGTTATGTTTAATTATGACAATAATTTGTTTTTAAATTAACAACAGTATTTTCCTCTTTTCCAGGAGCAACATGCTTTACTTTAGAAAACAACCATAATATTATAAGAGTTAAGCATATTTTAGTTATTATTGACAAACATAATATGATTGTGGCTTCTTGATGGAGGACTAATTAACCAATTATAAGTTTAAATTAAACATAATCTGTTTGAAATTTTCTTTAAAAGTATTTTTGACCCTGGGCGTAGTAGTGCAAAAAACCAAATAAATAATTGCATTAAAAAAAATTACATCCATAAATGTATTTATTACTTTAACCAAAAAATAAAAGGATTCTGTTGTAAAGTTTCCAGTAATATTTATTTTCCAGCTCATTTTTTGGAGTATAACAAAAGGTCAAAATAACACTCATTTGACGTATGTATTTACAATATTTGATTGCTAATTCCTTTTAGTATAAGTTTGAACACACATTATACATATGTCTGTCTGTCTGGTGTATAGTAATATTTGGGATGCAACGATACACCTTTTTGCGATATGATACCGATACTGATACGATGCGAATTAAGTAGAATTATTTATTATTATTTTAAATTATAGTGTAGTAGATATTTTCATTTAAAATTTATATTTATATGATTTAAAAAACAACGAATTTGATTACATGGGAATATTAACAAAAACATAAAAAGAACAGTGTAAGAGATTATGAATATTTAAAATTTAAATAAATAAGATTTTTATTAAAAATACTAGTTATTCTCAACTACTGCGGAGATCGCAAATTAGTTCGAATCAGACCTGCAGTACAAAATATTGTCTCAGATGCGACAGAACTCGCTTGAAAGCTTTAGTATTTCTGCACCAAGCGGATCTGTGTCTCTAGAAATATTTGTAGACTTAAGGTATATCTCGACTTCTTCTTTAGCAGAACCACAGCTTAAAATGTAATAAATTTTTAAAAATTTACGCTAATTTCTTTTAAGTTTGTGATGCCCGTGATACGTTATTGGTGCGCTGACACCAGCTTGACATACATACCTCAAACTTTATAAAATTATGCAGTTTTTTTTAAATCTGCGCTTAAAACTCATTTTTATTAAAGGGCACAAAAATCCTATGTAAAACCGTAAAAAATTTAAAAATTCGGAAAATGTTTTGGCCCAGCAGCGATATCAAAAAAAATTTTTTAGTGGATATATCCTCCAAATCCATTGGCGATATTTTGAATTGGTTTGGGTCTAAAAGCTATAAACTATTGCAAAGAAAACGGAATGGATGAAAAAACTCTTGCAAGTTTCAAGTCTTTTTTGTTAAAAGTGTAGTCATCCGAACTCTGTACAACTCAAAAAACTTAACGAAATAAGAGCAATAGTATGTGGGTTTCAGCAGGTGCTCAAAAAAAATTTTAAATAGTCTATATATAAAAATCTTAGAAATATAAATATTTACTCTAGAAAATGTAATCCTACTTTATTAAACCCTTTATTCACTTTTCCCTGTTTTACACGCTTACTCTTGCAAGACTTAAGTAAATATAGTGCATAGTTGAAGATTAAAAAAATGTATATAATTCAAGTGGTAACTAAACTATTGTATTCAAGCTTAAGTTTTGGATTTGTGGTCTACAGACCCATCAACAGGGCTGTCATAGGTTCCCAATTTCAATCAATACGGTCGCCAGGCTACATTTTGTCCTTTTTTAAGTTTTTTTGGAAATATTTTTGCTATAAAGAACGGATTTCAGGATGCACATTGCACAATTATAAGAAACAAATCAGTTCAACAAATATTTATTAAAATTTTTGAATATAAGATTATTTTGAAAGAGAGATGAGCCTATAGTTGAAATTTTTGAATATTCTTTTAATTAGCATTATCGCAGTTGTTCAAACATAGTGTGTTAAATCAAAATTTTTATTTATTGACTTTTTACAAAAAATCATATTTAACTGCTGTAAATTTTTTTTATTATTAAAAACGAATCAAATAACTTTTTTAGCTGGAAACTAGCATTTTACCTTTGAATGCATATAATTTCTTATTTGCAAAAGAGTTTTCACTTATATCTCCTAGGCGGATCTATCGTAAACTGATAAGCATGTCGCTATCATTTTTGTGGGACAATTGACAGAAAAATCTGGCGTAAATGAACAGGATTAAAAAATTAAAAGCCCGAGATTTTTCGGGAGTGGCATTCCTAGGATCAATAGCTTTGCTTATGGATTTTGTCGTCACTTTGAAGTGACCCAAAATATGCAGCAAAACATTTTCACATAAATCATTAAAAATTAGCAGAAATATCTTAAAAAGTACAAATACATATAAGACTTATCAATGGAAAACGTTTTACTATTATGGTGCAAAGCAAAACCTCTAAAGCTACACGTGCACACCAAGCGTTCAATAATAGACCAAAAAGAAGTAGTTTAAAATTGTATTAAACTAATACACAGCAAACGCGTAGAATACATAAACGTTTCAAAATCATGAAGTAGAACTTCCTACTTTAGCATGCGTCTTGAAAAAAGGTAAATAAAAGTAAGATACGCGTAAAATGCTTGGACCTCCAGTTTAAGAATTAAAATAAACAATTTATTATTGTGTTTGATTTTGTGATCTGCTTTGCATGTGTTATTGCTCTTAAGGGTTATGCAAAAAATAACCATTGAAAATTAAATTGTTTGCTCAAAAAAACTATAAAAGAAGTATCGGTGGTAAATGTCGCCGATACCGATATATCAGCAAATCCGTAGTATCGCCAATATATCGGTATCGGTATTCATTACATCCCTAGTTTAAACAACAAACGAATCATTTTCAGCCAATAACTTTTAACTAGCTGTTGATATGTTGCTTCCATCTACAATGGTTTTTGTGTGTGTGTGTTGGTACTTTGTCAGTTAATGTGAAAATTTTATTTCCATAAACGTCATCAAGCAGTTGTTGAATTCCACTTCGTAGAATTTTTCAGATCAAAGTGTACGATAAAAAGAATTTATTAAACAATTTTTATTATTTGTTGTTCCATAGGATTTTTATGTGATGTGCGTTTGGTATACAATGACAGGGTCATCATCATCCATATATGATCCTTTGTTGTCACAAAGGTTATTACTTTTTACTCTTATCACCGCAGTTTGTGTTGCTGGCATTTGTGTGTTGTTTGCATACGGTTGCATTTTCAACGTCAATAAAATTTACAACAGCAAAGAAACTTGAACAAAAGAATACTCATTAAAACAATTTGCCGAGTTATTAACGTTAAAAACTTTCAAACTACTATTCATAACCTCTTTACGGCTATTATTGAATTGTATAGATAAAATGCTGAGCGGAAGAGGATGTAACTGTCATAACCAGTAAAACATATTTTTTTGTTTTAAATGCAAAGATGAAGAATTTTATTGAAGCAGATTTGAAACATTTATTTTGAATTAATAATCGAAAAACAACATGGTAGTACCGAGAAACAGTAGGAAAATAAGCATAGATTCCTTTGAGGCAATTCTGCCCAGGTAGCCTCTATAGATTACGGAACTCGCATATTTTGTTGTTATATTCTTCACTGAAGATAAAAGGGTATATATAAGTTTGTCATTCCGTTTGTAATTTCTACAATATTGATCTTTGAACCAATAAAGTATATGTATGCTGGGTCCTTATGAGGAGAGAAGTTGATTAAAGGATGTCCGTCTGTATGTGTGTTTGTTGAAATAGGTTTTCCGAAGACTCCAGACATGACGGGGGACTTGGTATTTATATACTTATTTATGTCACATGTAGTCAGAAATTGGTTCCAATTGAAATTCAGACTGATCGGTCCAAAATTGTCTGAGATATGAGAGAAACCCCGCTACCACCTCTAATTTTGCCTAAAAATCCTTTGTTTTTTCTGCTTTTTTGTTTTTTTTTTATGTATATCTGGAGAACGGCAAGTGGCAAAGTTAACAAATTCGGTACAAGCATCTTCGTTAAATTTCCTGCTCATGCTATTAAAGCAGTCACTTCCATTCTTTAAACCTAAGGTGGGTCAATTCTTTAAAATATGCTTATTATATAATTTAAATGCGGTTTCAAACGCATCTTAACCGAAAAGTGACAAATATGTATCAACGCCTGTTGAAATAACTATAAATTTCAAGATTATTTATATTTCGCCTAAAAAAATTTGCAATTGAAACCCTTAAAATTAGAATATGTAGAAAATTGTTATGCAGAGAAATTTTGTTACTATCAATTCAGTACTTCAAAAAAGGATTATCGTAAAAGAAAATGCCCTTAACATGTTTGTTAGGGGTATACCTTATTCCCATTTTAAATTTGTACTTATACATTTAGCCGAAACCTTTAGCAAAACAACACGCACATTTAATTTTATATTCATATCCTTTAATAATTAAGAAAGTTTTTAAATTTTTTCTTTTATTAATAAAATATTTAAAATTTTTTTCTTAAATTTTTTTCTTTAGGGATTTTAGAAAATATGGTTGAGGTTTTTATTTTCAAACGACCCAAACAAATTGTTTTCGTAAATAACACAACATTAACTATCGCGTAGTGGTTATGCCCCTAATGCTACTAGTGACAATATTGTCATAATATTTGGTATTAATTTTTTTATATTTTTTATTATAAAGTCTACTCCCAGAACACAAGTATGCAATTTTGTTCATCTACATTTAAAGCATGGTACTCTGTTCAACATTTCACGAGAAATGCTGTCAAAACGCATATGAAAAACACTTTTGCGGAATATCTATAAAATAATGTTGACAGAGTTGTACTCTGTTCATTTTGTGAAAAAGTTCCGAAATGTTTCTGGCAACATTTTTTTCAACTGCGAAATAATGTAAGCTGCACTTATTTCACGTGGAAGTTTAAGCAAAAGCATAAAAAGTATGAACTGATTATTAAATAAGTACCAGTTTTTTATCCATATTTACTTCCTTTTTTATTAAATTTTTTATCAAAAAAATTAATTTTTAGTAAAATACATGTGGAGTTAGTTTTCATACGCAAAACCATGCCGCATACTTTGCAGGAATAAAAACGTTAAATAAAAACTCGCATGATAGGAAACATTGATACATATCAACATTTTCGTGTGAAATAATCAATGTTGCTCAATATTTAAGATAAAAAATTATTTACGTTGATCGGTAAGGTAACCTTAAATTTACCACTTGATTGTACCTTTTAAAGATAACATATTGATGGCCTATTAAAATCTTCGTGTAATATGTTTCTTAATTTTTTCTTTAAAGTTTTTTATTTGCTATGAACAAATTTTAACTCATCATGATGGTTTGGATTGTTTAATGAATGTTGTGTTTTTCAGTTTGTAAATTATTCTTGTTTCATGTGTTCCGATTTATGTGTAAATGTTTAACATAAAGGTTAATTAAAATTCAACAATAGAAGCAATTTCCAATGATCCAAATAGCCATACGTATAAAATAGATATGAAGTAGAAATATTTAATACATAAGCATATAAACACACATACACACTGAGGTATAAACGAAGCATACAATATAAAGCCATGAATCAAAGAAACATGATTGCACATTGCGCAGGTCCGTTATTTTTGTGTGTGACGAAACAATAGACTTTGTGTATGTGCATTTGTGTGTGTCTTACATTTTTTACAACAAACACTCATATTTAGTCTATGATGACGTAGATGCGCAGTAGAAATTCTTTTTTGTACGACTGAGTGCGCAATCTTGTTTTCTTGATTCATGATATAAAGCATTGACCGCAGGATCGTGTTTTTAGCCGAAAGCCAAACAGGCTGGAATAATGTACTGAAAAAATGTTCACTTAAAATTGTTCTCTGATACGAAACGAGATCAGTTCAACTAATTCTTATTAAATTCAATGTTTTTACTAAGGACCGCAAAACGTTTTGCTTATGTTTTTTAAAAAATATTTATCATTGGTGTTTGAAAAATATTCTAAACTGTACAAAAAACAAAAAAAGAGAAAAACATACATTGATACTTATTGAGTTCATAAAAATAAAAAAAAAATCCTCAAGTTTAATGTCTCACAATTGCAAATGAAGGACACTTAATATCGTTGTTTGTATACTAAAGGCACAATAAAATATAAAAACAACAACAACGTTGACAGTAAAAATAAGAAAAGGTGAGGCTTGCAAATTATAAAAATTAATTAACAGTTGTTGTACTTGTGTGAATACACATTAGGGTGGCCCAAAAATGTCACCCTTGCCCTACGCCCCGGGGCACACATTATTTTTTTACCTTAGCTGATGGCAGAACAGTGACAAAATTTGAAAGGCTTTTCAATTTAATGTTTTAAACAGTCAAAATTTTTTTGCAATAAATCGCTTCTTTGTTGCCTCTCAGATGAAGTAGTTGGCTTAAGTTTATTCTATGAAAAAATATCAAATAAGGAGAGATGTTGATTTTCAAGAGCATTGATTGTGAGCCTCCTTTTTGTCCAGATATCCCAATTAATGAAATAGCCAATATAATACATAAGCGGTGAAAATACCACGAAAAACTTTAAAGTTGTGAATGTGACTGGTGAGCGTGGTGTTAAAATATATAAATATGTTAATATGACGCTACAATACGCGCAGTTGTAGAGAGCCGTACACTTCAAAGGATAAAACCACGTTTATTTAGGTGTCTATCTATTTTTTTTAAAAGATTTAGCACTTTTTACTATCAAGCTTACTAATCAAGAAATTTTCTGAAACAAATGAACAAACTTTATTTCAATTGCTTGTAGTTATTCTAAGCAGGTTGGGATTAAAATCCAGCAAAATCGGTTTAGTAGGACGAGAGCTATGAATCAAAATGTGGAACCACCACCACCCTACTACCGGAAAAGAGTTTAGTACGCCTAAAACCGTAATAAATAATGCCATCATTACAAAATTTTACACGTCACAGTTTTATAGGACTAAAAATGACACTAATAAATTTCGTGATGATCGTAGCAGATATATTTATTGTGGTTACATTTCTTCCAACTTAGTGTAATATGACCAGAAAAAATGTCATGGAATTTTGTGATACAGTACTTTTCGCTTATAGTCCATTCCGCTTAAAGGCCAAAAACGTATATAAGCCAAAACTGTCATATTCACATAGAGATTTTTTCGAATTTCATACAATTATTTGTCCCAAGGTCCATTTCGCTTGTAGCCCATTTTCGTTTAAAAGCCACATTTTTTTAGCATGCAAATATAATTCTTTATGCAAAAATATTCGCTATAGTCCACTCTGTTTTTTATATTTTTTAATCAATTTGTAACATGTTTTTATTTACATTTCTGGTAACTATTATAAATGCCAAATTGCGCAATTTATATTTCAAAATATGGTGTCTTCATCTGATAATTGTCACAATTAACGTCAAACTTCATACAAAAAAAAAAAAGAACGCTGAAAGAAATATTAGTTTTTTATATAGACGGTGAAGACTCCATGTAAAGAACCAATGAAATTGGTATTTATCAAATAATAAAAATGAATCTCATACTTAAGGTTATGAAGCATTGAAATTATTTACATTTTTGTTTTATGTTTTGTTTTAACTATTTGTTTAAATTAACACAAAATTTGGTTATGTTTTAAATAAGCATTTGTTTAAAAAAGAGTAGTTTATTGAAGAAAATAATTTTTATACAGTCCAAAATGTGGACTACTTATACTAGGTTTCACTTATAATCCATAAAATGGCTTATAAAAAAAATCGGTTATGGTCCAAATTCGCTTAGAGT
Source organism: Pollenia labialis (assembly GCA_949318255.1). Classification (NCBI taxonomy): domain Eukaryota; kingdom Metazoa; phylum Arthropoda; class Insecta; order Diptera; family Polleniidae; genus Pollenia; species Pollenia labialis. The sequence goes on from OX439142.1 coordinate 53,466,348, forward strand.
CCACAAAAGTTGTGTAACTATAGTAGTGGACTATAAGCGAAAAGTACTGTATACTACAAACCTCGTCACGCTATTGTATCATCTTTCTTATTGTTGTATTTTTTGAAAGCGTCCAAAAATAGACTGTATGTGTTTTGTGTTGATGTTCTTATATTTCACATAAAGAAGTGTTGTCAAATAAAAAAATGCAAAAACAACAACATTAAAGAGCGTTACATAAATATTTCATACAAAATTATGAAAACTTGAAACCAATATTATATTATTAAATAGTTGTCAACATTTTTGTTGGTTAAATAAAAATCAAACAAAAATATTAATTGAATCAGTAAAAAAATTTGTAGAAATTAAAAAAAAATTTCAAACAAGTGTTTGTTTGAAAATAATTCGGCAATAATTTTTTCTAGTGATAAAAAAATAATGAATGAACAAGTATTTTAATGAGTTATACACATTAATAGAAACGCATAATACCTTCGCTAGCTAAACTTGTATAGAGTATCGAAATCGCGAAGATTTTAATAAAATCTTCTATCGCAATAACCTATAACTTTTCAGACTTATTTGTTAAGTATTTATAAAAATGTAGATTTCTTTTAATTATTTTTATTTGTCTTAAAACGGACAAGCGTCTTATTACACAAATGAATGTTTGTTTACAAAGTGATAAATGTATTTACATAACATGAACGTTGCTATGAACGTTTATATGTTGTTATTGATAGTCATTTATCTTTTTATGTCTTCACTGTTGCCAATTTTGCGATTTTCCTACGATTTTTATATGCCTATCGCACATTGAAACAACATTTGGAAATAGAATGTTTGTTTTAAGAAAGATAACATTTTTTTCTGTTCATAATTAATTCGTTTTGCTTTCAGATAAGGGAACATTTAAAACCAAGTCGCAAACGAGTAGATAGACCATGTTCTTGAGCGAAGTAAATGATAAATTTAGGTTCTAAGCGGAGTTAAAGGAGCCAAATTTGATCAACATAATGAAACCATTACATGTATTTGTTAAATAAAACTTTCTTGAATTGAGGCTTCTTAGAAGGATTTAAACTTAATAAATTATTTTAATTGCTATCGCGATTATTTCCTAAAATCTTTGGTAACGCGAAATTTGCTCATTCGTCAAGATTTTATGATGGTACCAAAACTGTTAGATTAAAGGTTAAGTTAAGGTGCATGTATTAAATTCCAAAGTCTAGACAAATCCCAAAAAAGAAACCAATCAATTTAATTTGATTACATTTTATAAAATCGATCGGCAAAAAATTATCAAAAAAAAAATTGTGTAATTTTTAAATGATCTTTCGCACTGCGATAAAATTACAGCTTTGTACCATTTAGTTCCTTCATTATCTCTCTAGGCAGCATCTGGCTTCCACAAAGCATCTCCATCTAACACGATTTAAATTTGTTTTCGCGCCTTCCCAAGTAAGATTGCCCTGTCCTAGTCCTTTGATTACCGATCCAGTCTATTGTTATTCCATATTAGCTGTTCAACCGAAGTAGATGATTGGTCTGCTGTAGCAGGTCCTACACTCAAAAGAAACATCAATCCATCCGTCCGAAGTGGTATTAAAATTAAAAAAAAGATTGATTCAGGTACGGAATTTCAATCCCAAAATACTTAAACTATCCATATTCAATCCCGATTACGTACTCGAAATAATCCGAAAATGAGATTAATTTAAGTAAACCTAAGATTGAATCAATCTCAAAATGTGCTTGATTTAAGAACTATAAAATTGTTTTAATCCGAATTCGTACTAAAATTAATCCGAAAATGAGATTGATTATATTAAAACTAAAATTAATGCAAATGCACTTGATTTACGTTAACTTTTACTTTTTAGCCCTTTGTGGTGCACATGCGTCTGGCCAGACCTTTTACAATTTGTATAGAGAATCAAATCACGCCTAAGCAGGAGGGTTTAACACATCGAAAATTTTAATTTTTTTTTAATTTGATTTAAGAATTTTATACTTATTTCAAGAAATTTCGTGATTGATTTTCGAAAGTAATCCCATTTAGGATTGTTTTGAGTACGTTTTAGTGTTATTCGTACTTAAATTTTTGAGTAAGACTCGTTCTTAAATTAATCATAAAAAACTTGATTTATACCGAGTGTTTTTCTTTCTGTGTAGGATAATCAAGAATGCTAAAAACGGAGATTATGTAAGGCGCATGTTTTTTATTTTTAACAGAAAACAACTGTTTAATATGACGTCACATCAGCATATTGTACATTTATTAGCCGTACTTATACGCTGATGTAATATAGATGCGTAGAATCATTTTATTTCTAAATGCTTTATCTTGGTTACTTTGCAGCTGCCTTACCTTTGTCATGATGTGAGCCTCTCTTTTCCATAGGGCTGGGTGGCCAGGGTGCTTTTTGGACGGATTGTGTGGTGGGGGGTTAAGTCCAACTAATTTTTAAAATTCAAAAACCATATCGAAATATGTTTGTCCACAGCCAGGGATCGAACATGGGCTGCTTGGTTTTGTAGGCAAGCCTTTTAAACCATGAACCACGCCCGCACCTACATTATTAAGATTTAATGCAAATCGGCATACCAACCTTCCATACCAATTTAAAGTCGTACCTTTAAAAAAAAACTCGTACCTTAATAAAAACTAAGCAACATTTTAGGTTTTAAATGTATTTTTTAACCAATTTCCCACTTAATCCAAAATTTAGCGTTTCTACAGGTTTTTGAAATGCGATTTGACAATAAGTGTTAAAAATAAGTTGACAACAGTGTAAATCTCAAATGCCGTCACATATTACCTTTACATTCACTCTTGTTTTTATTTACAATTTACTTTATTCCCATCTTAACGGTTTGTGTGTACATATTTATATTTTTTGCAGATCTAGCAGTTGCCACGACATAAAAATATAAAAACAGCAATATCTTAAACAGAAAGTAAGAAAATGCTTAAAAGAATAATGATGATAATGATAATCACCATATGTTTGCAGTTGTTAAAAACAAAAGTAATGCCAATCAAGTAATGGAATTTTTAACGGTAAGTCATTATTCAAAATATAAAAAAAAAAATATAATAAAGAAGGGAAGAAATATCGAAAATCAACAACTAAGAAATTGAAAAAAGTGATGAAATGGCAATAAAGACAATTGTTTGTATGTACATCAACATAAGGATATAAGAAATGTAAACGAATTTGTTAGCATGAAGACTTGAAGTACAGAAGAAAACTTAAATATTTTGTAGACAGCTAAGGTCGGTAGCCAGTTAGAGTCGACAAGTATTCGAATAATGAATGCAAATTTGAATGCAAAGTAGTAGAGATTTGAACTACGGAATGCTGAGTAGCTTAATATCGATCACAATTAGATATCCCAGTCAAAAATGTGCTCCAAAATAAGCAGGTTTTATGTATGAATTAAAACCTCCAATCGGTTTAAACCTGCTGATGGGATGCCTGACTTTTGTTTATGACATCCCTTGTAAGATTCATTGGTTGATTAAGTAGAGCTGTAAGAAGTATTTTTAGTTTTTTCTGACTACTCAACACATTATTTTGTGTGACTGGCCTGACCATAACATGTTTGGAGGCAACCATAATATGGTTGTGGCTTCTTGATGGAGGACTAATTTAACCATAATATGGTTGTCGGTGACAAAAATATGGTTAAATTAATATACAAATATGTTTTAATTTTTCTTTAAAAATAGTTGTGGTGGATGTGACGATATTTAAACATGTTTTTTGTCTGGGTATAAATCCAGAAAAAAGTAGTTATAGAAGTTGTTAGAGAAGAAGTCATATCAAAAAGCTACTAAATAATAAGTGACATAAAATGTTTGTCATCTATAGAGACAACACTACAATCAAGATATTCAACACATCTGTATTCGAATAATGAATGCAAATTTATATCCAAATGATTTTACTACGCCTCTTTGCATTTTAGCTAAGGATATGCTCTCCCTCAATACATCGATTTATTTTTATTGAATTGACAAATTTGATGACCAATGTTAATAGAAAACAATAATTTTTAAATCTTCTCGTTAACAACTACAATAATAATTATAAATTTATTTCCTTTTTCAAGCAATTTGCTCCCTACCGTTTCACCAATTTCTGTTTCAGACATACTTTTGTAAATGCTATTTCACAACATCCACACTCAAAACACAAGCAGCAACAACAAAACTATATACGGAAGTTGTAAAAACTTGAAATGTCTGTAATAACTGAAATCATTCATTGACAACGGACAACAGAAAGAAACTGAACAAATCAGCAGCATCATTAATAAAAACAACAAAATTGATAAGTTTAAATATTTGAAGAAGGGCCGAATGGCAAGCATCTTTGCTTACATATATACATATCCCTTTGCTTTTTTGATTAATAGCAAATCTGGTAAGTCATCCTTATCAAAAAATCGTTTAAAACGAACTTATTGATTTTACAATTTGAGATACACAGCTGTGTTATTTTGCAATGTAGAAACCAAAAAGCAACTAATTTTGAAACTGCTTAAGTCATGTTTATTCCTTTTTTAAATTTTTGGTTTATAAAGGAAAACCAATATGTACGTGATACAGTGGTTTCAATGTATGAATGCTAAAAATTTGCCTCAAATTCGGTCTAGTTTATTTGAAAATGTATGTTATTTTATCTAGCTCACTTTCAAATATTTATGATTTTTAATGTATGCATTAGATCCCCGTGATGAGCACACATTTTAATACATTTTTGGAGAAAACAGTTTGTCGATTAATTCAGAATTATTTTATTTATGTTAGCTGTCGGCAATTGATTTTAAGTGTTCCATATTAGCAAAAAAGTAGCAGGTGCTGCATTGCTGTATATTTTGTTGGGGAAGAGTAAAACTGTACTTTAACAATTTGCAAATGCTACGATTCAAAACTATTTTTAGAAGATTGTGAATTGGGCTATAGAGTTATATGTACTGAGAAAAAGTTGGTATCGTTTAGTGTGACCAGAAAATTGGTATTAAGACACCTACGCATCCATAAAAACTGTTATATTTTCCTAAGCCCCCAAAATTTGTTTTTTAGCATATATCAGCTTGACAAATTTTAAAAATTGATTGCACTGCACATTCGTTTGGTTAGATTACACTGATAAGGAAAAAACGGATAATTTTTTCGTTATTTTGAGTCAAGTAACGGTAATACTGAAGCTATACATTAAAATAATCATTGATTTGTTGTTTGAAATAGATTTTTGAAATTACTTTTTTATTTATAATATTTTGTGTTGTTTTGCTTAGTTCGCAATTGTTATTCTTGATAAATACACGGAAATTGATTAAGGGAAAAATAGTTTTCTATTCCAAAAAAACAATGACAATTATTATTTTTAAAAGAAGTTGCTTTAATTTATAACAAAAAAACAATTTTTTCATGTTCATTATATGTGACCTTCTCCGAGAAAAGGGACCTAGAGTGTGTAAAAAGGATATTTTGAGAAAACCGCATTTGGTCTTATTCTACACCCGTTTAGGAACCAGAATCCACTCTTAAATCCAAACCCGTGTTTTTTTGACACACTAGGTCCCTTTTCTCGGAGAAGGTCACATATGTATGTAGATAAAAATTAGAATTGTTCAATTAAAGGCAGAGAAATAAAACTAAGAAAATTTCAGCCTAAAAATGCATCAATTATCTCTACATTTACCACAGTCTTGACTGATCGAAAAAAAAACAAAATTAATAAAAAGAGAAATTGCAAAAAGTTTAAGACTTTTAAAAAAGTAAATACCATAAATACGATATCAACAGCTTAATGTAACCACTCCATAAATTGTGACAAACTTTAAATTTTAAGAAAAAAGTCAAGTAAAATTTGTTTTTATTTCTGTATTCTTTTTTGCCTTAATTGATGTCTTGGCCTTAAGGTCATTAAGTGTTTTACATTGTCGATCCCTTTTTCATTATATTGGTTAAAAATCCCTTTTCAACAAAAATAAAATAAGAAAGTAACCAGAAAGAAAGAATAATTGAAACTGTGTAATCCTCGTTTACTTTGTTTTTTTAATATTTGACCAAAAAAATCCAATTAAAGATGACAAGGGAATGTTGAAAGTTTAAATTACTTAAAAGGTGTACACCGAAGCGAAGAAAAAACAATTTACCAACCTGGGTACTTGTCACCTTACCATCGTCAAAATCATAATTCGTTAACCAAAAACCCACTCATAACAATTAGAAAAAAATTTTAAGACATGTTAATAACGGCAGACAGCAAACTGCAACCTATTTTTATGTTATTTTATAGAAGCTACAAATTTGTTAACGATTTAGGCACTTACTCTAGAAGGCTAACGTTATTTAATTATACGTTAAAACTAACATCACGTAAATGTTACGTACTATGGAGTTTTTAGTCGTTAAAGTGCTTTAAGAACGTAATCTTTGCTTGTATAGCAAATGCCTAACGAAATTGGCATTCATTTTTATTTTTTTGTTTTTCTGTATTTATCATTAAATGCGCTGAAGGGTTCTTAACCCATTTGGCGCTGCTGTACTCGTTTGAGTACAGCTCAACTTTAATCAACAATATTAAGATTTTAAATGTTTTAGGAATTTTTTACGTTTTTAGCTAAAAACAAACGTGCATTTTATTAAAATAAAATTAAAAAAATTACGTTCAACAAAATGGACCATAATTTATATAAAATAAATGTGTTGAGATAACCAAAGATATTTCTATTTTTTATCCTTATTTGTAAGGCTGGTTTCTTTTTTATTTATTTTTTTAAAAGCAACCATTCGTATTTATAAAATAAATGAAAATTAATTGGTCTGCAGTGTATTTTTAAAAAGTTATCGTAATAAAAATACTACTGTACTCAACTGAGTACAGCGGCGGAATCCATATACAAATTGTGGCATACTATACTTGTAAAAATTGCACAAAAATTAAACCGTACTTCCATATTCTATGAGTTTTAAACGTTTTAACGCTTGTAGTTTGTGTTGATACCGATTCTTTGTATGATTTATATTCAAGATGAAGATGCCATGGAGAACATGGTTACAAATAATTTGCCGAAAGATAATCTAGGTACCATTGAACAGCAGCAAGGATGATCCATTGCCAAAATGGAAAAGAAGCTGTAGTAAACAACAACGAAACAAAATATTTTACAAAGGTCCTCTTCTACGACTAGCACAAACATGTCAAGAAGCTTTTTTAGTAATTTGAATCTATTACTTGCGTATACAATGAGAGAAGATATTTTACAAAGAACTGATTAGTTTTATCAGTAATACTGTATATCAAAACAATTGACATAACTTCCCAAGTGACCCTAGGCGTATTGATATTGTGTGTATATCAGTTATCCAATGGCGTCTTGATATTGTGTATATCAGTTACCCAAAGGATATTTATATTGGTCTTACGATAATGTTAGAATAGAAACAGTATCAAAATCAATATCTAGGCAAAGATATCCAGACATCAAACTGAATCTACATCTTGTAAAACAATCTTCATATTAATTAATGAGTCGCTTGCATGAAATAAGGCAAATTGATAGCATGGATCAATTTTAATTCTGACGGCATCTTTCATCATTGGAACTAAGGTTACCTCAAGATGTTATAGGTTTCTACCCAAAAAATGAAGAAAGGCAATTCGAATGTGTTTTATAGCATGCACGATTTCGTTGGCGATGCAATAAATGTTTAAAGACCTTATGTAATGAAAAACAATGACCTAAAATTTTTCACCTATATGCCGCCGCTGTACTGAGATGAGTACACCCCTCCTACTCCAACCATACCTAATTTTTAAAATTTTTTTTATACTTTTATGCTACTTTGGTGTGCAATGAATATAAAAATAAACTTTTGTTTTAATTATCACTGCTAGTTTAATTTTGGCGGTTAATGGGTTAATACCCTATACTACCATAGATGGTCTTGTTCAAATGTTTAGAATAGAAAATAATAATATTGTCTAAAATCATGTCTAAACCCATCATTAAAGGTACAACTACCTACAATCGAATACAGTGTAGCCCATTAGGTTGGTTCAAACAGCTGTTTAGTATGGCTATGGTACAATATATTAAATAGGCTCTTGTGCAAATATTTATTGAATTTAGATCCTTCTATTAGTATACCGATCAACGAAGAATCACTTTCTACATAATTTTAATAGTGTCTGTCCTTAAGTCCGGCAGACTACTGTATATTCATGCAAACTTTGTATGAATAGATTTGATCTTAAACAAATTTGTTTAGCAAGCTCTTAATTTGATTAAAAGCACTATACAAAACTCACTATATATTAAAGTAGATAGAAGTTTTTTCCGGTTAAATTTCCCTATTTCTTAGGGCCTTGAGTGATTGACACGAATTTTTTTTTTAATGATCTTATGTTTTGAAGATGGACTCCACATAATAATAATTAGTCTTAAAAGAACATCAATTGCTTACTATTTTTATTAGTTTATCATCGGAACAAGTAAAAATGCTATAATCTTCTGTGCCGAATCTTTGATACCCTCCACCGACAGTGAGAAAATTTCAGGAGTTGCTTTATAGAAGATCAATATATTATAAGACAATATTTTTAAATACAGACGTTGCAGAATAATCCGTTACCAACCTTTCCGACACAGTTTCAGGCGCACTAAAGTCTTTATTAGAGTGGGCTTTATATGGGGCTTATAGTAATTTTTAGACCGATCTTCACGAAATGTGATTTTTGGTCTTGTGAAAGCGTAATTCGTTACGGTTTTAGGTGTTCTATAGGGTTTTTTTTTTGGAGAGTGAGCTATGGTATGTTATGGACAGATCATCTCGGTATTTTGTCATTTTGTAGTTTTATTTAACTGTGACAGACAAAATTATATTCCAATATCATAATTAATTTGTATGTATGATTTCTACTCATAAAAAAGGAGGTTGTTCCAAATTTTATAGCTACTGGTGCATTCCGCCAACAATGAATGTTTTTGTAATATAAATATACATTTTTAGAGAGGTGAGTTTTAACAATTTGAAGTGAGCGTGATTTAAACAGAACATCAGCAGACGTACTGACATCGACTTAGAATTGCTCAAGGTTTCTTGTTCCTTGAATAATGTTCTTAATGAGGCATAAATGAACTTAATATATCATCATCAAACGTAATAAATCTTTATTCACCACTAGTGATGGAGAGTATAAAAAGAAGTTTAGAGGTTTTAGCTAAAAAGTCATGATTGTTTATGTATGTATTTAAACGGGGAATTAAAACAGTTGAGAGAAAAAATACAAGAAACGCAAAAATATGATTTTTCTGCAAAGCCAAAAAATTATTTTTTAGGCCCGCCTATCAAAAAAATTATAAATTTTTTATATCATTATTGTTTAGCTACAGCCAGTCGTCACAATTTAATGTGTGTATGTGAATTTTGAGTTATTAGTATGAAAACACATATTTAAAGTTTTCTGAAATGTATCTTATCATTTAAGGCCAGTTTACACGGTAATACAATGTATTACGACTTTGTAGAATCAAAATATTATAATTCTCTCCGTGTTTAAAAGAAAAAAATAAAAATCTGTTGTATGTATTTTTCATGTTTACACGGATGGTAAAAGTAAAATCAAAAATAATAACAACAAATCAGATGGTTACAGTTTTACAATTTTTACAAAAACAACATGATAGTTTCCTGAGTTGATTTTAGTTGTTTTTGTAATTGTATACAAATGCTACCACCTTCAATATACTCTGTTAAAATATACCTATGGTGTGATGAAAATAAATAATAAAATGGTTTAGAAAAAAATCATTTACCGACCGCTTGTCAGATTTTGAATTCGTATTCTCTCTTACTCAATACATTTTGCTTTTACATGGTATGATTTTTCTCATTCTACATCATTTTTTTCAATCTCGTAATACAATGTATTACCGTGTAAACAAGCCTTTAGCTAACTCCCTATGCTCATGCACATAAATGCAAAGTCTTTTAAAACTGTCCAACGTTGGGGGGATTTTAGTGCCAGTTACTAAGAAAAGTTAGAGGAGAGCAAAGACTGAGTTCAGTAGCCCACTCACAAAGGAATAGAAAATAAACAACAATTTAAACATTCCTAACGTTTTTTCTTGTAACTAAGATGTATCCTTTACAACTATTATTTATTTTTTCTTTAATTTATTTTCCTTTGCTTTGTTTTTTTCTCCATGTCTATGCGGATTACGATTCCATTACAAGTTTCCCCTATTTACATTAAGATTTATTAGGGAAAAGTCTTTTTCTTTAAGATTCATATTTATAATAATAATAAAATAAAATAACATAATTAAAATTTTAGAAAAATTTGCTTGAAGTCTTTCGTACGGTGGTGAAAAGAATATTTTGTGCTGATCCAGTTTTTAATGTACTTATAATTTTAGAATCACTTATTTAATCATGGGCCATACAACAAAAATACAGATCAATATTTTAAAGCTATAACTTTTAAAATTTTTTGGGATCCAAAGAAGAAGCCTGGTGATTAGGGAGATCGATTATTCGACTTCTTTGTATAATCGGTTTTCGAATATTCCGAATAGTTGATATTTTAAAAAACCCGGTTTTCGATTAAGCATTTTAAAAATAACCCGTTAACCGGTTTTAATATACAAAAATTAAATTAGTTTTTGTAATAAATAGTTAAATAAAATAAAAACAAAACAATTCACGAAGGAACGGATCCAACAAAATACATAGATATAGATATGACTTACAAATATAAAATCCAAAAAAGCGTGACCAGTTAATTGATTAAACTTAAGCTTTATTTATAACAATTTCTAAACTTTATGTCTGAAATGATAATTGTATTTATGTATAATGTAGTTAAGAAACCGTTAAATAATGTTTGCCAAACGTTGTGCAAAAGCAAACAATTCTTAAAGATGTTCTTTTACGTGTAGGACGTCAAATATTTAATAGATGTGAACATTGCTGTAGAAATTTTGAAAAACTTTGGTTTTTATAAATTTGTTATTTGAGATATTCTCGCAAATTTATTTTAAATCGGTTTTAATTTGTTGGTGGATAAGCATCTCTATATGAATCAGTAAACTTCCGCCATATTTTTGGGAAGTTTCAAACAAAACTAAGTCTGTTGTAAAATTCCCAAAAAAAAATTTCTTTAATCCAAATAAGGGGTTCATTCAGCGTTTAAAAATATAAATCTTCTAACACTAACTTTAAATTTGCTTCCTAAACTAACACCTTGAATTAATTATTTGCAGCAATATAATCAAATAAAACATATTTTAACGCATAATGACACAAACATAGAAAATCCTTGTCGTTTAATATTGTAGTTTTATTTTCTTAACAAATTCTAATATCTAATTTTAGGACCACCGGTATTAAAAATTATAGTACGATGCAGCCCAATGCAGTACTATTGCGTTCAAATATAAAAACTTAAATCCACTAAACAACTGATGATGGCAATACAAAGGGCAACTAGATCTTGTGCCTCCTAAAGTTCAAACCCATACATTACACACACACACACACACACACATATGTAATGTATTCAATACTTAGTCTTAAACATGGTCGATGACGTTAATAATGCGACTCCTGGGATCTAATGGCAAATTGCCTACCACTGTGTCAGTTATTTCTTTTTCCCTTTGTTATATTTCTCTAAGTCTTTCGCCTTGTTGGTAGTATTTTATATGTTTATGTACATATTTATATTCTTTACTGTGGTTAAGATGAGTTTCTTTAATAAAAAAAACAGTGCCAAGCAAAATAAGCTGCTGTTCCTTTTATATGCAGTAAATTTTTTATGGTATATCATACAACAGATATGGCTCGATATGGTCACGGGTAATCAGTATGGCTGAAAAAAGCATAAATATATTATAGTATCTTAAAACATACCATTTCTCCCTCAACAATATTATATTTCTTTACATTTAAGACAATCATATTATGGTTGCTCACAATAATGTTTACTTTTATTGTGATCATTGATTTGTTTAAAATCTTTATATTTTAAGAGCAACATGTTACAATTGTAATATATATAGAAAGTGGCAATAACAACAACATCACCCTTGCCAACATAAATTTAATTGTGGAGAACGGATTTAGCCGTATAATATGTAATGGCTTGGCAATAATATTTGTAAATTGTTTTCGTTAAAATTAGTTTAGTTATCGTTGACCTTTTTTCTCTGTGTGTAGGTTGCTAAACTTAAAAAGAAACACACACACACACAACTTTAATAAGATAGAGATGTACAATTCAAATTTTTTTGTGAAATGTTATTCTCATAAAGTTGGTGATTTACTATTTCATGTCAACTCAAAAAAACTGTCTTAGCATGTCATTGCAAATAAGCTAAGCTGTTGTATGCTGGTGTGTTCGTTAAATACCATGTTTTTTAATGTTTTTTTTTACGTTTCCGAGAAATATTACTCACCGAAACTTTTGCTAATTTTTTTACACATTTCTCTAATTTTTAATGCAAAATATAGCTGAAAATTTTGAAAAAAGCTTTTCCAGTATTACACCCTGCAAAATTTTTTAGCTTTCTGGAAGCACGAAAGCTTCATGAGCGCTGAAATATGCGCTGATTAGTACACACTACTAATAAGCACCAGAGAAGCGTAATAAAAATGAGTGAATAACTTCGCATAATCCCTTATAAGTAAGCAGGTTGTTAGTGAATAGTTAAAACCATTATTTTAAAGAAAAAAATCACGAACAATATTCTAAGTGCTTCTGTTATTCCCTTACATGGAAGCAGGTGGTATTGCAATGATTTTAAAATGTGTTTACGATCATTCCCGAAATATTACCAACCATAGAAATTACATATTTTTTAAACACAATCAGTCATCAAATTTTATTTAACAGAGAGTAACAAAGTAGTGCTTCCCAGTGGGAATTAGCCTCATGTAAGCAGGTTTGTAAGAGGGTATTGTGCTTCTCTCCCTTACAAAGCTGCTTACCAGTAAGCTCCATTTTGTACTGGGATAATAAATTATAAATTATAACAAGTGTCCAAAAAATGAGGTATCATTTAAATTTTAATATAAAAAAGAGTTTTTTTTTTAAATATTAAAATTATTTTTGTTTCCGTTTGTTTCAAATTGGTTCCGGTTAAAAATAAAAAAATGATTTCGGTCAAGTGACCCTCCACTGTCGGAGGGACGTGTCGTGACTTTTATACGTACTAAATGGTCACTGGACAATCGTTAAGCACGCTATGAGACTCGGCCTCCCTTTTAATGAATGCTGCCGCAGCTGCAGGGAATATGGAACTGAGGAGGCAGTATTTCATCTTCAATGTGATTGCCCAGCGTTTAATTCAACACGACATGGATTATTTGGAAATAAACCACCTGAAGGATTCTCTTGGACTTGGGGCTTTCAAATCTTGTCGAGTTGTGCGGTGTCAAAACAGAATCACTGTCGACTCTACATGCAGCACGCCTTGTTCTGTGCGTGCTACCACGTTAACCAATCAACCAACCAACCGACCACCCACTGGCTCAGCAGGCTCCTAAACTTTTACCAAAATTCTCAATCACGATTTTCAATAAACAGCCGTTAATCATTGATATCTTCTCGATAATGTTGTTTTAATATCTTAAACTGTTGTGGGATTATTGCTGTACACTTTCGATTTCAAAAAACTTAACGAAAAATAGACTCAAGTTAATTAATGGTGTTTTCTTTTCTACAAAAAAATGTGCCTTTTTTTTAGAAAATTCAATTTGGTGTCTTTTTCTTAAAAATTTTGCTGCCGAAATGGGTAAGCCATGCTCATGCTTTTCGGGAGCAAAATTTTTAAGAAACAAACTCCAAGTTGCATTTTTTTTAAGAAAAAGGCACATTTTTTTGTAGAAAAGAAAACACCATAAGTTTAAGCCAAAATATACGTGAGGCCATTAAATTTAAACAGCAGCTAAAACTAGCAAAACACAAATGGGGATTGTTATTTTCGATAAGTTCTTCAATAAATTCTACACGAGAGGGAGTTTCCACTCGATGACTTAAAAATTGTTGCACTGCATTTGTCGCAAGTGTTGACATGTTTATTTTCAGTGTTCATGCTCTCAAAAGATATGTATAAACTAATTTACTTTAACTTATCCGACTGTATCTGCAAACATATGTCTTTGTCAAACATGTATGATCTGCATTACATGATAGACAGATGCATGATGTGGCACATGTCGCTCTGTTGTATTGTTCAACATTTGCAGGCCTTTATTAAAGGCCGTTTTACACTATCCCACAAAGTCTTAAGTAATTTACGAAACTGCAACCCTGTCATGATAAGTTGATATTGGTTTTTGAAAATGTTCAACGAATAATTAGATCAGGGAAGCATTTTTAAAAAATACGTAAGACTTTGGGGGATAGTGCGTAACGGCCTTAAATAACTATCAAATATTTTCTTTTTCATACAACTTTCATAAATTTATCTCTAAAAATATTTGCTTGCTATTTTAATTCAATCTGTTTGCCAGGACACTGCATATATCATATATCAAAAAGATATATGTTTTAGTTTTTCTTTTGTTTTTATTCGTGGTAAACTCTTCTAAAGTCACAACATTTAATTTTTACGAGCTTCTTTAACGTTAAAAATTTAAAAAAAATGCTTTGCTTTTTATCCGCTTTAGTATTATTACTTTTTTTATTTTATGTAAAAATACGCAAATTGCAAATCGCAACATGCGATGGGTAAATTCCTAAACAAGGCATTTTGTTTTTGTTTATTTTTTTTTTGCTTCGTAAGTATCCCCTTTTTCAATTCTACAACATTTGTGTTTACCTTTTGTTATTTTTGCTATTTTAGACATTTCGTGCCCTTTGCGCCTTAAGTGTGTAATTCTTTGACACATACCCAGCAAATAAAATTGGACCACCTGACCCATTTTGATAAAATGGACTACTCCATGGACTGGTCCGATGTAATGCAAGCATGGACCATGTCATTGTTAAAAAGTGTTTGTAGTGAGACGACATATCTTCGTTTTTTAACGACGTGCTTTCGTTTTTAAACGACTTCAAAACTAATCCTCTTGAGTATACCATGGAGTAGTTTTAAAACTACTCCTTAGTGGTCCAAAGGTGGGTTATATACCATGGAGTAGTTTTAAAACTACTCCTTAGTGGTCCAAAGGTGGGTTATATGATCCTCTCCTAGGACATCGTAATGTTAAATAGACCAGGTTTTTTCCATACGTTTGGGTTACTTTTGCACTAGTCCTGGTCCTTTGTGGACTACTCTTTACACGCGTGTTTGGACTGGTCCTATTATTTGCAGGGTACATAACAACATAAGTATGTATTTACATACACAATACACCTGTTTTCACTCATGCATGCGAAATACACATGTAGAAATTTCGATAGACTTATGCCTACAAGCTCTTTGGCTGTATTTATGTTTAATAAATCATATTTTTTATATTGTAAGCAAATGTATTGAATTTGTGTGCATTTATGTGTGTACTGGCCGCCCAATTGACAATTATGTTGTCATCAGGTTTTATACAAAGTAATATGACTGCCATGCATCATCGATAAGACTTATTTGCACCAAACATTTGTCTTAAATTAGTCAAGTTTTTAAGACTTAACACAGGTGGACTTGCATATAATTTAATTTAATTTTTATATAACATATGGAAATGGAGATATATACTTTACTATATATTAAATTGTTAAAATCAAGTAGTCCGGAAATATAACATCAGTGTGACCACATATTCAAATAATATAAAGCTAAACAACAATGTTAAAAACAAACCTAAAACAAGATAAAGAAGAAAATTTAAAGGCAAAAAATAAAGCTTGAAGCTGTAAGCAAATTTGTTATTAATAATTTAATAATTCATGCGTTTTTAAATTCTAGCTCTGAAGAGACACTTGGGTCAGCTTCGGTTCTCAGACAAAATAACGCTCACGAGGGTTAGCTGTTTTAAATATTTATATTTTCTGTAGTTGATGCAAAAGCCGAGGAGTTCTTTACTGCTCGAAAGGTAGGTTAGGTTAGGTTTAGAAGGGTTATGTGCCCAAGGGCACACTTCCACTCGGAGACCAGTACGGTCCATTGAGAATCCCTTCAACATATAGAAAAATAAATAAAGAAGATAGAAAAAGAGAAAGGTTAAGAAAAAAGTATGAGGTGGATAGAGTCCAGAAAATAAGAAAGTTAGTAAGTACTACGAAGAACAAATTCCCTCTCTACTGTCCCCTCAACAGAAACAGCCGCACTATTTCCCTGACAAACCCAAGTAGATCAGCTGGACTACATCCAGCGATGTTCCCCAGTTCGTCGTGAAACCTAACTCCTAGCTAAATTAAGAGAGATTTTTATTTTAAAAAAATTCTTATATCTTACTTAATTCAAAGTACAGTGCTGTGTGTTAAATAAAAGTTAATGTCTTTGTTGGCGTCTGGCTGGTGTTAACCGGGCATTGATGTTTCCCAGTATTTTAATCGTGTGCAACCGGACTACATGTGGTGGTGGCATCTGGCAACACCCCATGTTGTATGTAGTCCAGCTGTTTGTTAACGTCACCCTAAGAATGTTTCACTTACTTGCTTTAAAAACCTTCTACCAGCCACACGCCGGTCAAAATTAAAAGTTTAAAAATTAAATATTAAATAATAAAATCATATTGTGCCACAATTAAATAATAAAAAAATCAAATAGAAAAAAAAGTGAGTTTTCTTTTTTTTGGACACAACAGAACAACAACAACAGGGCCACTTGAGCCGGCAAAAATAAGGGTTGTTTTCAGAGCAACAGGTGTGTACCAGAGATTCCTGACCTGCCTCAACCAGCCAAGTATTGAGGCCTTCGGACCACACGTTTTTCTTTGCGCCATAGCCCTTGCGCCCAAAACCATTATCACCCAAACAGTCTTTTATTATCGACCGTTAACAAAAATTAGTTCATCCCAAAATTAGTAAATAAATAAAATCAAAGTATATTAATATTGTATACATAATTCAAAATATTGTAAAATACTGTACAAGCTTAATTTTTTAAAGCTTTCTAATATTTATTATTTCGATACTTTTCATAGTCTCAAAAGTGTTTATTATAGTTCATGATTCTAAATATATTTTTGATTCATTTAATAACTCCAAATATTCATTAATTAAGTTATGTCAATGTTGACGTAGATGAGCGATTAACATGAACGGTGTTTTTTTATAGAGTGATACAAGTTTAAATCATAAACGGTCTTTATTGGATCGAAATTTTATGACATTAATGTTTAAATATGATTTATGCCATGTGACCGCCACGGCTGGTGCGTAAAAGGCGCAATTCGAAACACAAATGTTTAACAACTTTTCGCATTCTGACAATCATCGTTTTTGAAGACATATGGGCCAATGACTCCGAAGCCCATAAAGCACGGCAAAAATTACTTTTCTGTGGTTATAAAAGTTTCTCGAAAAAAGCTTGTGGATTCTCCTCACTCCATATCCGACAATTCTTATTTACGTACCCATTCAACCAGAAATAGGCTCTAAAAATAAAATTCCAAATCAATAACAATAAATAAAAAATTAAACCATTCCCCGAATTATTTTGGTTAAAAATTTCAACAATTTGCACGTGTTGCTCTGGTGTAAGTCGATCCATAATGAAATGTCAAAATGCCAACTCAAAGTTGTATCACTTCAAAAAAAACCACCCTTTTCTATCATTGATATTCTCACTAAGAAAAGAGACAAGCTAAGGCTTTGTTCGCTTCTTTTAAATAATTGACTTCCACATGTAACCACTAATTTTATTAGAGAATTATTTGCTTTTGCAAAACGTTTAGCCAGGTTAAGCATCATTGCACAGTTCCTCAATTAAATAATACAATTATCTTCCTGCAAATCAAGTTAAGTTCCATAAATAATTATTGTCCAAAATAAAGCTTAAGTTTAGTTAATGTACTGGCCACGCTTTTTTCGTCAAATATTTGTTGGGTCTGATCATTCCTTTAGTCATAAATGTGTACCTTCAATTTGCACTGTCCGCTCTTTTTAAAAGGATGAATGAACATTCCAGTGCACCAAAAGTCATTTAAAAAAATGCTTTCCTTTGAATTGTTTGAAATCACCAGTCAAAACAACTTCCGACAAACAATTAATATTTCTAGTATCTAAACAAAGACCAAAAGTACAAAATACATACATATTTGGGCTTGATCGGCTTTTTTAACGAATAAACTAAATGTGATTTTAAGTGAATATCAATTGTTTTTCGGTTTTCTTCTCAATTGTTTATTTTGTTTTTGTTTATAAAAAGAACTGATTTAACGGTATAATGCATAAATAACGATTTTAAATGAAATAATAAAATAAAATAATTAATATTTTATTATTGAAAAGTTATTGGGATTTTTATTGGGAAAGTTTTTTTTTGTGGTGAAGGGAAAATAAGGATTCATAGCCTGTGTTGGCACTTATTAAAAAAAGAAAGTGATGTTATATCCTTTTTTAATAAACTTTTTGTTATGTTTTTTTTATTCCCTAAGCAAATTCCCGCGAAGCTGTAAGCTTGTCTGAAAAAAAGAAACCAGAGCCTCTGGCGGGAATCTAACCCGCAACCCCGACGCTCATAGACTAGCTCGCTACCAGCCAGCTTACCGAGGCATTTTTAAAATAAATATTGTTGTTTATATGTATATAAAACAAAAAAAAAAAACATACTCAATAGGAAATTGCAGTATTGAAAGTGTACTGTTGAGCAGGTAATGTTTATTACTATCGATTTTTTTTTTTTTTTTTTTTTTTTTTTTAAGTTTTATTAATTCAATATAATACATAGGTTTTTATGACCTCAGCGCCATTTAGGCATTATTGAGGCAACTTGGCTAACTTACATGTACTTTAAAAATAAACATAAGTTTTTGGTCTATTGCTTATTTATATAATAATTTCAAATTTTAAATAAGTTTACTTTATAAAGAGTAATAGCTATTATGTATACATTAGTATTTAAAAGCAATAATATTCTTTAGATATATAGATTTATAGAAGCGTTTCTAGTTTTTGTAATATATTTTCTTTAAGATCTGTTTTAAATAGAGATATTCTGTTCTGTCTTTTATGCTGTGCCTCTACTGGTTATAATTTAAACAACCCATAAATTCAATACGTTGTTTTGTTTTTTCCAGTCTACACCTTGAAACTCTAAGATTCTGCTGATTTCTAGTGTCTACAGCTGATTGATTCTGCACAAAATCAATTGTGTGGTACCCAATATTCCTTAATGACTTGTATATAATAATTAATAAACGATAATAATACAATCCATGAATATAGGCTTACAAATATTTTTATAAAGAGCTGAAGTCGAATAGGTAAGTGGTAAATTAAAAACTATAAAAGTAATTTCGTCTTCTCATTTAATTTATACCTTAACTTATAGAGAACACCAATCGCTGGTGCTATTTTACTCTTAGTTTCAAAAATATGCATATCACAGGATAAATTGCACTGCATCGTCATCCCTAAATATTTTACAAAAGGGCTTTCATGTATTAAAGAGCCATTTACAAAAATGTTAAAGTTTCTTCCAGCAGAGAGAGTTTGGTCTGAAACAAACCAACTTCGTCTTTTTTTCATTTAAGACTAATTTATTCAACCGAGCAAACTCAAAAATTAAAGAGGCATCACGTTCCATATTTGTTTTCAAAACCAGGTCAAAATTATATGGGTAAAATAGGCATACATCATCTGCAAACATAAATAATTTACCTGTAAGATTCAGATTGCACAAGTCGTTAATATATAAGGAAAATAATAATGGTCCTAGACTACTTCCTTGTCTACTTCAAGCATTAAACTTTTGGCATTATTAATTTGCACATATTGCTTACGATTTTTTAAAAAACTTTCAAACAACTTTAGCTCTTTACCAATTATTCCATAATACTTAAGCTTTTTCAACATTATTTCGTGATCCACAAGATCAAATGCTTTCGTAAAGTCCAAGAACAATCCTGCAACTCCTTTTGACCCCTGATCCAAACTATTACAAATGTAATTAACGGCATTAACAACAGCTTCCTCCGCACCACATCCTTTCCTAAAACCAAATTGATATTTATACATCATTTTATTAATGTCGATATATTCCATAAGCTTTTGATGAATAAGTTTCTCAAATATTTTGTCAATTATAGTCAGAACTGCAACTGGACGATAATTATTAAGAACATAGGAGTTTGAAATTTTAGGAATTGGCACAATTTTGTTAATTTTTAAGCAATCTGGTCAAACCGCAGTATTGATTATTTTGTTATAAATTTTTGCTATAACTGGGGCAACAACATCTCTGCAACTAGTTATTACCTTAGGGGTAATTTTATCATCCCCGGTGCTTTTTTTGCATTTAAGCCACTAATAGCTAAAACCATTTCCTCAGTTGTAATCGGAGATAGAGTAAAACGGTCTAAAGTTTGACAAAGTGTTCCGAGTTGATTACAATTGTCCCCAGGGAGTATTTGTATCTGCTGAATTAAGTCACGAACAGAATCTATAAAATATTGGTTTAATACGTTAGCTTTCATTTGATCATCAGATATTATTTCACCTACTGATGTAACAATTTTAATGTCCTTATTTGATACTTTCCCAAGAATTTTATTTATAAACTGCCAGGTTTTCATCGAGTCTCCATTAATTTCTTTCATATTGTTATAATAGTAATTGTCTCTTAACGACTTACAAGCTAACTTTATAACTTTACTTATTCTTTCAAGTATATTATCATATGAATAATCTTTAAACTTTCTCCGCTTATTTAGAATTTTGCGTTTTAACAGTATTAATTTTTGTAGATTCCTGTTTATCCAGGGAGCAAGCTCGAATCTTAATTTTTTTCATAACTGCTTGTTGTAGTTGAAAAGTTAATGGCATTACTGATACTGGAAATAAAACTTTCCGTTAGTTCTGTTGAACTACTCGTCAAATTACCATCCATTAAGTTGTTCCTTAAATAATTCTTAACTTTGTTATAATCACAGTGGTTTTTGGTTATTTCAATGTTGCGATTTACAATACGATTATTTTTTAATTTACAACATATAATATTGTGATCTGTCAAATTAGATTCTACAGAATCAATACATATTTGGCCATATATATTGCAAAAACTTGATGAATACACGTCTTACTCCTGGGCCTTGTTATCAAATTATGGCAACTGTGGCAATCATAGTAATAAAAAAATCAGATAAATCCGAAAAATGTGAACTCTTAAATAAATCTATATTTGAGTCTCCAACAATAATCATTAAATTTTGTGTATTTGTATTCATAATTCTTTCCATGCAATCTAAGAAATCAGTTATGTTACACTTTTGAGAACATGGTCTTTACATTGAAAATCCATGAACGACGTTGATTTAGTTTGGCTTAAGGTCATGAGTTCAAAAATTTGAATTACATATACATATAAACATTACGCAAAAGCCAGGCTGTCTGTTTTTCAAATTAAATGTAAACTTTGGTTTAGCAATTAATATTAAAAACAAACAAAAAATTGCGTTTTTTATTGTTGTTTTAATGTAAATTCTCATACGAAAATTTTTATTTGAAAAACTAGCAGTTTCCATAATCGTCCAATAAAAAATTTGGTTTTGTTTTCTATAAAAATTTTTAAACGAAAATTTTTATTTAAGTTTGAAAAACAGGCAGCTAATCCAAAAATTATTGAATTTTTTTTTTATTTGATTTGAAATTTTTTGACAGCATTTGTTTTTTTTTTCAAAGATATTGTTAATTTGACAATTTACATACATACATACATTTTTAATGAGTAAATTGTTAAAAATTTTAGAAAAGTTTTAAAACATTTTTGAATAACGTGGTAATAACTGCGTTATTTTTTCTGTGTATAAATTTTTTATAAAATAAACTTGCTTTTTTGCTTTTTATATCTTTACAGCTCTTATTAAATTAATCTTCTTTTCATAAGCAGAAAAATGTGTAGTCACTTCCTGGAGAGTGTCAATTAAATAATCGTCAAAAGTAGACACAGAAAAAAATCAAGTTTAAAACGTAGAAAACAAGGTTGATTTAAAATTTTTCGGTGGTGATTTTGCTTCATACGTTTTGCATGTTATTTCAGCCTGATTTTACAATAACTTGCGAACAACATTTTTTTCTTTTAAAATAACTATAATTCATGTTAATTTAACATTGCAGTAATGTTAGAGCAAAATGTCATTTATATTGAAATAACAATCCGAATCACGTTGAATGAAAGTTATTTCATGTTGAAACAACGTGCATTTCATGTAGAATCAAATTGGTTTGAGTATGTTATAATAGTGTGAAGAAGCTTCAGAGACAACATATGCATTTATTTAAGAATAATTCAAAACGCTTACCCCTGTACCACATGTTTCACTTATTTTGTAGTCTCCTTTTTTAACAGAAGCATAAGCAGAATCGCCCGAAATGGTTTTTGTCATCATTCTAGTTTGAAAATTTGATGTACTATTTAACTAAATAATTTTAATTAAAAGAATACGGGAATTGTCTTCATTTTATAACATATTTTAAAAATGAAAATAAAAAAGCTAACATACTTAACTATGTATGCCTGTTAATTTAACAAGATAAACCTTTGATTTTAATATAAAACAGGTTTTTATGGATTCAATATTGAATCCATATTGAATCCATATTTATTTATATTTTAATATTTTTTTTTTATATTTTTATAACAGTGAATAATATTAAATAAACGTAATTTAATATTATTTTAATATTTTTCATATAAAATTATTTTGAAATAATGATAAATTTAAATAAAGGGCATACGTTTGCAGAAATTTACTATGATTCTCAATCAACATTAGTGACGAACCACCACTGAGAGCCCTAACTTTCAGGAAACTTCGCAACCTTTGAGTCCGGCCGTGCTCAGGGAAATTTGGGATGGTTCTTGTTTCCTTTGAGATAGGCTCCGGTTCGCTTCATAAATTTTAAAATTTAGGTAGCAAATACGTCGAAGTTTCAAATAAAAAAAATATATCTAACATAAAATAACCAGATGTAACTACTCCGTATAAAAAGGAACAGATGGTATTGCCCTTTCGATTTACTATACCCTCCCACCTTGCTTCTTTTATTATGATTCCGCAGTAGCCCTAATTTCTCTTACCTAATTAACCTTAACGTTTCATGGAATAAATTATAAAATTATCTAATTTATCATCTTTTCTAAAGAAAGATTTACTTGACAAAATGTTCGAATCAACAAATCAACAATAGAATTAATTAAACTAAGTTAAATTTCGATAGTATATAAAATTAATTATTATTTCTGAGATATAAACAAAATAACTGAGATAATGATTGGATAAAAGTATTAAATATTTATATTGCTAAAGTGTTAAACATAATAACCAAATTAAAGCATAAAAAAACAAAACTTAAATTTTGGTCATTATTTATAGTGTAATAAAAAAAATAAATAAATTATAAAATGTATTTATTAAAATATATATAGCTATAATACATTATTTTTATTTATTTATTTTTCTTTTTAATTCATGTGTTTCCACTTGTATTTAAAATAAAAATGAAATAGAAATGAAAAAAAAAATTCAAGTGTATTAAAATTCCAATTTAAAACAAGACTTAACCAAACTCACCGGATGTCCCTCGTTGTTTTCAGGCCTGATTTACGAGTCTCCTTTTAAGTTACATATTTTGTTTCTCCACTTTAAATTGGAAAAATTATGCAGATCTGTAAAATTGTTTGAGATGTTAGCGAGTGAAACTCTTTTAAATTACTTAATATAAATTTTAAACAACAAAAACAAAGTTAAAAAAAAACAAATATTTGAATTTAAAAAAAAATCAAAATCACGATATTTAAAGTTATTAATAGCTTGATACCATTTAAACTATTGCCAATTTAAATAACCACTATTTTATAGATTGTTTATGGAAAAAAAGTTAGGAACACTTTTGTTAAAAATACTACTTAGTTATAATTACTTATTGTTTTATATTACAAACCTAATCTTAGTAGGCTTTGAATTTGTATTTTTATTTTTAATCGTAGCAACCTTTGCTTTATACATAATAATACATTTGTATATTCTTTCTTTATTCATTCCTTAATAAAACTTTAAATCGTTTAGAAGTGATACGGGTTTTATTTACAATATTTCTTACATTTGGTTATGGGCCCAGACGTCTAGCCATTTTGAATTTTTTAACAGAATATTGTGTTCAGATTTGACTAAATATTACGTCGCCGTCTTGCAAATCGAGAAGCTAGATGAAAGGAATTATGATTCCTGGCATGTGCATATGAAGAGCGTGCTTATCCACAATGGGTTGTGGAAGTACGCAAATGGTCAATTGAACTGTGAGCCTAATTGGACTGCGCAACAGAAATCCGATTGGGAAGGGAATGACGAAAAAGCGCTTGCCACTATTGTTTTGAGCATAAAGGGAAGTCAGCTGAATTACATTGAGAAATGTACAAAATCTGCAGAAGCTTGGAACAAATTAGAGGAAGTGCATAAGCCCAGGGGGCCAATACAAAAAGTTATGCTTTATAAACGTTTGATGCATCTAAAAATGGATGACAACGAAGCTATAAGCCAGTATTTAAATAAATTCAAGGAAGTCATAGAAAAACTAGCAGATAGCGGTATCCAGCTTCAAGATGAATTAGTTGTCATAACGTTATTATCAAGTTTGCCGAAGTCGTATGAGGCTTTTATAATTGCTATGGAGACTTGGGATAATTTGCCAACATTTCAAGTTTTGAAATTGAAATTGCTAGAAGAAGGTGACCGACGAGCTAATGTACAACAAGAAGCTGAAGGTAGTAGTTATCAGCAAGCATATGCAGCACGTTCTAATAAGAAATATTAGAGTTTAAACTCGAGAGTAGCAAAAGACAATAAGGCTATTACTGGAAAGTGTTTCACATGTGGCCGTAAAGGTCGTTACGCTAGAGATTGTCGAGAAAAGAAAGCAGTGGAACAGAAAACATGAGCATTAGTTGCAGCAGCAAAAGGTTTTAAGCAAGATTTGTGGTATGTTGATAGTGGTGCCACATCACACATGTGTAACAATAGAAAGTTATTTGACACCCTGGTCAAATGTGATGAGAAAATTTATCTTGCAGCTGATAAATGTATAACCGCAACTGGTAAAGGTAAAATTATAATAAATGCGGAATGCGAAATACACCTTGGAGAATGTCCTTTTTTCACCGGAATTTCAAGGAAATTTGATTTCAATCAGTAAGGCAGTTGAAAATGGGTGCACAGCAACATTTAATTCCGATGGAGTTCAAATTAAGGACAGTGCAGGTGATGTTGTAATAAATGCTTACAAAGAAGACAATTTGTTTATTTTACGTCAAGAATCCAAAGAGCGTATTTTTTTTAGCAAGTAGTAGCGACATGCTTTGGCATTGCCGATTTGGTCATTTAAATTTCAATGACTTAGGGGTAATAATTAAAAAAGGTTTAGCAAATGGCATGAAGATTTCGAATCAAGCTGAAAATCACAGGTGCAAAACGTGTATGATAAGCAAGATCCATGTTGCACCATTTCCTAAAGCAAGTGAACATCGTTCTGAAAATGTATTGGAGTTAATACATTCGGATGTATGTGGTCCAATAAATGTACCGTCTGTGGGTGGATCCAGCTATTTTGTCACCTTTATTGACGATAAGCCGAAAGTTAGTCATTTTAAGATTTTTGGTTCATGTGCAATAGCCTTAGATAAACGTCAAAAATCAAAGTTTGATGCAAAAGGAAAACAACATATCGACCCCTTTGCGCGAAATTATCGTATGTTACAAAAACCAAATTTTACAGGACAGCCATTTTTCTACTATTCTCTGCGTTTGCTTGCATATAAAAATGAAAATATACATTCCATTTTTGCAGTAACGAAGTGGAATTCGCCTACAATATTTTGTCAGGTGACGTCTCTTTGAATGTAGAACAAGATTACATCAAAAACTCAATTTCAAAAAATTGGCATATACGATAATTTCGCGCAAAGGAGTCGATATAATGGTGGGATATTCCCAGTTTGCAAAGGCGTACAGATTGTATGACAAAGAAACACAAAAAGTGATTGAAAGACGTGACGTGAGTTTTGACGAAAATTCGTTTGATTGTATTGGTAATGAAGATGGTCAAGATTGCAAAGTTGATGATTATATCATATTTCTTCTCATGCTACAGTAGATGATTCAGTTGAACAAATGATTGACGATCAAGAAGATGGTTTTAATACGGCTGATGATGGGGACAGTAATGAAATTGAAGAGACTAATAACAACACAATGCTTAATAAAATTCAATCAGAGGAAGATAATTTTGGAGATGATAGTCAGCAGCCAAGAAGGGGAAGAGGTCGTCCCAAGATAATTCGAGATGGCAGACCTGGTAGACCTAAAAAACAATATAACGTGATAAATAGTTTATTCACAAAAGAAAAATTTGTGCCCAAACTACGGAAGAAGCAATTAGTTGTAAAAAATCGTCAGAATGGAAAAATGCTATGCAAACAGAATTGAATGTTTTGGTAAGAAATAAAACATGGGACTTGGTCAATTTACCAGCTGGAAAAAGACCTATTGGATGCAAATGGGTATATGCCATTAAAACAACAAAAGATGGGCATGTTGAGCGATATAAAGCAAGACTCGTGGCCAAAGGATGTAGCCAAAATTACGGTATTGATTACCACGAAACGTTTTCTCCTGTTATAAGGTATGCAAATATAAGACTATTATTCGCTTTAGCTGTTAAAAAAGGTATGTACTTACATCAAATTGATATTGTAAGCGCATATTTAAATGGAAATCTCAACGAGGAGGTGTATATGCAGCAGCCAAAAATGTTTGTTGATAAAGAGCATCCAAATAAGGTTTTGAGATTGCGAAAGTCCCTTTATGGCCTTAAACAATCAGGCAGAGAGTGGAATACTAAATTGGACGTGTCTCTAAAAAAAATTGGTTTTACCAACTGTGATAATGAACCATGCTTGTATAAAATGTTAGCTGATGATGAGTTAGTTATATTAGCAGTGTACGTGGATGATATTCTTATCGGATGCAGAATCAAATCAGTTATACAACGAATGAAATTCGAGCTATCAACGGAGTTTGATGGCAGCGATAAAGGTCCAGTGCAGCATTTTCTTGTAATGGAAATAAACAGAGATGGTGAAACAGGCGATTTAACTGTGAGTAATATTCAATACATAAAAACTTTGTTGAACAAATATGATATGGAGCAATGTAAAAAGATATCAGTTCCCCTTGAACCTGGTTTTCAAGTGGTATGTGACAGCAATTGCAAAAAAGTAGAACTTAAAACGTATCAAACAATTATGAGAGAACTTATGTATTTAGCTATCACAACTCGTCCTGATATATTGCATTCAGTAGCAAAGTTATCACAGAGAAACACAGATCCTCATATTGAACATATGAAAGCTGCCAAAAATAATTTGATATATTTATCGGGTACGAAAGAACTGAAGCTTCATTACAAATACAATGAGGGCGAATTATCTAGATATGCAGATTGGGGCGGAAATGCTCTGGACAGAAAATTATATTCAGGTTTTATGTTTTACTATGGCAGTTGTTTGGTTTCTTGGGAGTCCAAAAAACAGAATGTCGTCGCCATTTACTTAAAACGATTGTTACTTGAACTTGAGTGCGTTGAAGATGTTCCAGTGACATTAAATGTGGATAATCAATGTGCTTTAAAAATAGCTTCGAATGCTATATTTCACAACAGGAGTAAGCACATCGATATCAAGTACCATCACATACGAAACGCAATTAGCATGAAGCAAATTAAACTTAAATATCTTAGCACGGAATATATGATAGCAGATATTTTTACGAAAAATCTTTCTAGGATTAAACACATGAAATTTATTGAACTTATGAGTATTAGGTTTGAGAAGGTGTGTTAAAAATACTACTTTGTTATAATTACTTATTGTTTTATATTACAAACCTAATCTTAGTAGGCTTTGAATTTGTATTTTTATTTTTAATCGTAGCAACCTTTGCTTTATACATAATAATACATTTGTATATTCTTTCTTTATTCATTCCTTAATAAAACTTTAAATCGTTTAGAAGTGATACGGGTTTTATTTACAATATTTCTTACAACTTTTTATGCAATGCAACGATCAGGATAAAAACGGAAATTTGCCAAGGCCAGTTGCGTGGGAAATCTTAAGGTAATAAACCCGTAGTTCCCTCGGCTCCCCCGCAAGGTACTCTTATAGTTCGTTGTTTTTTGGATACAATTTGGCAAATAAGAAAAACTCTTTCTTTTCATTTTTATGATATTTTCTTTCCAGTTAAATGTTTGCCAATCTTCCGATTCTATAAAACATAATTGTTATATGTATAAAAAAATGTACAAATAGCAAAGCCTAAAGACAATAGAATATTTACCTTATCTCTGAATCTTTCCCCGCGTGAATTAGATATGTGACGAGTAAAAGTCGGAGCCCTCGTTTTTGAGTCACATGCCCTAGATTTCACCTCCGCACCAGACCAACCTGGCCCAAGATGAATCATAGTTATTTGAATTTATTTTTATTCTTTGTATTACACCGTATTGCGTAGCTTATATTATCCTTTAGTTTTATTGAATTCGTATTATGTTTAACTTAATTTTAATAATTTGTATTATCTTCATCCTCTTATTATTATTTGTATTAAATAAGAATTAATTTATGTATTAATTTTGAAATTAACGGACCGATGGCTGCCGCCATCTAGTTGCGAGTGGAAAAGAATGGGACACGACAACATACACTTATGAGCAACCATGATGATTAATTACTTTAGTATGTGTGTGTAAATGTACACCGGCAAACAGTATAAAAGCGGAGTACGCACCATTAAGCAAGGCAGTCAGTCGGCAGCTGGCAAACGGGTAAGGTCTTTTTTATCTGTGAGAGGTTATACCTCTACAGCTAACTAACGTCTAGCGATCGTCGAAGAGAAGTATACCTCTTTCGTGTGATCCCACTCGTTGCTGGTAAAGATTGCTAGGCAAGAGAACAGCGGTGTGGACTAAATTCTCTTGGTTTGTTGTCTGGCATTTTCTTGGCTATCGTGAGGTAGTATCAGAGAGCGGGGTGATACCGCATTTCGAGAGAACAGCGGTGAAGACTAAATTCTCTCGACGTGCAGTAACACCCATCGCCGGTTGGGCAGCTGGTGCGAGGTTATACCTCACTCGCGCTGTTCTCTCCGGAGTCTCTACAGTCACACGCCTAGTGAGACTATTGCGTGTCGCGTCGCTGCCCCGCGTGTCAGTAAATTGCCGAGTGTGTGTTGTCGGATTCGTGCCGAGAGTGTCGTGTCCGTCGTTTGGGGACTGCGTAATATTTAATGTGTTGCTAATTGTAGAATTTAGCTAAGAGACAACAAAGAAATATACTGTGCTTACGGTTTATAACGTTTATGAAAAAAGAGCGAGTACGGTGTTTCATTTCTCTGGTCATAAAATAAATTTTTTGTAACGAACCCTGGGAGCCGCGAGCTCTACCCCAGCATAAGCTGGAAAACACGTTGTTACAAATTGTAATTATCTTTCAAATTAAACTATTATTCCGTATAAATTTTATAACTCCAATTATTCTAAAATTATATTTTCTATTTATTTAAAAAAAACTGTCTTTATATTTGAAAATTTTCATTATTAATAAAATTTTTCATAGAAAGTTCAAATTAATAAATTTTCAAAAACTACTATATATTTAAAACAAAACAAATATATAAGTTGTATATTAAACATATGTACATATTTAATTTCCAAACTCACACATTTTTCCATGTCAATTTTATTTTGGTATTTTTTTCTGTGTGTAGCGACTTAAAGACACTTGATCTTAGATTTCCTACAGGGTACTTAAGTACACTAGAAATGTTTTTGCTTACACGCACTCACATTTATTTTCATGAACATTAAGTACTCAATCAAATAAATAAATAAATGCGTTCACAATTTTACGCATCCTTTCATACCCGAGAACACGTACACGCAATCACACACAACAATTGTACATGCATACAAACATTTATTTACACATCCTTTGATATAGCAATATATCAATGTTCTAACACATTTTCGCTCTTAAATGATGATTGAGCTAAATAAGCAGACATTTTTTTTAAGGTTTAATAGAAGCAATATTTCCACTTCAAAATAACGTTTCTCAATTCAGAAAATATTTATTGGAACGGAAAAAATTTGTTTGTTTTAATTTTACCAAACAACAAAACGTATCCAAAAACGATTTTAATACACTCCACCACCACTAATGGTGAATTAGTAATTCAAAGTCCATTTAGCCTTCAAATAAAGATTTATATGACTTGAAACAAAAGCATAAATAAATTAAACAATTTTAATACTGATTTCTGTTTTTATTAGGATTCACTAATTATTATTAAATAATAATTAATAGATCAAATATAGGGTCCACGCCTGATATATATTTTATCTGTGTTTGGTATCAAAGATTCGGCACAGTCGAATTAATCACTCATACTTGCTAAATTTAATAAGTTTAATGGCCATTTTCTCAATGTACCGACAAACTGTCTGTTACTTAATGTCAACATAAATTTATTAAACCGATAAACTGTCTGTTAACAATATTGGGTTTCTCAATAAACCAACAAAAAACATTGTTTTAAGTTGGCAACACCTCTCAAAATGCATGTAAAAGTTGATAGTCAGCTGATTGAATTTATCTGTACGGTAAATAAAAGGAAAATAAATAATCGGCAGATGAGTGCTTGGGCCTAATTCTGGCAGTCGTGAGCGAGTACTTTCTCGATTCGAAAGCAATTTTATTTCCGTCGACACTGAACGAATCGAAATTATTTTTTCAGTATTGTGAAACTTAAATTAATGCTTTACAACTCCGAAAAAATTATTCCGATTCTTTCAGTATTCACTGAAATAATAAGATATTAAATTGCTTTCGAATCGAGAAATTATTCGATCACGACTGCCAGAATTAGGCCCTGGTTAGGTTTGCGACAGAATAGAAGCAATTGGGACGTTGAGAAAACCAAATGTCTTTAATGTGCATTTTTTCGTTGGGAAAAAAATAATCGTGTAATGAGAAAACGGCCATAATTAAGTTTAATTTCCATAAAATAATTGTTCTTTAAACATTTATTTAATATAAAATCTTTTTAAGAATCCTAGCAAAAATGTGGAGAGTAATAATTTTACCTTTAGAGATAAAATATTTTATTAAAAATGTTAATATTTTACAGTATTTTATTTATTTATAAAAGTTTTTCAAATTCAACTACATTTTATATTTTAACCAAATTGCCTTCAATTTTTTTTTTTTTTAATTTTACGCCACTGTAAAATAATTTTTAAATACTCTTGTATCTAATTTTCTATGTCCGTACTTATGTTTTATTATTAACAAACTAATTGAACAAGCATAATGTAACTCAGTTTCCAAACATAATTCATTTAAAGAGAATTGTGATTTATTACACCAATGGAGATTGATGGATGGATTCTCATTTATTGCAGTTTAAGACGTTTTGAAGTGTACTCTGAAATTAAGGTTTTAGTGTGGTATCTGTGGTAAAATACCGAACGATCATTGCAAAGTTTGGTAGTATAATTTTTAGTCTAAAAAATATATATCGTAAGAATTTCATTATAATGTTAATTTTTATTAGCGTTTTATCGTTATAAAATCAATTTTTCCGGAGATGAATTAAAAAGGAACCTATTCTAAATGTTCGACCAGACATTATATGAATTGGCGTTTTGTTATCAAACTATTTATATTGTCAAACCTAAAAATTTATAAAACAAAGGTTCAACTTGAATGTTTCTCAGACGCTGACGTTAATTTTAAAATGTTTCAACTTAAATTCTAACAATGAAAATCTTAAAACTTATCTACTACTAATGTGTTTATTTCTTATCTTAAGAGAATAATCAAAAGCCTAAGCAAACACAAAACGTTTTATTTTATGAACATTTTTAGACCATCCTCAACAAACACACAACGTCTTATCTTATGAAAATTATTAGACCAGCCTAAACAAACACACATCCTCTTATCTTATGAAAATTATTAGACTAGCCTCAACAAACAAGCTGCAATTTAACAAGTCTAAGCAATTTAGATACCTATAATCTCTGTACAAACTCTGGACAAACTGTGTTTAAACAAAGTTTAAGCAAATATCAAATTTTCCCAAAACACTGTATGAAAGTTAAAAATGATATCGTTATGGTAAAGTAATTGATAAAAAATAATAAAAGGTCTTTAAATTGTTGTTTTTGCAAAAAGAACAAAACAATTTATTCACCTTTTTTGATATGTTGAACATGTATAGCAAGACAGCATATATAAAAAGCAATATTAAAATTGAAGATAGCGTTTTTTCCTTTGATTGTGCGTGTACAAACGAATCGTATTTTTAAGCGCACAATTTTTGTCCTATAAGTAATTCACAATGCCATTTTAATCTGGCTTAACATGCACACAACTATGCATATGTGTATAAAGGTTTTTGCATTAACTTGTTTTTCAAAATATGCATTTATACGTTTAGGGGTTAAATCCTCTTAAAACTTTGACAAGAAACATTGACAGCATTAGTCTTAACTTATAAAATGTATGCGGGTACCAGAAATCGTTTGTCGTTCTATCATAGCGATATCTCGTTAAGCCGCAGTATAAGTGTTAAAGTGTTAAGCGGATGTAGGACAAATATAAGATATTTGTACAGTTTTGATCCAAGTATTTAAAAATCATTTAGTAAATTTAACCTCAGCTTCTTGGCTTATTTGGTAAAGCTTATATGTGACCCACCAGTGGTTCACGCGAATTTTTACCGTGAGGCAATATGCACCACCTGTGGGCTACATGGTACATAATATTATAAGACTGTTTTCACTACGGCTTGCGAAGACAACACTTTTTTGCATTTGCACCTACCTGATACCTTATTTAAGATGTTATTTAAATTGTATTTTATTCAAAAAGAGTAAAAGAAAAACTATTTAATGCCTTTACAACTTAAAATAATGGCTTTATTTTCATGGAAAAAAAAACAGTTTTATTTTTACTGATGTTTTGTAAGATATTCCAAGCAAAATGTAGGATTGCCTTCACAATCACACTTGTTTTGCCTTTTTCTACGCTCGCTCCGTCCCTCTGTTTTTGCTATGTTTTCATAACAACTCAAACCTCGCTGTGTTGTTTTTCTGTTTGTACTTGTGTCTCATTTTATTTTTTGTGTTTTTAATTTAAAGTTGACGGCCGTTGCTCAAGTTTTATATCACAAAGAGCTTCACAAATGGAACTCGAGGATCGTCATATTTATACTTTTTTTTATAAATTACTAAGACGTTCTCAATTGCTGTTGAAAGCAGATATTCAAACTTCTTTGTGATTTCCTATTCGGTTCTTTCGAAGAGTTCCAATAAGATGAGTTTTACGAGCAAGGAGCATTTTAGCTAAAAAAACCCGTCGTGTAGAAGTTGTCAGTTGCTTAAGTTCTTCCGTGGTCTAGGTATTTATCTGCAAGATCTAGAAAAATTTGTGTGCTGTGTGATGTTGTCGTTGTGGGCCTACTCCTTTGGTAAAAACTTCAATTTTTTTTCTGCGTAAACGGAACTTGTATACGTGTAGCGCTCGGATCGCAAAGTTTGTACAGTTTGACTCCATGTTTGTGGATTTCGAAAATATCATTATAACCTCCAGTGGGTCACGTAGCACTATGTGCTCTTCTGTAACACTTGAGTGCCGCGTCACCCACCTAAGCAGAAAAAAAACTACAGAAACGTAAAACTAAAGACACGGAACGGTTCACTAACACTTACCACTTTTGGCACACTGTTACTTTTCTACATATACGGCAGCAGAGAATAATATATTAAATGAACAGAAGTACGGAAACAGAAAAAGCTTATTTTTAATAAAATATTCAACTGTTATTATTTCTTGCAAACCATAGTGTTTTGGAATAAATAGTTGGCTTGAATTTTAAAATATTTTTTGAAAAAAAAAAAATACATTAATTAAATTTTATAATAAGTGGGTTTGTGTTTAAATATGAATTGTCGTTTTAGTTTTAAATACAATACAAAATTTCTCCCTTGAAAAGTCTCTTCATAACACAATTTTTGTGAACAAGAACAATTGTGTGCACCCAAGTACGTTTTTAATCAACTAAATTGGAGCAAATTTCCGTACAATCTCGATTGTCGTTACGGTTTTAGTCTCATTTAATTATTTTTCGGGTGGTTGCTTTAGATGGGACTTGAGAAGTGTTATCTTTTAAATAAATACGGGTAAAATTTTTTTGTTTTAGTTTCTTATCGACCACAAATTTTTACTAAACGATAAATGGATTTAAAGGTCCTTTTTGTAGATAAGCACAATTTAAATAATTGTTTTATATTCTGAGGAAGGAATTGGTAAAAAGCAAAGCGCTGTTTTTCTTATAAATAAAGGAAAAAACTGATTTTGCAAAATTTGTTATTCAAATATATTTTTTAGTTAATTTAACACAAACGAAATTTTTCATACGAGTAAAACTTTTATCTCCCAAACTCGTAAAAAATATTATTTTTAAAAAATTTACATTCATTCAAAATAATAAAAGTGAATATATGTTAATTAAATTGTTCATCCACTATTTTTTGCACATATGTATAATGTAAATCTCCCACAATGCGTATGCGGAATTTTTAATTCTATTAAAAATGTCGTAGAATGTATCAAGTATACGTACAATATCTATTTTTAACCCACTAGAGTACAAACAAAAACCACCAACTTAAGTGTTTTTTATTTAATTATTAAATCCATAACATATAAACAAAAAAAATAATATTAACTATATAATGTTTTTTTTGGAAATTAAAGGAATGTACCCAAATTGGCATTACATGAAAAAAATTTTAAAACAACATTTTTTAAATTCAAAGTGTTTTCTCAATTTTTTGCAGCCTAATGACTTCTGTTACAGCGCTCACGACTTTGCAGCTTCTTGGGCACGTTATCAATTCCGTCTGGTCGTAAAAAAACTAACGCATGGTGATGGGTCAATAAGCTAAAATAGAAAATAGCCATATTTCTTCGGAATAATGGAACATGAAATTAAAGTAGACTACTAGTAGAGCAAATCTGCCAAAGGGGTTGAAAAAGTTAGCTCGTGCTCCTGTTGATCATGTTGTTTTAATACAAAAACTTGAAAAAATTATACATTTTCTCCTACATACGTCTTCGAAACTAATGCGATCATACCTTACTGGGCGACAACAGTGTGTAGAAACCAATCCGTCGTTAACATCCTCTTTTCTTGGACCTTTACTTTTTTCAATTTATGCTAACGACTTGCCAGATCAGTTGCAACACTGCAATATCAGAATGTATGCGGATGATGTTCAACTG
This sequence comes from Pollenia labialis, assembly GCA_949318255.1. NCBI lineage: Eukaryota > Metazoa > Arthropoda > Insecta > Diptera > Polleniidae > Pollenia > Pollenia labialis. The sequence continues at coordinate 53,501,868 of OX439142.1, forward strand.
TATATTAGTAATAAAAAAAGAAACTTTGTGGATAAGTTACACGAGGACTTAAAAAGTATTTCACTGTGGGCTTCTACCAATGGCTTAATCCTTAACCCAAACAAATCAAAGTGCATCCTATTGCATAAAAGAACACATCGCGCCATTGGCTTCTACCAATGGCTTAATCCTTAACCCAAACAAATCAAAGTGCATCCTATTGCATAAAAGAACACATCGCGCCATTAAAATAACCCAAGTCTACGTTAATAACCACCGAATAGAAGCAGTGAGTAGAGCTAAGAACTTAGGAGTTATCTTCAATAGGACGTAAACCTGGGCAGATCATGTCACAAATGCCTGTGGAAAAACATTCTCTATGCTACGTACTCTATGGCCCACACAATACTTTACACCACTCAAAATCAGGCTGCTGCTTGCAAAAACTTACTTAATACCCACATCAACTTATGCCTGTGAAGTTTTTTCAAGTTGTGATGCAACAAGTAAAGCGAGACTCAATGTAACGTTCAACAACATAACTAGATACGTATATGGTAGTGATAGTGAACATGTCACCTACGCAGCGAACATTCTCGGCGTACAGTTCCAAGATCATATGAAAATACGAATATTGGTATTCTTGCATAAAGTCATATCAACTCACGATAACCTTTATAGCCGGCTTAGTTTTAGTCGATTTGCCAGAAACAGAACTTTAATACAACTGAAACACCATACGCTTATATCAAATTGGCAGTTCTTCGTAAATGCAATACCATTCCTCCAATCATTAGGGAAACCAGCAACGCACCACTTTTTAAAAAAAAATTCTCCATTTTTATTGTAACTAAAACTACATGCACTTTTTATATACATACATATTTACTTCCTGATCTTCTTAAACTTTTTATAACTTACTCTGCATGTCATTATTTAGTCTCCTCCTTTTACCTGCTCAGTAATTATAACTTAATTAAAATAATTTTTGTTAAATCTTAAAATATTTTTTTTTTTATTATCCGCTCTTCTATTAGTATAAAAAACTTTTGTTTTGTTATAGAAGGTACCAACTTATAAATAAATAAATAAATAAAATTTGGTACACTACACAATAGTATTTTAGACTCTTCGAACAAAATTATATTATGAGGTAAGGATTCACATAAGAGATATCTTTGCGGATATTAGCTAGATATCAAGATAAATAATAAAATTTGTTCGTCTGAAAGTGATTTTGGGAGCAGGATTTATATGGAACCTATGGTCAACTCAACTAGTACAACATTTCTAAATGATCTGTACGCTACTATTTCTATATCTTTCTTTATCAATACCAACATTTATAAGGAAGTTATACAATAACTACTGTTGAAAAGAAAGAAAAGAAAGAAAAAATCTATATATTTTTATTCGAAATAGAAACTTTACAATATGTGATCTTTTCCGAGAAAAGGGAATTAGTGTGTCAAAAAACAAGTTTGGACTCAAGAGTGGATTCTGGTACCTTAAAGGTTGTAGAATAAGATGAAACGCATTTTTCTCAAAACTTTATTTTTACACTCTCTAGGTCCCTTTTCTCGGAGAAAGTCACATATGCAGACTTCTGTTTAATAGTTTTCAAAAATTTTAAATTTCTTAACTTGTTACTGGAAATTTTTTCTTTAATTTGCTCAAAAAAAGAAGAAAAAAAACAAAGAATGATGATTTATATATGTATGATTTATACCAAATTTAATCCAATATTGGGCAAATATTGAAACACATTTTATTCTGCACTAAAGCAATGCATTTTGCCTTTTGTAAACTTATTACGTTTATATACATAACAGTTATTTAAAAAATTTTTTTCTGTCTATTTTTAGATATGGAATCAAATCAAAAACAATTTGGATATTTGCCATTGTTTATTCAACGATCCAGCATTTTGTATCCTATGCATCACCCAGTAAGTATTTTGATTACATACACATAACTATTCTCAATTGTGTGTCTATATACAAGTGTTACTTCTCAGCTAGCACTTGGGTGATATTTTTTTGTAAAAATCATCACATAAATAAGTCTTTTCTCTTTTGATGATAAACAACTGATTTATCACTTGAGCGATTAGAAAAGGGTCATTAATGATTCATTGATAAGTTAAAATAATGATTTTTAAAAATAAAAAAAAAATAAAAATTAAAAAAATAGAAACTTTTGTTTTAGGCAAACAAATAAAAAGACTAAAAAGAAGCCCAGAAATGCTTTTTTTTCTTTGCATAAAACCAAGAAATTTTGTTTGGTTCAAAATAAATCTGGTTCGAAAAATCAAAAGCAATAAGGGTGCTGCTTTTATAGGAGAAAATTAAAAACATGACGATTAAAAAATTATTTAAAAAATAATCATAAACCAATCCTATGTTAGTCTGGGATCACACTATGAAAGTTTTCTTTCAGAAAGTCTGAGTTTATTGGTGAGAGGGGAAGAGAACATGCTTTTCTTTTCTCCTCTCTCACCCATAAATTCAGACTTTCTGAAAGAAAACTTTCATAGTGTGAACCCAGACTTAATAAATAAGCTCGATTGATTTTTAATAATTTTTAATAAATTGTTTATTCTTTATTATATTTTGTTTTCAATATTTCCCCATCCTTTGGATGGCATCTTCAGGAATCTTAAAAATAAAAATTAAAACAAAAACATAAATCATTGAAACACCCTGTAACACTAATAATTATTGTTTTTTAACATAGGATTGGAAATTTAAAGGCCGAATAAAGATAATAATATAATTAAAAACTATAGAATTTACGATTGAAAAGTGAAACGAAAACGATTAAATAATGATTATAAAAACCAACATTAAATTGCTCAAAAATAAATCAGAAAATTGTATCACAAATGATTCTTTCAGGCTCTTCATCGGTAGGGTGCCATTTTCTAACTCGTGAAACTGATACCTAAAAGATTCGATACAAAATAATAGCTATGTTGCTTTTTCCTAGCTAGCACTTTATATCATAATCGATTCTTTTAAGAATCAGCTTCATGAGCAAAATATACTCATTCTGCCATCAGCTCTTGATGAGTGCGGATGTTTTTAAGTGATATCTTTTGTGGAAAAAAAAAAAATAAAAAATACAAACAATACAAATTAAAGCCGAACCAAGTTTTATTATTCGTAATAGGTGCGGAGAATAATATTATTTTAAATAGTCACAGAAAATAGTGTTATTAAATTATAGGCACAGAAAATAAATAAATATCAACAAAAAGGGGGGCTCTAGCAATTTCGTGAATGAGCCTCACAAATACTCCCACCAAAGAGAGCAGGCCCAGCTCAACCAATAGAAATGCGAACATAGTTATTTACTCTCCAATCGTCAGCAATGAAAACACTCGTGACCCAGAGTATAATAGGAACTATCTAAGTGCAAAAATAACTGACAGAGCATCTGATCTCCTAAACACAAAGTTAAGCCCAAGTGTGCCCAACCTGAACAAGTGTGCTGAACAAGCCGCAAATACAGTTCAGAGCATGAAATCGTTTGATAAGAAAAAAACCAACGAAGAACCTTCTACACCCCGTTTGGCATTAATAAACACTGGAGCTGTGCCAAAAAATACAAAAGTCCAAATAGGTATGGATAGATATATCACTATAACCAAGAGAAAGGCTAGTCCTAGGTCCACGCAACAGGATCGCATGCCTAAACAATACAAAAGTTCTAACGTAGGCTCCTTGCCAACAAGCCAAAATAGATTTGCTGCACTCTCCATTCCTGACGACGAAGAAGCAGAATCAGTAATTAAAGAAGCCAAACCTCCACCCATCTACCTGCGAGAGCAAACATCTAATACTATAGTAAACATGTTGTCCGAACTTGTGGGCAAAAATAATTTTTATGTCGTTTCAATACGACGAGGACAAATCCAAGAGACCAAGATCCAAACCCATACTGAAATGAACTTTCGTATTATCTCAAAACACCTCGATGCACCAAAGAAAAGTTACTATACGTATCAACTAAAAAGTGCTAAGGGTTTGACTGTCGTCATAAAAGGTATAGATAGTTCCGTTCCCACAGAGGAAATAAGATCTGCCTTAGAGTTGGAAGGGTACGAGGTGAGAACTGTTCACAATATTTTGAACAGGAACAAAGTTCCTCAACCAATGCACCGTATCGAGATAGCTTTCGATTCATCGCTCCTAAAATCAAAAAATTCGGTTCATCCTATTTACAACTTGAGATACCTCCTAAGTAGGAGAATAACAGTAGAGGAGCCATTAAAACGCAAGGGTCCCACTCAGTGCACCAATTGTCAGGAATATGGGCATACAAAATCGTATTGCAAGCTACCTCACGTATGTGTGGTTTGTGGTGACGCTCATAAAACTTCGGAATGCAATCACTCCAAAGTTGACCCAAAGGTAAGGAAATGCAGTAACTGTGGCGAAAATCACACAGCTAACTATAGGGGTTGTAGAGTATTCTTGCACTTAAAAGAACCTCAGCAAATCCAGAAATATGCGCACTCCCAATATCGTCCACCTTATGCGTCCAGCTTTCCCGCGGGCTCTTATGCTAACTCTATACAAACCAACAAACAAAACTACTCATATGCCCAAGTTCTGAAAGAAAACTCCCACGGACATAATTCTGCGAAAGAAGCTAACGCAAACCAACCTTCATACGCTAATGTTCTTAAGGAATCTCCACAAATACCTTCTGCAGACATATCGGGCTCAATTGAAAATCTAGTTCAAATTATGAATAACTTCATGGCCACCATGCAGAACATGTTTCAGGAAATGATGCGAAACCAAAACATGCTCCTGCAAGTTCTACTAAATAAAAAATGAACCAGTTAAAAATATGTTTCTGGAACGCAAACGGGCTCTCCCAACATAAACACGAAGTAGCACATTTTCTTCAAATGCACGAAATCGACGTGCTTCTCGTCTCTGAAACCCACTTTACTCTAAAAAACTGCTTTAGGGTAAATGGGTACCTCACTTACGACACAAAATATCCGAGCGGACGGGCTTGTGGTGGCACAGCCATAATTGTGCACAAACAAGTCAGACACTTTCCAATGCCGGAGTACAAGGAAGATTGTATCCAGGCTACATCTATAAATCTTACAGATTTTAAAATCACGTTATCATCCGTATATTGTCCCCCTAGACATAAAATTGAACAGGATAAATTTCTAAACTTCTTCTCCACATTGGGACAAAAATTCATTGCAGCAGGCGACTACAACGCTAAGCATACGTATTGGGGCTCCAGACTTATAAGTCCTAGAGGTAACCAGCTATATAACACCGTCACTGCAAAAAATCTTGATGTCGTATCGAGTGGAGAACCTACCTATTGGCCCACTGACTTCAACAAGCTACCAGACCTTATCGACTTTGCCGTTATTAAAAACATCAAGCGCGATCAATTACTAATTAGTCCCTCATACGATTTATCGTCTGATCATTCACCTGCAATCCTTATTCTAAAAGGCAACTTTGATAACGCAGTTGAAAATTTTATTTCCTATCCAAACAAAAACACAAATTGGTTGAAGTATAAAATGTATGTGAGCTCTCATCTATCTCAGAGCATTTCCCTAAAAAATTCATCTGACATCCAAACAGCTGTCGACCGACTTACGGATGTCTTGGATTCTGCTGCAAGAAATGCAACCCCAATCAAGCGTACAATAAAGCGTGGTCCGCAATTCACATCTGTGGATATAGAGACCCTTGTCAGGGAAAAAAGGAAGTTGAGAAGACAATGGCAAAATAATCGTTCCCCAACCATCAAGGCCCAACTGCGGTTATGCCAGGCAACTCTACGCAACAAACTGAGACAGAAACACGACTCTGCAGTAGAAGGCTATCTTAACAGCCTAGATGCCACAAAAAACTCCAATTACAGCTTATGGAAGGCTGTAAGACATATGCAATGTCCTATAAGCCACGAATCTCCACTGAGACTGGAAAACTGTACCTGGGCCAAAAACACAAATGAAAAAATAAATGCCTTTGCAAGCCACTTGGAGAAAGTTTTCAAGCCCCATGATGCTGATACTTGTTCCTGTCGTCCAATTATTCCTGATACAGTTAACGATCCAATAAAATTTAAATTACCCCAAGTAAAATCAGCGATAGAAAATGTCAACATTAATAAATCTCCCGGTCCTGACCGCATCACAGGCTCAATGATAAGAAACTTACCTACGTCTGCTTCAAGAATCTTGCTGCTCATCTTTAATGCGATATTACGAGTTGGCTACTTCCCCTCCTCTTGGAAGACCTCTACAATTGTTATGATTCCTAAGCCAGGAAAAGACGCCAGTCAAATGACGTCGTACAGACCAATCAGCCTACTATCAATATTATCAAAGCTATTCGAAAAAATATTCCTTTTAAGTATAACTCCCTATCTTAATGAACACGCAATCATTCCGGATCATCAGTTCGGATTCCGAGCAAGGCATGGTACAATCGAACAAGTGCATAGAATTGTTACCCAAATTAGGTCAGCGTTTGAGAGAAAAGAATATTGCTCAGCACTGTTCATAGACATTTCCCAAGCATTCGACAAAGTTTGGCATGATGGGCTGATCATTAAAATAACACGAATGCTTCCACAAAACACTCACAAACTCCTTGAGAGCTATTTAACTGGCAGAACTTTCATGGTTAGATCAAAAAACCAATACTCCCCCACCAAGAAAATATCTGCTGGTGTCCCTCAAGGCAGCATATTAGGGCCGTTACTGTATATAATATATACAGCTGATATGCCAACTAGCCCGAGCACACACACTTCTACGTTTGCAGACGACACAGCATTTATTAGTGTTAATCAGGACCCAAAAGTTGCATCGCAGCATTTACAGTCCCACATCAATGAACTAGAAGCCTGGCTAGAAAAATGGAAAATAAAGGTTAACCCGGCTAAATGTGCCCACTTAACTTTCACGCTCAGAAGACAAACGTGCCCTGCTGTAAAAATAAATAACATCACTGTTCCGGTAGAAAGCCATGTTAAATACTTGGGAATTCATATAGATAGACGCCTGACCTGGTCTCGTCATATTGAAGCGAAAATAACGGCTATGAAACTTAAAGCAGCTCAACTACATTGGCTAATCGGTCGAAACTCAAACTTGTCCTTAGACAACAAAGTTCTCTTATACAAGTCTATCATAAAGCCAATATGGACATATGGCATCCAATTATGGGGTACTGCATGCGCATCAAACATCCAGAAGCTACAAAGAAGACAGTCTAGGATATTACGGCAAATTGTCTGCGCCCCATGGTATATACGTAATGACATGATCCACAGAGATCTTAACATCGCTACCATCCAGGAAGAAATTAAAAAGTATTCAGACAAATACATTGATAAACTAATGGTCCATCCCAACTACCTCGCTCGGGATCTAATAAAGTTCGAAGGTCACCGGAGGCTGAAAAGATCCGACACTTTGAGCCTTGCAGGCTTTTTTGGCACTTGAATGCTATTAATTAGCGGTTACATTGGTAACGGCTAACAAATACAAATAAGAATTAGGATTAAGCTTTGAATACATATTGTAATTTTCGACAAGAAAGATTCAATAAAACAAAAAAAAAAAAAAAAAAAAAATATGAATTCATTTCTTGATCATAAATGATACTTTCGTTGTGAGAAAATTTTACCCTACCGATGAATCACGTAAAAGAATCATTTGTGATAAAATTTTCTAATTCCTATTTATTTTAGAATATGAACGAATTATATATGAACCCTTTTGCAATTTATCAAGGGATTAATCAGTTTTTAATCATCAAAAGTAATCTGAAAAGACTCATTTGGGTGATTTTTACATAAAGTTATCACCAAAATGCTAGCTGGGCTTATGCAAGAAAATATATTGAATAAATAAACAATCTTAATGGATCTACAATTTATATAAATAACAAATTTAATTTAAAATTATAATCTCTCAATTAAATTTTAGGTAATATTTATATTATTTTTGTTTTAATTTAATTTTAGTAAAACGACCGCGAGCTGGTGATCCCTTTGCTACATTTCTGAAAAACGTTTGGCAAGAATTATTATCGCCATTCACAGATACACCGGAAGACGTGGAAGTAGAACAAGAAGCAAATATTTACCTACATTTTTAAGTTTTTCCTACACGAAAACATAAATAAAGCAAAACAATCCTAATAATAAATGTTTCAACATAAAAAGCAGAATAAATAATGTTAACTTATTTATAGAACATTCATGCTTTATTTTCGGCTCAGTAAATAAAAAGGTTTTTGATAAATAAAAAATTGATAGAAAATTGTTTTTTATTGACAAAAGAAGAGGAAAATTATGTGTAGATTGGGGGGTTCTAAAAATTAAGTTGAATGAGGCAACCCCTAGGATTAAAGATAACCCAGGAAAAACATTTTAAATAATAGATGGAAGTTATATCACACGTTACTTGGTAAGTAGTTGTCATTACAATTGTCATTATTCTGAAAACGTCAATAAGTACTTACTAGTAAAGACCTCAGCAACTAACTATTACTTTTATTATTTTCAATACTGAACATTGGCTTACTAATAAACAGCTCTACTACTACTTATTTGTTGTATTGTTCTGGTAACGTACTCAGGTAAAAAAATAGTGACATACTTTTTAATGCGTTCATCTTGGAACATCCTTTGTAAAATTCATTGGTTCTTTCAGTAAAATTGTAAGTAGTCATTTTAAGTTTTTCTGATTTCTCAACACATTATTTTGTAGGCGAAGTTTTAACTGGGAAGTGTATTGTAACTACTGAATTCTGTGGACACCTCAAACAAAAATAAGTAGTTATTCGGCCGAAAAATATGTAGTGTTTATTTTTCTCTAACATTACTTGCTAACTTACCAGGTAAGTAAAGTTTTTGCTGGGAAAGTTGAAAACAATTCCAGAAATATTTTTTTTAATTATTTGCCACGTCTCTGGGTACCCCCATTTTATTTTTTGTAGACTGCGCCGCCATTTGAAGTCCGCTCATAACATATTGATATTGTTATTTATGGCGCTTCAGTGGATTCATTTTTGTCTTTATATATATTGATTCCTATGGTTCCAAGTTGGAACAATGGGCCGTTATTTTTGTCTTTGGTGAATTTTAAAGAATATTTATGCACAAGATATAGCAGTTTCAATAAAAATTGCCTGAATTTTGCAACGCAAAGAAGGAGGCAGCAAAACTTATGACAGTAAGAGACCTCCTCAAAGTTATCGTAGATAAGGTAAATACGATGCAGTTTCATTTCGCATTGCAAGAATTGAGTCTGGCGGAGATGACCCGAATTTTGTTGCATTGTGTAATATGCTAATAGGTCTATACGATTCAACCTTTGTATATTCCTTTCCCGGCCTTCGTATCATGATAACTAAAATAAAAACCTTCCTTGATGAGGGAATTATTGAAAGCGTAACATACCTTTAAAAATACAAAGAACAATTTTCTTTGCTACACAAGGTAGCTCAAAAAGCTTTTTATTACTGTTCATGTTTTGGTCCTATCTATCAGTTCCTTCCATATTTTGATTATAGTTAGCCTATTTTTGATGCGAAATATTGGGTCAAAACGGTTTTGATCATTTCTTTGTAAAGGAACAAATAAACGTTTATCCTGCACTTTGATTTTAAAATTGTCCTGATCATAGTATACCGCATAACTACTACCGTCATTGCATATCATATCGAATGTTTTATCTTGGAAAAATTTTTCAAACTGTTCGTGACGTGTAAGTTTAACACAGAAGAAATTAAACAAGGTCTCTAATCACCAAATTTATACCAAATTCATAGAATCAAGCAATCCATATGTTAATTTTGCACCTACATCTTACCAAATTTTAAACGAAATAATTTTTTGTTATTTATTTATTTTTTTAATTTTTTTTTCTCTTTATTTATTTATTGAATCTTCATATATTAAATATGAACACTAATTAATCAAATCTTATCCTAATTCTTTATGTATGTCCTGCCAGTGCCAGACAAAAATTTTCTTCATTACGGGTTCTGTTAACAGTTTACCACTCATCTTATTGGGAAAGTGCTGCAGTGTCCCTTCTTCTTAAGCAAATGTGGCCACCATGATTTAAAATATTTCGAGCTAGTGGATTTGGGTGTTGTTCAAGCCTTTTTAAATATTTTACTGCATATTTTGTTATCATAGTTTTTACTAATGCCACATTGAGATCCTTATTAATGTTTGAGTTTTTAACGTACCAGGGAGCGGCTGTGATTATTCGAAGAAGTTTATTATGGCGCCTTTGATTTTTTTTTCGATATTAGAGGCCGAGGCAGTGCCCCATAGTTGAATACCATAGCACCAGATAGGCTTTAAGATAGAGTTGTAAAGCAGAAGCTTGCAATCGAGACTAAGGACAGAATTTCTTCCAATAAGCCAATGAATTTGAATGGCTTTAAGATTCATTTGAGTTAATTTTGCCTCTATATGGCATTTCCACGTTAATCGCCGATCCAGATGTAAACCGAGATATTTTACATGCGAATGTTGAGGAATTATTTGACTATTGATTGTAATAGGGGGGCAAGATTCCCGGCGCAAGGTGAATGTTATATGTACGCATTTTTGCTCATTTACCATTATCCTCCATTGTCTTAGCCATATTTCTTGTTGAAATATATGATCCTGTAGATAACGAGATGCTTCATAACTGTTTTCATGGATGCTTAGAAAAGCTGTATCATCTGCAAATTTAAAAGTTTGGGTGTAGTTGTTTGTTGGCATGTCGGAAGTATAAATAAAGTAGATGGTCCAGGATGATGCATTGTGGAACTTCAGCACCAATTGGCTGAGGTGAACTTAAGAAATCTCCTTCTTTAATAATAAATTGACGGCCGACTAAGTAGCTTTCTAACAGTTTGTGAGTGTTTGCTGGTAAATTTTGCTTCAATTTATGTAGTAAGCCTTCATGCCAGACTTTATCAAAAGCTTGCGAAACATCGATGAAGAGTGCTGAGCACTATTTTTTTTCTTCAAATGCTTTTCTTATGACATTTACTATTCGATGAGTTTGTTCAATTGTTCTGTGTTTTCTTCTAAATCCGAATTGATGGTTTGGAATACATCTATTTTCATTAAAATTCGGTGTTAATTTTGAAACTAATAATTTCACAAACAGCTTTAACATATTTGATAATAATCTAATAGGCCTATATGACTCAACTTTTGTATGATATTTCCCTGGCTTTGGTATCATGGTAACTAAGGAAACCTTCCATTCTTGCGGGTAGTATTCAAGCCGTAAAATAGCATTAAAAATAAAAAGAATAATTTTCATTGCTATGCGAGGTAGCTCTTAAAGCATTTTGTTACTAATCTTGTCAATACCAGGTGCCTTCTTAGTGTTTAAGTCACAAATAGCCTTTTCGATATCTCTTATCTCAAATCTTATGGGAATAGCTGCTCTAGCAGCAACAGGTGGTAACTCGAGTACAATATTGTGAGAAAAATTTGGTGTAAATACGTTTTTCAAGAGACTCACAATTTCCTTTTTCAATATCATTTCTTGCCCAACTTCCATTCAAGTTTCTTAACGGTGGCTTAGTGACAACTGGCCTTTTGAGATTTCTAGCTGCACGCCATAATGAGTAGTCAGATTGTGGAGTTGCATCAACTTCCTTAAGAGATTTTTCTAGAGAAGCCGTTTTCTGAGTCTACAGTAACTTTCTAAGCCTTTTTGTGCACTCTTTTAGTGCGGGGATCTGTTAAGTTGCCACTCACTTCGAACTCTCCTTTTTTCAGTCAAGAGCCGCTCGACATCTGTGGAATATACTTTAATATTTTTTGTTTTTTTGGGGCCTTTTAGATAACTGTCAAAATAAACAATAGAGCGATCCACATTTTCCGGTGTACGGAATATTTTTTGTGTAATGGGTACTGCGAAATTTTTTATATTTTAACCAATATATTTGTGTGGCTGACGTCGCTAAGTAACCAGTCAGGGATACAATTCTATTGGGGTTCAATATTGTAACAATTGTAGGTATGTGGTCGGAAGATAATTCTAATTTTAGCCACGCCAAAATCGATAACATCTGGAATTTTTTGCTGATCAGTAGGCCAATAAGTTTGGTGTCCGCTCGCGACCACATTTAAATCCATTTTAGAAATTGTATTTAACAAAACACGACCCTTTGGTGTTATAAGTCGTGATATTGGCCTGCTGATATTGAAAATTTAGGCGGGGAGTATAACGATGAAATGAGAAGGTTTTATTTAATTCCTCAACGCAAATGTTCGTTGCTTGGAGATAATCTTCACAATGATCACACATTAGGTAGTGATGGACTCGGGTTTTTATCAAAATGGCAGAACCTCCACAAGCTCTATCTCGAGGGTCCTTAGTATCAGACAGTATATAACCATTAATTTTAAACGTATTTCTTGAAGTCAAATGAGTTTCAGAAACAATCATGACATGAATTTGTTTACTTTTAAGAAAATATTCTAATTAATTTTTATGTTGCCGGCATCCGCCAAAACAAATTTTTAATTGTTCTATATGATTCTTTAAATTAATTAATTTTTTTTTTCAAATAAAATCCATTAACATTATTTAAACTTGAGAAGTTCAAATTTTATAATATAAATTAGTTTTTATTTTTAATATAAAAGTTGTTAAATTTAAAATTATTTTTACGCAAGTAACATTAGTTAAGAGTTAGATTAATTTATTAGTTATCTTGTATTGATAAGTTATTTAGTATTTGTTAGTTATTTTATTAGTTTAAATTGTTTTTGTATTAGTAATACAATCTTCTTGTGAAAGAATCAATGTACAGATGTAATGTTAAAATGGTTGTAAGTAATTGTATTTTTATGAAGAAAGGTATTTTACAACATGAAATTAATTAAAATTTTTTGATAATTTTACATTCCCGACTGACCTTAGAATCAAACCCAAGCATTTACGGACAGGTTACCCCTACGTGTTTCATTCGCAACCACTCGATATCATCAGAGGGATTTGACGTTTAACACTCGCAGCCATCGACGACTGCTGGCAGTCAATAGTCAAACATCAATCTTTAAACCAAATTGTAGTTAACCTTTGGTAGACCAAAATTTGTTTTTTGAATGATTATCTATTTTAATTGATTTTCGTTCCTTTTGTCAGGAATTTTTCCTGAAGTCCAAAGTACATTTTTTGTTTGTTTTTTCATTCTTTTTCCCTGTTGACTTTTTTCAGCACAATTTGAAGGACAAATGTAAACATAGAGCTCGTGCCCTAGCTTTAACATTTATTAGTATTGTGGTTATTTTATTGAACTATCCCATGGTTTATAATCCAAATTTTGGTATTTTAATTAGGTAAAAGTTTCCTTTTCTTTCTGCATAAAAATAATTTAATGAAAATTAAATTTGATGAACTTGAGCCTAAAATAAATAAAAGCTTAATAATATTTAGCCGACACAAAAACATTTACACAAATCTAAACCTCATAACATAATTTTGTTCTGGCGGGTTCGTGATTGGCTATGAGTCTGTAAATACTGCGGTGTAGAGAATCAAATGCTCGGGCTTGACGAACTATAATTTCTTACGTGTTTTGTTTGTAATAAATAAAAAAGTGTTATTAATTTTTACTATGTATGCTTTTTTGGTTTAGGTACAATTATGCCATTGATATGGTACAGTTCAAGAATTTTGAGATCCTAACAGTGTTGTATTATAGTGTGGCCTTTAGTTGTATTTGTAATATATAATAATTGATAAGGAAAATAAAATGTCCCTATTACAAATAAAATAAGAACACTATTTGTATGCATTAAATATTATTGTTATACAATAATGAAACTACTCCTCTGTATATTTTGTAAAATATAAAATTATAAACGATTTTTTTTTAAAGTTGGGTTTCTAGTAAAACTGTTGCCAATTTAGATTTAATAAAACATAACAAAGAAATTAAAAACGTTTAAGTATTTTCTTATAGTGGGTTTTTTATTTAAAGCGGCCCATACACTTGAAATATTATTGTATACGATATACTTACGCCATATTATTTCCATCTTATCCAATATTATGCAATAAGATAGGATAATGAGAGTTATTATTTTTGGGAAATAGAATTGCTCTATACAATTAAGGTACGATTTTGTATGAGTTTTATTTTTGTAATAGTTAGCTTTATATTGCAACTATGGTTATTTATTGACAGATCTTAACAGGATTGTGTAAATACGTTTTTTTTTTTTTTGTCATATAGAGATTTTTGTGCCAAAGTTTAGATATAAGCTTTATTTGTCTCCGATGGCCAATTACGTTTCAGTGCAAGAAAAAAACTTTTATCAAATGCTGTTTAGAGGTTCGAGAATTGTTAAAGGCTAGTTTACACGGTAGTACAATGTATTACGACATTGCAAAAAATGATGTAGAATGAGAAAAATCTTATCATGTAAAAGCAAAATATATTGAGTAAGAGAGCATACAAATACAAAATTTGCCAAGCGATCGCTAAAGGCTTTTTTCTAAACCATTTTAGTAACATATTTATTCTAATCACATCAGAGGTGTATTTTAACAGAGTATATTGACTGTGGTAGCATTTTTATATAATTACAAAAACCAACTAAAATCAACTCAGAAAATTTTCATGTTATTTTTGTATAAATTGTAAAACTGGAACCATCTGCTTTTTTATACCCTCCACCACAATTAGTTGTGAAGAGGGTATATTAAGTTTGTCATTCCGTGTGAAACTTTTTTATTATTCATCTTAGACCCCATAAAGTATATATATTCTGGGTCCTTGAGTGATTCTAAGTCGATTTAGCCATGTCCGTCTGTCTGTCCGTCTGTTGAAAACACGGTCACTTTCGAACAACTCAAAAAAAATGAACAAACTTGATGCCAAATTGCTTGTAGTTATCCCAAGCAGTTTGCGATCGAAATTCAGCAAAATTGAGGACCAGAGCTATGAGTCAAAATGTGGAACCACCACCTAAAAAAAATGATAATTTTGTTACAAAAAATAACATAAATGGTGGAACAAGGCACGGAATGAGATGAGATTTTGCAAAAATTTGTTTTATTCGACTGGAAATCACGCTGCAAAATTTCGTAAAGATCCGTCCATAATTTACCTTAGGCCCCATAAAAACCCTACTAACGAAAAACAGTTTAGTACGCCTAAGACCGTACTTAATAATGCTATCATAACAATATTTGGTACGCCACAGTTTTTTAGGACTAGAAATTACACTGTGAATTTTCGTGAAGATCGGTCTATAATTTACCGTAGGCCCCATCTAAACCCTACTCTCGGAAAACAGTTTAGTACGCCTAAAGCCGTAATAAATAATGCTATCAAAATAAAATTTAATACTTCACTACTCACACTAATAAATATCGTGATGCTCGGTTCATAATTTACTATAGGCCCCATATAAAGCCCACTGAGCTGTCGGTGGAGGGTATCAAACAGCCGAATATAGCACTCTTACTTGTTATTATTATTTTTGATTTTACTTATACCATCCGTGTACACTTGAAATATACTTACAACAGACTTTTGTGTTTTTCTTTGTAACACGGAGAGAATTTCATATTATTTTGATTCTACAAAGTCGTAATACATTGTATTACCGTGTAAACTAGCCTTAATGGACTGATAAAAAATTTTAAATTTGCGTTCTAATACAAAATATTTCGTTTATTCTAAATAACATTCGTCTTTAACTTTGTCAAACTGAAATGTGTCGTTATTATAATTAAAAAAAAAACAAACTCTTATACAATTTGAATAACGGCAGATTTTTATGAAAAGCGGCAAAGATAATGATAGTGGGCACATTTCTGTCCACTTAGTAAAAGTAATCGTTCTTTTTTAGTTATGACACAATTGAAGTAAATGAGCGATATTTTGTGTGGCATTGTAGCATCGATAACAGATTTTGCAAGAAA
The DNA here is from genome assembly GCA_949318255.1 of Pollenia labialis. Lineage (NCBI taxonomy): Eukaryota > Metazoa > Arthropoda > Insecta > Diptera > Polleniidae > Pollenia > Pollenia labialis. The sequence goes on from OX439142.1 coordinate 53,517,823, forward strand.
TTATACGATTGTGTATTTCATCACGGCTTTTTGATAAAACACACATAAACATCAACTCAAATGACATTTTAAATGTTAAATAAAATATAAGATTCCATTTATTTGAATAAATAATATTCAATTACATTTATTCATTAAATGTTAATTTATACAATTTTGTAGACAAAAACTCACAAATTTATGCTAAATTATCTTCTAAAATATAGACAGAATTATTACACTCATGTAATAGGTTTTGCTATTTGGCGTAGTATAATGATTTTATGTATTACTATTGAAAGAGGGGTTATGAAAACCGTAATTCAAAGGATGTGTTGTACATTTTTTTTACTACATTTCACTTAAAATTGTTAAATAAAATCATTTTAATAATAAATAAAATGAAGATAGCTTTTCCGTATAGAAAAGCAAGCTGGGAACTACATATGAAAGTATGTTCGTAATATTACAAAGGGCTTTCATAAGTTTAAAAAGGGATCATTTTTATTTTGCTTTGCTGTAAACATAATTATTTCAAAGTGTTACAAAGCAAATGACCATACCATATACTTTTAAGATGAGAAATTCGATATAAAAATTGATTTTGTATATTTTATGTTTAGGTTTTTTTTATTCAGAATTTTTTTTCCTTTTTTTTTGTTTTTTGGGTAGCAAGTAGACAAAATTATGTTCAAAAAAGGGATAACATATACAACTGGTTTGTATTATTTTCTTATGAAGTAATAGCATAAAAAACTAGAAAGGGAAATCGTGTTAATATTCATTATCTTGTATTTTTTATAAGGATTTATGTTTCAACATAAAAACAATGTTAAGTTATTATGTTTGCCACTCATAGATGGGGGAATATTAATTTTATATTGTCGTGTGCAACAAAACGGTGATTTTGGTGTAGGATCTGTAAAGTATTTTTATAAAATTATTATAAATGTATTTGGTCTTTAAAAGGAGGTATTTTGATTTAGTTTCTACATTTATAACACTTTAAAGAATCCTATAGAATCCTAAACAGAGGGTGCTTTTTAAGTCCAATAGAACATGCAAAAAAGGTTCAAACTGTCATACTGCGTCCAATCATTATGTGTGCCGAATTATCAAATAACATTTTCAGACTAAAATAAATTTATTGATGAAACTTCAAATTCTATTTGGCTTAAAAAATACGCTTTATATCAGCTTCTTGTTGAATTTCTAAGCGAGTTAAGAATCCTTTTTGCAATTTACGAATCAAAAATAACATGATTTGTAAATATTTTTTTTTTACTGTCGAAGCAGGTTGTTACCGGAATCGTATAATATTTCAGCATTATGTTGAACAAGTATACTATTCTAGTAAGAGCATTGGAATGATGTGCACCATACGCAATAAAATTGTTTGTTTTGTGCATCAAATTGGTCCCCCAAATCGTACAAATGTCCCCCAATTATAAGCGATTTTCAAGTTTGCGACACCACGAGATATGGTAACACATTTATTTTCATAAAATCGGCCAGTTACCTAAACCAATATAGGCATTCATTTGCAATTAAAAACGTCGATTACATCAGTTACTTGACCAAATGAAACGTTGTTCCACACAACGGACAGTATGCTAGGGTGGATGAGGGACAACACTTCAAATACATACCAAGTATCGAAACAACTTGTAAGTATTTCCCGAGAGCACGTAGATTACGTTCTCCCAGGTATGTAGGTTGGTCGGATAATTATTAATTTATCAGCCAATTATCCAAACAACTTGGTGATATAAAAAAGGCTAGAAATAGAAAAAAATAACTAAATTTTAAAACAGACGGAAGGAAGCACTTTTAACTCTATAAAAACACTTTCTCTTTTTTTTATCCAAAGTTATAAAGCTTAAATGTATTTGATACAAACAAAAATTTAATTTCCAAACAATTTGGTCAATTATTAATTTTACAGAATAAAATTTTAGAACAATTTAAGCCAATGTCAAAATCGCGATTCAATATCGACCGCACAATATGGTGGTTTGATAAAGATTCTACATCAAAAGTTTTGTAAGTTACAATAATAAGAAAATTAACGAAAAATATACAAAACCTTTGATACCTAAACCGACAGTTCGAATATTTCTGGAGTGGGATCTTAATAAAATCTATTTAGTATTAATTTATCTTTATAAAAACAGACATCATCATTACAATTGGTTCCGGTTTAGACACATATTAAATTACTGACCGAAAATCAGAAAGATTTGTGCTTTTTCAACAATTTAAAATAGCTTGAGGAAAAATATCATGACTCGTAACAGTCTAATGCCCAATTTTCAGGATTGACATTAAAACACATTTATGTTTAAAATCGTTTTAAATACGGTATTCTCTTCTTCACTAACAACTTAACTGGAACTTAAGTCACCGATGTGGTGCACTTTATTTTAACTTAAGTTTCCATTGTAATATTTTAGCAAGCTAGCCTCAATATCCCAACAATACAACAACAACAGGCAACAAAGCATTAACAGTCAGCTGTTTTTTCAGAACACCTTGTAAATAAATACACTTGTTTATTTTTGTTTTTTTTTTGTATTTAGTAGTGCTACCATACTTTTATCTTAATTTAATAAGACTATTCAAATAAAACTCAAAAAACCAATCTTTATTTAAATACGATTTAAGTTTTAATGAAAATTAACTTAATATAGATTTAAATACAATCCTGAAAATTGGGCATAAGCCGAGCTCAAATGATTTTCAGGAGGAGAATTTATATTGAAGCCATCCCAAAATTCTGCAATGTGATTTCTGGTATTAAAAAACATAAATTTGAATAAATTTCTAAACAGCGGTAAATCAAGGAGCCAGAATATATAAACTTTATGGGGTCTGAGATGTATAATAAAGGAGTGTATAAAAAATTATCCTTCCAGGTGCTCAATTAAGAGTAAGCCAGATACCGTGTCACCAGGGGCTACATACTTTCGTGGTACTAGATAGGATCTAAGTATAGTCAGCCGTGGTCTTTATCGCTCTGCAAATTTTGAATTGTGCCATATCACAGGTACTGAATGCAGGGGAATTTCCATCATAAGGTGAAATATCGATAAGATGTCTACAGAATCATACAGAATATTACTACAAAATTTTTTTTACGAAATTTCTTTAACCAATATAAACTCTAAGCTACATTTCTCTGTTGAATATCATGCATTTTAAATGGATCCACTTCTGAAAATTATTCTTTAATAAATATATCCGCAAATGCTTTAGGATATCGTATGACTTAGTTTAGTGAAATAGAAGCTGTGTATATTGTTATGAAATTAGATTTATATGGTAAAATATTACACCTTCGATTGCATAGTTATATAAATGGTATTATATAAAATAAAAAGACATGAAAAAATATAAGTTTTTGCACTGTTACTTCTTTAGTAGTATATTTTGGTTTTTTTCGCCTTCAAGCAACAGTTTTTCTAATCTTAGATACTCAAGGGAGTGCATAGCTTACTTTTACATTCAGGCTTAGATCAAATGCTTTCATATTTTAATCGAGAGCCAAAATTAATCATACTGTATTTCATCCAGCTTGCATTTGGGAGATCATTTTTGGTAAAATCGCCTAAATGTGTCTCCTCAGACACCCTTAAATGATTTAAAGCTAATTTTTCTCTAGAGCGATTGAAAAAGGATTGTCATAAGATTCATTCATATGCTCAAAAGCAATCAGAAATTTGTTTATTTTATTATTTGATATAAATTATTTTTTCGCCGAGTTTTTTTTTTAAATTTTTTCCTATCTTATCTCGACTTAAGATGTTTTGTCAAAATGCCACAGATATGTTACTTGCGTTTATAGTTCCTCATGTGGAAATACTTGAATAATGTGGGTCAACCTCACACGAAAATTATTAAGAGCCTTGCAGTACTGTTTAACTACAACGTGTCATATCGAAAATTCCTCAACCGTCATCATATATAACGCCAGTCGCGATGACATAATTTAAGTAAAAATATATATCGATAATCATGCCTAAAATCGTTCACAATCAGATTAGAATACCCTCACTTTAATACTGGTAAAATTCTTAACTAGTTTTGCAAATTAACATTTAAAAATAAAAACATTAAGTGATAATATGTGAGAGAAGGTGGAAGGTCTGTAACAAATCTGTCAAAATTTTGAATTAAGTTGCAAATTGAAAATAACTTTATCACCAAAAAATTGGCAACACTAATGCACAAACTCATATTAATATACACGCAACCACATGACTAAACATAAAATACACACATATGTGCATGCATTGAAAGGAAACGTAATACCAAACGATAAACTTTTGGAGGCCTTCGTTTATAAGGCTTTCTGCAAGACCTTTCTAGTTCTTTTTTAGTTCCAGTACTCATGCTCGTTTGCATTTTCAAGAAAGACTTATGAAAGGCCTACCTACTCCCTTGTACATACATATGTATATAGTTTATTTTTAATAAGTGTATGTATACATATATTTTGTGCGCTTACTAAGTTTGCAGCAACAAAACTGATAAGCCGTTAGCAAAACAAAAAACACACTCCAAAGACAAAACAACAAAACTATAAATAAAAAAGTGTAATGAAAAAAAGAAGTACATAAATTTAAATTAGTTTTCCTTTAATTATGTGACGAAGCGTTTGTGTGTAGTGTGAATTTTTTACGTGGCAACCAATAAAATGTTTATTAAAAAAGGTCTGCTAAAGAACACCTGCTAACGAACGAAACGCAGAACGCCTTGTCTGGCTAGGAAATCGTGTGTAAAAAATGTATGAGTTTGGAATGGGGTAGTAAAGCCATTTGTCTGAGAAATAAGGGCTTTCAGAAGGCCTACCTACTACTTCTTTTTACCGCTGGGAAGCATCTACATGAGCTTGTGTTAGTTATAAAAATAGTATTTACATCATAATTCGAAAATAAACATTATACATTATTTGAGCTTTTGCTTTTTATGTGGCTGGCCTTTGTTGTCGCTAGCTGGTAAAAAAGCAATTGTGAAAAAATAAAAATATCCAAAAAAGGAGATTTGCTTTTTTTCACAAACGAAAAACAAAACAGTGGCTATTGGAAAAAAAAAATTTAAAATTTCAATAGCAGTGGCAAAAGTAAAAATAAAAAGCATCCAGCTGATGGATGCTTTTAAACCCTGGTTGTGTTTCAATGACCGAGATGCTTGTACCTAATTAGGAATTTTGGCTTTTGCCAAATTTGATATAATGGAGAAAAGGCGTGACCAAGTTTCGGCATACTCGAAAACTCTCTATGGAGTTTCTTTCGAAAGCCTTCTTAAGATAAGGGTTCTTTTGTTTTTGCATAAAGTGATTTACACCGAAAAACCGAAATACCTTTTTGAAAAAATAAGATTTGCTAGATCACCAAGGGGTAAAAGCATAATATTTCCGAAATTTCGATGCCTAGTTTCCGAATGGCAATTTTTCATTAACGCAATTCGTCTTTGGAATTCTCTTCCTTATCACCAACAAATAAACAGCAACGCAATTTCTTTTAGGTAATTCCTTTTTAAATATTTTGCCTAATTTATTTTGTCAAAATTTTTAATGTTAAAATTCTTTATGTTTAAGTTTTCTATGTTAAAATTTTTTTATATTAAAATGTTATGTTTTATGTAATTTGGAATCTAATTTGTACACATACAAAATCCTGCACTGTAATTATAAGACTTAGTTCTGTTGTGCAGGAAATCATAAATAAATAAATAAATAAATAAATAAATACTTAAAGTTTTTTTAATAAAAAAATTAAGGGGGTAATTTTGTTGTTCACTTCACCTTGCGTTGAGAAAATTTTCATATAAAATTTTTTGAAAATTCAAAAATTCAAAAAATTTTGTATGAAAATTTTCTCAACGCAATGTGAAGTGAACAACAAAATTACCCCCTAAAGTTATTAAACTATTTTGTACCATGTACAAGTAATTGCTATATGATGACTGTAAACCTCATACCTATTTTCTGAAGAAATCTTTGGCTAAAATTTGCTAATATTCACGGAAATAATAGTAAATATATTTAAAAGTATCCGTGCAAAATAATAAAATTTAACCTCATGATCAAAAAGTAACAGAGTTTTGATGCGATAATGCGCAAAATTGGGCTAAAACTTTTGTTTTTTCATTTTCGGCGAGTCTAAAACGACTTTTATTCCCTCAAAAGAGTATATTTTGTCACTTTTCTTGTATTGCCTGTGCCAAAACTCGAATTAATGGACCTGTCTTTCAGAATGCTATCCTTTGATCAACATTTAAAGTACATAGTGCATATTTTTTAATAAATATCCACTTAGTGCTTCGTGTCTTGACATATAAGTGAAATTTACATGCCTATTCCTTAAATTCTGAAATTTTACTTAAAAAAGTTTTCTTAAGGTCTTGCATTACGTTCCCGCAAAAGCGGCTTTCAACAATATTTCAATTTCCTAAAAAGATCACGCGACGCAAAGGTCGCTAATGAGAATATTAATTGTATATTGATTTAATAATTTCTTTTCATATTTCCTTCGTACTGTTCGAAATTGCGAAAAATGTTGAGCAACATTGATTATTTCACACGAAAATTTTGTCATGTATCATTATTATCTATCTTGCGGTTTTTAAAAACTTAACGTTTTTATTAGTTACAAGTATACAACATTATTTTTGAAGGTAAACAAAAACCATAGTTGGGGGAAGTGCACTAAATGTTGATTTAAATCAGCATTGCACTCTTAACTTAATAAAACTGCAAAAAATTAGTGTTTACAATTTTTTACCAGCTTTCATCACTTTTCACAAGAAGTAACAAAATTAATTGGTACTGAACATTTTTTCACTATCACTAACTGTGATTGTATGCATAAAATCTGCACTCAATCCAAATTTATAGTTCAAAATTTGAGCTTGCAATCAAAAAGCTGTACGAAAACATAATATCACTAAAATTTAAATAAACTTAATATTGTACGTGCATGGTGTTTGATTTTTCAGATAATATGCATAAGCAAAGGCAATTAAACTAAATGAAATTCTGTCAACAACGGAATTATTCTTGGATTTAATCATTAAAACACAAGTTTTGTATTTTAAATTGTGTGCAAAATTTAAAGTCAAATAAGCGAAGAAAAAAAAACTGCAATTAACTGATGATTGCTTTTTTGTAATCAAACTATTTTTTTTAGCGCAAAATGTTTTAACATTACAATCACTTATGTGTAGTCAGATTGCTAATTTTCAATTCATCACTCAACATCAACAAAATTATTGCAATTATTTTAAACTAGTGCACTACCACCATCTATGACAAATACCATGTGTTTTGTTAATTGTCATTAAAAAAATAAAACAATTTTATTTTAATAATATTCTATAATAATTAGAACTGTGGTTATTTTTTTGAACTATTTATGGTTTTTAATCCAAATTTTTTAATATTTTTAATCAGGCTTAAGTTCATCAAATTTAATTTTCATTAAATTATTTTTTATGAAGAAAGGAATTTTATAACATGAAAATTAATTAAAATTGTTATTGATAATCATTCATTCTTGACTGACCTGAGATTCGAACCCAGGCGGCTGGTTACCATGACATGTTTCGATTGCAACCACTCGATCTCCTTTTTTCTATAATAAAAAACAAAAAAATTTAATTTTATTATTCATTTTTGCACTTTTCTACATTTTTCTTTTTTTAACGCTTGTTATAAACCCCACCTCACAAATACTAAATAAAATATTACAAAAAATTATACGCTGTTGCTTAAAATTCCGTGCGAAATAATATGAGCTGCACTTGTTTCGTACGGAAAATAAAAATGTTGCTAGAAACATTTCGCATGTTTTTCGTAATATAAACAGAGTACAACTCTATCAAAATTTTTTCGTTTGTTTTTCACAGAAAATTTTTTTATTGAATTTGATAACATTTCGCACGAAATACTGAACAGAGTACCAGGCTTAAGTAAGGAAAGTCACTAGCAACTGTGTACGTCTAGAAGTTTGTTTGGGTATCCATAACACTTGCAATGGTTTATTGTAATTTTTATTATTCTTCTTCCATTTGCACATTCAAAAATACCTTCACTTTCACTAAACAAACTCTGTTCTATACGATCTTTAAATCCTGTTAAAAATTGTAAACTTTTCTTATTGATTTTCTCTTGAAAGTTTTGAATTGGAAATTTTGTTTTTTTTATTTTTTGAGCTGTCTTAAACTAAATGGAATGAAAGGTGTCCCCGTAGAGATAATAGAAATAAGTAACAGATATAAAAATAGCTTGGAATAGAATAAGCTGTATGTAGGTATTCGTATATACATATGTATATAAAAAATTGAAGATACAAAGTTTCAGACACAAGTTATGTTGAAATAATTATTTTAAATGGAATATTTTATTAAGAAACTTTTTTTCAATATGCCAAAATGTAACTGGTATGGAGATTAACTGATCTTATATATTCCTCACTATATTAAATAATATATTAAAAAGTAAGAAAAAAAATTAAAATTACAAATTCCAGACCGAAAAAACCTATGTTAAAGCAGCACTTTAGACCATTATTCTACTATAGCACATAATCATCACAAAAATAAAATGCGTTTAGTACATTATTTTCGTTTAAAACGTAGTTCTCTATTTGGACGGCAAATCATTCACCCCAATCGTAAATTAAATTTTCCTTGAATATTATGTTCTAAAGCCAAACTTTGAGGAAAAAAACTCTTCGCATTTAATTTTCGCGACATATTCAGATATACATACATACAATAAAAACAGGAACTTTGTAAACAAAGGCAGTTTCGATTTGTATGGTTGCAATTTAAGCAGGGGAAATGTGATAAATTTTTAATACAAATTTTGTATTTTTGTAAAAAATGGCTTACGATAGGAACACAATTCACATTGTTTATTGATTGATTTGTTGTCACAGTACTGTTCAAATAATTGTTTTCCACATATTATTTTTCCCATAAACCGGTTTTCCCCCTTCATACTAGATTTTATAAATATGTATACATATATGTATATACATCTTACCAAAAGGCTTTTATATATGTATGTGTGAATTTCTGGCTGTGTTTAAATTAAAACTTATTAATATTACATGACGTATCAAACGTTAGTAACAATTCGTTTTGTAAACCAATTTGAAAAACCAAAAAAAGGCAAAATACGAAACAATTCGTAATCTAAAACGCATAAATACAAATATAGTATGACATGTCTATAAAAGCGAAAAAAATTTGAGCAAAAAATGTAAACAGAAAAAATATTTGTTCATACATTCACATCGCTTGTTTTTTGTTTTCTTTATTTTCTTTTTTTTTTTTTTTTTGTTAATTATTTACGCTGACTCAAAAATTTATTTATTTGCCCCAATAATAAACACACACACACACTTGCATAAAAACTTTATGTAAACAAATAAAATTGTCGCAATAGTCCAATGAACCACACTGGTCAATGCACCAATAATAAATTGTAAACTTAGCAATTATAATAAAAATATCACATGTATGTATGTATGTTTAACTAAATGAGCAGCGTTCCCATTTATCCAAAGGGAACACACTATAGAATATAAAAAAAAAACCAACAAATTGTAAACTTAGCAATAATTTAGTATTTAAGAAAGAAAATTTATCAATAAAATTGTCAGAAATTCACAACTCGTTAGTGTCTCGACTTCTTTCCACTTTTTCTCCGCTGCAACCAAGTTCAAGTGCTTGAGTTGCTCCAAATTTTATCTTGGTGATACTGCCTCGATAAAAAACCCAACACAAATTCATTGAAGGACAAAAGAGTCCATTCAATATACATTTGGTGACCCCTAGTTCTTTTTATAGAACATACAAAACACGCAACCTCGCGAATTACGTCAGATTCTGCAACATTAAACAGGATCAACGTATCGATTTGCTGCAAAAATTGGATAGTTGTCCACACAGCAATCAGCAATATTCATTTGGGTCCTGAAAATTATCAGGATCAACAAAGCAACTCGCAACCGCAGTCAGAGAACCAATCAACGAATCATCGGTGCATTGTGCTAGCTTCAGAAGATGGCAGAAAAAAAATCAGTATGGACGTATTGGCTCAATCCCAACGCGAAACGGGTGATATCATACAGGGAATCATAAAAAATTATAAGAAGGACTCCCAGTCCAGGAAGACCCTAGAGTACTATGAGGAGCGCCTTAGGAGGTTGAATAGCGCATGGGCGGATTTCGAGATAACTGACAACAAAATACGTTGTCTTGAAAATCCACCATTAAACCACGATTATTTTGTCAGTAATTACTACACTGACATAGCGGCGCTCGTGGAAAAATACAGGCAGGAATTTGAGTCGGCAATGATGCAAACACCGGTTAACCAGCAAAAAGGTCCAACCAATCCAGAAGCAGAGTATCAACATCAAGAACTGGCCGCCGCTAAGTCAACTATAACAATGGCAAGGACACAAGCTCATCATCAGCCTCCACAAATTCAACAGGAGGATATGGCTTCCCCAACACCTACTCCATCCGCAAGAGCTTCGCAAATTACCTTATCCATTAGAAGACAAAACGTAATGATATCGTCTCTAAAACGGGTAATCACAACGGACCCAACAGCAACAAACATGAAATTGAAAGAGAAGCTATGGGAACAGATCCAGGAGCTGCATTTCTCAATTTGGGAAAACTGTGTCAACCCACTCGAAGAAGGATATGACATGAACTCGTACACGGATCTAGAAAAAATGGTGATACAAAACTTCAAACATACAACAGTACCTACAGCACAATACAGGGCAGAGTGTGCACAAATGAACGCGTTGCCACTTCCCAAAATTACAATTCCGAAATTCGACGGGGATTATTTGAAATGGCCTGCGTTCGCTGATCTTTTTTCACAGCTGGTAGTCAACCAAAACATTCCCGTTGTGCAGAAAATATGGTACCTCAAGGCGAACGTAACCGGTGAAGCTGAAAAACTCATCAGCCATCTTTCCGCCACAGCTGATAATTATGAGACAGCCTGGAAAGCATTACAAGACCGGTACAACAATAAGCGTGTACTGGTATCAACACTAATGCAGAAACTAATCGATCAGCCGTCATCTGGGACATCAGCAGCCTCCATAAAACAGCTACATGATGTCACTCAAGAGTGTCTGCATGCCCTCAACAATATAGGGGTGGACACTTCTTCATGGAGTCCAATGCTGCTTCATCTTCTCATAAAAAAATTAGATCGGGGTCTTCACTCGCAATATGAAAAAACAATAGAAAATCCAAAGGAATTGCAGCATGTGAGCCAATTCCTACAATTTCTAGAGACCCGGTTTCAATCAATGGAAGCCATGGGGCAGAAAGAAAAAGGGTCAGCCAAGTCGTGCGCTTCAGCAGCTTCAACACACCAAGGCAATGTGGCATGCACGCTATGCAACGATGGAACTCACAAACTATTTCAGTGCCAGACCTTTTTGAAATTAAAACCCTCGGAGCGACTTAACTACACACAAAGGCAAAAATGTTGTGTGAACTGCTTACGTACGGGACATTCAGCAAAACAATGCACTTCACGATGTTGCATGAAGTGCAATAAAAAACACAACACACTGTTGCATTTGGACAACAAGCAAGAGTCCTCAAACAAAAAGGACAATCAAAAGGTATCATCAGCCGCATCAACTAAAACAGCGGGGGGCGCAGGGCCTTCATCTTCAACGTCATCATCTCAGGCAACCAACGACATAGAAGCTACCTCATTAGCAGCATCTAATAATCAACAAGCAAGTTCGTACGTGATACTCAGCACAGCAGTTGTGAAAATACAAGCAAATGGAACAGAAGTGGAATGCCGTGCTTTACTAGACTCCGGATCACAAGTCAATTTCATCACGGAACGTCTAGTAAAATGTCTCGGCATTTCCAGACAGATTTCGAATATAAGCATCAATGGAATCGGTTCAACAAATACAAAGACAAGGCACCGAGTAAACGTAGGACTCAAATCCCGAATTAACAAGTATTCGACGCGACTTGAGGCCTTTGTTCTGCCGCGTATATTGTCACCACAACCATCACAGTTCATCAATACTGACAAATGGCCACTACCAAAAAATGTGGCACTCGCTGATCCAGCTTTCAACCGCCCCGATAGAATCGACATTCTTCTGGGCGCAGAACACTATCACGACTTGCTAGCGATCGGACAAATAAAATTGGCAAATCAGCTTCCAACAATGCAGAACACTGTATTCGGATGGATAGTTTCTGGAAAAATACAGGAGGAACAACCCAACAATCTGACGTGCGGAATATGCACCGCTGATGAATCACTTGATGCTTCCATCGCCCGACTTTGGGAACTAGAAGAGATCAAAACATCCAGTAAACCAATGTCCATCGAAGATAAACAATGCGAAAATCACTTCGAACAACACACCATAAAGGATAATCAAAATCGATTTGTGGTGCAGATTCCCTTCCATCAAAGTCCTGAGGCTTTAGGTGACTCACACGGAATCGCAATCAATCGCTTCTTTTCTCTGGAACGGCGGTTGCAGAAAACCCCGGAATTAAAAGCTCAATATGCTAATTTCATGGAAGAATACGAAAAGCTGGGACACATGACAAAGATACCAGCAGAAGCGATTCGCTCTCCAAACTATTTCATTCCACATCACTGCGTGCAACGACCGGAAAGCTCAACCACAAAGCTTCGGGTCGTATTTGATGCTTCGGCAAAAACTTCATCGGGACACTCACTGAATGACCTAATGTACACAGGTCCAACTGTTCAAAGTGACTTGTTCTCCATACTTCTACGGTTCAGGTTGCCCAAATATGTATTCACAACTGACATCGAGAAGATGTACCGACAAATACTCGTCTCGCCTAAGGATCGTCACCTTCAATTAATAATTTGGCGAAAGGAACCCTCGCAACCCATAACTTACTATCAACTAAACACAGTTACGTATGGCACCAGAGCGGCACCATACTTAGCAACAAAATGCCTGCAGCAGGTGGCCAAGGCAAACAGGATACGGTACCCGCTCGCGTCGCAGTTTCTCCAAGAGAACTTCTACGTTGATGATGGCCTGGGTGGATCCGATAGCCTGGTGACAGCGTTAACACTACAACAGCAACTCATACAAATCATGAAGGAGAACGGCTTTAACCTACGCAAATGGTGTGCCAATAACCCACAATTGTTGCAATACATTTCGAAAGGAGATCAGGAAGTCAATTTAGATTTTGAAAGCTCAAAGGTGGATTCGATCAAGACGTTAGGCCTCACATGGCTCCCAAAGGATGACACCTTCTGCGTAAAGGTCAACATTGACTCGGTTCGGAGAATCACTAAACGATCGGTCACATCCGATCTAGCAAGGCTTTTTGATCCGTTGGGGTTATTATCACCTGTCATAATAACAGCAAAAATATTTATACAAGAGTTATGGGAATTAAAGTTTGACTGGGATCAGTCGCTGCCAGAATCGTTACACACTAAATGGGCTACATTCAGAAACGACCTGAACGCGTTAAAAACTCTTCGGGTATCGCGGCACATTGGTAAGGGAAAGGTGCCCCAGTCGATGCAACTACACATCTTCACCGATGCATCAGAAAAGGCATACGGCGCAGTGGCATACATCCAATCCACATTCAAGGATGGAACCACCATGACTCGAATTCTTTGCGCAAAATCTCGGGTCGCCCCTCTTAAGCGACAAACTATACCAAGGTTGGAACTCTGCGCGGCAGTACTTGGAGCTCAGCTTGCATCAAGAATCAAAACTGATCTTCAATTATCATGTCCTGTCTGGTTCTGGACCGACTCAGAAATCGTTCTGGCCTGGATTAATTCATCATCTGCCACCTTTCATACATTTGTGGCAAACAGAATTGCAATCATTCAAGAGTCAACCAAAGCCGATCAATGGCGTCATGTTGGCTCAAAAAGTAATCCAGCCGATGTTTTATCTCGCGGGATTTCACCAGCCGCTCTAAAAGATTGTGCACTTTGGTTCTGTGGCCCTCTGTTTCTACACGGAAACGAGTCGATGTGGCCACCCACATACAATTCACAACTGGCAATCCCAACGGAACTAGAAAGAAAACATAAGGCGCCTGAGGCTCTTGTCACTTCAGTAGCTTCATCTGACTTTATGTATCTAATAAGACACAACAACTCATTTGCCCGTCTACAACGCATTATAGCTTATATGCTGCGTTTCAGTAATCGATGCAGGCGCAAGGACATCAATCAACAGACTCAGCAGGCACTTACCACAATCGAGCTAGACACTGCCCTGATGTACATAGTCAGGGGGATGCAAGATTCGGACTTCAAGGAAGAAATTGACCAGCTAAAAAAATATCAAGAATTGCGCGGAACAAGCAATTTACGCAACTTATCACCATTCCTGGACAACTTCGGCTTACTACGCGTTGGAGGTCGTCTTGAAGAATCATCGTTGCCATTCGACTCAAAACATCAATTGTTAATTCCCTACAATGATCCAATTTCAAAACTCATCTTTGAAATGGTCCATCAGGAGAATAAGCATTGTGGAGCGCAAACTCTGCTGGGAATCGTACGACAGCGATTCTGGCCACTGAAGGGAAAAATCATGGCTCGAAATACTGTTCACCGTTGCATAAGATGTAGCAGAGCTAAGCCAGTACTGCTCAACCAAGTCATGGGAAACCTGCCTTCAACACGGGTAACACCAGCACGACCGTTCATTAATACCGGAGTTGACTACTGTGGCCCTCTAACAGTCCACTACAAGCTGCGGGGAAAAAGGCCACATAAGGCCTACATTGCAGTCTTTTGCTGCTTCGCGACAAAGGCTGTGCACCTAGAATTAGTGAGCGACCTCACAACTGAGGCCTTCATAGGTGCCCTCAAAAGATTCATTGGACGACGAGGTCACTGCCAAAGAATATATTGTGATAACGCAACAAATTTTGTTGGAGCGAAAAATAAGTTACCAGAGTTGTCAGAGGTCATACACACCCCTGCTGCGCAAGAAGCCATTACAAACGCCTGCAACAACAAGGGTATCCAATTCAATTTCATCCCGCCAAGAGCACCACACTTTGGTGGCCTCTGGGAAGCAGCTGTCAAATCAGCCAAGCATCTTCTGGTAAGAAGCGCAGCAAATGCTTCACTAACTTATGAGGAACTTGAAACATTAATCGTAGAAATCGAGGCAATACTGAATTCAAGGCCCATCTCTCCAATGTCAAACGATCCAAATGACATAGGCGCGCTGACCCCGGGACATTTTCTGATCGGTGAACCACTCACGGCCCAAGTTGACGCACAAGCAAGGCCAGCGGCGTTGAGCCTGGCCAATAGATGGAAACTGGTCTCCCAACTTAAGCATAATTTCTGGAGCAGATGGTCCCGAGACTATCTAAATGAATTACAGTATCGCAACAAATGGCAAGAGCAGTCGAAAAATCTTGAACCAGGATCCATTGTCATCATCAAAGAAGATAATGCTCCAGTAATGCAGTGGCCACTAGGGCGTATCATAAAGACATACAGAGGAAAAGACAACACAGTTAGAGTTGCAGATGTAAAAACAGCCTCCGGTGTGCTCAAACGGGCCATCCACTATCTGGCACCACTGCAGAGACTCAAACAAGACACCACTAGCGAAGAACAACTAACCACGTCGCAGCCAGTTGACACAGATGAGGAAGAGGAACAAGCTTCGCTAACTTCACAAGACGAGAGTCCAAGCAGGAAAAAACGAAAGACAGTCACCTCCGGTATAATGATGACCATGTTCGTTGCATTACTAGCTCTTCCACTAATCTGCAACGCGAATAAAATAGAAATAACTAAGTTTCAACCAAACATTGGCATACATTTTGAAGGCATCGGCACAACACGAATTTCACGGTCAGAATGGAAAATCATAACATATTATGAATTACAACCGTACTGGCGAGAAATGCAGACCTTTACAAATGGCACGGCATCCCTACAGCAGCTATGTACCCTCGTATCTCAAAAAACAACATGTATAAACGTTCTCCAAAGTCTCAAATTTGGCTTCTCAGATCTTAAAGATGGAAAAACTTTACTCAAGAACAAAAGAAATAAACGTGGTGCAGTAGATATCGTGGGAAATGTTGCCAACTCATTGTTTGGGGTACTAGATTCAACCTATGCTGAACAAATGTCGAACACCATCGAACAGATCAAGGAAGATGAAACTTATCTAATGCAACTGTTAAAAAACCAGACCTCATTCATAGACTCAACCCTCAACATATTTAAGCAAGATGAAACTCAGATCCAGAGCAAATTCGACAACCTCGACGAGCAAGTAAACAGAATTGACTCCAGGTTACGCGACAACGAACAACAAAAACATGAACTTAAGTTAATACAAAGTTTTGTTCTACTAGCTACACAATTGTCATTAATGTCAGCAAGACTACACCGAACTCAAACAGCAATAATCACGGCATTGTCTGACTCTCAACACGGCAAGATCAGCCCATTACTGCTGTCACCATCACAACTTCAAGCCGAGCTGATACAAGTGAGAAATAACTTACCCTCAGCACTACAACTACCAGTCAATCAGGACAATCTGCTTCAGCTCTATAAAATCATGAACGTGAAGGGAGGAATCGCAAACAATCACATAATTTTCCATATAACAATTCCTCTATGTGATCCAGAGACGTTGGAACTTTTTAAACTGCATCCGATACCAGCTCTTCTCCACAACACGATGACAGCTATCCAGCCGTGCAGTCAAATCATCGCCATAAACGCTCACCAAGATGAATATTATACGTTGACTGAACAGCAATGGGCATCTTGCACACCATTAACAGAAGATGAAGTCTTGTGCTCAAGCATGCAGTCTAAATTCAATTCAGATGCAGCCAAATGCCTATGTGAAATTTCGTTGCTGAACAATGTCACTAGTACCAACTGCAACGTAACTCCGTTTGTAGAAAACACATCACTCATTCAATTGAACCACAACAATAAATGGATGTACACTATGCCGCACTCAACGCCTATAACCGCCGTGTGCAGCGAAGAACACATTCGACTCAATCTACAGGGCACTGGACTAATAAAAATAAGCCCAGACTGCACACTTAAATACAAAGCTATGTTCATTCAGGGACACGAAATCTATTCAACATCCCTATACACATCATATACTGCTACTGCCAACATGAGTGAAATTAATTACCCAACCGAAGAAGAAGTCAGCAGTATTCACCTCAAAAAGTACATAGACCATATAAAAAATATATCGGATATCCAACAAGAATTACACCAACAGGTACTCACTAATCTACCCCAACAACTGATTCACATAAAAAGACACCATGCAGCAGTTGCTTACGCCGCCCTTCTTCTTACAATCGGAGTCATCATTGCGACAATCTACCAGAAGCTACAAGGTCGAAGAAGTAAAATAGGTCAACAAACCTCACCAGCAGCAATTTGCCAGCATGCAGCGTCATCAGAATTTACAGTAACAGTAGCTTGAACAACAAAGAAATAAAATTAAAAACAAAAAAAAAAAAACATTATTATTTTTTTTTTTTTTAATACTTATGTATATCATTTAGTGACTAGGTCAGGAACATTCAAACCATTGAAAATATCAAATATCAATACAATGTAATTTGTCGAGCATAGCTCAACGGCGGGGAGCATGTTCATACATTCACATCGCTTGTTTTTTGTTTTCTTTATTTTCTTTTTTTTTTTTTTTTTGTTAATTATTTACGCTGACTCAAAAATTTATTTATTTGCCCCAATAATAAACACACACACACACTTGCATAAAAACTTTATGTAAACAAATAAAATTGTCGCAATAGTCCAATGAACCACACTGGTCAATGCACCAATAATAAATTGTAAACTTAGCAATTATAATAAAAATATCACATGTATGTATGTATGTTTAACTAAATGAGCAGCGTTCCCATTTATCCAAAGGGAACACACTATAGAATATAAAAAAAAAACCAACAAATTGTAAACTTAGCAATAATTTAGTATTTAAGAAAGAAAATTTATCAATAAAATTGTCAGAAATTCACAACTCGTTAGTGTCTCGACTTCTTTCCACTTTTTCTCCGCTGCAACCAAGTTCAAGTGCTTGAGTTGCTCCAAATTTTATCTTGGTGATACTGCCTCGATAAAAAACCCAACACAAATTCATTGAAGGACAAAAGAGTCCATTCAATATACAATATTAATACTTATTGCTTTGTTTGTTTTGCTTTTTTATTCCTTGAATTGTTATGTGCTCTGCAGCCTTCACTTTTGTTCCCGCCTTCAATTTGGAGTGACATGTTCATTTCTGTAAACACAAATTGGAAGAAAAAAATGTAATACAAAAAAATTTAATCCATTGAGTTTAAGTTTTTTTCCTGAACATAAACGATATTAGAAATTTGTTTAAAAATAATATCATGTAACTTGTTTTCACGCCTTTTATGTTCTCTAAGGTTCCCCAGAGAACAATACACATTTTTTTTATTTTCTAAAGGAATATAAGATAAGTCTGTTTTAGTACAATAGATAAATATGAAAGTATTCGTCAAACACAGATGCCAAAAAAGGATGTAGATAATCCTAACTTCACCAGCAGCCTTATTCCGTAATTCGATAAAGCTAAATCTCTATAAAGTTGATTTAGCAATTTTTGGCTACGAATACAATTTTTTAACGTGCATTTTTAAATTTAGCAGTGCCATACAAATTTTATAAGCTTTTAATGTCATCGCTAAAATGTTTAATTTAGGCATTTTAGCGATCGAGATTAAGCTTTAGCTAAGCGAATTACAGAATACGGCTGCTGATTATACGAACTTAAAAAGCTTAGTATTCCGGCTTTGCAAAATCACTGCTAAATCTTTGGTTTTCACGAATAATCGCGTAAGTCGGTTTTTACCGAAATTGAGATAATAATGTCAAAGTGCTACGTTTTATTTTGCATTAGGTTATTATAAGTATTAAGCTTTTTAGAATATAATGTAGTATTATTAATTTTTTTCTGCTAAAAACAACTTAAGTTAACTGTTTAATAAAATATTTCGCTATTATAACGATTTATGTCGACATACATCGCCAAAAATTGTAAAATTGCTGAATATGTTTCTAAATAAAAAGCATATGTGGTGTTATGTTGTTATTCGTGCAAACAATATGAAAGTATTTTTTGAAAATTTGTCTATTAATAACAACTTATATGTACATGTGCGTTTATTGTGGACTTCTTTAGTTGCAACAACAGCAGATGGGCGGTTGTTTGTAATTTTAAGTCCCGTTTACTGCATACGTTGTGCTATAAGTATTAAAAACTCTGAATATGTCGCCAACTTGTGTGCTAAAAATAACAACGTAAGTCGTCATGTGTGATTAAAATGATACCATTTATTTTCACAAAAAAGAACTTGTGTGGTGATATGATGTTATATTGCACACACTTAACGAGTCAATCAAACATATGCATTTTTAATCCTTTTACAGATTGTGATCCTGTGAGGATTTTTTCATGAAAACTATGTATTATACGTAGAAAGTCACTGTTAAGAGGATAGTAAAGAAAAAAGTTTAAAAAAGCATCTACAGAAGCCGCAATTGAAAAAATAATTGTTTTTGCTTTCCTGAAAAGTTTGGTTTTATAACTTACGCGATTATTCGTGAAAACCAAAGAAATTACCTTTGAAAGAAAAGAGCGGTCAAAAATGTGTTATTAAGTAGATAATATAAAACATAAAATTAAAACGAATATTTAAATCAGTGTTCGAAAATAAACTCTTAGTATCGTTATTTAGTGTTCGGTTCGGTAGATTTGTGGAAAACACAACCGCTAATGGAGTTTGTGTAGAAAAATAACCTATTAGTCATCTTTCGAACACAAAAATAATACTGTTTTTATCAAACTCAACAAAAATTGAGAACACAAACTTAATTGTGTCCAGTTCGGTTCATTAATGTTCGTCGCTTTGGCTGGTAAAGAAAAATACAAACATTTTTTACAAAAAAATAAAACACAAACAAACGAGGTGCGATCGTTGCTAAAATTGTTTGTTTATTAATTTCTTTATCACTGTAAAAAAGAAACATTATAGAACATTAAAATAAAATGTTTGTCTACAGTATCACTGCAATTGTTCTGTTTTTTAACGAAGAATAAAACATTAATGTTCGGTTCTTTCTTGAAAATAGTTACGTACGGTATGAAGCGTTGTGTTCGTCTACACAATCAATAAAAAAAAATGATATCGTTCTTGGGTGTGTGAGCCGAACTTTAAATAATGTACTGTTTATTTTCGAACACTGATTTAAATAATTGTGTTGGAATGGTAATGCAGCCATCTTAAATTCTGTATGTATCCACATTAGTTAAAAAATAATAACATAAGGTTACCAGTATTTTCCGTTTTACAACTTTTGCTATGTCAAATAATATCAAAACATAACGACAGATCTCATTTTCATTACTCATGAGCCTCTGCTAATTGTTGTGCATGATTGTCTGGACCATGTTTAATATCAGTTTCTCTATAATATGTACAATCAGCTGTCATTGAACAGCAACGGCATATAAGAAGATCCTTCAGCGATTAGGATTTAAACCCAGACGCAGTGTATTCACCGAAAATTAATATACAAAATGCACAACGCTGCTCAAGATGCATACCAACCAACTTTTAAAATTCTATATTAAAAACTACAGCAGAAAATACTTATTTTTCTTAATAATCACCTGCAACAAAACTATGTTAAAGAAAATGTTTTGGACATTATAAAGTACTTAAACCATATTATCGCCACCAGCAACCATATTAATATTTAATAAGACCTCCATCAAGAAGTCCCAACAATATTATGATCGCATCCGAACCTTTTATTGTTAAATAAATTTAGCAATAGCTTAAATATTTTTAAATTATTTGCAGTGAATGAAGGAATTTACAACATGAAATGAAATAATTTTTTTTAACGATTTTATTCATGACTGAACACGGGATTGAACTCGGGTCGAATTCGCATGTTTGAGTAGAACCACATTCCCATCATCAAAATTTTTTTCCGTTCATCTATTTGCGCCAGTGTTAGAAAAATTCTTAAGGCTCAGTTAGACCGGAGTAACAGTAACATAACCTTACCTTCTTACAGGTTAAGACGTAACATATTACTTTTGACAGCTGA
Source organism: Pollenia labialis (assembly GCA_949318255.1). Lineage (NCBI taxonomy): Eukaryota > Metazoa > Arthropoda > Insecta > Diptera > Polleniidae > Pollenia > Pollenia labialis. The sequence goes on from OX439142.1 coordinate 53,539,040, forward strand.
TACGTTACAGTTACTCCCGGCTAACTGAGACTTTAGTAATGTACCGTGATTATTGGCTGTCTATAACAAATTTCAAAAAAAATCTATACTAAAATTTTAAATGGCAGCATGAAATAACCCCCTTAAATATAAAATCCCATAAAATAATGAAGTAACCCCCCCAAAGTGTTAGGCCTTATTTCGTATGCAATATAGCCCCAATTTTGAAAATAAATTTTGGATGAAATAACGCCTCAAACAGAAATTCCCTAATTTCAGTATCGTCTAATAAAGCAATAGCCAGTGGATTCACGTGAAGTAAATAAATATTACAATTTTTATAAATTACCAAAGTAATTTTTAGGGAATACTAAAAATTTTTTATTTAAAAGATTTTGTTTGTCGTGCTTAATTCCCAATTTTTATTCTTGATAAAAACACTGAAGGTATAAGCTATTCCTACACAGAAAAAAATAACAAGAGTTATTAAGTAATTAATGAAATTTGTTTAAAGTTTTCCAAATATATTTAAAATTTTCTTCATTAACATTTTTTTTTTTTTTTTTTTTAGCGATAAACCAACACTCAGGGGATGCCCCCTATATATGCAGTGCATTGTGTTGATCAGGAAAATAAGGTTTGGGAAGGAGGAAAGAGGGAATAGTGTTGTGGACATTTGACTTGAATCTTAATAAATTATAAGTACAGGGGAAGACCTCTGCGGGAAGTTTATTCCACATACGGATAGTTCGACTGAAAAACGAATTTTCTCTATAATGCGTTGTGCGAAACACAGGACAATCGACTTCAAACGGATGTAATCCACTGGATGAGCGAGTATTATGAAGAAATACTCGGGCGGGTGGAATAAGTTCACTTATCTCAGTGGAACACCTCCCATGGTAATATCGATAGAAAAGTGCCACACAACCCACATTCCGACGATGCTCCAATGAGTCAATAGAGTTGGATACCCCACTGTCATTGATGAGCTTCACCGCCCTCCTTTGTACACGGTCCAGAAGGTTCAAAATAGACTTTGAAGCCACTGCCCATATATGGGAGTTGTATTCCATCTTCGGTCGGATATAGGTGGTATAGATAGTAAGGAGATCGGATGATGTAAAGTAAGTTTTGCACCGTTTTAAAAAACCTAAACACTTGAATGCTTCTTTCGACACTTTAAAAACGTGTTTATTCCAGCGGACATCGCACTGTATTCTCATGCCCAGAACATCAAGAGTATCCGATTCCTCAATATCAATGCCACCCATTAATACAGATGACATAGTTGGTCCCACGGCCCGTCTGTGGGTTAACATACATAATTGGGTCTTGCGTGCATTAAATTCGACCCTCTTCGCTTGACCCCACTCAGAGATTGTAGCTAGGTGCTGATTAAGAGTGTCATTCATATTTTGCCTTTTGCCCCCAATCTCAACAAGGCTTGGCCTATGATCGAAGGAATATGAATGACAAATGCTGCTGTCATCTGCAAAAGAGTAGATAGGATTTGAAGTATGACTAAGAAGGTCATTAAGAAATATAAGAAATAGCGTAGGAGAAAGGAAAGAACCTTGCGGTACCCCTGAATTCAGCTGAAACTCGTTTGATGCAATCCCATCTATAACAACACGTATAGTGCGATCACTGAGGAATCTCGATATAAATCGAGAGAAATCATTACCGACACCAAAAGCAATAAGCTTTGACACAAGCGCACCATGCCACACCCGATCAAACGCCTTGGAAATATCCAGAGCAACCACTTTGCATTCACCAAAGCGGTGAATGGACCGACTCCAACGTTCTGAAAGAATCGCTAATAGGTCTCCTGTAGATCGGCTACCACGAAAACCATACTGTCTGTCACTGAGAAGTGAATTTGTCTCCAGATATTTCACAAGATGGTAATTAACCATGCTCTCCATCACCTTCGAGAGCGAAGAGCAAATTGCGATTGGGCGGTAATTGTCAGGGTTAGTAGCCTCACCCTTCTTGGGGATTGGCTGAACATTGGCCACCTTCCAGCAAGAGGGAAAGCTTCCCGCATGGTACGAAGAGCTGAAAAGGTTGGCCAACGGACGAGCTAACGTCGAACAGCACTGTTTCAATACCAGTGCTGATATGCCATCCGGCCCCTGTGACTTATTTACGTTAAGATCCGAAAGAACCCTTTTAACTGCGCGTGATCGGAAAAATATCTTGGGCATAGTACATGATACTCTTCCGACAACGGGCAGTGATTGATTGCTTTCCGGCAAGAACGAATTTCTTGCAAACAGTTCAGAAAAATTAAAATATTTTAATGGGTCTTTTGTTAATTTTAGTTTTCAAATCCAAGTATATAATTGTGTCAAGATTCCCTTTTATGAAGATGTTAAAACATTATTGTGCATCCAGTTCTAAGTCTGAATAAGTATGCGGAAATAAATATTAATGGTATTTGTGATGTAGTTTCTGTATTAATATTTCAAATTAATATTAACTAAAGAAATAATTAAGATTCATTTCATTCTTTCAAAAGGCAATAAGCTGGTTCTTAACAAAATATTTTATTAATAAGACAAATTCGTAATTAAAATTTTAATATAATTGTTAACAAAAACTTTATTCAATATTACAACTCCGTTGTTAAAAATATTTGTTGAATATCAACAATTTGAATTACCAAAAGCATTTTTTATATTTACAAATTTGGTTGTTGGTGCCTTTTCAATTAAAAAATTAATTGTATTGACGAATTTGCTATTCAATATGACAATTGATTTGTCGTCATTTTTTTCTGTGTATGCGCATTTCACTGATTGCTTAGGCCAGAACGTCAGGAAATTTTATATTAATTATATTAAGCAAATAAAACTGTTAAGCGAATAAGAGTTATAAGCAACAGCTTTATTTGAAACAATATCAAAGCTTAAGCAAAAACAGCAACAATAAGCAGTGAGTTTATCTTTTCTAACATTTCCCACTACAATTGGTTGGAATTCTTCCAACATTGATTGTAGTTGTAAGCAGATTTAGGAAAAACAAAATGAAAACAAAAACCGCTTACTTTATTGTTTTCCAGTGTTGCCAGTTTATATTTTTTAGCCGTGCACTTGCTAGTTTACTATCAAAGTAATTTTTTTGGGAATACTAAACATTTTAAATGCGCAAAGGAATTGCTTATTCCTTCAACAATAAATTTCAGTGTTTTTATCAAGAAAAAAAATTGGGAATTAGCACGACAAACTAAATCTTTTATAAATTAATAAAAAAATTTTCCTTTATCCGTTTAATATATGTAAATAAATATATAAAATTAATGTCCATGGACATATGGCACACCATAGTTTCAAAATGTCAATGACCATAAAGGCCATGTACGGAATGTCTTATGGTCAGTAAGCATTATAATCCTTTTTGGTGTATTACAATACATGTATTTGTGGTTCTATTATTGTTAAGCTCTTAGACGAAAGACTAAACACAATATTTAAATATCACGAATTTTTTTATATCCCGAATTTCAGCAACCCCGAACTTTATAGTCCCGAATTTCGAAATCTTTTATTTATTATAACATCCCGAATTAAGAAGCTTAAGTTAACGAAGCCGGGGTTTGAATGTAAACTGATTTGATATGTACGCATATAAACTACACGAGCGCTGATATATGCGCTGGCTAATACACACAACAAAGAAGCAGCAGAGAAGCGAATACCATTCAAGTGAATTTTTAATTTAAATTAATAAAAATGATTGAACGGCTTTGCATTATTCGTTATAAGTAAGCAGGTGGTAAGTGAATAATTAAAATCATTATTTAAAAAAAAAACTTCACGAACAATGTTCTAAGTGCTTCTGTTATTCCCTTGCATGGAAGCAGGTTGTATTGCAATGATTTTACAATGTGTTAACGATCATTCCCGAAATATAACCGCAGATAGAAATAACATTTCTTTATAACGCAATCAGTCATCAAATTGTTTTTAAGCAGAGAGGAAAAAAAGTAGTGCTTCCAAGTGGGAATCCGCCATATAAAAATCATGCCTCTTGTAAGCAGGTTTGTAAGGGGGTATTGTGCTTCTATCCCTTACAAAACTGCTTACCAGTAAGCTCCATTTTGTACTGGGTACAGATACGCTACAATATGATTGAAATGAAGCTTTATTGATTAAAGTCAGTATTTGTTTCAAAAGGATTTTCTCTTCTATGGTATAACAAACACCGGCTTCGCTTATAAGCTATTTATCGGTCCAACAAAATCCGACTTTTAACTATTGGCAAGTTGTAATAATGGCCCTAAGGGTAGTTAAATTATAAGGACCGATATTGATTTTGAATAGAGAACGAATTGTTTACGAGAGTATTGCCATTTCTTTTTACAATGATAATATTGGGATGGTTCAATTATGTATGGAATAAAATATCGGCCAAATGCCCACCGCGAACTGGGCGGCACACGTCCATCCGATGGTTCAAATTTTCGATGCCGCTGAGGCATAATTGATGTTCTATGCTGTTAATGTGCCGAATTATCTTATCCTTTAGCCCTGAATTATTGATAGTTTATCGACGTAAAACTTTTCTTTCAAATAACCCCAAAGAAAGAAGTCCAACGGTGTTAAATCACATGACCTTGGCAGCCAATTGACATCGCCACCGCGTGAGATAACACGGCCATTGAAGTTGTCGCGAAAAAGAACCATTGTTTCGTTAGCTGTGTGGCCATACAAAGTTTGATATCATCTCACGATAGCACACACCATTCACTGCCTGACCGGCCTCATTTTGGAAAAAACAAGGACCGATGATGCCGCCATCCCATAAACAGGACCAAACAGTCACCCTTTGTGGGTGCATTGCGGAAATTTTGCTTATTGACGAATACACTGAGGTGAAAATGTGTCTCATCACTGAAGATTATTTTCTTCGAAAATTGATCACATCTCTTACACACGCGGTTTGCTCAAATTAACACATTTGCACGATTAAATTGACCGAAAAAATTACGAAGTACACGATATGCATTTTGATTCGAACGCCCATTTTCATAATAAGCCTGAATAACTTTAACGCGTTGTTCGATTGTGTATCTTTATATTAATCAAATTGAGTAAAGCGGCTCATACACTTGCAATAAAATTGTTCAGTTTTACGTACTGTACAATTATATCGCCACTGTGCATGTGATATACGATGATGGCACAATATATTGGCAACAATCAAAATACTTTTGATTTTTATTGCACAACGAAAAGATAGTGAAATGTGTTGGCAACATTGTACAATGCTGTTTATGTTATTTCTATAGGTTATGTTCATCTTTTTATTGAATGAATTAAAACATTGGCATGCCCATGGGCAACCCACTATCCCCCACAATCGCAGTCATAATACTTGACAACCTGCTTGACAGTGCGATAGAAGAATTGAAAAATAAGAACAATTTTATCAAATACATAGTTAAATATGTAGATGATATCTTAGCGATCATCAAATCAGACGACCAAGAAGAAATTTTGTCCACATTTAACAAGTATCATTCTAAGATACAATTTACAATTGAAAGGGAGAAAAATCAGGAAATAGCGTACCTGGACACCAAACTAATTCGAAGGAAAAATTCCATAATTTTTGACTGGTTCGCTAAGGAGACCTCATCAGGAAGGATAATGAATTTCCACGCAACCCAACCGAAAAATCAAATAATTAACACTGCTAAAAATTTCATCTCAAGGATTTTACACATAAGCGATGAACTTTTTCACACTAAAAACAAACATATAATTTTTAATATCCTTAAAAGCAATAGTTTCCCAAATAAACTTATATCAACACTAATAGAAGACACAATTACGCAAATAAAAAACAAAAATGATAACAACCCCACTAGTATAGAAAAAGAACAAAAATGTTTTTACAGTGTAAAATACATCCCTGGACTCACTGATAATAAAAACATACGAACGTCAATAGAAACAAATAATATAAGCTTTGCTTACAAACCAAATAAAACACTCAGCACTATATTCTCTGCAATAAAAGCTCCAATAAACAAACAACAACAAAACAACATTGTGTACGAATTACAATGTAAAGGGAATAACGAACAAAGTTGCGAACTCATATACATTGGAACAACAAAACGATCCCTTGAAACTAGAATGGGAGAACATATGATGGATATACAAAGGAAAAAAGAAACGACAGCATTATCAACAAACATTTTAAATACACAACATAAAATTAATTTGGAGGGGGTGCGAATACTAGATAAAGTAAGGGGGGATAAGAAGAGATTTATAATTGAAAGTCTAAGAATACAAGAAAACATAAAGAAAACGATGAATGTCAAAGAAGACACTAACAATATTAGCGCAATTTATAGGGTTGCAATTACTAAATAGTTACAGTGATACTTGTTTTGATATGTGTTTAACTTTAAATTTATGTTTTATGTTTATATGTTTAATGCTACATGTAAAAGGAGAAATTTAATTTAATGTGAAAAGCTCATATTGTAAGTTTAACTTTTTTAATGTAATTTGTTGTATTTATGTTAATTTATATATTTTTTAAAAATTTTAAATAGACGCTCCCTTGGAAAAGTCGACAAAAAATCGACGAAACGTCGGGAAAACTGTAATAAAAAATTGCTTTTTATTTACATTAATTAACCTTAGGCCCTATTAGCTTAAATAAAAAACAAATCAATTAAACAACAAATTGGCCAAATATCAAAAATAATAGTGCGACTTTATTTTAATAAAAGATTGACATCAACTGACAGAGTTTAACTTTTAACTAAAAAAATAGATTTATTCAATAAATAATAATATATTATAAAAAGCATAAATTATTTTAACTTTTTATAAAATTTTCAGAATTTATGTCCACTATCTTTAATAGTAATAGAGATTAAAAATTATTACAATATGTAACTGCACACAACGCTTAAAGAACAGTTTCACAGCCAATGCAAACAGTTGTTAAGCACTTGTCAAATATTTGTAAAGATTAATCTTTTATTCGCTTAATACATTAAGTCTTCTTAATTTATTTTTAATGTGGGAAGTACCAACAGAGATACATATACGTTTTTTTAAAATAACAATGTTTAATTTTGGAATAAATATACAGTAGGAGATTTGGGGAAAAATTATATATTTGGAGCAAAATTTTTCTATTATACAATTAATGAAAGAAAATAAACGAAAAATAAGAAAACCAAGTGGTAAGGCTGAAATGAAGCGACGAAAAATTATAAAATACAAAAAAAGAATCAGACTTAGACCGAGGCCACGCAAATAGCGACTAAGCGTCAAGCGGCTGAGCGAAAAGCGTTAATAAATTAAAACATTTGAAATACTACTGAAGTGGCCACGCAAAGAGCGGCATGTGAGCGAAATTTCTGAGCGGCTAAGCGGCGTCGCTCAGGAATAAAACTTGTACTATTTTTTAGTTGTTTTCTGAGCGTCAAAGAATAAACATGGCAAAAGTGAATGTGGAGCTTATTATTTCAGCTGTACAGAGGCGACCGCTATTATAGCAAGACAGATTACCAAATTTTAAAAATAAAGCAAACGCCAAATCGGAAAAGGAATGTCCTGTAGCAAGAAATCTGCAAATAATACATGTACACAATCCAAAGCAAGTACATGAAAAATAAACTTACCTCAAAGTTAAAACAAGCCTTTGATCTGCAGAAATAGCTTTTCTTTGTTTTGTCAATCTGGTGTTAACTTTTTGCAACAGCAAATCAATGGATTTCACAGACATACGACAGTATTGCCAAAATCTGTCTGGAAATTTGCGTAGATTTCTATATAAATGGTTAAATTCGCCGTAATGTCCCCTTGCTTGATTTATAGAATAACCACCAAATCTTCTTTTTTTTCTTAAACGCATTAAATTCTTATAAATATCAAAACGATTTTCGCGTAATAACATTAAACAAACCTCTCGTTACAAAGGCATTTCAACAACTAACCGCTCAGAAGTGACGCTCAGTAATAAGCCACTTGCCGCTCAAAATTGACGCTTTGACGCTCATCGCTCAGCCGCTTGACTCTTAGCCGCTCATTGCGTGGCCTCGGCCTAAGAGAAATATTTATCTATAAGAAATTTAAAATATTTTTAAATTGATGTTTACTTAGTTTAACTGTACGTATAAGTAATATTAGGAAATTGCAATACATATTAGGGGAACAGAGCAGCGCACTCAGGTGGACATGTTAAAACTTTTTAAAGTTTTGTTTTTAACCAATTGATTCTCATGTTTTTTATTATGCTAAAGCTGAATATGAGCTCAGTTTTCTTCCAGCACATCACGTTTATCAGATAACGCATGCCATAATCAAAGGTTGGTTCAATTAAAACGAACTACATCTTGTTTGAAAGACTAAGAATAGTGGTTAATTGGCTTTAATTGGAGAACAAATGACTAAATTATAATGAAAAATGCTAAGCTGCCAAATATTTGAATTTAGAAGATGTTTTGTACCACAATGAGTAACAAATGGGTTTAGTTAAAATGGACCGTAATCGGATGAAAACTAAAAATCCTAAAATAAAAAATTAGCCATTGAGTGATGTCTTCGAAACTTCTTTTCGAAATGCACAAGGTTTCCCACTTAAAGGTGCAAAGTGGTCGTCTGAAGATTCCGTAGCCTAAAACAATAATGCAAGGTTACTTGAACATTACTATACTTACAGTGTCCATGGACACTATGACACTCCAAAAAGTGGCATAACGTCCACGGACACTGTGACACTTTGCAAATGGAGATTATGACACTTTCAAAATTGTCATAAGGTCCGTAATTACTAAAGAGGTTTAATACAAAAAAAGATCTACATACACGCTGAGAAAACATGTTTTATTATGGTCACAACCAACAAAACTATTTTAAAAGAAACTTATTTAACGATAATATGGTTTCCGGTTACAATGATTAGGTTAAATTAAACATATTATGGTTAAATTTTTTTTAAAAATGGTTTTGTTATATTAAATATATAACGAAAACACTTTTGGGCTAAATGATTTTTTTCTCTATGGTATAACAAATACCGGCTTCGCTAACTAAAGCATATCTGCACAGCAGGCCTTCGGCCGGGCGCAAGGATTTTCTCCTCTACGGTATAACAAACACTGGCTTCGCTAACTAAAGCTTCTCTGCGTAGTCTGCCTTCATTCGAAAACAAGGCAGATTTTAGAAGCTTAATTACCGAAACCGGTCTTTGTTATACCATAGAAGAGAAAATCCTTGAGCCCGGACGAAGGCCGGCTATACTGAGAAACTCTAGCTAGCGAAGCCGGAATTTGTTATACCATAGAGGAAAAAATTCTTTAGCCCGGCCGTCTATGATCCCAAATTTGTTCAGATTCTGGCTTGCAAGAACTTTTGGCATTATACGTTGTGGACATTATGACACTTTGCAAAGTGTGATAACGTCCGTGGATATTATGTCACTTTTCTGATGGACATGATGACACTTTTAAAAGTGTCATAAAGTCCATGGACACTGTGACATTTTTGAAAGTTATGACATGCCACCAAATCGTTTTCCTGCTAAGTTTAGCTGATGGTGGATGTCGCTACACAATTTTAGATTTAAATTAACCTTCAAAATGTATATGGGCATTTCCAGCGAAAAGTCTACTTTTTGTCACGTAACGCCAGAAATATTTTAAATTGTTTCTCAAAAAATTGTATATGTATGACCTTTTTATATTTTGGTGTAAAGCGCAACAAGCACTACATTAAGTAACAAAAGGGATAACGATTGAACAACATGGACCGAAAATACAACCATATTTGCAATCTGGCGTTACATTAAAAAAAGTAGACTTTTAGCTGAAAATTCCCATATTTACCTTAAAACGAGCAAAGATTTTTAAAATTTGATAGCTTGAAAAATAAATCTATATAAGTCGTAAGTTTACTAAAAAAGGTTTTGTACAAAACATCTTGCTCAATTCGCAGTATTATTCAGTTTTGTAATGCAAGTCAAACCCCACTTCCGTTTTTGTAACGTCACGCCAGCGCAGATTTTTGCTTATATCTGCAAATCCTTAGCGTCGCTTACTGCAATTTTTTTTTCTGAATATACAGCTACTTCATTACTTAGTATATATAAAAAACCTTTTTACAAATTTGACTTCGTCATTAAATTTTTTTACATTTTGTGGTACAAATATCACGACACGTCAAAATGGAAATGCCCATATACAAACAAAACTAAATATTAGTAGATTTCTAAACAAAGAAACTGACATTACACTCGCAACCTAGTCACGCCATTAATTGATGTCTTAATTATTACTCCTAAATAAATGTAGCTTTATTTGAAAACGCAATATTTAAATATTGTAGTCAAATATTCAAAAAGAATATTAAAAAATATCAAAAAAAAAATTCAAAGCATCAAAACATTGATTACTCTTAGCAAGAACTATTAAAAATATTTAATGTCATTAAAAAATCTGACCTTGTGTTAACGTTGTATTTTTGTTGTTTACATATTTTGTTTCGAAACTTGTTTTTGTATATACCAGTGTTGTTGTTGGTTATTGTATTCAATTAATTTATTGAAAAAAAGGAGTGTCTTTTTTTTAAATAAATTCCCTGACAGAAATTGAAATGATTCATTGAATTATGTGCTTGATATTGTCGCTGATAAACTGCATTTATATTCTCCGTAGCCCAAGTTCTGGCGTTCTGCTTTTTAACGTAGCCATTTAATAGTTAATTGATTTCTGCGCTGAAATTGAAACTACTGTTTGTTTGAAAAATAATATTCAGTTGTTTCTGTTCTTCTTATGGCCAATTTTCAGGATTGATATTAAAACACATTTATTTTTAAAATCGTTTTAAATACAAAATTCTCTTCTTCACTAAAAACTTAAGAGAAACTTAAGTCACCGATGTGGTATAATTAATTTCAACTTAAGTTTCCATTGTAATATTTTATCAAGGTGGCCTCTATATCACAACAATACAACAACAACAGGCAAAGCATTAACAGTCAGCTTTTTTTTATTTTTTTTTTGTATTTAGTAGTGCTACCATACTTTTATCTTAATTAAATAAGACTTTTCAAATAAAACTCAAAAACCCAATCTGTTTTAAATACGATTTAAGTTTGTTATGAAAATTAACTTAATATAGATTTAAATACTATCCTGAAAATTAGGCATTAGATTGCCTTTATTGTTTAATTGCACAAGTATTTTTTACAGAATGCTCAAAAAAATTAAAAAGCTAATTGTGCAAAACAAGTATTTAAGCCATTACCATGATTTATCTTATTCCATAAGACCACTGTACCAAAAGTCTTATTCTGGAGTGCCACTTGTATGGCCACTATCTATATTAGTGTCATTTTAGCCCTTTCAAAGTTTATATTATTCGATATGACTGATAAAGCCAATAGTCTTATTCCGAGGGAATAGTTAAAATCAGGCCATTATTTCCCCTGAAAACTGTCCCTTCAGAAAAATACTTTTGGTAGTTACAGGTAGCATAAAAATTAATACCCTTCCTTAAAATATAATAGAATTTGTTTCCATAAAATGAATGTTCTATGCTTTCGAACAATCTGGATTTAACAAAATAATTTTATTTCGATTTTATCAGGTAACTTGTGTGCAAACATTTATAATTTGCGGAATAAAATGTTGTCGATTGTTATTGACCATTTACAGCATTTAAAATTAAAGTGCAATTTTATATAAATTTAAATATTTATTTTGTTTTCATGGTGGACATTAAATTCAGTTTCATGCTAAAGTTCACAAAAAAATAAATTTACAATACGATAAACAAAATGAATGATATTTATACATGGGATAAATATCAAACATGGATACACTGCATTAAACAAATAAAACATTAAAAATTTGAAATTTACTGCTTGCTGAAATTTTTTCAGTAACCAGTAAATTTTTACTGTTTACTGATACAATTTGTAATAAATTCTTACCGTTTGCAGATAAAACTGCTGTATTGAGTATACTTCTATTGACTGCTGAAATAATTATAATATATTTGTTCCTTTTACTCCTGCAAGGAGCATAGGGCCACTGAAATAATTCAATAATCAGTAAAGTTTTTCTTATTACTGAAAAAAATATATTTATCTGAAAATTATTCAAAAATTAACTACTTTTACTGACTTTTTTTTATAATTAGTAAAAATTTACTGAATACTAATATTTTTTTCAGATAGCAGTAAAACTTTATTATTAATTACTATACAAAATCCAATTGAGCACGAGATTAAAATTCGTAAATATAGATGGTTAGGACATACTTTACGAAAATAACCATATGACATTAACAATAATCCGTTGACTTTAATCCTCAGGGAGTTAGAAGAGTGATTCGTTCTAAGAACACGTGGAGAAGACAAGTGTAGAAAAAAATGCACACCGTCAGCATAACCTGCAATGAAACAAAGAGAGCGGCATAAGTCAAAACTAGATGGAGATCAATTATAGGGGCTCTATGTTCCTTAAAAGAATTTCATAATAATAATGGCTTTACAAGATGCAGTGTTCATATAATGCAGTATGCCCATGTATGGTATATATGCACAATTGCTTGAAGAGTTTATTTAAAAAAACAAAACTTTTTTTCAGTAGGCATCCAGTAATGGTTAATTGAAATCCAGGCAATGACAAAAGTACTTGGCATGTGGACACAATTTTAATTTTTAAATATTTTATAGCTTTAAAAGCACAAAAACTGTTGTATTGATCTTTTTGTAGAATCCTACAGAAAAAATCAATGAATTTAATTTAAATAGTCTAAAATATAAATAAGATGACAAAAACCAAACAAAAATTTTAATAAAAGTTTATTTATTTATTGTAATATATTTGTTTTTTGAGAACTCATTTGGTTATCCAATAAAAAACAAATTGCTTATTTGATTAAACTTTTAAACACTAAAGTTTTAAAGACTGTAGAAAAAAAGATATTTGTTCACAAGTTAAAAAAAGTCTAATTATATTTAAGCACTTCGAAAAAAAATTACATTATAGTTCTCTAATATTAACATTAATTTTGACTTTAATACGGTGTTTATGTTGTATTTTCTTTATTAATTATTTTTATTTTAAAGATTTTGTTTGTCGTGCTTAATTCCCAATTTTTATTCTTGATTAAAACACTGGAATTTATTGTTGGCATTAATCTCTTGGATAGTTCTTAGGTTAATGAGAGACAGCTTACCCTTAAGGTTTTGGGCGCTTCACACAAACTCTTCAACATTTCGCAAAATGCTGTAAATTCGAAAGGTTTTAGCACACCATGCAGTGCATTAAAGTGGTTGGTTTTAATATTCAAATATACTGTTTGACTGTCCCATATCTACAGTGTTGTCAATTGACGTTACCATTGTGGCAATCGCTCAATGTCAGTTTGTAAATATGAACTCGTTGCAAACTTTTAAAATAATATTGAAAACCTTTGATTCATTATTCTGCTCTAAGTCTTTTTACCATAAATTTTGAAAGTATTTAAAAGTTCAATCTGAACAAAGCTAGAAAAATGATTTACTTAGTGCTGGTTCACACACGTCAAGTTTGACTCGTCAAGTCTTGAGTATTTAGGAGAGAGGGGAAAAGAAATGGCATTCTCTTTACCCTTCTCTCCTAAAAGCTCAAGACTTGACGAGTTAAACTTGACGTGTGTGAACCGGCACTTATAAACCTAAAATTCACATTACTTATGCGCCACCCTGTACAAGCTTGTTTTAAAAAAGCCATTTGTCGCACTTTGAGTTTTGTATTTTCGAAAGCAAATATGCGTGCACTTTTTGGTGCACTTAAAAGATACATGGACCATATTTTTTGGAAAATTGCATTATTGTTGCAATCTTTGTATACTGTAATGGCCTTGCGAAAGGACATATTCCGCAAACTAAGTTTTTTTTCGCGCAGAAGCAATTTTTACTGGCAATTACCCAAGAACTTCCCCCATTTAGACAATTAATTGGCAAGCATAATCATCTTTAAACATTTGAGAAAGTTGTATGCTATTTAAGTGATTATTAATAGAACTTGCGAAAGGTTTAGCTGTCAAACGAACTGTTATTCTGCGCTCACTTTTTGTCATTAACGATCTGTGGCAAATCATCATGAATTGATACATGCTTGCACAACCTTACAATCAGTCATATATTCGCGAAAATTATATAAAACCTTAGTGACTTTTTATGTGCTTAGCGATGAGGCTTATTTTAGACTTAAAGGATTTGTAAATAAATAAAGTTGCCGCCAAGCGGGCCAACTCACTACACAGTCCATAAGATCCAGAAAAATACGACATTTAGTGCGGCTAAAATAATGGTAACATCATCGAATTTATTTGTTAAAAAATGAAGCCAGATCTCGCGTTAAAAACATTGATGACATTGGCCCGAGCCAGTTGCGGGTTCAACAGGCTGGCGCTTCGTGCCGTACTGCGACCGTAACCGTGGGACTACATGAAGTAAGTGGTTAATGCTTATAAAGCATCATCAATTTACGCGTTGGAGACCAACATGGTTAATGATATTCATGTCATACGGCCAGAAATGCTCGAATAAATCGGCTCAAAATAAAAGTCAAGAACAGCCCCGTTGCCCAATGCGCAAAATGATTCAATCGTTTGAATGTAAATGCTGTGTTTTGACCTTTCGAATAAAAACATATTCTAAATAAAACTAGATTTTTTGTGTTATGTGGGACAATTTCAAGTTCTTTCGGGTTTAAAAAAACAAACCCAATTAACATGTCATAAATTAAACAAGTAGATATTTTAACACTTTTTAGATTTGTTTGTTGGAGTGATTCAACTGATTCTTATCTTTTTCGACAGTCTGAAGCCGCCCATGAACTCAGTTTTCTCCCACCACGTCCCATTGATCTGACAATGGACCATTTGTGTTTTTCGCTGTACAAATCCTATAAAAAAAATAACCAAAACACTAATGTCGTTATGGGAGAAAACTTACTTCATATTCGGCTTTAGCAAAAAACATAAAAATCCTTTAAATGTCCTTTCATATGATGAATAGAAAATCTAAAGATAATTTTTCTTATTTTTTGGAAATGTATGATTTTAATTTTGTCACTTATTTTTAATTCTTATTTGCGTCGACACAACAAAGTTTAAAATTGCTATGTTTTTAACAAAAGTAAAAAAACAAATACAGCTAATTTGTGACCTTCTTCCCCTTCTTATTTTTTGATAATTGGGACGCATAAATTAACTTTTAAACACACAGTGGTTTGAAAAAGATCAAAAAGTGAGCATAGAAATAAGCAAATTTATTTATGAGGCATTTTTACAGAGAAGACATTAATTAACGGGTTAAAAATGTAAGCAGTAAAATTGTATCATTCAACAATTTATAAAAGTATCAGGAACTTCAAGAGTGTTTACAAAAACCAAGTTACATAGAAATTTACTTCGCAAATACAAGAAATAAAAGAAATTTCCTAAGAATAAATAGAAAATTGGGTCCTTTGTAGCAATTAAATTATTTTTCTTGATTAAATTTCAGTCTTTATTAAACCTTTTTTCTACGCCACTGTACACTTTCTAGAATAACAAGCGATAATTACAATAAGAATTTTGTGATTGTAAATTTTAGCTTTTCTAAGAGCAAGACAAACATTTGTTCAGTTGATGCTTTAAACCAACAACTCCATGGAAATGGCATTGTGCGTTTGTGGTGAAGTTTGTAACGAATACAAGAATTTGTCTTTTCATCTAGTCGGCTAGTTGGCTGTCTGTATTTATTAAATTTCTGCAAAAATAATTTTTCTTTAAGTAAATTTTGAAAGAGTTAGAGATGGCAAATTTAGAGTTGGCTCTTAGTCCTATATGGGATACATTCGAAAATCACAGTTAAAACCATAAGCGTAAAAATTTATTTATTTATATAAAACTCGGTACAAACAATTCTTAAAAATCAAAACGTTTTAACAAATTTCAAAAGATTTTGTTATTCGTGCTAAATTCCCAGTTTTTATTATTGATAAAAACACTTGAAATTTATTGTTGATGGGATAAGCTATTCCTATGCGCATTTCACTGGTTGCTTAGGCCAGATCATCAGGAAACTGCATCCATAAAGATTTTAGAAAAACTAAAGATATTAAACCAAGTAAAAATGTTAAACGTATAAGACTTATAGCAACAGTTCTACTTGTAATAATATCAAAGCTTAAACAAAACAACATCAACAATAAACAGTGCGTTCATCTCGTCTTACATTCCCCGCTACAATTAGTTGAAATTCTCTCAACATTAATTGTAGTTGTAAGTAGGTTAAGAAAAACAAAATAAAAAACAACAACAGCTTACAAAAGATGTTGTCAATTAAGTGTTTTTTAGGCCGTGCACCCGCCTGTTTATTATCAAAAAGTAATTTCAATTTTTGGGAATACAAAATTTAAATTTCAAAAGATACGTTTATTTTTGTAAGCTAAATTTTCAGAATTTGGTCAGTTTGATCCACTTACCGTTTACGAAATACAGTTACACAGGCCTGTTCTGATAATCACTTTTACTCAAATCACGTGACTTCAAATCACATGTGCCTACTTATTTCATACATGTGATATGCCGAAAGCACACTGAGAAACATTAAAACGGTATGGCTTTCAGAACATCACAAAATCACACGCGTATTTTCAAAAACAGGCCCTATAATTTTAATATTTGCTTTCCAAAATCTTCCACTTTAAAATTATTTTGTTTTATTTTAAATGCGCTGTCTGTCCAAAAGAGAAAACAAAACAAAAAAAAAAATAAATCAAAACATTTCTTATAATCATTATTTAACTTCTGAGCAAAATATGATAAGGGAAACGTTAAAGTCAAGAATGTCGTACGTACATAAGAGTGTCGACAGAAGTATTTACAACTTAATATTCTGTCATCAGTCGTCATCATAAACATTGACATGCTGAAGCCAAACATGAACTCAGTTTTCTCACATCACGTCCAATTGATCTGACGATGGACCATTTGTGTTTTTCGCTGTATACTGCTCTTTCAGCCGCCATCCAGAGTCAAGTGTTTCCATAGTTTTATAATTTTATTATCACACTCCTGTGTGTTCCTTTTTTAGCAGCAACAAAATTTAAGTGAATATGTTTATATAACTGATTCTAATATTTTAATTGATTTCTCAGGATGCTTTTGTATCTTTTTGCTTATTAATTCAAATCCGTTATTTCAGTCTTACCAAAAAATATATTTACAAAATTATAGGATATTTTATTTAAAGTTATAAAAGCTGACCCCATAGTGTTATATCATACTATTCCGATTTATATAGGACCTATGGTTAATTATTGACCAGCTGTTACAAAATTGTATGATATTCTTTCTAGCTACGTATTTAAAGCTTAAATTTATTTAAAATATGACAAAAATGATTTCATTAATGAGATTACTTTCGTAAATCAATCCCGGAATTTCTTGAAATGAGTATAAAATTCTTAAATCAATTAAAAAAAAACTCATGTGTACCACGAAGGGTTAAAAAGTAAATTTGTATTTTTGCTTCTCATGTGGTTTATATTTTTCGTTAAATATGTACATACGATTTCTAAAGTAAAATCCACAAAGGGCATGATGTGGGTGTTTTATCATTCTGTAAGGTGTAATACGAGCAAGTAAATCAATCATAATTATTTTTCTTTCTAATTCGGGATAAAATCAACTTCATAATACTTAAATCAAGAACGTTGTGAGATGGATTTAATCTTAGCTTTACTTAGATCCATCTCATTTTCGGATTATAATTTTTGAAATTCTTGAATCAAGCGCATTTAAAAATCTTAAATGATCTTAAGATCGATTTAATCTTAGTCTTAAGTCAATCTCAAAATTATCATAACAAAGGGTAATTACCGTACGGTTAACATTACTGGTCTGGTGCATTATTTCTCTTCTCTCTTAAATTTAATTGAATTATTTTTGTTTATTTTTTCTCAGATAGGAAATTTTGTCAATTTCTACAAAGAGAACGCTGGTTGTGTTCGTACCAGGGATGATAAACTACATTATCTAAATTGTACTTAATTATGTAAAGAATTGTACTTTTTTGACCCTAATTGTACTAAAAATATTTTTTACTAGTTTTATTATTGAAATAACAGAAAATGTACGAACATATGTACATTAAAATTCACTTGCACTATACACTTATGTTCATATACATACGTATTTGCAATACACCTTTGGCAATTAACAAAAAAATATTAAAGCGTATAGAACACGGAATGTAAAAAGCCACAGTAGCAAGTTTGTGTTGTGTGATTACGACAAAATTACATCAGAACCACATGAGCATGTAGCTTTTTACATTCCGTGTACTTTAGGCTTAAGTTAATACGTAATAAGAAATTTAGACGATGCTTTTTTATCTGTCATTTTCATATACTCAACAGGGTATTTTTTATATTGCTCTAACTCCCACTGGAGCTTAGGGCGCCAAAGAAGAACAGAGTATAAATACGTTTTAACCCAGTAATAAGCCCAAAAGATATTGTCTAAGCGCCCTTATGCGGGCCCCCAATACGTTGTAACTGGTCGTACAATTGAGTTGAATAGACCAGTTGATCGTTCGCAGTACATGCTACAATTTTTTAACCACCTTTTAATTAAACTTTATTAAGAAATTATTTTTAAAGAGTCAACATGAGTGCTGATTTTTTAGCACTAGTGGCGATTAATGAAGCAAGAAATTAAATAAATAATAGTTCCGGTAGTTTGTATATTCTTAACTAAAATTGTGCATTGGAATTTCGTTTTAGTTTCTTAAATATTGTTTACTTCGCACAGTTGCATTCAAAACGGCAAATGAAAATTGAAAACGAAAGAAAAAATCGCCTTCACACGTACCAATTTGAAAGCCCAAATCAAATTCATATTTTATTCAACCGATGACCAACCACACCTCTAACGTATCAAATGGTTGTACAACTTGATCGAATTGTGGGGCCGCACTATATCCCGTTTCATTATACTTTAAGAAATCAAGCTTAAAAGTTTTCGTTTATTTATATCAAGAAGATTCATTAGAATGTAGTAAATCATTTTCTGAATTAAATTCGATGCAATATTCACAAAAAGGCGGTTTCTACGCTTTGTTTTCATTATATTTTGCTACGAAAAAATCCTTACCATATTCGCCGACGAATGTTGAATGTTGTGTAGACAATATGCCATTTACAATTCTTCTGATATTTGAAAATTTTTAAATTGTACTAAATATGTCATTGGAGTACTTCAGTATTTTTGCAATGCAAATAGTACTGAAAAAAGTACAATTTTATTGACTTTATCATCCCTGACGAAGTTCGTACATACCAGTTTCTTTACCTATTTTAAAATTTATTTGTCCTACGTGTGTTTACCTTAATTTCTCTTTTAAAATATGGCAGCTATTACACCATAGATTTCTATGCACAGCTAGATTTCTTTTTGTAGAAATAACGGGCATAAATTAATTTGAATGCCATGTACAGGAAATTCTAAGCGAGACAATTTTTTTTTGAATTTTTGTAGTAAATTTAGCCATAAAAAAGAAATTTCTAAATTGCAATATAGAAATCCACAAAGGGCATGATGTGGGTGTTTTATCATTCTGTAAGGTGTAATACGAGCAAGTAAATCAATCATAATTATTTTTCTTTCTAATTTGGGATAAAATCAACTTCATAATACTTAAATCAAGAACGTTGTGATATGGATTTAATCTTATTTTTACTTAGATCAATCTCATTTTCGGATTATAATTTTTGAAATTCTTGAATCAAGCGCATTTTAAAATCTTAAATGATCTTAAGCTCGACTTAATCTAAGTCTTAAATCAATCTCATTTTCGGATTATTTCAAGTAAGAAATCGGGATTGAATATGGATAATTTAAGTATTTGGCCATTAAAAATCCGTACCTGAATCAATCTTTCTGTACTTGATTCAAGAAAATCCGTTCTCACCGTACTATTAATACCGCTTAATACTATAATATTGAAATTTTTTATCTAGAAACTTGAGCTTACAAAAATAAAACATGTGCAATTATATACTGGTGGTACCCATGCACCTAAAAAAATTAACGCATAAAAGGCTGCTCACAGATGTTTTTAATTAATTGTATTAATTTATTTGTTTTAATTTAACGGTCTTATAATTAAATACTTTTTTGAAGTCTGAAAATTAATAAAAATTATAATAGGGTACACAGGTACCCCACCCAGGTTGCGTATGTGCATGGTATTGTTTGGTTTGGTATTCGACGGTTACACAAACATTTAAAAACATTCACTGATTACACTGTGGTAGTCGAAAATTCGATAGTGGATCGTATATGATTTAGGACAAAGAAATCTAATGGCAATCACCGTTTTGTCAGATTAACTCGAGTTTTCGAAACATTCGCATTTTTATTTTTTTTACTTGTTTTTATCCCCTGCTATTAATTAAGAATCGATATTATATGCAAATTATGTGAACATTTCGATTCTTTGAGGAAAAAAGGGCCTTAAAGCTGAATTTGTGACACTTAAATATCGTTATCGCCTAAGCATACCAAATCCGACGCACAAAAATTATGCTGATTAAATTTCATCTCCCTAGGAAACAGACGGCTACATCATCTTAAAATGTATTAAAGATCCAGAATAAATTTTTTTACCGCTATTGATATTTTTTAAAATTTTGGTACCAAAACTAAATTTGGCTAAAATATTGGCTGTTCTATATCCCATTTATTCAATATAAGCTATTATTTCTAAATGACTTCAATGTGAAATAATCTCGTACAAATGTAAACAATATTTTTTTTATTCTAAAGAAGACCACAAATGAAAATGACTGCAATAAATTTAATTTCTACAGTTTCTTAATTATATGTAACTTAATTGTGCTAAATGTAACACAGGCTGTACAACTTGCTTGCTTTTTGCATAATTTTATTAAAACCAATCAATACGCACTCACTTAGTGCCATCAATAAGTTATAAAACTTTTAACAGTTAGTTCAGTTTTAGTATCAAAAACTTCAATATTATTTCTACTGCTTTCTTAAAATACAAAAACTTAATAAGTCAATTTACTAGAAACTTAAGCGAAAGGTTCACTTAATGGCAAAGAACTTTCTGCAAATAATACATTTTAAGATTTTATTGAACTATTACTGAGTGCACAAAAACACTCCCGGACTAATAACATTCCTGAAGAATTTAACACTTCATCATTATGGGGCGAGCTGCGCGTTCTTACTGATGTTTATAACATACACATATAAAAGTTTAAGCTCTAAAAATAGGGAACATTTTTGTTTGGCACTGGCTGCACATAAAATAAATTATAAGAAAAAGATTTAATTAATCATATTTTGTACATATTAAATATATAAATACCACTCCTGAAAAAACCTTTCGAGATCTGTAACTTGCTTCTAGATATTGGCTTTGTGCTAAAATTTGGTGTCTATTACTTTTGTTTTAGCTACTACGTCATAGTAGATCCATGGTTGACCATAAGTTCCCTTTTAACTCTGTACCTAAAATGAGTTTAAGATGAAAGGCTCTTCCATAGATATGGATATTACGATAATATTTGGGGCCAACAACTCTATTTTGAATCTAAATCTTATTATATAATTTGTTTCTGGTTGATCCTCTTTTGACTTTGGGTCCAAAATAGGGTATGCTCTCGATTAATTTTCGTAAATATAGGTCTGTTTTTATGCGGATTTGAATTTATGCGGTTTTCAATTCGATTTTTTTTTACATATTTTTTTTTTTTGTCGTATTAAACATTTTTAAACGTTGGCATCACTTATGAATAGTAGTTTTCCAAATTTAATGACGAATTATTTTGAAAAAACTGCCGAAACCCTTCCAAATAAAGATTGTATGAATGTTCCGACTTTACCAACTGCTAATGTGTATGTTGTCTTATCTAGCGACGAGGATCTGATTGGGTCCTCTAGCGATGAAAGTGATTTTGCACCAGTTAAAAAGCGGATTAGAACGCTGCCAAGTAGTGATTCCGATAACATGTAATGTTTTACTTTTAAAAATTAAATATTAATTTAAGTTTTATAAATATTTTTTTTTTGTTTCTTATTCATTACTAATTTACGTATTAATTTAAATGTATGCCTTTAACTATTTGTTAACTTTCATAAAACTGGTTTATATTGTAGTTTTTCTCTTCTTATGTATTTTTTATAACAAATAAATGAATTGTTTTTAGTTAATTACTTTACATAATGACTTTTTTTATGCGGTTTTGGTCTCCCAGATTTGAAGTTATGCGGTTTTTTAACTTTTTGGAACGAATCATCCGTTTTGTGTAAAAATGGAGTCTTTTTTATGCGGATTTCATTTTTGCGGTTTTATTGGGAACGCATCTACCGCATAAAAAAAGACCTGAGTGTATATGGTATGATATAATTTCCTATTTGTTTGAATATTAAGTTATGTTAAAGTACTCACACTTTTTTTTTAACTTAAATATGATATTAAGTACTATGTGTTAAGCAACAAGATTTTCAAAAACACTAACCCTTGTCAAAATACGGAACAAACTTATGTCATGTTTCAAATTAAGAGATTGTTATTTTAACGAGTTAACACAAATTTTTGTTAAATAAGATACATTTACAAACAAAACCAATATTTAATACTTTATTGTGCATGGCTGTGTGTGTTTATATTAAAATAAAAAACTTGTAATGAAAATAAACACGTTTTTCCTTTTTGTTTAATATGTAACTTGGTAAATAAAAGCACACAAATTTACTACAAATCCTTTTTTGTGCTTCAATATAATAGATTCGGAGATTAATGGTGTGTTTTTTTAAGCCAAGGGGCATATATATACATATTAAAGAATCGATTGCTTCCTTAAATAAACAAAAAAATATTATATTAAAGTTTTAAAAAAATAAACGCATTTTAGATCAATAATTGTTGTCTACGCGACGCACGGTGCTTTGTCCCCATATAACGATTGAACGAAAATAGAAGGAGGTGAAATTTATTATGCCAATATACAATATCTAAAAATCGGACCAAGGACTCGCCTACCTTCCATATACGCCAAAAATATAATTTTTAATATAAGCTTACCGTCTTTCTGTAAATTTTAATAGTGATTGTAGCAAGGACTCTTGTCCTGCCATATATCCTTAATTGTAAAAACTCTAACTTTTGCAAAAATTATCTGATTGTTATATAACTTGGTATATTTATTTGTATTTACTAAGTATTTTTTGAGTCGTCTCCATCTATTTGTTCGTCTGTCAGTCCATGTAAATTTTTTAATAAAAGTACATGACGCAATTTAAAACATGATATTTGGTGCACAATACTCTTTGGACCCAAGGACAAACCCTTCTAAGTTTGGTTATAATCGGTGCATGATTTCACTTAGACTCCGTACAAATGTTCTCTCAGAGTTGGACTTTAACGAAACAAATGGCTTAAAATTAATCTAAGCTCTCATAATGGAATGCGAAAAATTGTGAAGATTAAAAATTGTATGCGCTTTCCCGTGAAGCACTAAATTGAAAAAATATGAAAACATATATTAAAGCCATTATTGCGCTATATTTATAAACATGTTACCGTCAATAAGTAGTGGACTTTTCTTTAAATAAAAATAATTAAAACCAAATTATACTCAAATAATATACACATGTAGGTTAAATAAATGTGAAAAATGCAATATTTTTATTTTTTTCCATTTTGGTTACATAATAACTGAGGTAATCGTTTCCGTTTTCCAGCACACCTCTGATAAAGTTAATTTAGTTCTTACACATTTTAATTATATATCATTATAACTACTTGAGTCTTCCGAAAACGCTATTTTGCACAACGAGAAACTTAACTCGTCCTTCTCAATTACTTCATTTTCCAAATCAAAATTTTTCTTGTATATGTATTTCTCAATATCGGCAAAAAAAAATCTCTTTATGTTCCTGTTTGAATATAACGTGGGATTCGAATGCAATAACATATACTTCATCAAATCTTACCTCGTGAAGTTCTTCTCGTATAAGATATCCGCACTCTTCTTACGTTTAAGGGTTGGTTTCTAGTGTATCTTCTGACAAACATCCTGGGATAAAAAAAATGACATGTTAACAAATTTATAGTAAAGACGTTTTTGAAAGTACATTTATTTGCATACCTATTGGCAAATTAAAGTACTTAATAACATCAATTCTCCGTGAACTTAAATTTAATGGACAGTGCTTGGCATATAATATCACCTATAATGTATTAAATACATGTTTCTGTCGATTTTTAACAAGTCCTTCTATCTTTTTATATTAATTGGCGATCCACAAGATAATACTCTTAATATAATGCCGAAGTTATTAATAAGCCCCTCATCAAAGCCTGTTATTTCGGCTGCTACGGCACAGTTCAAAAAAATCTTTGGGCAGAATTTCCTTCATTAGTGTTACCAAATCCATGCTTTATTCTATTTTTAGACCTGTTCTTCTTTTGAATTACTTTTTATTTTCCAAAAACTGTTCTTTATTTTCTTTGCCGACTCGCCAAAGTTTAAAGGATAGTCGGTAAGCAATACGTATCAAGCACTGAAAAAATGTTATTTATTTTCTTAATAATAAACTAATTTATTTGTAGATACTAAGTTTAAATTGTAATTATAATATATTTTTACAATTTTATTTGATTATAAACTTAAAATTTATTGAGATTGATGTACCACAAAAAAAGGTGTGCATATAACGTATTACCTAATTCCGCTCGAAATTACATCATTATAGCGCACTCTGGTTAAGGGGTATGGGGCACTATTTCACTTTCATATAATACCTCTTCAGTATTTCTTTAATCAAATTTAGGATTTAAATGTTTATTCATAGAGCTTGTGACTTCACTTAAACATTAAAGCTCTATAATACAAAAAATTAATGAAAAAGTTGTGATATTAGACACTAGTCTTTTCACGGCTCTTTTTAGAACACTATTTGCTAAGAAAAAACGTATGAATTCATTCCTCAAATCGCTTCAAACTTAATGATGGGATGCCTGATTTTTGTATGGAGTGTTCCCAGTTGAGAGGACTATTTACTGCTGACAATAAGCGCGTTTTTTTTAACATGCAAACAAAGCACTCCTAAAGCTCTTTTTTAAGGGCTAACTATATCAACATATACATTGATGTTTTGTTTTTAATTGATTAAATGCATTGTTTACAATTTTCGTAAGCCATTATATATTTTTATTTTTATTTTTTAAAAGATTTTGTTATTCGTGCTTAATTCCCAGTTTTTATTATTGATAAAAACACTTGAAATTTATTGTTGATGGGATAAGCTATTCCTATGCGCATTTCACTGGTTGCTTAGGCCAGATCATCAGGAAACTTCATCCATAAAGATTTTAGAAAAACTAAAGATATTAAACCAAATAAAACTGTTAAACGTATAAGAATTATAGCAACAGTTCTACTTGTAATAATATCAAAGTTTAAACAAAGTTTCCTGATGATCTGGCCTAAGCAACCAGTGAAATGCGCATAGGAATAGCTTATCCCATCAACAATAAATTTCAAGTGTTTTTATCAATAATAAAAACTGGGAATTAAGCACGAATAACAAAATCTTTTGAAAAATTAAATTTTGTATTCCCAAAAATTGAAATTACTTTTTGATATTTTTATTTTTTTTCGCTTTAAATCCTTATCCTTGTCAGCACTAAAATAGCAGCTTTTTCTATATTTCGTTCTTTATCATTTACTGCTGTATAAGAGCTCTCTTATTGAAGCTCTCGATTATGCGCTTTTTCTTTAAAGTGCTTCAAAAAACCCAAATTTTTTACTGGGTTCTTGCATAAATTAACCCGACTTTAGTGACCACTGGTGGAGTCTAGGAGAGTGAGACGGAATCAATTACAAAAAATGTATATGAGTTGTGTTGTTATCTATTGATCTATGTATGTATCTTTTATCACATTTTGAGTCTGAATTTTTTTTGTCTATGGAACAAAGCACCGTGCGAAGTGTTCCTGCAACAGCATTCCATAATCATATGTATGTATGTACAAGCAAACAAAATAATGATGCTTATTTGCGATATTTGTTTTTAAGAACCTCTTAAATTGGATATCAATGAGAAAAAGTAGTCACCAAAGTTTTCATGTGTGCAGCTAACTTTTATATTTCATATGAAAATATTTTAAAGCTGCCCAAAAATATGATAAACAAAATAAACGTAAACAAGTATGAAGAATAATTACAGAAAATATGTATTTTGGGCAGTTAATTCAAAGTGCAGCTAACTTTTAAAATGCCAAAATGTTTGGTCATTTATCTTAAATGTGCAGGTAGAGAAAATGCACTTAAAAAAGGTATTTTAAAGAATAAGGAAAAAATTATTAATTTTGTGCAGTTAAGTCAAAACTACTGTATTATATTTGGTTTTTGCTGACTCCGTACTTTTGTAATTCTTTAAATATCTTAAATATCATTGCGTACACGTTTATTTTACTCCCATTTTACCAGAAAAGAAACACAAATTTTTCATGGTATACGACCATATTCTCTATTGAAGTTTTTAGAACAATTGAAAAAATATAAACAATTTTGCAGCTAACTATAAATACATACGTACATTAGGGGCTTCAAATAAATATGGTGTTTTCTTTTCTGGTAATAGTGTTCCATGTATGCTACCATTCGCACGGATTTTTGTTCTATTCTAAAAATATATGCAAAAATGTGAAAAGTTGTCGTTTTCCTTTCTTAATACGTTGCAAAAATAAATGGCAAATTTGTTCGATTTCTTAGACCCAGTTGTAATTGATGCATTAAACACATTCGCCACAGCAGGATACACGAACACACGACTACAAATGCTGCTGGGTGCAATAACAGTCGTGTAGACAGCTACTGAATTATTTTGAAGACGACAGCTACAATTGAAAAATTAAAAACAGATGTTTTTTTATTGTGTATTTATATTTCAGTGGTGCCACTATCATTTTTTTTTTTTTTACTTTTATGAAATGGAAAAACATGCATAATTCAAGACTCGTAACAAACTTAATTTAAGCCTATTAACATATGTATAAATACTTATTTATAATACATTTTATAGCGTAAAAACAAACGAATTTATTAAAAATCATTTAAAATATTTTAATTTTGTTTTTTTTTGGAACTAATAAACAATATAATTTTAACAGCAGATTAAATAAAAAAATATATACTGCTTTTAAAATAAAAATTTTGTTCCGCCAACACACGTCATAAAAGTTTCAGAACACGTTGGGTACGTACGTACGTAAATATATGTTGTTGCTGATGCGTGGTTACCAGTTGCAGTTGTAATGCTAAATGCCCAACCATAATATGCATAGCCTTGCTTAACCTACTGTCAAAAATTAACGAAAAGTCTCTCAAATGTACTTTTAAGAAACAAAAATAAAATAAAAAAACATTTGATTCCGTACAGAATGTGCGATTAGATTCGCACCTTGCTTAAGCAAATGACAGTTTCATTAAGTTTAACAAAAAGTTTCCTTATGTTCAATATGGTATGCCTTATTTAATTTACATGTATTCGCACATATGCTTAAGCCAACTTAAGCGCATTATGGTTGGGCCTTAATACTTTTTTACTGCACAACAGCTATGCAAAGTTTGAATTTTTGAACACGAGCTAAATTTCAAAAGTTTAATAGACAAACATAAATTATAATAATAAAAATGTTATCAACAATAACGATGACAAATTCTATTGAAAATATTGAAACAAAAATTGACAGTGCTCTTATAAATTACAAGAAAAAGCATCACAAAAGAAAAATAAAACGATTTCTTTATGTCAAAATTTATTGCATAAGAAAAAATTTGATTCAGAGCTGCGGCATGACTGCATAAACAACTTTGGAAATATGAGAATGATGCCAAGTTTCTTACAAGTGATGCTTTTAGGAACATTTAACTTTACTTCTGAGCAAGTGATACCCAGCAAGTGCATCTACGAACATTTCCCTTATCAATAACTTTATAGGAAAAACTGGATCTAAAAAGTATTGGTATTATAAGAAACTACCTCGAAATATCTTTCACATGATGGATTAAAAATTCCGATTTATTAGCCCGTTAAGAACCAATTTCAAATATTAATATTTCTTGATAGATTTTTCAACAACACTTAAAATATTGTCAATATATTTAATCAAACATATTATTAGTAACTCCATCATGTAAAATTTTAAATTTATTAAGGTTTAAAAAATTATATCCATATATATAAGTTTTAGTAAAAATATATATATGTGGTAATAATTTATGTAATAGTTATATATTTTATTAGTGTAATATGTACATAATTAATAAGTGTTCCGCAAGGCTGAAAACCCGCAAAACAGAAAAACTTTATTAAGCAAATATCTAAGGGCTAGATAAAAATTTCTATATCGATATAATTTTAATTTTAAAAGCTAATTTTGTAAAAAAAAAGTCAGCCACGGTGTACGAATATATATATATCAAATAGGCTCTAAATTGGTTAATCGGTATGCTTTAAACGCCATGTGAAAAATACTTTGAATAATTTTCCAATGATTCCCATATTTTATAGATTCTTTTCAAAGCTAAAGAGATATAGATAAAGTATTTTACAACTTTTACGTCCTATAACTCCTAAACTAAGAAAGTGTAAGCACGAAAAAATATTCCTATAGAACTTCTTTCAAGGATACTAAAAAGTTATAAATTTTTTAAATTTCAAGCGTATTGTTTTCTGTTAAACAAAAAAAATATTTTTAAGCACTTATTCCTTAAATATTTTTTAATATTAGCAACACTTTTTCTGTTTTGTAGTGGACAAAAACAGAAATTAGTTTAATTCGACTACAACGACAAAATAAGCACAGACAACAACCTGCAGCCATGAAGCCGTGTCGTCGTGAAAATAATCATTTCCATATACATACGTGTATTCTATTTTTGACATATTGAAGTCGGTAGCTTGCTGTCTCGAATGTGTTTATAGCATGAGTGTGAGTTAATACCCTTTTTTGCTTCTACGTTAAGTACTTTTTCATGCAAGCAAGTTTTTTTTTTGCAATTTGTGTTGCATTGTGATTTTTGGTTATATTGTGATGGATATAAAACGTTTTTGTTTTTCGTATGTTTTACTTTTACAACAATTATTTTTTTTTGCGCAATGCTTTTAAAACAGCTGACTTAAATTATTGAAAATCAGTGTTGTTAACGCTTATTGGAATTCAAAGAAAATTTTATGCTGAAAATTGCTGCACCCGTATTGTAAATCGCTTATTAGTAAAAACTCTGCATTTAATATTTAACAAGCTAAAAACACATAAGTGTTGAGTGTAAAACGTAGATATTATTTTGTTCCATAGCTATAAATTATTAGTTGTTTTTGTTTGGTTGCTGGTCCACGTTTGTTCCATTGTAATTGAGAAAAATTTATCACTTCGTAAGGGTGTTTGTAACCTGATAAATATATTTTACACAATTAAAATGTATTATTATTTTTTAAGAAAAGAAAACACCAATAGTAAAGTACATTGTTGCTCTATAATTATCACGAAACTTCCCCAAGTGATACGCAGGTGGATTTACATTAAAAATTTAATTGCTGGTAAAAACGCGAAATGAATTGATCCAGAAAAACTGAGAAATACATATTTTTTTTAAGCTATATTTTCAGATCCTGGATCATGGGTGCGGCCAAAAAATGAAATTTGTCGTACAGTGTTATTCGTTGGATTATCATTCGCCCAAATGCGACAATTCTGCTTAATGCCGAATCCACTGTGGTGAAAATGTGCCTCATCATAATAAAATAAATTAAAATAGATAATCATTCAAAAGCAAATTTCGATCTACCAAAAGGTTGAATACAATTTGGTTTAAGGATTGATGTTTGACTAATGACGTCAGCAGTCGTCGATGGCTGCGAGTGTTAAACGGCAAGCCCTCTGAAGAGATTGAGTGGTTGCAATCGAAACATGTCAGGGTAACCTGTCCGTAAACACCTGGGTTCGAGCCCAGATTGAGTCAAGAATGAAAAATTATCAATAAAAATTTTAATTAATTTTCATGTTGTAAAATCCCTTTCTTCATAAAAATAATTTAATGAAAATTAAATTTAATGAACTTAAGCCTAATTAAAAATATTAAAAATTTGGATTAAAAACCATAAATAGTTCAATAAAATAACCACAATACTAATAATTGTTAAAGCTAAGGCACGAGCTCTATGTTTGCATTTGTCCTTCAAGTTGTGCTGAAAAGGTCAACAAGAAAAAGAAAGACAAAAAAATGAAAAAACAAAAAATATATGTACTTTGAACTTCAAGAAGAATTCTTGACAAAAGTACGAAAAAAGAGAAGTAAAGGAATAACATGTTAAAATAAATTAAAATAGATAATCATTCAAAAGCAAATTTCGATCTACCAAAAGGTTGAATACAATTTGGTTTAAGGATTGATGTTTGACTAATGACGTCAGCAGTCGTCGATGGCTGCGAGTGTTAAACGGCAAGCCCTCTGAAGAGATTGAGTGGTTGCAATCGAAACATGTCAGGGTAACCTGTCCGTAAACACCTGGGTTCGAGCCCAGATTGAGTCAAGAATGAAAAATTATCAATAAAAATTTTAATTAATTTTCATGTTGTAAAATCCCTTTCTTCATAAAAATAATTTAATGAAAATTAAATTTAATGAACTTAAGCCTAATTAAAAATATTAAAAATTTGGATTAAAAACCATAAATAGTTCAATAAAATAACCACAATACTAATAATTGTTAAAGCTAAGGCACGAGCTCTATGTTTGCATTTGTCCTTCAAGTTGTGCTGAAAAGGTCAACAAGAAAAAGAAAGACAAAAAAATGAAAAAACAAAAAATATATGTACTTTGAACTTCAAGAAGAATTCTTGACAAAAGTACGAAAAAAGAGAAGTAAAGGAATAACATGTTAAAATAAATTAAAATAGATAATCATTCAAAAGCAAATTTCGATCTACCAAAAGGTTGAATACAATTTGGTTTAAGGATTGATGTTTGACTAATGACGTCAGCAGTCGTCGATGGCTGCGAGTGTTAAACGGCAAGCCCTCTGAAGAGATTGAGTGGTTGCAATCGAAACATGTCAGGGTAACCTGTCCGTAAACACCTGGGTTCGAGCCCAGATTGAGTCAAGAATGAAAAATTATCAATAAAAATTTTAATTAATTTTCATGTTGTAAAATCCCTTTCTTCATAAAAATAATTTAATGAAAATTAAATTTAATGAACTTAAGCCTAATTAAAAATATTAAAAATTTGGATTAAAAGCCTGAATAACTTTAACGCGAAATTGAGGAATGTCAAATGACATGCAGAAAAAAACTTGACGTTTAGCTGTGGATCACATTCAACCATGGGCCCTTCAAAAAACACCCTTTATAATGAAAATTTTCTAATCAATTTTTTAATCGAAATTTTTTAAATTAAATAAAGGTTTACAAAACAAATTTTGTATGAAAATTTACCTTAATAAACGCTTGTTAAATTTAATAATCGTTTATAAATACGGGAGTAAATATCTAGAAGTGAAAAATTCAAGTAAACTAATGTTCTGTTTTCACAAAACAAGTGATTAACTTGTAGCACTTAATTTTTTGAGTGTATTTCATGCAATTTTTACTACACGTTTAATCACTTGTGTTTTGAAAACAGCACATAAATGTTGTTTTCTAAAGCAAATGCATAATAACCCAGGAAAAACTTGTTGGTTTTTAGTAATATATGGTAGTTATTTCATACGTTACCTGGTAAGTAGTTGTCATTACAATT
This sequence comes from Pollenia labialis, assembly GCA_949318255.1. Lineage (NCBI taxonomy): Eukaryota > Metazoa > Arthropoda > Insecta > Diptera > Polleniidae > Pollenia > Pollenia labialis. The sequence continues at coordinate 53,570,892 of OX439142.1, forward strand.
GTCAGTATTCTGAAAACTTCAATAAGTACTTACTACAAATGACCTTAGCAATTACTTATTACTTTTGTTATTTTCACTACTGAAAATTTGCTTACTAATAATCAGCTTAATAACTACTTATTAGTGGTGTTGTTTTCAGTACTAAATATTTACTTACTGGTAACGTACTCAATAACTTCTTATTAACAAGTGTTTTTTTTTTTTGGTAAATATATTGTACACAGAAAAAAATTACGACAAATCAATTGTCATATTGAATACCATATTTGTCAATACAATTAACTTTTCAATTGAAAAGGCACCAACAACAAAATTTGTAAATACAAAAAATTATTATGTTAATTTAATTTGTTAAAACTCAACAAATATTTTTAACAATGAGTTTGTAATATTGAATACAATCAAATATAAATTTTTTTATTGTGAGTTTGTCATATTAACAAAATATTTTGTTGCTAACTAAGTTGAAAAAAAGATGCAATTAAAAGTTGATTTATTATTTTTCTTAGCAAAATACATATGCATATTTAATAACAGCATTAATAACATGATAATATATTTAAGCGACAAATTAAGATCTGGATGCACTGGCAGGTTCATACATCAGCACGAAACGGAATCTTGGAGCCATAATCAGTAAAATTTCAAAATCTATCATTAAATAATAACGTTACTTACCGTATTGATTAATAAAATTTCGCAATAATCATCATATCGTTTATTCTTTCAAAGATTTTAGAACGAAAATCCAGATTTTTTTAATGTTTAATTTTTTATTTTTTGACACAAAATAATTTTTTTCTATGATGTAATGATACATATTAATTTTCTACAAATGACACAAATTGTTAATATGACAATTTACAAACATGTTAATTAAGAAAATTGTAAAAAAAATATTAGAAAAGTTTTCTTGTCTTTAACTACTTAATAACTTTGATATTTTTTTCTGTGTAAATACTTATAATTCGACTTACTAGTAAATAGTTAAAAATAACTATATATTTTTTGACTTCTTGTAAGTGTACTGTAAGTACTGAATTCTGTGGACACCTCAAACTAAAATAAGTAGTTATTCTTACTTACCAGCTAAGTAAATTTTATGCTGGGAAACTATAAACTTAAATAGCTGATATTGGTTAAAATAAACAAGTTTTTCTGTGTGTAAATACAAATACAGCAGTTTAAAAGCAAATACATTGAAATAGAGTTTTATTTGATTGTTAAATTAGTTATTCCATTTGTGTCAGCTAATTCAAAGTTATTTCAGTTTTGTAATTAAAAAACGACGCAAAAAGTAAAATGTGTACAATTTGAAACCACCCACTTTTAATTTAAAATCAAAGCTGGCAAACTAATCCAAAGTTCACATAAAATTTTAAATATGGTATCCAGCATAAATATCATCTTAAAAAAATGTATATAATAAACAATTCAATAAGAAGAATATCACTGAGTTCCTTTAAATAATGATTTTTAATAATATTCACGAATATTTTATTTGAACTCATTATTCGATTATCAGCCTTGATATGCAAGAATATTTAATGATAATTTTGGTCTTTGTAAAATGTTTACAGAAACGCCTAGAGATAAATAAGCATTTTAAGAAAATATTACAATTTAGGTTCTAATTGTGTCAGATGATGTTTACTGATAATGAAAATGCTTCTACCTTATTTGGAAACGTTGGTTCTTGCCGTTTTTGAAATAAAATGTACATAAAAAAGAAAAACAGGGAACAACCTCAAAACATTTATTTTGAGATGATTAAAACAGTGTACTTAATAATAAATAATGCAAGTTTTATATTCTTAGCACGTAGAGGGCAGAACCGACACTTATTACACTAGTTTCTAAGCAATACCTAAATAGTGTACATATCTGCACTTAGTGATTCAATTGCATACCAATGAAACATTTTGTGACGGGAAATCTTGAATTGACTTTATTTACTTAAAATTCAGAAAAATAACTTTTACAAGCAGCTTAGCCTTTTAATTAGTATAACAATAATTAGCCAAAAGTTCCAAGTGTGTACCGGTCAGCAGGGAATTAAGTTTTATGGTAAGGCTAGCCTGACTACAACTTCTTTTTTGTTTTATTTTAAACAAGCTTTATTATTGCATTAGAAATATTGCAAAATAATACAGCAGAAGTGGCCATCGTTCTAATATATTGTCTAAATATTTTTCGCTATTTTAACAACATACTGGAATATATGAGCTCATATGCTTCATCATAACTTTTTTTTATTTATTGTCATAACATTTTTCAATCTTTGACAATGCGATGAGTGCAATAAGTATACATTTAACAAAATTTGACGATGCCGCCGAAAATTTTAAAAGAAAAAGAAAATGCTAGCAGCTTCTGGCACATTTTATCATCTAACCATTTTCCAAATAATAGAACTTCTTAGTTTCCTCTTATTGGCAACTTTTTTTTTGTAATTTTTGTAATTAATTTTTATTTTTTTTTTTTTATTTATTTATTTATTTGATTTACTTGATTATTGTGTTAACTAAACATTCATTTTTTCACTATTTAAGAGAAGAGACACTGCAGCACTTATCGATTCAGATGAGCGATAGTAACATATATATGTGAACAGAAACCGTGATGAAAATTTTTTTGTCTGTAAGTCAGCACATTGAATAACATATTTGAATAAGATATGATTAATTATTATTATTATTTGTACGACAAAATGTAAAAACTTAAATGAAAAAGTCAAATTTGTAAAAAGAGTTTTTATATACATATGCAAAGTAATGAATTAGCACTATATTTAGAAAAAAAATTACAACAATGCGCTGGCTGACGTTAAAAAAACTGAAGTGGATTTTGACTTGCATTACAAGACTGAATTAGACTGCGAATTGAGCAAGACGTTTTGTATAAAACCTTTTTTAGTAGACTTTAAACTTTTATAGATTTATTTTGCAAGCTATCAAATTTAAAAATCTTTGCTGGCTTAAAAGTACATGTGGGGATTTTTAGCGAAAAGTTTACTTTTTTTTAATGTAACGCCAGATTGCAACTAAGGTTGTATTTTCGGACCACGTTGTTCAACAGTTATACCTTTTATTACTTAATCTAGAGCTAGTTGCGCTTTATACCAAAATATAAAAAAGTAAACTATACCTATAACATTTTTTTAAAAACAATTTAAATTACTTTAGCGTTACGTTACAAAAAGTAGACTTTTCGCTGGAACTGACCATATATGAAGATTAAATTAAAAATATTGAGATAAAAACACAGATATAAAAAAATAATTAATGCGTTTCTAACAAATTTTATTAAATTTTCTTTTAAACTATGACATGTATCTCTATGGTGCAAAAGGACTTAAACAAAAACAAACAAATAAATAAATAAAATCGTTCAACAAATATTCTTTCAGCATTCCTTGTTTAATTAAATTTAACGAATTTTAATTAAATAGAGAAGTTTTCTACAAATATAGAAAACAGTCTTATGAAAAAACAATAGGTGCACTTGAATGTGTCTTAAATTATGCTGCTAGTAAACGTAAGCACCTTGTATATCTGTTAATTGCTTTGATGCGTACGCGGAATTTCTAATTTAATTTAAATTGCATGCAAATACTCGTATGTACAAAGTATGCGTAAGACGTGTTCATTCACTTTACCAGCAGAAACTTGCAACAAGAGGTTAAATATAAAATTTACAAAACTGTTCTCCCAATTACTCCAAAAAATAAAAGGAAAATGTACGCCTTAACAGAAAAAAGTAGCAGCTAAGGCATATTAACATAATTCAGTTATAAGATTTCTTAAAAGGGTGCCCCGGTAGGCTAGTTGGTAGTCAGCTAGTCTCTCAGTCCGTGGGTTGCTGGTTCGATTCCCGCCAGAGACTCTGGTCTGTTTCAATACAACGGATTGACGATCTACGTTACTATTGCTCGGTTAATTAAGTTAGAATATAATTTGTAATTGTATTTGAAACTCTTATTAAATAAATTAATATTTCTTAATAAATTCAATTATTTTAACTACTTCATAGTTATTAAGCCTGGTACTCTGTTCAGTATTTCGTGCGAAATGTTTTCAAACTCAATATAAAAGAAATTTCTGTGAAATACAAACGAAAAAATGTTGATAGAGTTATACTCTGTTTATTTTACGAAAAACATGCGAAATGTTTCTAGCAACATTTTTATTTTCCGTGCGAAGCAAGTGCAACTCATATTATTTCGAAGAGTGCAAAAATTAATAATGAAATTAAATTTTTTTGTTTTTTACTATAGAAAATTATTAAAATAAAATTGTTTTACTTTTTTTAATGACAATTATAAAAACACATGGTTTTTGTCATAGATGGGGGTAGTGCACTAGTTTAAAATGATTGCAATAATTTTGTTGATGTTGAGTGATGAACTGAAAATTAGCAATCTCACTACACATAAGTGATTGTAATGTTCAACATTTTGCGCTAAAAAAAATATTTTGATTACAAAAAAGCAATCATCAGTTAATTGCAGTTTTTTTTTCTTCACTTATTTGACTTTAAATTTTGCACACAATTTAAAATACAAAACTTGTGTTTTAATGATTAAATCCAGACAGAATTTCATTTAGTTTAATTTCCTATGCTTATTCATATCATCGGAAAAATCAAAAACCATGCACGTACAAAATAAAATTTATTTAAATTTTAGTGATATTATGTTTTCGTACAGCTTTTTGATTGCAAGTTAAAATTTTGAACTACAAATATGGATTGAGTGCAGATTTTATGCATACAATCACAGTTATTGATAGTAAAAAAAAATGTTCAATACCAATTAATTTTGTTAGTGCTTGTGAAAAAATTACCAATCATCACTAAAGCTGGTAAAAAATTGTAAACACTAATTTTTTGCAGTTTTATTAAGTAAGAGTACAATGTTGGTTTAAATCAGCATTAAGTCCGCTAACCCCAACTATGGTTTTTGTTAATCAGTAACTTAAAGCATCCCCACGGATCGCCACCGTACGTGCCTAAAGCAACAACAACATCTAGCAGTTTCCTAACGTCATCTGCCGTACGTGCACGGAATTACGCTGCCTCAGCACCCGTTCCCGTCTAAAGCCACACCGAATCAGCCGAAAGCCATCGTAGTTCTAAGTATTTAGCTTAGATTAAGATTTCTTAAATCAAGCTTTGTTAAATTATTGTAAGCAAACGTACACGAAAACATCCCGTGTTTCATTTCAAAGGAAGCAGACCTTCGAATTGACCCTGGACAGACTGAGTCATACCTCAGCTGGGAAAGTAAACTGCGTTATAATTTTGAAAAAGTAGTCGAAGTTTGTTCAAAACAGGAGAGTAGATATTGCCTTAAACCACAGTATTTACTCTCGGTAGTTAGTAGTAACCGTAATTAGTAGTAGTTAGCCGAACGCCACGGCCTCCGAATTCTCGTGGTGTCCGAAGTAATTAGCCGAACGCCAAGGCTTCCGAATTCTCTTGGTGTCCGAGGTATTTACGAAGTAGTTAGCCGAACGCCATGGCCTCCGAATTGTCGTGGTGTCCGAAGTAGTTAGCCGAACGCCAAGGCTTCCGAATTCTCTTGGTGTCCGAAGTATTTACGAAGTAGTTAGCCGAACGCCACGGCCTCCGAATTCTCGTGGTGTCCAAAGTACTTAGCCGAACGCCAAGGCTTCCGAATTCTCTTGGTGTCCGAAGTATTAACGAAGTAGTTAGCCGAACGCCACGGCCTCCGAATTCTCGTGGTGTCCGAAGTAGTTAGCCGAACGCCAAGGCTTCCGAATTATCTTGGTGTCCGAAGTATTTACGAAGTAGTAAGCAGAACGCCACGGCCTCCGAATTCTCAGTTTGTAATAAACACTCTACTTATCATGTATCCAAAATATTAGGCTTATAGCTTTATTACTTTTTTGTCCAGAGACATTCAAAGTTGACCTAAGTGAATGCGTTTAAAATGGCCGTATAATATATGCTACTTTCTATCGGTTCATGCTTTTAAAATACTCTTGTAACAACACCACAATAATTTTTTTTTTACAATTGGATGTTATAAATTCTAGCCTGAGACTTATATCAAATAAAAGCTTGAAGTCACAGCTAACGATACTCAAAAGTTCAGCTGCCCATTTTTGCCCCTAAGCAATTCCGGTGTAAAAAACTAAAAAAAGTTAGGACAAATTTCATTCACAAGCATGGTATTGCGCATAGGAATGGGCAAAAATATCAATATTTAAAAAAAATCGGTAAATATCGCCGAAATTTAAAAAAAAAAACATGGCGAATACCATCAAAAATTCAATGATTTTTAAATTTTGTTTTAATATTTTCTTTTATTCATTTACAGATATTTTCATTGAATATGGGCGTGACTGTTGCTGCGTTTTATTTATATTCTAATCAAATAAAAAACACGAAAATTGGATTTTTTTGGTCATTTTGTGTGAGAGGTAGGCGTGGTTGTTAGCAGATATTGCTAATGTTTTCACCATTGCTTAATATTATCATAAAATTGCAATGGGCAAAAAATTGTGACTCTACAATGATTTTTAACTTTTGTGTTATATGGGAAGTAGGCGTGGTGGTGCTCGGATTTTTTTCATATTTGCAGTATTCTTTTATCACAACCAAATATTAGTCCATGCCGAAATTCAAGGCTCTGAACAAAAAGTTGTAACTCAACAATGATTTTTAACTTTTGTGTTATATGGGAAGTAGGCGTGGTTGTGCTCGGATTTCTTCATATTTGCAGTATTCTTTTATCACAACCAAACATTAGTCCACGCCGAAATTCAAGGATCTGAACAAAAAATTGTGACACTACAATGATTTTTAACTTTTGTGTTATATGGGAAGTAGGCGTGGTTGTGCTCAAATTTTCTTCATTTTTGCATTTTTTTTTATCACAAGCAAATATTAGTCCATACCGAAATTCAAGGCTCTACCATGTTTCCTTATATTAAATACCGCCAATCGTATGAAGCTGAACCACTGTGCAACGCCATACCGGACTTCTGCAGATTTTGCGATGATTCGGTGAAGCTGGAGACGATCGAGCATGTACTGTGCCATTGTCCCAGGATGCAGGGTCTCAGGCAGAAGTGGCTAGGAAATAGGTTTCACGACGAACTGGGGTGCATCGCTGGATGTAGTCCGGCTGATATACTGGGGTTTGTCAGGGAAATAGAGCGGTTGTTTCTGTTGAGGGGACAGTAGAGAGGGAACTTGTTCTTCATAGTACCTACTGACTTTCTTATTTTCTAGACTCTATCCGCCACATGCTTCTTTTCTTAACCTTTCTCTTTTTCTATCTTCTTTATTTATTTTTCTATATGTTGAAGGGATTCACAATGGACCGTACTGGTCTCCGAGTGGAAGTGTGCCCTTGGGCACATAACCCTTCTAACTTAACTTATCAAATATTTGACAAAAAAAAAACGGGACCAATAAGAAAACTAAATAATCATCCAATATTTGTTTTGATAATAATACCACATCTTACAAACAACAACTTGTTGCTTAATCTAGTAGTATAATTAGTTTATTTTGTGATATTAAGAGAATGCTAAATGTCAATAACTATTAACAAAAGTAAGGGTAACGCTTATTGGGTCAAATATTGACCGTAGCTATATACCGACATAGTAAATATAGGTAGGTGAAGATTTCTCTACCAATAAGCTTAACCTGTATTTGCTTACTTTTCTACTAATGCTTTCTAAGTACAAGTCAATTTGAAAATTTTATTTTTATACTTTATTGTATAGTTTATCATTGGGCCTATACGATCACGTTTGTACGTTTGCCCTGCAATCTGTACCGGATTAATTTATATTCAGTATTACATACAATATACCTCATTGCTTTCCAACGCAAAGCTAAGGTAAAATGTAACAAGAAAATACAATATAATAGTCTGATAGTGTATAAAGTCATTTCTGAAAAATTTAAGGAATATGACTATTACAAAAAAAAAAGCTTTATAAAATACATAACTGAAATTAAGCTCATAGAATAAATTCGAAAAATAAAAAATGTTGAATATAATATAAAGTAACCTTCGCAAGGAAATAATTCCCAGTTTCTAATTTACCCTAGTTTACCTAATTTGAGTTTTTAGAATAGTTTAGGAAAACATTAATACGAGTACTTCGAAACTTTGTATCAAAAAATCCATTGACCATACAACCGGAGAATGACAGAATATATTTTAACGCCATGCGCATGATCTTTCAAATCTAAAAGTCTCTTAGATTCGCGAATTTTTGCATAAGAAATGTATGAATTTTATAAGAGCTGCAAATCCCACAATCAATCAATAACTATCTTAAGTTTGCCTTTCCACATAACCACAATTGTCCTTTTTTAAAGATTGTTTGATAAATTACAGATCCCATTTATAGCCCAATCCTGAAATATTCTCACTCTCGGTGCAGGTAATCAAAGATTCGGCAGAGGTAATTTTACCTAATTTGCATTAAACTTAACCCTTCGCTCATGAGTCTGGCCAGACCTTTTTCGAATTTAAATGTTATTTTAGTATTTTAAAACTCATGTAGAGACTTGAAATTTCAGGTACCCTTCTAGAATTAAGTTAAGTATAAAAAGCTGGAAAAATATTTCCTGGGAAAGATATAGAGGGAAACTTATTCGAATATTTTACTGCACACATCAGATTCGTAGCACATATGGTCTGGCCAGACCATATATATTTTTTATAGAAGATGCCGTATTTTTAACTTTATATCTTGCTGTTTTTAATTATTTTTTGTTAAATGATCTATTATGTATTTAATTTTACATGTGAAGAGTGAAGGCTTTTAACTAAGAACATAATAAAGCTGCTGAGGAAGGTTATGAAACTCAACCGTCCACAGCTAAACAGGATTATGATGTGAATAATGTTTCAAATAAGAACGATTCAACTGGTACTTAAAATAATTTGGTCATAAAACCAATTTAATCGTCTGCTTCTTAGGACTATGAAGAAGAACCACATGTGCAAACTTGTCAACAATACTTTGCCAATGATTATTTCTATGGTAAAGATTGACCAAAATGGAGTAAGCAGCAACTTAATGTTTGTATATGCTGCGTCAAAATAATATGCATTTTGGAGTTGGGCCCATGAAACAAGGCTATTTTTTAATGCAGGCGCTCAAGAGATTATGCATACCAAATATTACACTGCATTATATTTAAAACAAATTGTATTCGTGTATTTGCTTGAAAAGGAACGATGTTTGAAAATTTGCAAGCGAATTGGTTCTATTTAATAGTGAAAACTGAATATTTATATACTCCAAAAAATTGCTTGTTCAAAGTGTTCAGATTGTCAGCAACATTCAGTTGCTTAAGAAATCGATAATGCTAATACATTTAGTTTATTTCTCTTTTTTTATTACAAATAAAATAGTATTGCATATTATAAACATGTTATACACATTTTATAAAACAAAACGATCTTATTTTTCAGTTTTCAGAAATATTTTGATAGGTCAAAGTATGTCAATTTGTATGTTATAAATAAAAATAATATGAATATGTACGCATGTTATTTCATATATTGAATTTCATATTTTATTTAAATTATAACTGCCGTATACATAAAAAATTAAAATAGATTTGAAATGCATTTTAAGAAAAATTTGTATGAAAATTTTGCCTCAAAACACATTTCAAACTTATTTAAATTTTTTATGGATACGGCAGTAAATGTGTATAATATAACATTTAGTTAAAAAATTTGGTTTTATTTATTTAAAAGTTGGTTTGCTCTGGCTAGACTCATGCGTTACGAATTTGAAAATAAAAACATGTGTAAGACCGCGGGTTAAAAAAACATAAATAAAGTTTGCAAGGGCAAAATAATATTAAAGTTTAAATATTTGCTGTTTCCTACTGTATTTCGTTTACATATTTGTTTGTCCCTCCACACTTAACTTTATGTAAAATATTTCATTACTTGTTATCCAAGGCCTTAGAACAGCATTAAGTTTATAGTATTTTGACTATTTACAAAATCTGTTATTGGTAGGAATAATTTAGCCATAATATTATTGATGAAAAATTTACATTAAACGTATAAAAATATAAGTAAAAATAAAAATTCACATTATTGGATATTTTTGCGGACGAAACAAAAGAATACGGAAGAAAACATTAAAACGAAATTATTATTGTAAATAATGATAGCATTTGGTTAAATTTAATATAAAAGTCTTCGTTACGTCAATAAAAAAAAATGGCAGACACAAACAGATAATGGGTGAAAAAATCCACGCCTTATAAATATGAAAACTTTATAGGTTTAGCGTCAAACCGCAATTTTTTTTCGTTTTTTAAATTTATGAAATGTTTAAATTTTTTCTAGTTCTGAAATGTAACTCTTCATTTTAGTACATAAGTGTTACTCTTCGTCAAATCGACGAACTATTTATTCTAGTGGAACGATATTTAAAATAAAAAATCAACAAAAAAAATTTTTAGTGATGCGTTTTATTTAAAAACAAATAAAATAAAGCATAACAAATAAAAGTTATTTTTCTCTCTCTCAAAATTCGATATGATACTCTTTGTTATGCTTTCAAACTAATAAAAATTTTTGAGCTTTCCTTATCAGCTTCAAATTTGGCCTTAAATGTATATTATGGTATATCGGTTCCTAAAATGCAAAAGGCATTACCTAACCACAAAATAAAAATCATACTTTTCATTGATTCTGATGAATTGCATCAACACGAATGTCTGCAACATGTTCAATTGGCAAAACAGCTGGTAGGTCTTACAAGATAAATAGATGAAAAATAATTTGTATACAGTTTAATACAATTTATCGAATTATTATTTTAAATAGTTTTTGCTTCTCGTACAAAATTATTAAAATATTTAAATAGGCCCTTTTGCGTTTTAGGTGATGGTATATCAATTATTTTATTCCATTATTATGAAAGAGTTTTATATTCCTTAATAAAACCTTTTAAAAATGCGAGCCTTACCAAGCCATCGTTACCGTTTGCCCGCAAAAATTCAAATGAAATTTGTACATAGTACACGCAGAGAAAAACATGTTTAAATATGGTCACCTCCAACAAAACTATTTTTAAAGAAAATTGTAAACATATAATGGTAAATTTAACCATATTATTGTCTACGACAACCATATTATGGTTAAATAAGTCCTCCATCAATAGCCCACAACCATATGATGGTTGATTCAAAACATGCTATGGTAAGATATGACAATAATTTGTTTCTAATGATAACAGAATAAAAACAAAAAGAAATAACTCATGATCTGTGAAAGGAGAACTACTTAATCACTTAACTGATATATTAATGTGCTGTTTTCACAACACAAGTGACTGAACGTGTAGTAAATTTTATATGAAAAGCACTCAGTTTTTTTAATGTTTTCCATATAAATTTTACTACACGTTCAGTCACTTGTGTTGTGAAAACAGCCCATAAGTAAGAACAAAAAATAAAAAAATATAAACCTTTTTCAATCAGGTTTTTAATTTCTTATATTTTGTATTAATTTTGTATTAATAATTTTTTGATATAAAAAATATAAAAGTGATGTAACAGCTTCAGTATTACGCGGTGGGACTATCAAAAAAGTGGTTCTTAAAATAAGTTCCAGTATTTGTTTTATTGGAAGAATACCACGGACTAGCATTGTAGTACCTAACACTAAAAGGTTCCATTAAAAGCCCCCAAAAATCTTTAACTCTTAGTGAAGATTATCGACACAGCCAATTACAGCACTCTTACTTTTTTATATACAAAACTTTTGTAAAAAAAAAAATAAACGAAAGTCTCTACCATCATTTTATGGATTACTAGCATGGACTACTTTCAGTTTGTTTTTTTTCCAAAATAAAAAAATGCCAACAAGTTTCCTTTGTATACCATTCATTCTCGTGTCCAAGCAAAAACTTTTTCAAGACCTACATCTTTAAAAATTTTTGTTTTGTTTTGAAAAAATTAAAAACGATAAAAGACATCTGCTTTAACAGCAGAAAAACACTGTTGGCTAAATATCAAAAACACAAAAAACGGCACAGAAATGTCAACAAATTTTCTCTTCCTAGTATTTTTCATAGTTTCTGTTTGCAATTTGTCAACATTTTGTTTCATCAGAATTATGAACGAGCACATCAAGGACGATTTAAACAGACAACAAAAATTAAACATTTTCAATACACAAGCAAACAATGCCAATCATTTGACCACTTTCAATGGTGAATTATGGAAACTGTTAAACAGGAAATACAAATGGCTAAATAAGCGAACGTATCAATGAATAACTAAATTGCCCTTATACAGTTATTTTTAGATTGGTTTTAGATGTTGATCAATTTGGCGTGACACTGAAAATATAAAATGTTTTGTTGAAAGGATTTTTTTGCTATATGTAGCACCAAATGTATGCACGTTAGTAAGTCACAGAAATTGATATAATTTAAGGATACTTTTGAATTTATAAGGTTACTTTAATACTTCTCTCTGTCATACAATTTGTTAAGGCTTCGATCACTTTTGTAAAACAAGTCTGAACTACAAGTAAAGCGAATTAAGTTACTCACACAAAATTGTTTATCGCGTCTGCAAGGTCATTTTTGTAAGTTTCAATAGAACGCAAAGAGTCAATAAAATAAGTTTAAGGTTTTAGTTCATTCACAACGGAAGCAAAAATTGGGTTTTTTCTTCTGTCTCATTTTCACCCAACTTATGTCACATATTTTCCTTCCATTTTTTTTAACAAAAATCTAACAATAGTTTTTTATTAACTTGAGTCTACTTATACTACAGCAACAATTTTTCAAAACTGTCAATGACGCTTAGAATAATTTTTATTTATTATTGAATTTATTAATTAATTAATTAATTAACTTTTACACGATTAACAAATTGACGAAATTTTTCCGTAAGTTACCCTCGTGTGTGGTTTTCCACACAAATGTAGTTTTTATGTAATTTTCTGTCGGCAAGTGTGAATATTTTTGATATTACTGCGAACCGCATGCAATTAATGTTTTATAAAGTGAGTGCTTATGTAAAATACACACACCAACGGGATATATACATAATTAATGTTACGTATATCATGACTTTGATTACAAACGAACTATGGCGCCATAGCAAAGTGGGCAGGCATTGCATATGTGTGAAAAACCACACACGAAGGTAACTAACGTAAGTTTTTTTGAGGGTGATTTTGGGGTTAATAATATGCTTTGAAAATAAGTACTTATGCGTAAAATGGTTTGGGGCAAAATTTACAAAATTTGTATAGAAAATGTAGGGTTTGGCCGTAGCTCCTTCGGAATATACTCTTTGTTTATACGAAGGGTGTCGACAAGACTTATTCCTTTCATTTGAAGGCGATTTGCCAAAGAGTGGGACGTAAAAAATTATCAGCTGTTATATTTCATTATAATGATTCGATATCGGATCGCACAACAAGCAAAAAAAACACGTTTAGCAAAATAATTGCTTCACGCTAAACAAAATGCTAGTTTCATAAGGTTTATTTTAGACAATGATTTCTGAATAAAGTAACACACATAATTTAATTATTCTAAATAAAACAAAAACTTCTTTTATCTTTACAGCAAATAAGGAAAGATTATAAATAAAAAAATCTTTAGAAATCGATTAGCCGTAGGAACTTGCGTAAACTAAAATTTGTATCATTTATTGTATGAGAGATATTTGACTTAAAATTTCGTTCGGGTACCGGAGAACTCGTGTCAGGAGGGTTATGGTTAACAATTTTTCTTTCATTGTGAATCTGGCTTTAAGCGATATATAAATGAAAAATATATATTTGAAGCCAAATTACAATCCTCAAAAGCTTTTATACTTCATATTTATATATTTTCCAGGAATATTTTGAATGCACTATCAGAAAATTGAAGGAATAATACTATTTATGTAAGTATAAAAGCTTTTGAGGATTGTAATTTGACTTAGAATACACATTCAAATAATATGAAAATTTATATTAAAAATATATATTTTTTATAAATAGCCAATAAATTAATTAACCTTAATTTGTTTTTAGTTCATTCAAGTAATAAAAATAAAAATGAAAACAAAATAATCGGCTTTACTGACTCTATTAAACCTATCATCATTGGTCATATTTAAAGAAAGAAAATTACAAAACGCAAAAAAATAGTCAGTTCAAAATAGAAACATTTAAAAAATAATTAGAATTGTGGTTAATTAGAATTGTGGTTTTAAAAAAATACTGAGTATTTTTTTACTTAACGACCATAATAAAGATATTTTCCAACAGTTTTTCATATACCTCACAACAAATTTTAATAAACGCTTCCAAAATAACGGATCTTTAATTTTATTATAACCATTATTTTATTTAAACAAAAGGGCCCACAAAAACAGAATAGATTTGTGAGAAATTTTGATTATTTTTTTTTATACCATGTCATAATTTACAGGATAAGTATTATACAGCCGAGCTCCATTGCATTTTCTGTGCTATATTTAAACATACATTTATATGCCTAAAAACAAGAAAGTGTACAAAAACTTTGCGTGCAGTAATAGTTAATTAAACAAAAGAAAATAGATAATAAAATTAATTTAGTTTTCTGTCTGCGTACTACAACGATCCCTTAATTACCAAAGGATAAATGGAATGCCTGAAAAAATTTGTAAAAACAAAACTAAAGTTAAGAACAGCTTTACTTGGTGTCGGTTAAATAAAAATAAAGAAAATAACTATATTAAGGTGACCAGACATTTGTTTTTATCACGTTCGGACAATCGCACGATTTGAAATCGCAAAACGCCAGATTTATTTTATAGTGTTCTGAAACTCGTGCGTTTAGCTTGCGTTCTAGTTCCCTTCAGCCGACTTTTGCAATTTGACGTCGTCAAACGTTTTGCTATTGCGATTTTCAGAACACCTAAGTATTATGCGATTTCTGGTCAGGCTCACCAATGTTTTGTTTTTGCAAATCTTAAAGGAAAACATAAATCCATATGTTTGACAGGACTTTCGAGAGTTTTTTCAACACTTTTGAAGGATGACAGAGGAACGCGTGAATTGATATTTACGAAAAAAAAATTGGGTTGCAAGCAATACATTTTCGTAGTTTTTGTTTGCGCTGCCGCATGTCCCCAAAACTCCATTGAATACTTTAAAACCTAACAACAAAATCAAATTTTTTTCAATAACAAGGCACACTCAGAGTTGTTTAAGGAATCGAAATTTATTTTCCAACTTTAATTTTTTGCTAAGCAAATTATTTTAAATAAAACAATTAAAATAAATCTAAAAATCAGGGATGTGGAGTCGTCAAGAAAAAGTGATAACTCCGCCTCCATCCTATGAAATTTTGTAAGTACGACTCCGACTTCGACTCCTACTCTAACTTTCATGCTAAATGTAGTATATGACTGGTCCTTATTTGAACTTAAACCTTTTTTTAATGCAGAACCATTTAAATGGATAAATATAGCAATAAAAATGATTCTGTAAAAATTTCAAATCGATATTTTAATTCTAACACCAGCCGCATTTCGCTTTAATATAGTTATTTACATATGAGTAGGTGCGATGCAAAACTCGTTCGTTGCACTTTTTTCGAATTTAAGGAAAATGCAATAAACATTAACGGTCAATTTAATGGAGCAAACTCGTTGAACTTATTAATTCCGAAATGTTATGCCATTCAACATTTAAAAATTGAAACCAACTGAAATATAGAAACATAATATATTTAATTTTGGAACGAAGGAGATCGAAAACAACACCTAGTCAAACTTGCTTGGATGTAAATGGTATTAATTGTACTTAGTGTTGTTTACCACTGAAGTTGTAGACAATAAGTAGAATTTGCTTAGAGGCCAAAGAACATCAAAAGTCCTTTTTTGTAAATTGTGAAGTGAGGTCTTTTGTTTTTACTATAGGTAATTAAAAACGCTGCCATTTTGCTTTTATTTTATTTGTTTAGTCAAATATTTCGAATAACTTTGTTAATCATTCTCAGGATATTAAAATATATTTTTATTTAAACTTGCAGATTCGCCTTCTATTGTAACTTGTTTAATTTGTATAATGCACTTTGAAGAGAAGATTAAGCTAAACAAATTGTTGTAATCCTTGTATTATTTTTGGGAAATAGCAGACATTTTGTTGTTGGACTTGGTGCTGTTAGTCTCATGGGATTGAGCATCATGAAATGTAAAGAACACCAAGTCCAAATAAATAAAAAAAAGTTAGTTTTATCTTCCAAAGTGATGGAAATTATATCTGGAACAATGTCCAGTATTTTTCCGAGTTCCTTTTCCAATTTTGTTACCAACTGCAATTTTAGGTCACATTAAAACATAGAAAAGGACATGGTTCGATACAATTTATTTATTTGATTTTTATAAAGTTTTAAAAGATCTGTCAAACTAGTTTTGCAACTTATACACTTATGTATATGTAAAATAGACTGGACTTTATTTTCTGTCTTAAAATTTTTTAAGAAGATCCTCTTTAATTTTTTTTTTTTCACAATAAATCTTCATGATCAAGGTTACGTATATATAAATATTAATTATTATTCAAAATTCAAAAATCTAATTTATAAAAATAAGATAGGAAATACAATTTGTTTATAAAAATGGAATGGAACTATTTTTGTTTCCTGTGTATAACTTTTTTTATTATTGATAATTGTCACTTTTGTTGTTTTATAAAATTTGGTTTTCAAAAATCACCAAGTGAAATGCGCATATAATTAGCTTATCCCACCAACAATACATTTCAGTTTATCAATAAAACAAAACATTTTCAATTCAAAAAAAATGTTAAGGTGAAATTTTGAAATCTTTTTTTTATATGTATGCGTCAGTCAGTTGTCAGCTGTTTTGTTTATGAAAACAAAATCTAGGTAATGTCAAAAAATTACTATGTAAACGCACTAGATTTTGCAGAAGATTAATTTAAATGAAATAAACAAGATTTTAATCTAATAGAAATGAGCTTTAAGAATGGAAGTACACAATACATCAACATGCTGCCAATATTGGATTAACACATTGTGAACAAACATTTAGGAAAACAGCTTTTATCACTATCGGTTGCAACAAAAAAAAAAAAATTTACGCATCAACAAAAATAGTTGAAAGCGCATATGAGAGCAATATAAAAAGCTGAAATTTATCGACGGCTTTTGGGTGAGGACATGATTTTTGACTCTTTGTTTCACAGAATCCTTATAAAATGGTAAGCATAATAAAACAGGAACCTCCTGAATTCTAGCAAATATAGTTAAATATCACTTCGATTATTTCTTGGTTTTATTTATCTACAGCCGTATTCATAACGAAAATTTGTGTACTCCGACTATACTCCGCTCATCGAGTGAGCAACTAAAATGTTAATTTAGCTTAATCACCATTTAGTCATTAGGTTATTCAAAACACTTTTAAATCGCCCGATTAAGAAAAATTTTTATATCTCTGGTTTAGTTAAATTCAATTGATAGAAATAACAAATCTCTAGCCCTGACGTGTAGATGATACCAGATGGCTCTAGAAAGTACGCCTCTTAACGGTAATTTTGTTAATTAAACTTATTCATCTGTAGTTATTAACATTGCGCATTACGGCCAGGCGCAGAGATTTTCTACTCTATGGTATAACAAAGACCTGCTTCGCTAACCAAAGCTTTTCTGCACAGATGGCCCTTGTTTTTGAACGAAGGCCGATTTTGCAGAGAAGCTTTAGTTTGCGAAGCCAGTATTTGTTATACCTTAAAAGAGAAAATCCTTGCGCCTTAGAGAAGCTTTTGTTAGCGAAGCCGGTGTTTGTTACACCATAGAGGATAAAATCATTGCGCACGGCCGTAGGCCGGCTGTGCAGAGAAGCTTTAGTTAGCGAAGCCGGTATTGGTTTTATCAAAGAGGAGAAAATCCTTTAAAAAATATGGCTTTATGTCTCATTTTCGGAAAAAATTTATGGCGATAAGTCTCATTATATTGAGTCTTAATCGCATATGCCCTAATGTCCCAATGGAATGGGAATTAACGCCATATGGCTTTATGTCCTATGGCTTTATGACACCCCACCTAAAAACTTACATTTGTATGTAACTAAATTTATATGAATAATAATCACTTTTTTGCAAATTGGGTAATTTTTCTTTTTTTTTTTTTGGAAAAAATTCTTTTCTGCTTTTTGGGTCATTTTTCATTTTTTTTGGGCCTTTTTTCGTTTCTTTTGGGCAAAATTTCGTATTTTACTTTTTGGGTCATTTTTCATGTTCTATTGGGCGATTCTTCATTTGGGCGATTTTTCATTTTTTTTTTTGTGCGATTTATCCTACAGCCTAATAACTAAGCAATACAAGATAACTAATAAATTAATCTAATTCTTAACTAAAGTTATTTTCGTAACACTATGTTATTTAAACTGACATATTCTTAAAAAAAATTGCTAGATTGGTCTTTTTTTCACGTACTACCATACAAATGTTTCCTCCTATAAAGGGTTTAAGCGCTAAAACCACTACGCGAAATGAACTTGGATAAGAATATAATTTGTTTTAATGTTTTATGGGGTAAAATTAAACATTTTTTGCGCAGCTGCATAATGAATATGATTTATTATAATATACATTGTTTTTATTATCTATTTTGAAATTTAATCTCTAAAAATTGCATGTTTGCTTTGAGATTAGATTTAAATGCAAATTATCTATGTTTCTTTAACCAAATTATGGATTATGGATAAAATTGTCTATAAATATAAAACAAATGGTTTCTAATATTTAAAATGTATGGAATTATTTCAACTCGCAATTTCTATTACCGTTCACTATTTAGAGTGCGCAAAAATTTAAAACGCCTAAAGTTTGAACTGCAGATTATTATTTGGAAAATTTTTTAAATAAAATGCATGTTGACACTAATAAATATCAATGAGCAATAAATGTTTGTTTTACTGTAAAAAAAAACAATGCTAATGTCTATAACAAACATAAAATAATTACAACTTTCCACAATCAATGAGTTGGAAACGAAAATTTGTTTGTAAATCTCACAGTTAAAAATTGGTTTTATACATTTTGTTTTCAAATATTAGTTTCCGGTCGTTCATAAGTTCATAAAAGTACTTTACATAGAGATGGTAATGCTTGGTTTTTATTGCCTTAGTGGTGGAGAGGGTATACTAAGTTTGTCATTTCGTATGAAACATTTTACTAATCTAATACCCCATAAGGTATATATATTTTGGGGCCTTGAGTATTTCTCGATTTTTCTATGTCTGTCTAACCGTCCATCTATTGAAAATACGCTCACTTAGCAGAAAACAACAAGTTGGTTTTTAAATTATATTTGGTTCCCCTAAAAACTAAATGGATATGTATATTTACATTATATTATTAAAAACCCGCTATTTAAAAATTCTTTCTCACGTTGGCGGGTATCATATTTTCGGCACAGGTAAATATAGCAATTGTTCTTGTTTGGTTTTATAATTTTGTTAACTTTATACAATCTGTGTCAACGTATATTTTGCAATTTTAAAGTATTTCTTTTTTATTACATTGTGCTCGAAATTGACACATGTTTTTAGTCAAGCTGGACACTTATTGTTTTAATCTAATTCGGGTACGCTGAATCCAGTGGTGCACGCCGATTTTAGGGTAAGCTCTGGTTTTCGAGATACATATACCGTTATTTCGTAAATGGAGGAGGATGCACAACATATGTTCGCGTAACTCAAAAACGCTTTAGCTTATAGAAAAAATAAAAAAAAAACAGAAATTCCCCCCTGCCGGGCGTAGGATGCCACAAGATGGGTCAAATTTATGACTAACCCCACTTTATTTTTCATTTCAATCACTAATTTCTAACATACCTACCCCCTATCAACATTCCTAAAGGGGGCTCACATACAAAATGTTCAATGCAGACAAGAAATATATTGAAGAAAAAGTCCCATAAATGCCCAGGAGTTGCCCCAAGGGGAATACAATTTATGACCGATCGAAACCAGTTTTTTGTCCCTATCATTTTCCCGAGACATACTTGCTCCTTATCATCACTTCTTTGAGGGCTCCCATACGAATATTGCGTTTTATGAAATTCTTAAATCAATTAAAATTTTTAGACTTTTGTGAATAAAATCAAAAGTTGTTAATAGATTTAAATCATTAATGACTTGTTTTGTTTGGAATTTCGTTTTTTATACGTCTGAAAAAATTAGAAGCCTTGCAGCATTTTCTATTTTTATGAATTTTTAAAAAACAAAAATTTCGAAATTTTGATAAAAAATTATGTTTGTATTATGTTTCTAAAACAACTGCGCATATTAGAAAAAGGTTTAACTGTTCTTAAAGGAAATTTTTGCGGAATTTCGGTTTATTTTAGTTTTTTCAATAAGCTAAATCATTTTCGAGTTACGCGAATATATGTTGTGCAACATCCTTTATATTCGAAATAAAGGTATATCTCGAAAACCAGAGCTAAACTAGGCTGGATTCAGCGTATCCGAATTTGGTCAAAACGCCAGGTGCCCAGCTTGTAAGTTTTTTCAACTAGCGAAGTGTTACCTACGATTTTATACTTTATGATTGTACTTTATTTTCTCATTAAATTTTAACTGTTGCATACATAAAATTTATTCCAATAAAAACAAATATTAGACAGTTGTATAAATATTGTTAAAATATTAAGGAATTTAGATAAATAAATCAAAAAAATATTCGGACATGTTCTAGAAATCGAAATGAAGTGATATTGAAAACGTACGAGATTTTATGTTCAGTTATTTACAAAATTACAGTGGTTTTTCCTGGCTTTCAACTTATTGGTACTCAAAAAATGAAGTTGATTAAACGGAATTTTTAAGAGAACTTTTAGTACAGGATCGTTTTTAAAATTTGTCAATTTCAAATCCACTTAATTTCAATTTCTGGAACATGCCCGATTGTGCAAAAATGTTATTTTTTTTATATATCCATTTATTCATCCGTTCATTATTTTATGTAGCGAACCATAAGTAAAAGAGACTTAACATTAAGAAGACCTTGCTACTTATAAACCGGCCGTGCTCAGGGATTTTGGGGGGGGGGGGGGGGTTCTACGTCTTGTTTTCACGTTAAGTCGATTCGTACATTTAAAATAAAAATTTTAAGTAAGAAATAATTTTGATTCCCGATACGGCCCTGTTCTGAAAATTACGTGATTTCAAATCACGGGTTTTTGAAATCAAACGTGTGCTTTTGTGGTGTTTTGAAAGTCATACCGTTTTTGTGTTTCTCGGGGTGCTTTCGGCAATTGAAGATCACACCAAAACACACAAAAACGGGACACTAAAGTATCGCACGTATGATTTTAGTAAGCACTAGTGATTTGAAATCACGTGATTTGAGTAAAAGTGATTTGTAGAACAGGCCTGTATACAACAAAAAAAAAACAAATGTATGGAAATATATGGAAATAAATTATGCTCTACTTGGAAGAGGAACTAGATGTGCCGTTTTATAACCGCCATTCGGCAATAAATAATATATTTTATTTTATTTTAAGACTGTTTAATTTTTACGACGATGAAAGAACTTAAAAGCATGATACATTCGGCCGTGTGGATTTGTTGCCCATTCATTAGAATTTAAAATAATGTGGAGAGCACTTTATAATAGGTCTGCGATTAATTTTATCTTTAAAAATCTGATATCAAAACTTTAAATCAATATTCATGCAAAATTATTGTTCTGTACGACGCGACGTCAAGCGCGTTAAAGTGTTTTTTGGGAGTTGGATTGAAATGGGACTAATTTTCTAGTCTAATTTAATCGGGTCGAATTTTGATATTAAAGTGGTTGTCAGTAGAAGGCAATGTAAAGGATATTATGTGAGATATAATTTTGTGCAACATTTTCCGCATCAGATTTAAAATTAGTTCTTAACAATTCTGGTACTTCAATGATTTGCAATGTTGCAAATATAGAACTAGACATTTAGGGCTAATAAATCAGTGCAAGTTTAACTCTCTATTTGGTTTAAAATGTGTTTAAACCAGCAAATCTATAATTCAGTAAACATGTAAACCATCTTTAAACGCATATAATTGGGCGTTTAAACTGCCAATACAGACCATATGAATGTGGCAAGATTAATCGTAGTGCTGTCACATTACTATTCAACTTAATTTTTAGTTCAACTAAACCAACGCTTAAACATTCATTGATTTATTAGCCATTAGTGTATAAAAACAAAACAGGAAAAAAAATTTTTAGAAAGTAATAGATTATTTGTATAAAAAATTTTCTAATTGTAAATGATTTTTTCTATGTGACAATTGTTATTATTTTTTTGGTTATGCGGTGTCCAGGTGCTGTGATGTTTTCTGCTATTTTTATTCCCCGAGAGAAGAAAAAATTATAATTGAAAATACAAATAAATATGATAGAACTAAATTTGAAAACTAAATGAAAATATTTAGAAAAATCCACTTTGGGGGCATATATTGGTGCCAATTCTTGCTTGGGCTTACCCGTCCAAACAATATATTTAATCGTGTGCTTACATAAGGTGCTAATTACAGAGGCAAATACGAAGATTTGCATGGTTTGTTTGATGCAGGTTTTTGTCGTCCAATATTACGGTCCAGTATGCGTGAAGAAAATTTTCACATGATAACGAGTGTTTTCCGGTTTAATGTCGTTATCAACAAAATATAACAAAAAAGTAATGGCAAGTTTGCTCCTATTCGTGAATTATGGGACGATTGGAAAGAAGGGCTTTCCAATGTTTTCTAACTGTTATGAAAATGTCACTGTTTATGAGCAGCTAGTGGGCATTGTAGTGCGATGTTCTTTAAGGCAGTATATTCTGTCAAAACCTGCCAAATACGGGCTTAGATTTTGATTAGCTGGGTACTCCAACCCAGGACACATATGGAAAGTACAACCGTACCTTGCAAAATCAACAAATTAAAAGCATGAACAATTCAAGTGAAGCGAGTTGTGTTTTAGTTGACATAAGGATTAAAAAGACATGCAATAAATACAAAGTTAAGCTCCGAGAAAACGGGGATTAGTTCAAATGTGATGCCAAATGCACGTAATAGATTTATATGCAAATTAATTAGTTAAATTAAATTAAAAAAACTTGACCAAAATGGTCCAAACCTAACAGAAGGGTTAAATTTATTTTGTTGGTGAGAGATTATAGCTTACACATCAAAACATACAACTTATTTCCTAATTTGACTCTTG
This sequence comes from Pollenia labialis, assembly GCA_949318255.1. Classification (NCBI taxonomy): domain Eukaryota; kingdom Metazoa; phylum Arthropoda; class Insecta; order Diptera; family Polleniidae; genus Pollenia; species Pollenia labialis. The sequence goes on from OX439142.1 coordinate 53,594,146, forward strand.
GATAACTTTGTTACCGGTAATACTATAGCAAAAGTGGATAATTTTTTCTTGTAGATTTAAAGATTTTAAAGTTGTTTTTAAATTGTAATACATTCCACATTTTGTGATTTTGTGCTGGTGTTTTTTTTTTTGGATAAGTTAAGGATTAAAAAATAATTAAATGCTAAATTAAACAAAGTTTTTGTGTGTAGACTCCCCTCCCAATGTGTAGGTAAAATAATTAGGGATCTTCAATTCCTAAGGGGTAAAATCGGTAACTTTATATCTCTTGATCTTACAGAGGTACAATTAAAACTCAACCTTTTGGAAAATTGAAATTGTCATTTATTTCACATAATCCCCGTATAAACGTCCTCTTAAAGTAAGTATGAGAGAAACATGTCAGGGTTTGGCAATAATATTATATATATATTGTACTACAACGTCTTTATAGGATGAGCTACATTATGTGCTAAAAATTATGTATGTATATGGTTTTTTCAATTAGGAAAAATAATCAAAAATATCACAGGGCTATCCATTTTAGCTTTTCAGAAAAAACAATTATCTATTTCAAAAAAATTTTATTGGGCGTGTACCCTGTTATAAGTTTTAATAATAACCAGCCTACATCAAAAGCATTTAATTTAAACCCCATTAGATAAACCTTAAATAAAATTAAATTATTTATAGCCTCTTATTGTCTAGTTTTTTCTATGGAAAAAGTTAGGTAGCTTGGAAAAATTATATATTTGAAACAACTAAATCTATTTCAATAATGGCCATGAAAAAGACACAATGCAATTTTGAATTTCTAGATCCGAATTTGAATATACTATCAGCATTAGTTTTCTAGCTACAATCGCTGGCCGGTTAAGCATTCTAAGGTTAATCGCTAATGTGGATACTGAATAAGCAAAGCAAACGAGTTTGCAATGAATAATTCTATGCACAAGGATTGTTTCAGATTAGGGGTTGCAGTTATTTTTGGTAATGGGACTTCTTAAGTTTGCAAAATTTTAATTCATCATATTTTTTCTCTGTTATTATCCAATTTTTAAACATACCTACATATTCTAAAAGATCTCATTCGTATATAATACTCAGCTTTAAAATCAAGTTTTTTATTTTCAAACGTATGTATGTATGTAAATTTTAAACATAATAATTACCACAAAAATACCATGAACAAATAAAGTAACGAAGAAGCAAAGTAACGAAAAACAATATTTTTTTAATTTTAAGCATCTATATGTTTATACATATTTAAAGACTTTGTGGAGCTTAATAGTACATGTTGCATTTAATACCGACAACAACATTTCACCCGGTGTTGGGGAAAATTTCCTTTAATTTTTATTTTTTTTGGCTGTAATAAGATTAATGGTTTCCATTATCATCAGTTTCTTTTACCGTGTTTTGGGGGATTTTTTTCCATTCAGTTTTTTTCTGTTTGGAGTACCAATCAATATTATTAAATTATAGTAAAAATTATGGCCCATTTTACAATGTTCTTAAGATAAAGCGAACGGACAAACAAACAATTGTAATAAATTGAATAAATATTTTAATATGTTAGGTTTTCTCAAAGCAAAAAATCAAAAACCTAAAGATATAAAAGTAGATTTAGTTTATTTTATGCATTAAAATCATCCGAATTTGAATTAAGAATGTCAAGTAGAGAAACGGCACAACACTATCTTATAACAATGTACGGTACGATTTTTCACCCATGATCAAACTATTAGATTCTGAAAATACAGCTTAAAAAACTATACGTATATTCATTAAAATGTTGCTAAAATAAAGAAATTTTGTATATAATTCAATGTTTACGTAACTGTTTATGAACAAAGATGGTTTCGTTTAAAAGTTTGCAAATTTTTTGAGGTGCGATTAATCGATTTAAAATTCTAAATAAAAACAAATCGGTGGAAAAATCGAAAATTGATTTTGGAATCGATTTACCATTCCCAAGTACAGGCGGAAATTTTTCGGGGGGGAAATGATGAGCCCAACTGGAATTTATGATATTTTACCAGGCAGGGTAATAGGCTATCTACACTGAAAGAAAAATGCTTCATATATTTAATGAATCATTTTCTTAAAAAATGTTTATTGGTTAAATGAAAATTTTCATTGTATAATTGGATTTTCATAGTTATAATGAAGTATTTTCGTTAAAATCGCTTCATGTGATTTCGTAATTACGTTAAAAATTTTCATTGGATATATGAAAACTTAAGTTTGTCCAAGTTAAACAAAAAATTTTAGTTTGTGAACATAAAAAAACAATATACAAACATAACTTTTTTCATAAATTAATAAAAAAATTTGGTTTCCGTAAAAAATGTTTAATTGTTAATTAAAAAATGTAAGATTTAATAATTTCATACATCTAATGTAATGTGTCATTAAATTTATGAAATCAAAAATTTTTTTATAAAAGCAACACATTTTAATAATTGAAAAAAAAATTTATTTTTACCATTCGAATAACTCTATAGCCTCAATAATTAAGAGTATAAAAATATTTTGAAAAAGCATGCCTTCATAAATTTAAATTTTCATTATGACAATAAAAATGTCATTATTGTAATGAAACAAAAACTTTCAATCAATAAATATGTATGCATGTTTTTAGTTTTCTTTAATATGTACATACGTACCTACATATAGTTGAGAAATGGCAAAAAACATAGTTTTTTTATTCAAAAACTACATTGCCCCGGTAGGCTACTGGTAGTGAGCTAGTCTATCAGCGCCGAGGTTGCAGGATCGATTCCCACCAGAGGCAGAAACAAATGAGATAGAAAAAAAGTTAAAAAGAAAAAAAAAATAATTAAAAAGAAAAAAAAACTAAATAAAAAAAAAAATTTTACATTATTGATGTATTTATCCAATGAATAATATTCATAGACCTAATGTAATGTTTCATTAAATAGATTTTAATGAAACAGGTTTCATTGATCCAATGAGGCGCTGCATAGGTTCCTTTTTAATGAAAATGTTCATGGGATTAATGTCAAAATTCATTGGTATTGCGAAGAAAATACACAGGTTGCAAAAAAGATTTTTTTCTTGGTCGTAGTGATTATGGACTTCTATATATATATCTAATATTAGATTAACTGAAGAGTACAAATGATCGACTAGCATAGCATAGCTCCCTTTTAACTAATTTGCTTTTAAATGGGTGTGCCTGAGACTCTAATTGAGTACGCTCTAAGTATATGATTTACTTTTTCTGTGTGTAGTTGTGTTTTATTAACATATTTTTTTTTTAATTTTATTAGGAAAAATTGCAAATATTGTTACTCTAAACAGTGGCAACAATGACCACCGAATAAGCAAATACAAGAAAGAAAACAAACGAAGTGTGTGTATATCATGCCCATACCAAGAAATGCCGAATGACAATATCAAAATGTGATAAATGCTAAAAACCCATATGCGGAGAGAACAAAATAAAATTTCAAATATTTTTGTGATCTGGAAGCAAAGCGGGATTTGAAAATTGTAACAGAGTGTTTTATTTTTATTTTTGTCATTATTATCGTTTATTAACTATTTTGGGATTCACAAGGTAGTCGTAAAGTTGTAAATTCATATGTATTAAAAAAAATTACAAGAAATAGCTATGACAGCTATTGTCAATCTCTTATAATTTAGATTTTTACTGTACAGTTATGACGAATCAATAAACTCAGCGGTAAAATTTTTATTTTGTTTGCAACACAACAGTATTTTTTAAACAAATGAAATATATTATTTAGGACATTATGACGATATGACTTAATAGCACACCTTGTGAATCCCCCAATTATATTTTGTCATAAGTATTATTTTATTAATTTATACCTTTTATTTCAATAGAATTCTGATTTATTAATTTTGTATTATTTCTTTGATTTGTTTACCTTTTTTAAAGACACACTGTAATTAAAATTTGACTACTTATTTTTTATATATCGCCGGTTGATAATTAAAATGTCGTATATGCCTTTTTTGAAGTTTTCAGTTAAGATTTATATCTTAGGTTTTACGACCTGATCTTTCATTTGGCGTAATCAGTTTTTCGATACCTAATACGTATGTGGATATAAGGAACTGTGGTCAGTTAGGACATTATTGTCTGACTTTGACCCGTTCCAAAGAGACTTATCCTCTACAAAATGAATTTTTTAAAAATGCATTCAAGTACAAGACAACGTTTTACTTTTAATAAAACAGTACTTATTAAAAACAAAAATTTAAATTAGTAAATCTATGTTCCTATTAAATATTTAACGTCATAAACGTAACCACTACTTTTTTTAAAAATTATTTGCTTTTGCAAAACGTTTGGCTAGATCAATCATCGTTTAGCAGTTTCTAAATTACATTATAAAATTATCTTCTTACAAATAATTTGAGTAAATCAATAGAAATAGTTAAAAACAAAGCTAAAGTTTGATTAAACTACTGGGGCCTAATTCTGGCAGTCGTGGTCGAGTACTTTCTCGATTCGAAAGCAATTTTATTTCAGTCAATACTGAACGAATCGAAATTAATTTTTCGGTATTCTGAAACTCAAATCAATTCTTTATAACACTGAAAAAATAATTCCGATTCGTTCAGTATTGACTGAAATAACTAGATATTTAATTGCTTTCGAATCGAGAAAATTCTCAATCACGACTGCCAGAATCAGGTCCCTGGTCACGTTTTTTTTTTCGTCATATTGTTATGTCTGAATATACCTTTATTTAAGTTTTTTTTTAAAGATATTTAAATACCAATAGACATAAGCCTGTATTTATTAAAATTTTTTAAATATAATAAAGGTTTTAAGATCAAATTTACAATGAAAATTATCCTTAATCAACGTGTGTTATATATAATAATCGTTTATGAATACGGGGCTGAATTTTTTATATTTTTGTTTTAAGTCAAATTAAAAAACGATTTTTTATTTAAATTTTTGAGTGCATAATTTTTTATTTTTTTTAGTGCATATTTTAAGCTAATCTCTTAAATATCTATAACGTTAAAAATTAGTCTTATCAATTAAACATTCAATCAATTAAATCTTCAAAAAAAAATTTTGTATCAGTGAATACCTTGTGTAGAAATTTAAATGATTTTGTTATTCGAGCTTAATTCCCAATTTTTATTTTTTGATAAAAACACTGAAATTTATTGTTGATGGGATAAGCTATTCCTATGCGCATGTGGAACTTTTTTAAGGTACTAAAATTCAACAAACATTGATGAAAAAAACCAATTTTTCCCATTATCTTATGGTCATACTGAAATAAAATAGTGGGATATTTTATATACATACATATAAAAATAGCTTTTACAATGAGGGTGGTTCTTATGAGGTATTCCTTAAATCCTTTTCTTACAGTCACTAATATTTACGATTGGATTTTATTAAAGAAATGTTTTAAAATAATCGCAATTGCATGCATCTTTGAATAGTGTCAAATGGAAGGTGCGTTTTTAACAAAATGCGGAAAATTTAAGGTGCAAGCAAAATGAGATGCTCACGTCAAATAAGTGCAACTATGATTTTTTGCACAGCTGCAAGGGTAAAGAAAAATTGATGTGCCAGTTCGCATTTACCAAATGACGTGTCTGTTGTATGTACTATGGCTTCATCATCTGAAAACCACAAGCTCGGATAGTTTTTCACAGCTGGCTAGAGTTTTTTCCCGGACTTTTTCGCTTCCCGGGAACTTGTTTACAAAGAAAGTAAAAGAAATGGTTCAATTCCAAAAAAATTAATTGAAGATTGAAATAGGAACTTGAATTATTATTACCTCACGCTTTAATTACCTATTATTATGCTTTTATTCCGTATTATTATGCTCAATGTACAAGATAAAAAGATAACACAAACATAATAATTTAATTCCTAAAACAATAATAAAAACAAAATAAAAATTGAGTTACTCAAGATATGAGGTCAAAAAGTTAATTAATAAAATAGATAAAATATTTTAAATTAATATATAACATTTTAACGACTTAGGAAATAACTGTCTGACACACTCAAAGCGCTTAGTAAGTCGTCAAAAAGTATATTTCTGATTTTATTTACGAATTATCATGTTCCCGAAAAATTTCGTTCATTTTTTACCGAGGTTGGACAAATAGTTAAAAGTGCACCGTTGTAAAATGCTTCGGATTCACAATCAGAAGCAATTTTTTCTTTTTTATAAATAACTTCTATATCAGTCAATTGTACACAGAAAAAAATAACTAAAGCTATTAAGTAATTAAAGAAAATTTGTTAAATTTTTGTAACATTTTTAACAATTTTTTTAATTAATATGTTTGTAAATTGTCATATTAACAATTTGTTTTATTTGTAGAAAATTAATATGTATGTTTATAATAGAAAAAATTTTTAGTGTCAAAAAATTCAAAACTAAAATAAAAAATCTTTATTTTCAATTAAAAATCTTTTAAAGAATAAACGATGCGATAAGTGATTTGGAATTAAGTCAATCTATACGGTAAGTAAAGTTATGAGTATACGATTTATAAAGAAATTTTAATACATCTGTTATATATTCTAGTCTTACAAATAAAACTGTTAAAGATGCCATGTTGTGTTGATGTCAGAACCTTATGGGGCATCCAGGTCTATATATGGTTAGCTTAAATAATGTTTAATGCTGTTTGTGATGTAATGTTAAATAAATTTTACCAAGAAAAACTAAAAAAATCCACCTTTAACTGCATCTTTTATTTCAATTTAGTTAGCAACAAAATATTTTGTTAATGTGACAATTTCGTAACAAAAATTTATATTTAATGGTTAACAAATATTTTAATTAATATCACATACTCATTGTTAAAAATATTTGTTAGGTTTTAACAATTGTTATTAACAAAATAATTTTTTGTATTTAAAAATTTGGTTGTTGGTGCCTTTTCAATTAAAAAGTTAATTGTATTGACGAATTTGGTATTCAATATGACAATTGATTCGTCGTAATTTTTTTCTGTGTATGTCAAGGTTTTTCAAGTTGTATGTTGTAGTATCTTACACGAGTCTCCAAAATGTTATTTTAAACCAACACAAGTTGAAAAAATTTGTGTTTATCACCTAATAAACATATCGCTCCTTCATTGCATCATAGTCATATCTCAAAAATCAAAAATTTTAAGTAACTTTAACAAAGTTTTCCTTCACACCTACTCGTATTATATCTTAAACTGAACCGAAGTTATAGCAAAATATATCTTTAAATCGGTACATTTTGAAAACTTTAATCGCATTTTGCCAAGATCGTTTGTTTTTGTAGATGTGACTATGTTGCAATAAAGTAGCGATATGTTTAGGTATCTTCTATTTTCAAGGCTTGTTTATGGACAATGAAACTTTACTGCCTGCATCTTATTTTGAATTTATGTTCTTTATTATTTTTTGCGTCAGGAGACATTGATTTAAATATGTACTCACTTCTTGTAATTGATCTAATCCGCAACCCATCCACAGATGCTAATTTTTAGGGAATAGAAAACTACATTTTAAAGTATAAATAGCTGTTTTCTGAAACTATGAGGAACTTTTATTTTCCGGGATCCCGCAACAAAAATCCCGGGAAAACGGAAAATAAAATAATTGAATTCGCGGGATAAAACATTACAGCTGGCCCAACCAAAATTTTTTATATCGTCCCATATAAATTATTAAATGCAAACAAAAGTACGCCAGCAATTAAAGCCACACGAGAAAAGACAAAATCACTTGTTTATTTTTTTTTCAATGTCTAATAACATATGGAATAAAAACTTAATTTTCTTCCGATCTGTGACACTAAGAGCAAGTTTTTTGGATAAAGTTCATCTTTGTTTATTGGTTTAACGTGGTTTAAACTAAGCATGTTGTTTTTTAGTTTCAGTTTAACATGCTTTAATTTGAGTGTAATTGAGCAAGATTGACCAGTTAAACTTAAGTTACAAATGTCAAAATATACACAGCTGATGGCAAGAGCCTCTACAGCTGTTTCGTAAATTAAATATTTTCTTTAAAAATTAACAATAATAAAAAAGTTAAATAATTTTGAAAAAAACTATTTATTTTACAAAAAGCTTTAAGATAACAATCCAGCCGTTCTCCGATGATGCGCTTTATTTAAAAAAAGTTTGTTTAAGTTTTGTTAATCAAAATTTGTGGTGCTACCATATTTTCAAGTAAATAACAAGGATGATGCCACTAGATTAATTATGTCAGTTCTTAAACTCCTACTAAAAAACAGAAAGTTAGATTAGAGCCAGTTTATTTTTATTTTCAGTTTAACTAATAAGCCGTTAAACCAAGTTTAACCAACATCCAAAAAACCAGCTCTAAGAATATTTACGAATATAAACTTTAAGAGCAGAGAATTGATGATTTTATTAAAATATAAAAATCACATTTAGGGGGTAATTTTGTTGTTCACTTCACCTTGCGTTGAGAACATTTTCATATAAAATTTTTTGAATTTTTGAAAATTATATGAACATTTTCTCAACGCAAGGTGAAGTGAACAACAAAATTACCCCCTTAAGGTTTTAAATTACTTTCCTACAAAACTAAAAAAATAAAACTTAAGCAATTTTTTCTTATTGCCACAGAACAAAATGTTAGTTAGTAAAAACACTTCAAAATATGTGTATCAAAAGTAGAAAAGTGACAAGTTTAAAAAATATATTTTAATTTGCTAAATCTTTTTAATATTCTCCCATTATGAATATTTTAATAGTTCTTTTACTCCCTTTTACTTCATCTAATGTTTAACAAGGTGTACTGAATATAGTTACCCCTTTTTCCATAAACATAAATAAAGTTTGACCCTGTTTTTTACAAACTAAAAAATTGTTTTCCTTTGATATTAAAACGGGGGGTAATAACAATACAAGTCAGCACAGAATGACAGACCACTTCAGTGTGTATAAAATCGTACAAAATAATTTTGTGCTAAAACAAAGAAAAACACCAGGAATCTTAAACCAAACAAATAAAAAGTATAAAAGGAAATATTCTATAATGAAGAAATAGTAGTTCAAGTAGTACAATTCTATTAACAACAATATACAATATGCAGAATAATAAATTGTATGTGTTTTATTAAAACAGTTAAAAAAACAACAAAAAAAAAACTAAAGCTTAAAAACAAAAAGATAGCGTGATAAGTTAATGAAATCCACCACCATTAGCAACGGAAGCACTCAGCTTGAAATATTTGTAGCAACAAAAATTTTCTTATAAACAATTTTGTAATTAGATCTCCTTCCGTGTTGGATGTGTATATCGTGCAAAAAGCTCTGTTCCTGGAGTACTATCTAAAAAACATCCGAAGGTACTGATCGCTATTTGAAGTGCCAAATATTTTTGAAATGTCAAACCGACTTACCCCATTTGTAACCCCAAAAGATTTTGTTTACAAACGAGTTAAAACTAATTTAAAATACTTATTAAATTGGATGGACCTGTTGTCAATTCTGGACCTACCAGTGCCATGTAGTACACATTACTGAACCTGTAACCTGTCCGTGAAAGCCCGTGTTCGATCCCCACGGCAGTCAAGAATAAAAAATTATCAATAAATTTTAATTAATTTCATGTTGTAAAGTTCCTTTCTACATTAAAATAATTTAATGAAAATTAAATTTGATGAACTTTTTTTTAAATAAATTTTAATATTTATACAGAACTTATAGAATTTAAAGCTTCTTTCGTGAGTGGCAACTTCTGTTGCAATAAAAAATTTTGGAGCCAAATAATAGGATAGTTTATAGCTCCAAATAATTTTGTATGAGGACCATATGAAATTATGTACCGATTCTCACCATTTTCAATATCGTTAGTCAACTCATAAAGTTTTTCTGATTCAATCTCTTTACCAGTGTTGCCAAAACTTGGAGACCAAAAATGGCTAAATTTACAGGAAAAAATGGCTAAAAATGGGCTAAAAAATGACTAAAAGCTTTTTTAAATAAAAACACATTAAAATTCAATAACACAACAGAAATAATTCATTTAAAGTTGTTTACGATGAAACTGTTAGTTAAGATAAATTTCTTTAATAAGAATAAACGTTATTTAATATTCTGAAAGATATTTAAAAAATAAAATCATTGATAAATGTTATGTCGTTATTGTTCATCTCATAGGAATCACTCGTCCCTTTTAGTTTTAAAAAACTTGAAGGTAAATAGTAATTACGACAACATTTACCCAACCTTTTGATTCCAGATCTACAATAAAAAACAAGTAAGAAAATATAGTCGGTTAACCCCGTCTATATGATACCCTACACCTCATTAGAACCTGTGTACCAAATTTTATTAAATGATCTGCAAATTTGCGATATGTACTTTACGCACAAGGTTTACATGGACGTCCAGCCAGCCGGACAAACATCGTTAATTCGACTCAGAAAGTGGTTCTGAGTCAATCGGTTTACGAAAAGGTGGACCAATATTTTAAGGTGTTACAAACATCAGCACAAACGCATAGTACCCTCTCCACTATTGTGGTGTTGGTATAAATATTTCATTGATAAAATCGAATTAACGGTTGCTAAATGTAACCTATTTCTGAAATTACTTTTAACGATGTTTACTACAGCATTAGACCATGGAAGTGAGAGCAACTTTATAGTAAATTCTGAATCTTTTGAAATTCTGAAATTTCTAAAAAAAAATTGTTGCCGCCAGCATCTCTTTATTGAAATACTTGCAACCAGAAAGAAACACCGATGTTTGTGTTGATCCGTTTTATAAATTTAATATTGGAATACTGTTCCTTTATTTTGAAAGATGTTTCATCATCATCGTTTATAGCGATTTTCAACATTTGTAAAAGTTGTGATTTAAATTCAAGCCGTTTAATTATTTAAAATGTTTATTTTGCTTTTATATATTTTTATAATAAAATAACAATTATTCTTTTAAAAGAAAAAAGGCAAGAAAAATTTTATGGCTAAACCAGTTGAAAAATGGCTAAAAAAATGGCTAATGGCTAAATGCATTTTTTAATGGCTAAACAGGATGAAAAATGGCTAAATTGGCAACACTGTTCTTTACTTAAATGTTCGTTAAGGACAGTGTTCAAAAAGGCTCGATTATTTTAAATGACTTTGTAATTGCTTTACTTAACATAAAAAAGAACACAGTAAAAGTGAAAAAGAGAGAGTAGTAGTAGTAGTATATACACGTGTAGGCCATGTGCACCCCGACCCAAAGGATCTTTTGTGCAGCCTATATGTCTCACCAAGTCAAGTTTAGGCCGCGTATAAAGCCCACTACCTTGCCCGGTGGAAGATCATAGATGTCGGTCGGGCCCATTGTATGCCCCCCGAAAAATTTCCGTCTAAAAGTCCCTAAGGCGGGACAGCAGCAGAGCAGATGTTCCGATGTTTCATCATCTAACCCGCAGAATCTGCACATTTTGGTAGGTGAATTACCCAACTTAAACTGGTGGTACCTGAGACCACAGTGCCCCGTGAATAGGCCAACAAGCAGCCGAAGTTCCGCTTTTTCAAGCAGCAGAAACCTTCCTGCCCTGTGCCGGGACAGCGTCACAAATCTTCTGGACTGTCTCAATCCAGAAGTGGACGTCCATGCGTGAAGGAATTCACGCTCGGACCAATTATGTAGCGTCCCCCTGATGTGACCCACAGGGACGCCGAAGAAAGGCTCAGGACCTATAAATGGACGACGAGCGCCCCTGTTTGCCAAGCAATCAGCCCTTTCATTGCCCGCATGGCCCTCATGGCCGGGAACCCAACACAAATTCAAGTCATTGTGTTTCCCTAGCTCATTCAGAGACGCAAAACAGTCCAAGACCAGCCTTGACTTTATCTCCAAAGAAGAAAGTGCCCTAAGAGCGGCCTGGCTATCTGACATTATATAAAGTCTCAAGCCCCTTGCCCTCCTCCTTACACATTCCCCAGCACATTCAATGATGGCGTAGAGTTCCGCCTGAAATATAGACGGCTGTTTGCCCATTGGCAAGCCCCTTTGGAAACCCGGGCCCATGATGCCCGCACCAGTATCACCGTTTACCTGTTTCGAACCATCCGTGAACCAGACCTGGTCCGCGCATGCACGCCACCAGGATTGGTTCGCCCATTGGTCCCTGTCAGGTATAAGGACATTAAAATTCCTATCCAATGCCAAAGTAGGCAACATATGATCACCCACCATAATGGATGGATCATCCCTAATGATTCCCAGGATCCGCATGTGACCCACCAGGTCCCCTGCTCTATATTCAGCAATGCGCGGCATCCTGCTAGCACCCCTGCAGGCTTCCTCCCTTATAGAAATGTGCATTGGAGGAATGTGCAGGATAGCACCCAAAGCCAGAGTGGGACAGGTCCTCATGGCACCGGTGATCGAAATGCAGATCAGGCGGTAGACCTTATCAAGTATCACTCTAGCCTTGACCTGTTCGGTCTTAGTCCACCACACCAGGGCGGCGTAGCACAATATTGGTCTAATAATAACAACAAAAGACCAGTGGATCATCCGGGGTTTCAGCCCCCATGTCTTTCCGAAGAGTCTTTGACAGGCATATATTGCCCTAGACGCTCTTCTAGTGACATGGACCAACTGAGCGTTCCAGTTGCGGGATTTGTCCAGAATGATCCCCAGGTATTTCACCTCATTAGAGAATCCAATAACCGATCCGTTAAGGGTCGGTTCTTTCAGTCTCAGAACTCTCCGTCTGGTGAATGGTACCAGAGTAGTTTTTGCGGGATTAATGTTAAGTCCCCTCTCCCTGCACCAGCTAAGTGTCAAGTCCAGGGCCCGCTGCATGGCCCCTGAAATCGTCGCATCATCGAAACCGGTCACAGATATAACCAGATCGTCAGCATATCCGTAGGTTCGCAAGCCCAGGTTATTAAGTTTTTTTAATAGCTCGTGGATAACCAAGGTCCACAATAGAGGCGATAAAACGCCACCCTGTGGGCAACCTTTGGTTGCCTCAATGGTAATCGACGAACCACCCAGATCCAACTTAATCACCCTAGATGCTAGCATCTCCTTTATCCAGTTCCTTATGAGAACTGGAATACCCTTCCTTGTTAGAGCAAAGTCAATTGCATCATAGGAAGTGTTGTCAAAGGCTCCCTGAATGTCGACGAACGCACACAGAGCTATTTGCCTTGCCCCCAGTGCCTTCTCAATCGTACCCACGACGTGATGGATTGCGGTCACCGTAGACCTGCCCGATTGATAGGCAAACTGAAAGCGATGTATCGGGTTATCCGATAGATATTCATCCCTTATAAATCTATCTATTAGTTTTTCCATGGTCTTCAGGAAAAACGAACTGAGGCTTATTGGTCTGTAGGACTTGGGCAGATGTTCGGACCTGCCCCCAACCTTGGGTATAAAGACCACTTTAACCTCTCTCCATGGTTCCGGTACGTGGCACGCCAGTAAACTGGATCTGAAGATCCTAGTCATTTGGGAATTGATAGCACTCCCCCCCTGCTGAAGGCAGCATGGAAGGAAACCATCCGGTCCCGGTGATTTGAATGGACTGAATTTGGACAAAGCCCATGCCACTCGTTTCGCATCAAAGATTCTACCTGCCAACCTGATATTCCTTTTGGACGCCGAGGGCGACCATGTGGACACTCTTGGTGACAAGAAGGGCAGAGAATCTGGAAAGTGGGTCGCTAGTAGGAGCTCACAGGTCTCCTTTGGCGACTCAGTAAACGTACCATCTGGCCGCTTAAGTGTGCTTAGACCATTAGTGTGGTCCTGTGAAAGCGCCTTTTGCAGCCTGAGTGATTCAGGAAGACTGTCAATCCTGCCGCAATATTCACGCCAGGTTGACCTCTTGGACTTCCTGATTTCCCTATTATATCTAGTGAGCGCAGCCCTATAGGTACTCAACGCTCCAGTTTCCTTAGCTTTGTTGAATAAACGTCTGGCCTCAGCCCTCAGACCCTCCAGATGTTCATTCCACCACGGAACATCCCTTTTAGGCCTGCGGATCCGGAGCCTGCAGCTCCCTTCGAAGGCCTCCCGGATATTCGTGCAAAGTGTATTGGATTCAAAATCAATGTCCCTTGGGCTTGTTATCAAACCCCCCGACAAGCTCTCAGTAAGAGCCAGGTGATGGCGAAAAATGTCCCAGTTCGCGTTCCTAGGGTTGCGATAAGTTTGAACAAACGTCGAAGAGCATTCGATGTCGAAAAGCAGATACTGATGATCCGACAACGAAATGTCACTCGAAACGTGCCAGTTTTTAATGGCATATGAAAGATTGCTACTAGTAAGTGTGAGATCCAAGACCTCCTGTCTAATAACGTTCCTAAAAGTGGGCTCATCGCCCCTATTTGCTACAAATATATTGTTTACACAAATATACTCAAGTAAACACTCACCCCGTTTGTTGATATCGGTGCTACCCCAGACAGTGTGGTGGGCGTTTGCATCACAGCCTATAATCCACCCAAGGCCGCGCATTTGGCAATATGAAACCAGCTCAGTGACCTCGGGAATAGGAGCACTATCGGCATCTCCTGGCAAGTAGGCAGAGGCGATAACGACCTCATGTTCGCCCGCAATGGATGGGATCTTCGCCCTGATCGCCACCAGATCCCCGTGCAGAAATTCTGAAATAGGTAAATAGATTAAATCCTTCCTGACTAGGAGCGCCGCTCTCGGCCTCGAAGCTGCAGAGTTATAAATAATCTTACCTTGATCGTTGTGGAGCCCCTGAATAGCCCCAGAGTTAACCCATGGTTCCTGGATGAAGCATATATCCAGGAGGTTTGTAGTGAACCTACGACATAGCAAATACGACGCTGCCTTGGCGTGGTGTAGGTTCACCTGAAGGCACTTCAGATGCCTGGTACCCTTATTTAATTTATTGGCGATTGGGTGCACTACTTCCTCCTGTTTCTACCCGCCATCTTCCTGCCGCGGTTGGTGCCTAATAATGCCGCTTCCTCAGCGGTTGTACCGTGGCCCTTTCGCGGTCTGCCATACGAGGTCATGGTAGTGCTCGTGGAGGTTTTTCTCCCGTTGGTAGGAGCATGCCCCCTCGAGCCCGATGGGACCTCGCCAGCTCTGCTGTTGTCGTTTTCCGACGTACGTGCCGGGCGATCCTTACCCGTTGGGCCCGATTTGCCCCTTCCAGTGTTGGCAGGATTCCCAGCCGAGGCAGAGGTGGACGGTTTGACCGAACTCTCCTCCGAACTGCTAGCGTTAACCGTAGCGGCCTTTGCCCGGCCGGCTTTGTCACGTGGCTCAGTCCTCCTGGGTACGTCATGCACTGCCCCGTGTTGACGGTTGGTGGGCCTAATGTGGACTGTTCCGTACCCGTAGCCAATGTGATGATTTTTCTGCCTTATTATGGATGCCGAGTTTGGGTCAATTGCAAAGGTTAACTCAGCAATGCTGCCTTTGCTGACCCGATTCAGCACTCTCCATTATTCGACCGAGAGATCGTCATTCTGTCCTTCCACGAGAGACAGAATCCTGCTGGTAGGTGTGTCGGGCCTCTCAGGGAAATATCCAATGAATATTTCAGCCCTTGGTACCTCTTCCTCAGATACGACCTTCAAAACTGCATCCTTCCAGGGTTTTATTAAGGGAACATGTTCCCTTACCCATTCGGCTGACTTTTCTCCCTTACAGTTGAAAGTGAGCCAACCTGGTTTAAAACTGCAGCCTGCAAATTGTGGTTTTACGCTACCCTTTTTGAGCTCCACAATTTTGTCCAGAACCGCAGTTTGGATAAGCTTCAGCTTATCCTCTGTCCATACACTAGTCGGAAAGTCTGGTGGGATTACTCCCAACCTGATAACATCGACCATTTCACCGTATGTGGGCTGGACATTTTAGTTACCTGTCCCTGAGGCTTTTGTACTGGCACTATTGGCGGTAGTCACGCCAGTCGCCATGCTGCCTGTAGCCCGTTTGGGAGGATTTGGTTTGTCCGGCGAGGAACCGTCCGAACGTACCATCTTCCTGGGAATTTTCAGGTCACACAACTCATTGCGGACTTCCCTCATTGGTTTTTGGCATAGCTCTCGTGCCTTTTCAAGGCTCATACCCTCTTTCAGGTAGAGCTTTAGACGCCTACGTGCAGAACCAGGCAATTTAATCCTACCTTCTGCACCCTGGTTAGCTTCGGCTGAGGAGGATTGTTGCGTGTTTGGCACTGATTCCAGGAGCGCATCCTCTTCATCCGTTGGGATAGATATCTCAGTGGCGTTGGGACCAGCGTCCCCCTGCACTAGGATATCATCCAAAGGTTCGCTCACGTATTTCTCCGCATCGCGAGCGTTAGGATCCAAAGACCCTAACACGGGTTCATTTGTGTCCATAGGGACACTTTCGTTTTTATTTTTTGTTTCTAAATTATCATCCATTAGGTTTGTTTTTAGAATGGGGGTATTGGTAGTACACCATATGACAGAGCCCCATGCCATAGGTGGGCACAACTTACAACCGAGACATTGCCAGTGTCCGGAGGCCACCGTTAAAAGACACACTCACGCAGTGCCATTCATCCCAGGGACACGGTTCGGATAACATCGGGGATTGCGGGTTTTTATCGAGCGTCCACTCTAGATCCGCCATGTTCAGCTTAAAGCAGAGACACCTCGGGCAGGATGTGATATTTGATCACGCATGGACGATCATTGGAACCTGAAGTTGGCTACCGCAGTCACAAACTGACCAGCTATATTACGCATTCAGATTCCCTACGGTACTCACCGCTTGTCTCCAAAAAAAAAAAGAGAGAGTAAATCATTTATTTAGTCTTTATGTTCCCAACTTAATTAGCCAGCATCCCTTAAAAAAATTGCAGTTACTGTAAGTAATAAGTTTTTGTTTATTTTTTTGCTTTTACTTAACTTCAAGTTCAGCAAATATTAACTTCGTTGCTGTTGCTTCTTCATATATTTTGAACGAATTAAACGTTTAATTCACTTGATAAAACGTTTAATTCACTTGATTAAATTTTTAATTAAAACTGATTTTATTTTTGATTAATGCTTTTACTGGTGCAAAATTTTATTCAAACGGTAATGATCTTTAAACAGTTCTCTCTACGAAAATACTTAGAAATTTGAAACTTTTTTATTTAAAATATATGAAATAGCAAGCAACAGCAACGAAGATAATACTTGCTGAACTTGCAGTAAAAAACAAAAAACTGGTTGCTTTGCTGACTGATTAACTTGAGAAAATACACATGGTGAGACTAAATAACTTATTTACTCTCTCTTTTACTGCTTTTGCTTTTTCTCACTCTCTATCAAAATGTAAAGTTGTCATTCAAAATCACAGTTTTTTAATTTGCAGCAAAAAATTTATGCAAAGCAATAAAGTCGTTGCTGTGGTTATTTTAATGCAAGCAATTTAAACCCTGGGTAATGACCAATATTTTTTAGTGCAACAAACATCAGTACAAACGAAAAACATCCTCTCCACTACTGTGGTGTGGGTATAAATATTTGATATTAACCCTGGATTGTTACTGTTCGACGAACAGACGAAGCTTTATCTTTATCATATAATTTTTTTTTTTTGTATTAGGTTTTTTTTCAACTATTTCATTTGTTCAATAATTAAATACAAAACCCTTAAATTCGTATCGAATTTTGAGAGAGAAAAATAAATTGGATTTTTTACCGCTTTATTTTATTTTGTTTAATTTAATTTTATTTTATATGAATTTGTTATTGTATCTTTTAATAAATGCTTTACTAGAAATTTTTTGTTGGTTCTTTAATATAGAATTATTTTTTTAAAGTTCGCTGATTCGACGAGGATTAAGGTTACTCTATACTTAAATATAAGAGTTACCTTCCAGTTCTAAAGAAACTGTGATGGAAATAACAGCAAAATGTTTTGGCATTTTATATATTTTTTTTTTAAATTAAGTTTTAATTAAACTTTGTTTGAATCAAAACTCTAATTTTTATTCTATAGTATATTCATATGGTTGCTTGAATAACAAAAAAAAAAATAATGAATTTTCATGTTCTGCAACAAAGTAAGTAAAGCTTTTTATCTAAAAGCCCAAAATCTTATTAACTTTTTACAAATGGTACACCCAGAGAAAAAACATGTTTAAATATGGTCACCTCCAACAAAACTTTTTTTAAAGAAAAATTTAAGCATATTTTTAATTTAACCATATTATTGTCACCCGACAACCATAATATGGTTAAATTAGTCCTCCATCAAGAAGCCACAACCATATTAGGGTTCCCTCTAAACATTTATTTACTTAAAATAGCATGGCTAGTTTTCAACAATAGATTGTTGCTCTTATAAAAGAGGAAAATACTATTGTTAATTTAAAAACTTATTATTGTCATATCTATATAAATAAAAATCAATGTTGTTCGTTGGTAATTGCATCAGTTGAGAACGGCTGGACCGATTTGGACAGTTTTTTTTTTCTAATGATCGTCATGGTCAAACTTAGGTTTTTACGGAAAGAAAATTTTGCCACGCCCACTTTGTCCGATTTTTCTAAAATCAGAAAACGGCTCCATCGATTTGACTAATTTTTCTTTCAAATGTTCGTATCAATGCATTTTAAGTTTCCATCGAAAGAAAAATTTACCACGCCTACTTTTACGCCCACTTTTTCTATTAAGCACATAACTTGAGGATGGCTTGACCGATTTGGATGATTTTTTCTTTAACGTGATCGCCATGGTCCAACTTAGATTTTTACGGAAAGAAAATTTTGCCACGCCCACTTTCGCGCCCACTTTGTCCGATTTTTCTAAAATCAGAAAACGGCTCCCTCGATTTGACTAATTTTTCTTTCAAATGTTAGTAGTAATCCATTTTAAGTTTTCATCGAAAAAAAAATTTGCCACGCCTGCTTTTACGCCCACTTTTTTCGTTTTATCTAAAATCGGAAAACAGTTGCACCGATTTGGCTAATTTCTCTTTCAAATATTCGCAGCAATCCACAAATATTCGCAGCAATCCAATTTAAGTTTTCTGTAAGTTTAAGAAAATGCTTATGATATTTAAATTTTTTAATTTAACAGTTGGACTTTCTTTTTAATTTTAAATTTAAATAAAAAATTATAATAATCAATTGTATACATTATAAGTAAGTAGCCAAATTAACTACAACCTCCACTAAACAAATTTCAGCTCCCCACTTGAGGGTTAAAAGTAAAAGCAATTCAAAAGCGAAAAAAAATGCAAGACAAATCCTCAGTGCGTTGAAATCTTTTAAAGCTAAGCAGAGGTTTTCAAATGAAAACAAAAAACTGTGTTTGTTGTAACTTTTGTATTTTCATTATTCTCTTTTTTGATTTTTGTTTGGGTTGTTGTTATTGTTTTGTTATATATGGGCATTTCTAGATTTACGCATGGGACATTTATGAACCTGTGGAGTTGAATAGATTTTGCGAAAATAGGTATAAATCATAAGTATTTTAGTTATTCTGTTCCATTCAGGTATTACTATGTTTGAAAAGTGCAACACATAGGAACTTTTGTATATTCAATATGGGAGACTCTTTTTCAGACTTATGTACATTTAAGTTATTAACAGGTTGAATGAATTTTTAGAGGAATTGCCTATATATTGCTCATCTAAATGTGCAAAGCAAATTACTGTTATTTCTACCACACGCGATCTTGCTTTTATTTTTCTCATGAAAGCTGTAAAAGATGAAGCTGGAGGGATTTTTTTTCTAAACGCTCCCGGTGGAACTGGCAAAACTTTTTTAATCGCGTTAATTTTGGCAACGATACGCTCGCAGAATGATATTTCACTTGCACTCGCATCGTCAGGAATTGCATCTACGTTGTTAGAAGGCGGTCGAACTGCTCATTCAGCACTCAAGTTGCCATTAAATATGCAAACCAATGAAAATCCAACATGCAACATATCGAAGAACAGTTCGATGGCCAAAGTTTTGCAGCAAAGCAAACTGATCGTTTGGGATGAATGTACAATGGCGCATAAAAAATCTTTGGAGGCATTAGACAAAACGTTGCAAGATTTACGAAACAATCAAAGCCGATTTGGAGGTGCGATGATTCTGTTGGTAGGTGATTTTCGGCAAACGCTGCCAGTGATACCACGATCAACGCCAGCCGATGAACTTAATGCATGTTTGAAGTCGTCTGCTTTGTGGAAATACGTCAGGAAACTCAAACTGACTCTGAACATGCGTGTCGAGCTGCAGAACGATCAATCTCGAGACGTATTTTCCAAACAATTGCTGGACATAGGAAACGGCAAAATCCCGGTGGGTATTTCGACCGGCTGTATTCAATTTCCCGTCGATTTCTGCCAGTTCACCGAATCAAAGTCCGAACTCATCCGAAAGGTGTTTCCAAACATTACACAAAATTACAGAAATCATGATTGGTGGAGCGAACGTGCTATATTGGCTGCGAAAAACGTTGATGTCGACGAATTGAATTTTAAGATTCAAAGTGAAATCGCTAGCGAATTGAAGATGTACAAATCGGTGGATTCCGTTTCTTCTCAGAACGATGTCGTCAACTATCCAATCGAGTTTTTAAACTCCCTGGAATTACCCGGATTACCGCCTCATATTCTCCGACTAAAAGTTGGATCGGTAATCATAATGTTACGAAATATAAACCAACCACGTCTTTGTAATGGCACCCGACTTACGATAAAAAAAATTGATGAATAACGTCATCGAAGCAACAATACTTAAAGGAAAGTACAAAGGAGAAAATGTTTTGATACCTCGGATCCCAATGATTCCAACCGACATGCCATTCGATTTTAAGCGCTTGCAGTTTCCAGTAAGGCTTGCATATGCAATGACAATCAACAAATCTCAAGGGCAGTCATTGCGTGTTTGCGGCATTAACCTTGAGAATCCATGCTTCTCGCATGGTCAATTATATGTCGCCTGTTCCCGCGTCGAAAGTCCATTAGCATTATTTGTTTACGCACCAGACAACCAAACAAAAAATGTCGTATATCACAAAGCATTGCAATGAACATATCCTTGCAAAGCAATCGAATAAGTTTTATTTTTTTTTTACTGGTTACCTGAATATTGATCTATCAATTAAAATAAATTCGTAAATTCAGTAAAACATTTTCCAATATTTTATCCAAAAAATTTTTTGTAAATATAAATATTTACCAAAACAAATATATTTAATTTTTACGAATTATAATGCACAAGCAGCAAGCATATTTTAATTTCCAACAATGATGCGTTGAAAATGATGAATTACTGCTAAAAACAAAATATTTATAGATAGTAAAGAACAATTTAAAACAACAGTTTATTTGAAAATATTTTGTGGATAATTTTTTCTGTGTATATGAATAAAATTTTAATTTAAAAATACATTTTTCCTTTTTTTAACGGATTTTAAAAATCGAACACAAAAATTTTTTCTAATTGGGACAGAACAACGTCTGTCGGGTCAGCTAGTTTAACCATAATAATATTGTTTCTTGATGTAGGACTAATTTACCCATAACATGGTTGTTGTCGGTGAGAATAGTATGGTTATATTAAACATGACATATTTAAAATTTTCTTTAAAAATAGTTTTGTTGAAGGTGACCATATTTAAACATGTGTTTTCTCTGCGTGTTGCAAAATAACGATAATGTAACTTCTTTTTTAAAATAAAAAAGCCATGTGTTTGGTAGTTTTTGATTAACTAGTGCTACTTATTTGATTACAATGTCATACAATTTTTTACTTTGTTTAAATCAACCCAAGCCATAAATGATGTGGACTTTTATATTTTTATGTACGTTTAAATAAAGCTCACAAAATATAAAACATAATCTTTCAAAGGATTTAACAAAAGCTTAGCAAATCAACACCAGACATATTCTTTGCACGAAACAACTCATTCAAACAATTTTCACTTTAGCACAACTCTTGCACATACGTACGTACCTACAAACTTTCACAAATGCCCTTTTGATACACACAATTTGTTTATAGTTGCAACATTCGTAAGCAATTAAGAGAGAGTCATACTAAAGAATAATAAAGCAAACTTTCCGGCTTTTTAAAAGCAGCGTGTTTGCAGAAATCAGAAACAAAAAATACATTAACAAAGGATAAAGCAGCTACAGCGGTCATGCGCTGTTTCTTAAAAGCGGCAAATATTAAATTTTTTGTAAACATCCAGATAAAATTAAAGAGCATTTTCCTAATTTAAATGTTAAAATGATTAAACCGGAATTACAAAATACGTTTTGTAAAAGCAATAGGATCATGTATTAAATAATAACAAAATGACTGTTACATATGAAAAAACATAACTTCTTTGCAAACTTAAAATTAAAATTTGAGTATAAAAAGTCAAAACTATAAATTCATTTTATCAACATCGCTGCAGGAGATCAAAATGTTTAAAATCAAATTTCAAGTACGAATAACAATAAAATGTATTTGAAACAATCAAGATTCTGAAATCAATTAAAAAAAGATTGAACTTTTCGTTAATAGTGCCACTTTGAGAGAAAAACTACAAAGTGAGGGATTTAATCTCATATAATCTATTATTCATCTCTCACCATTGTGGGTATTCGCATGTGTTTTTCAACAGAATAAGAAGAAAAACATATCGCACTTGTTCAACAATAGTGTATTAACTCAAAATTTTTCTCTTTTCTTTTTTTGGAAAAAAACGAAACGTTCATATCTAACCGCTGTAAAAATATTATGCTATTTGGTTTACTGTTTGGTAAAAAAACGGTTGGTTTAAGAATTCTTTCGCACATATGCGTTTTATGTAAAATTAAAAATTGGTTTGCTTCTACTGAATTTTTTGAGTTAATACACTATTGTTGAACAAGTGCGCTATGTTCTCTTAAATGAGATGATGTGGTGTTCAATCATTCTGTAAGGTGTTAAACGGGTAAGTAAATCAGTCATAATAATATCCTCTTTTATTGTGTTTTTTCAAGCACGAATTCGCTGTAAAATCAAGATTATAATACTTGAATCAAGTGCATTGTTCGATCATATTTTCGGATTATTTTAAGTACGATTGAATATGGATAAGTTTAATATTTCGCGATTTAAAATCCGTACTTAAATCAGTATAACAATTAAAACCGCTTCGGATTGATTTGAGTACGGATGGATTGATTTAGAGTTGTAAAAGTATTGAGTACTTGATACAACGTATTTTTTTGAGTACTCGATTCTTCTAGTAAAATCCATAATATTGCAAAAATGATTTTACACATTTAGAAGTCATTATAGGAAAAAAATCAAGTGAAGAATTATTCAAGGCACAGAGTTTGAAACTCTTAAGCAAGTCACAGTGTTTTATTCGGCTATGACCAATCTTATATGACGTACAGCATGACGCGATAGGAACACAATGCAATACAAATGAATACCGCCTAATTTTTCGGATGTCTTGTATTGGTATCTAAGCTATTTGTACTGAATTTTGTAACTTTTACTGTAACTGATTTATTTTATATTTGTATAGGAGGCGCCACGCTCACGTATCCAATAACACAGAACATTATTTACGTGGGGCGCACACACCCAGTAACGATATTAATTTTTTGTGTAGAGGAACACAACCCTTAATACCTTTTATACTAAAAAATTTTGGTTTTGTGAAAAATGTTTGGTTTTTTTTACCATCCAAAGAGGCGCAAAGCACAACAAAAATGGACGAACACTAATGAGCTGAACCGAGCGCAATGCTGTTTGTGACCTCATCTTTTGTTGAGTTGTGTAAGATAAGTATTAGTTTTGTGTTCGACAGATGACAAGCAATCACTTTTAGCGTTTGTGTTTTTCGCAAGTCTACCGAACCGAACACCACGGAGCGATATTTAGTGATTATTTTCGAAAACTGATATTGTGTATTGATAACCCATCTATGTATGTGTACCAAATTTTATGAAATTTGTATGAAATTTCCATACACGTGAAGTTGCAACAGGAATATTTTTCAAATGTCTCACTTACCGTGCAAATGATATTGGACTACCTGATCCATTTTATTCAAATCGACTACTCCCTGGACGTGTCCAATGTAATGTTTGTAGTGAAAAGACATGTCTTCGATTTTTAACGACATGTTTTCGTTTTTAAACGATTTCAAAGCAAATCCTCTGGAGTATACCATGGAGTAGTTTAAAGACTACTACTTTGTAATGCAAAGCTGGGTTACATGGTCCAGCCCTAGGACATCGTAATGTTAAATAGACCATGTTTTTCCATACGTTGGCGTTACCTTTGGACTAGTCATAGTCCCTAATGGGCTACACTTTTCATGGGTGTATCGACTAGTCGCATTATTTGCAGGTTTTGACAGCTGAGCTTACTTTTTTTTAACCGCCTTTACTTTCAGTAATTTTTGCATGGACTCAAGTCTTAAAAGAGTAAAATGAATTTTATGTGTGTGTAGTTCAATCAAACCTCTTTAAAACTTTAACATATCAAGAGAATTTTGCATCCGACATCTTTTTCATTTCGCATCATGCTTATAGCTAAAAAAAAAAAAATTGTTTTCTTTTTCAAGTAAAAACTAGCATCGTAATAAGCCAGGCAACTGCAAACGCAACAACAACAACATGGAAATATTCAACACTTGTAATACTGCAAACAAAAACAAAGTTTTTCAATACAAATCTAACAGTTTCAAACATTGTAAGTGGCAAGTGTCAGTCGTTAACTTTCGTTAAGGCAACCATAACTGTTGCCAACGGGAAAGCACATTTAACAGAAGAAAAGACGTATTAATGAAAATTTTTGTTTGCTCCACATTGCTGTATGAAATCGTGTTGCTGCAATTCTAATTTCACCTAACCTTAACTGACCTACATAAAAGGCAGTGAAATTGCGCACAAATAAGATTAAAACAATTTATTATAAAGAAAATATTAAAGAGAATAAAAAAAATGTTTTTTCTCAACACTTTAAAAACAAAAGGCATTTAAGGATAAATAAAAGAAAATCCACTTTTTGTTTAACACAAAAATTATGAAAGAAGATTAAGTAGTAATGATTTGTTGGTAATAAAAAATATAACATTGAATGAAAAAAAAAAAATATAAATAAAATCTACACATATGAAAAATACCCTTTAATCTTAAAAAATTTATTTTTTTTAAGGTTTGCCAAGTCATGACCATAAACATTTTCATTTGTTATTTTTGAACATAAACAAATAAACTTTTATTATTTTTTTTATTATGCTTCTGGGAAAAAAACAAATCTTCTGCAGAGTACTGTAAAGATAAAAACTTTGTGTGACAAAAACTTGTTCATCGCATATAATCAAATGTGTGTAAGTAAATACCGGGTGGGTATTGTACATACAATTTAAACGAAAATGTCCATGCTTTATTTATGTGTGCCGAAACTATAAGCTTTGGTAATGAATTTACTGATTTAGGTACCCTACATTACAATTTTTCGTAATTTTTCCAAACAATTTGTAAATAACGCTTTTTAACTTTAAAATTTTTTTTAAAAGTTAAAAAAACTAACAATGTAGTTTGAAATGCCAATTCATTATAATAAATTTATTAACATATATATTTGAATTTGCTCTTACCGTTCCTGAGTTAAAGCGGTTGTCAGATTTGAACCCAGTTTATGATATTACAGTAGTTTTGACTTAACTGCCTTTTGTTTACGTGCACTTTTGACTTAACTGCACAAAATTTATATTTTTTGGAATTATTTTTTCTAATTCCATACAAATTCCTTTTTTAAGTGCACTTTCTATACCTGCACATTTAAGATAAATGCACAAAATTTTTGGCATTTTAAAATTATTTTCATACAAAAAATCAAAGTTAGCTGCACTTTGAATTAACTGCCCAAAATAATTATTTTCTGGAATTATTCTTCAAAATCCTTGTTTACGTGCATTTTGTATACCTGCACATTTTTTATATTTTTGGACAGCTTTATAATATTTTCATATAAAACATCAAAGTTAGCTGCACACATAAAAATATATGGTGGCCACTTTTTCACATAAATATCCAATTTACGCTGTTTATAAAAATATAAATCGCAATTATTTTGTTTTTTATGTTCTTTGTGAATTTTCATTGTTTTTGTTAATGTTTCTTTTATATTAAATAAACATACATTCATGTATAAAATGATCTGTTATTTCCCAGCTAGCATAGGCTGTTTGTTAGACGATTATGTTTAAAATACAACTCCTAAAAGAATCTTCTGGTGATTATCTGACGAGTAACAAAAACATCTAAATCTTTTTTTAATTTATTTATTTTTTTATTTATTTTTTGACCTGCTCGTCTTTAAATCTAGAAATGAACCTATTGGGACTCTGTGTAAGAGTCGTATAACAATTACTGAGCTAACTAAATAAGACAGTTTTTGAAGTATGAAAATGCTATTGCCAAACAAACCGGTCTAAGGATCTGCAAAAAATGATTTCCGACAGGATTGTGTTGATTTCGCGACCTTAAGGTTTGTTTTATAGAAATTGTATGAAAATTAGAAGTTTTAAAGTTGTAAAATAATACCTAAATGAGTCTCATACGACTCTTAGCATGCTTTTTGAATTAATATAAGCGTTTTTCGCTACGTTATGAAAGAATCTCTCTTACGAATCAGCACGTGTAACAGTTTCTCCCGTGCTAGGAATCGTTTACAATTAAAAAATGAGCTCGTCGACGATCAAAAAGACTCTCTGTGAGATTCCCAGTAAGCTCCTGGGTTGAAATAAAATTTTAATAAAATATAAATTTATGTATTAAAAAAAATAATTTTTTTATTCTACTTTTAAATCAAACACTTTACTTTAGCTGCACTTTTGTGCAGGTACACAATTGTGGTTACATTTAAGATAACTGCATTTTTGATTTACCTGCACAAAAAATCGTGCAAAGGAGATTGTGCAGCTAAGTCAAAACTACTGTATTACTCATGCCCAACAAACAAATTAAAATCAAACGTTTTATTTTTCTTTGTTTAAAAATCATTTGTTTGGGTCCTGAAAACCTGGTTCATTGAAGTTAGTGTTAGCCAAAGTCACACCTGGTTCTGTCACGTCACGTGTTCTTTGCTTTTTAAGATAACTTGTTGGCTTCCCAATTTATTTGATCAGTTTTGAAATATCGCAAGCTTCAAAAAAAGGACTGGCTGTGGAAATGAATCCTTGAATTTCTTTTATTGAAGGTTATCTTATATTAAAATTTTATAATTCGTTCTTGATATTTAGAGTGTGTTGACTTTTTGTCATTCAACTCAAAGTTTTGAAGTTGATATGTTTATTAAAAAACAGGTAGGCAAGATAGGGGTAAAGGTAGGCAAGATAGGGGTAAAGTTTTGAACGTGGCACGTGCAACTAGTTACTCTATTAATAATTTTGAAGTTATCCAACCACTTTAAGAAAATAAGATCATTGAGAGGAGTGTATCGTGGGCATTGACAGAGGTTCCCCGTGATGATATTTGTTCTTAAAATAGATACACTTAATTCTAGAAAGCCATACATTTTTGTGTACATGTAAGATTGCAGTTGCTTTAGACAAATGTATATTTTTAAAGAATATATAATTTTCTTCTTCCAGCGACCCTTATTAGTAGCTCCTGAAGATCTTACTGGTTTTTTACCTGCTTATCGCCCGTAAAAATAAGACTCTGATGAAGCAATTCTTTCTAGTCTTCTCTTGGTTACATTTTTTCAAGCTGGCCTTTAGTAAAATTGCTCATATCTTCACGTATGGGTACATCGTATGGGTACTTACATCAATGTCACAACTTCTGAAATTTATTTATTTTTAGAATTAATTGCAGGGCATAGAACTATACGTAAGAACATAAATAACTGTTTTTTAAGCAAAGCAAAAGCAAATCGTTTGATTTTTATTTGTTTGGTGGGAATGAGTAATAATATCAGAAGCTGGGTACAAAGCTGAAAACCGGTGTATCTAAGGAACGGTAAGAGAAAATTCAAAAATATTTATTTTAATTGTTGAGAATAAATTGATCTTTCAATCTGCGTTGTTAGTTTTTTTAATGTTCTGAAGATTTTTAAAAGTAATAAAGCGTTATTTACAAAATTTATGGGAAATTACGAAAAGTTGTAATGTAGGGTACCTAAATGAGCAAATTCATTGCAAAAACTTGTAGTTCCTGCACAATAAAAAATCTTGAATATATTTTTTTTTTTAAATTATTTCCTTAAAAGTGAAGAAAATCGTGGTTTTTGACAAAGTTATGAAGAAAACTCAAAAAAAGACCAGCAAACCCGATTTTTGGCAAAAATTCGTCTTGAGCGACCCCTAAACCTCTTCCGAATAATCGAAAAAAATCTCAAAAATACCCCACAAATTAGGCTTGAGCCTCAATTTAGTGTACACTAGTATACACTTAACAAGAATACTCATCCGCCCAGCTGATCGCTTTTTAAACATATGTATATCCTCGTTCGTAAATTATTGTGTTCTTTTATATATGTAAAATAAAACCATATCGAAAACAATAATTTAAGAACGACGATATGTAGGATTCTTTTTATTTAATTCTTAGTATGCTACAGTCCAGTGATAAAGTATAAAAAAATAGTAAAAATATGAACTACCGCACAAAGTCTTGTTTCGTCAAACTCTCTATACCAACGTTCCCCTCAAACAACTACTGTTATTTTTGATCAAAAAATAAAAATCAATAAATTTTATTACAGAAATATTCATAAGAATCAATATAGCATATTTGAAGCAGTTCCCCAACATTTACATCTATCTTTTTTGTTTGTTTTAAAATTTCAAAATAACTGTTATTTTCGGTCCCTGCTTTTATCTATATAATTTTTTTTTGTATTATTTGACTGATTACACTGGTTCACAAATTTTTAAATTTTGCCATAACCTCAAAAAATGAATATGCCATTCATTTAGAAAAAAATTAATGTTCAGCAGCTCTAATTTAGTTTAGAAAATATCTAATTTTTGAGGTTAATTTTTTTGTGGCATAGTGTTCTTTAATGGCTGAGTGTTTTAAAAAGTTAATTAAAATCGAATTTTAGAGAGAAAAATAATTTTTATTTTATTTAATATATAATTAATAATTTATTTTTTAAAAAGTTCGTCGATTCGACGAAGTGTAACTTTAATGTACTCAAATGAAGAGTAACCTTCCAGGGTTAACATCGCCTGTAAAACTTTTGGCGAGTATTAGCTGTCACGTAAGAAAATTAGAAAAAAATGAATGTTCAGCAGCTTTAATTTAGTTTAGAAAATATCTCATTTTTGAGGTTAATTTTTTTGTGGCATAGTGTTGTCTTAAATGGCTGAGTATTTTAAAAAGTTAATTAAAATCGAATTTTAGAGAGAAAAATAATTTTTATTTTATTTAATATATATTAATTAATTAATGATTTCATTAAAATAATTTTATAATTCTTGAATCAAGCGCATTTTAATATTGATTCAATCTTAGTTTTACTTAAATCAATCTCATTTTCGGATTATTTCAAGTACAAGATCGGGATTGAATATAGATAATTCAAGTATTTTGCGATTCAAAATCCGTACTTGAATCAATATTTCTGTGCTTGATTTAAGCAATTCCGTACTATTAATACCGCTTCAGATTGATTTGAGTACGGATGGATTGACTTTTCGTGAGTCATTTAACTACACATTTTTGTCGTTGAAAAGCTAAAAAATTTTAGTACTGATATTTTTAATTATTTCTTATTTTTTTTAATCAATTAACAAATTGCTTGGAATGCTTAAGTTTTTTGATAATTTTTTTAATAATAATAATTTTAGTAATTTTAGCTATTCAATAAATTTTTAAAAATGAAAACTTTTCGTAATCAATATAATTATTTCGGTCAATTTGTTGATTTTTAAAAAGAATCGAATCGAAGATAAAAATGCTTGGGAATACTCAAGAAAGCTTGGTTTGATTCAAATTAATATTGTTTGAATCGACACATCAAGCAAGTCAATCAAAAGATTCAAATTTATGCTAAACGTTTTTATTTTTTCATGTTAAAGAATTAAAATAAAAAGCAAGAGTTTCTTTTAAGCTTATTATATGTTTTTTGCACTCGAATAATCCGAAATTGAATCAATCTTTCTTTACTTGATTCATGAAAATCTGTACTATTGCCACCGCTTCAGATTGATTTAGGTACGGATGAATTTATTTTTCTTTTGAGTGTAGTTACTTAATTTCAGACACCAAACATATATTTGAATTGATTAAGTATTCTTACTTTTTTTAGAAAACTTAAAATTTGTTTACTTGAATCAAATTATTTTCTTAAGATTTTCAAAAAATATTTTTCTAACCCAATTTACTTAAGTGTATTATGAGAAACTTTTGATTGAAAATTTAAGGTGTTAACATTAAAACTTTATTCAATAAAGGAAAAGATTTCTGCATGCACAAATAAAATGCTTAAATTCAAGAAACGGTTGGTTGGAATTAAGCTGGCTTTTTAGGTGTGAGAAGGAACAAATTTTTTTATGCAATTATATATTGTAAGTGGTTAGCTACAAATATAAAAATAAAAGTTCTTCCACACTTTACGCCTCCTTTTTATATATAACAAGGGGAAGAAAAAACCTTTATTTTTTTCTTACTTTAAACAACTGAAAACTTTGTATTAAATTTAAAAAAAATGAAAAAGTAAAAAATGTAGTTCCAATGAAAAACGATTAAACTTTCAACAACAGCAAAAACATTTCCGTGTTTTTCAATTGTGTTTTTACGGAGCGCATAATCGGCCTGCTGAAACCACTATTGCCAATATCATTCGCATATTTTAGTCCCAGTTTACATTAGTGGATGATACTCGACCGGTTAGACCACATCCAGCACGCAGTGAAGTAAACAAAGCATATGTATTTGATAGTGTAATTGTTGGTCCGTATTTTTTCAAAATTGACAAAAATTAGAATGTTACCGTCAATAGTAGCCTCTCACCATTTATTTTTTTTTGTTAGGATCAGCACTCAGGGGATGACCCCTACTAATGCATTGCTGTGGGAAGGAGAGATGAGGGGATAGTGCCTGTAAACATTCGACTCACAGAAAAAATAGAAAATCGACTTCAATTAAACAATTCGTTCAGACAATTTAATATTTAACTAATTTTGCCCCTGCAAAGGAATTGATCATATCAATTAACGGATTTGTATTTTCGAGTCATGGGACACAAATTTAGTCAATTAAAAAATTAATTGTATAAACAAAAAATACACCACATATACACAAACATTTAATTTTATGGGTTTTGATTAAAAAAATTAATTGCATCAAACAAAAAATTAATTGAATAATTAATGTACACCAATTAATTATTTAATTGAATAGTTTTTTGCAAACATTTTTTCTGTGCTTGTATTTATTCACGTTGAGATTGAGAGGAAAGACATTAACAGGTAGGTTATTCTACATATGAACAGTAAACAACGATTTTTCCTTGTAATGCATTGAACGATTTACCGGCCAAGCGACCACATAAGGATAGGCTCTTTAGGAAAAACGTGTTTAACAAGCAAACGTATGGATTTCGGCCTCGGCCAAGTGTATCATTTATGTTCTGACTCATAGCACCAACATCGGATACGCATGGTCTATACTCAAATGATTACGAATGGCAAAGGTTACTATAATTTGGCGAAAGAGTAGATAAGGTTGTAAATTTCACATATGAGGTCATTTAGAAAAAGTAGGAAATATATTAGGAGAATGAACGAAGACTTGCGGCACCCCTGAATAAATTTTGAACTTGTTTGATGAAACCCCATCTAAACCAATTCGTATAGTGCGATCTCTGAGAAAACTCGATATCAATCGAGAGAAATTATCACCGACACCAAATGCAACAAGTTTTGACAAGAGTGCACCATACCAGACTCTGTCAAACGCCTTGGAAATATCTGAAGCAATTACCTTACATTCGCTAAAATGTTAAATGGAACGGCCCATTATTTTTTTTTGAAATCAGTGCCAGTAGGTCTCCAGTAGTACAGCCTGAAAATCAAGCGCATGCTCGCGGTAAGATCTGGTTTCAACAAATGGCGCTACGAGCCATACACCGAGTGAAACAATTACCTTTGGTGAGCACTTAATTTCATGTTTTGCTATAGTAAATTAGCTGCCCAGATCGTGCAAAATCACACTTTTGGACTATTTTTTCTGGGCGTATGTAATGTCTTAGGTCTTCAAAAATATGTCAACTACGATTGACGCTTTGGAAGCTAACATTACGTGTGTTATTCGCGAGATACCGGTCGCTATGCTCGCAGAAGTCAGCAAAAATTGGACCTTCCAAATGGACCACCTAAGACGAAGTCATGGCCAATATTTCCATGATATAATTTCCAAGCAGTTAATGCCATAAATTAACCGATAATAAAAATTTCAAGTTCATTTTCAAATTTATGTGTTTTATTTTACATTATAATTTTGACCTCACGATATATCTATCAACCAATATTTTTTATCTTCCATGCCCATCCCGGGACTGTGCTTGTCAGATAATCGAGGTTAAACTGTATATTTTTAATTTAAATAAATGCCTTGTTCTATTTTTAAAGGTTCCCAGTAAAAACTTCGCCTACAAAATAATGTGTTAAGTAATCAGAAAAACATAAGAGCACTACTTACAATTCTACTGAAAGGACCAATGAATTTTACATGGGATGTCCTAAAATTAACGAATTCAAAAGTAAGTCATTATTTTTTTACATTAATACATCCAGAAGAAAGTAGTTATAGCAGTTGTTTTAGATGTACTTATAGAAGAAAGCTACTAAATAATGAGTTAAATAAGCTATTCATTTTGAAAAAGTAAGCGAAGTTTTTACTTGGTTAGGTTCCATGGGCAGCCATCGAGAGACAGCGCACTTGGGGCCTTTATTGTTCCCTTTGTGATACACAGCGCCAATGCCCATCTTGTAAAGCAGTTACTCAGATGGCGTCACTGTAAAGTCCAACCAATTCGTCCACCCAATGAAGAGAAGAAGCGAAATAAGTTCTATCCCGGATAGATTCTCCAAGCAGGCAAACACTGGTTCCCCCACGTATTTTCCCTGATGCCCCGCAGCCCAGGGCATTGACAGATAAAGTGAAGCATAGTCTCCTCTTCCTCCTCGTTCTGACAACTCCTACAGTAGTCGTTGAATTCCAGGCCCATTCTTCCACCATGAGTCCCCATCGGGCAGTGCCCAGTCACAACCGATATTACTGTCCTAATGTAGGTAGAGATCTAGTTCTCCGTTCATCATATCGAGGCCATAGTGTCCTGGATATCAAGCAGGTGGGCTCACAGGTCCACCTCGTCTTTGCGACTCCATAAGACTCGAGCTTGATAAGTTACTTAGAGTGAGCGATTGGAATGCCAGCGAATTGATCAATGAATACGTCATCAATGGACCACCTTGTTTAGTCAGCCCATCTGCTACCTGATTGCCTAGACACTCTGAGTGCCGCGGTTTTCATATTAGCGTTACCCTTGAATGTTTCGCAATCTCATTCAAAGACATCCGACATTCTGCAGTTAACCAAAATGTCGTGTAGACACCCGCTAGGAAAGCATAGGCAGCCTTGCTGTCAGTAATTATACGTATATCTCCCGATACACGATGATATCTCATCCAATTTGCCGCCCGCCTTATAGCCGAGATCTCGGACTGCAGAGGAAAGGAAGCTTTCACATTCAGTTCCTCAATGAAGAAACCTTCGCCAACCCTTTCACCTTTCCTCGAATTATCAGTATAAACCCCTTGGGTCAGTTTATGGAAAGTACCCGACAGCACATTGCCGTGCGCCAGTTGTGTCACGAACCCCGCGCCAAAGAAAGGCATTGGGGGGCAATAGTCCTCTCCATCTGGGACAATCGAACACCTGATTATACCGGCGTGCCCATAGTCACGGACCGACCAGCCGTGCGCCGCATTCAGCCGTGTCGCTGAGCAAAGAGCCATCTGTCTGGCCGTGATGTCCACCGGGAGCCAGATTAATAATATGAGCAAAAACACAAAAATGCTAAATAGTGCCCAATATTCGATTAATCGAACACCATTTTTCTCAAAAACAAACAATCTAAAAAAAATTTGGTCTTCAGATTCGTGTTTTCTTGTCCCAAATTATCTAACAACCACCAAGTTTTATAAAGTTACTCGAAAAAAAAATCGCTGGATTAAAATGAAATTTTTTTTTGCTGTATTCGACTGAATTTTTTGTCGCTTTGAGTAACAACTTTGTTTTAACCAAGCCACACATATATTTAGAATTAGAAATGGTTAACTAGGATGAGAGTAGTGCAACATATTCTTGGTTCATGCCATAACAAGAATAAGTCTTATATATTATAGATTAATCTTGCTGAGAACAAGAAAACGAAAAAAAACTTAATATTCATGTATTTCATTCTGGTCTTTTACTTTACGACGTATTGGTAGCTAAACAAGTTATTTTTTACAGATTTTTTCATTTTTAAATTTAAAAATCAATTTATATATTACAACTGGCTCGGTAAACAATATTTTTCTAATTTGTTCCTATTTCTGTGTTATTCAAGAACTTAAATCAAGCCCAGAAGCAAAACAATTGCTTCCATTTTTAATATCCTCTACTTGGCATTTAAATTGTAAAACTAGTTAATCCAACAATTGAAAAAGTTTTTATCAGAGGACATAGAAATAAAGGATTTAATTAAATTTATGGAAGGAGAAAAAGAAACAAAGAAAAAGTTTTAAAATACGAAATCAAAGATAGTTGCTTCTGTACGGAAATTTAAATAAAATTTATACATGAATTTTACTTTGTTTTTGCATAGCAAAGCTGTTACACACTCAGTTCTATAGATAAATAGTTGATTGGGTAGATGAAAATATTGTTTCATATAAAATAAAATTGACCAAAATTTTATCACTGAAAATCGTAATTTTTAAGGTGTAAAACTGTTTTTTAAAACTGACATTTTTATGGAGCGCTAGATGGAATTTCGTGATAATAAGGTCTACTTGTAACGGCTTTCTGAAGCAAGAGACTCTATTGCTCATAAACCTCAATATGTTATGATGTTTCAACGAGGTATTTTAAATAGTAATTCTGGGCTCCGTCGTTGACCCTTGTTTCTTTATGTGCCGCAAAATCGATAATATTTTTAACTGCCCTAAGTCTCTTTAAAGCTCACCAGAACATTTCGTAGTTTTATGTCAATTTCAAAATCAACTTTGAATAGATTAATATAGTCTTTTAAATCAGCTTTAAATTTCCAATGTGGCTCATGCTGTTTATTACGTAGCGCCGTTCTATGGTCGTTGTTAGTCAAACCAGCCAATTCTGATCAAACGATAATTGCTATATTACAAAAACAAAAGGTAGTTTATAACTTTATATGTTAAAAGAAATATTAATGTATACACTCAAAAGAAAAATCAATCCAAACGTACTCAAATCAATCCGAAGCGGTATTAATCGTACGGTGAGTACGGATTTTCTTGAATCATGTACAGAAAGATTGATTCAAGTACGGATTTTCAATTCCGAAATGCATAAATTATCCATATTCAATCCCGATATCGTACTTGAAATAATCCGAAAAGAAGATTGATTTAAGTAAAACTAAGATTGAATCAATCTCAATATCCGCTTGATTCAAGAATTATTAAAATGATTTAATCCGAATTCGTACTCAAAGTAATCCGAAAATGAGATTGATTTAAGTAAAACTAAGATTGAATCAATCTCAAAATGTGCTTGATTCAAGAACTATTAAAATTGATTTAATCCGAATTCGTACTCAAAATAATCGGAAAATGAGATTGATTTAAGTAAAACTAAGATTAAATCAATCTCAAAATGTGCTTGATTTAAGAATTATAAAATTGATTTTATCCGAATTCGTACTGAAAATAATCCGAAAATGAGATTTATTTAAGTAAAACATCGAACATTCCAAAAAAGTAGTAATTATGCGGAAAAATGTTGGCTTAAACATCTTTTTACGACTTCTAAACTAATTCTACGATAATAAACTAAACAAATTAAAGGTGAAATTTCCCTTATAATGTTTAATACCTACATACACATATATATTTTTTATTTAAAATATTAAAATAAATAAATAAACTTTTTTTTTCTTCGAAATGCACTTCTTGCGACCCCTTTATTGGTAAATACTGCTTATAGAAAATCAGAGCATTTTTTACTTCGAAATACTCCATCGGTAACCCATATTTTTGTTACGCTTTTAGAAAATTTTCAGCGGCAACGCTGCAAATAACCTTGAAATAAATTCTCTGAGAATAATACGCTCACTTTGTAATTTTACTCCCAGAGTGGCACTATTAAAAAAAGTTTAATCTTTTTTGTACTTGATTTAAGCCATTTATACTTATTTCAAGAAATTCCGGGATTGCTTCTGAAAGTAATCCCATTTAGGATTGTTTTGAGTACGTTTAAGTGTTATTCGTACTTGAATTTTTGAGTACGACTCGTACTTAAAGTAATCCCAAAAAACTTGATTTATCCCAATTGTTTTTCTTTCTGTGTAAATATCATCAAAGCCCAAATCCCACACACAATAGTGAATTTTTCGGGATGCCTTCGACGCTCTTGGATCACATGTGGATTGGTATCGTCTCAAATTTGACAATTTGTTTTGTCAACTTTATCCAGAAATTAATATTGCCGCTAAAGGTGATTTTTCGATTGAATATCATTTGAACATGTTATTGAGCGCTATATCCATATTGAAAGACGCTTTATATAAAGCAGCGGTGCTTAAATACACGCAGAGAAAAAACATGGTTGTGGTAAACATATTCTAAGAGCAACATATTATGATAAGATTAATGATTGTAGTCACCATATTATGATTATTATTGAAACCTATTATGACTAAATATACTCGTAATATTACATCATAATATTTTTCCCTTAATCATATTATTATTATGTTAATCATACTAAGTCAAGAAGTAATTAAATTATTGTCATGTTAATCATAATAAGTTAAGAAGCAATCATATTATTATCATGTTAACCATAATAAATTTAGAAGCAATCATATTATGATGCAGCACCTATCATAACTGTCATAAAAATATAAAATAAATTAAAATTTTCTTGCATCGATTTTTATTTTGTGGCTTTTTACAATTTTTCTTAATGTAAATCAAATAGCGGAGTTCAATATAAGGCTTGCAAAAGAGAAAATCCAAAATCTGTGGTTTTCATGGGCAACCGCGTTGTCCATTTTTTCTTATTTTTCTTTTCCGATTTTGAGATGTTGATGCCATATTGCCTAATTTTAATTGCTCTTTACATGTTTCTAAAAACTTTTGAAAAAAGATGTATTAATTCCGATTTTTTAACGTGGTGTACAATACCTATCCCATAGTTTAATCTAGAATGGTTTTTCGGCTCTCCTGAAAATTTTGTTTTAAGACATACGCAGTTGCCCAAAAAAACAACAGAAATATCAAAACACTTTTATAAAATATAACGAAATCTCTATGTGTTTTGTTGTTGGATTTTACAAAAAAACTACGATAATTTCCATTTGCACTATTAAATCACTAAACTGAATGAACTCCGCTAATATTTTAATTTTTTTAAATTCTTTAAGCTTATTTTTTTATGGGAATTTATCTTTAAATTTTTTAACCGCGCACATATAAAATTAACGACACAACTGATACAAAATTATTTTACAAATGGCGCTAACATAATATTATTAGAGTAAAAATGGTTTGATTGCATATTAAACATAATATGGTAAATGTATAGAAAGTTATCATGTTATGGCTATTAAATATCATGATATGGTTGTGAGTAATATAATATGTTTTGAAAGTTATCATAATTTAGTTGTTAGAAAAATATTAATTTTTCGTTCAACAATACTCAAATTTATAATTGCGATAAACGTTGATATGTTTACAGTAACTATAATATTGTTGCTATTAAAGAAAAGTAACAATTATTTGTGTACGACAACAATATATTGTTATATTAAACATAGTGTTGTTTCCCTAACCATGCCCAACCATATTTTTTCTCTGCGTGTAGGAAGTATGGTCTAACACGAATCTATCAAAAGTCATTTTGTTGTGAGGTTTTTGCGTAAATGAAAGTTTTTTGCAACACACGTATTTTACCTCTACAAAAAATTACATCAAAAAATATTTTTTTATTGATACATTTATTTATAACTGCGAAACTGTTGCTTATTCAGCTTATTCGGACTAGTGGTTCTCGAGTTATGACAAACAAAAGAGCCTAAAACGTGACAAATTCCCCTATACGTTACTTACTTACTTCAAATTAATTTTTGAATTATTTATTGTGGTACCACGACCAAACTAATGATGCAGAAGTTCTTCTTTTTGGGTATACTTTCATAAGCAATTATCAGCATTGAGTCCCGAATCAATCACCTGAAAATTGTTGTACTGTGTAATAAAGAACATCAAGAAATTATAATGAAAAACTATATAATGAACGACTAAAAAATAAGACGAAAAATACTAACTAATGCTTTTAAGAACTACCATTCAATTGCTCTAAAAAGAATCAGAAAATTACATAAAAATTATTCTTTGAGATGATTAATCAGTAGTGTAGCATTTTCCTACAAGAGTATCATTTATGATTGAAAATTTAACTCATTTACGGTTATGTGATGCTGATTCCTAAAATCAAGGTATATTTACACAAGGTAGACTCATTTGGGAGTGTAGACATGCTGCTCTATAAAAATAACCGAGTGGAACCGAATTGTCAAAATTGTCTTCATATAAATTTAACGCACACATGTACAAATTTTGGCTCATATACACGAAATTTGACATTGGTGTTCCAACTTAGGTAAACAGCTGACAAACATATGGGCCAACGAGTTTACCTTGTGTAAATATACCTTGCCTAAAATATTCGATTGTGATATGAAATGCTATCTGGGTTTAAGCATTATCAGCTGTTTTTAATTAATATAACTTGGTAGCACTTAAAACCAAATCAAAAATGGTTTTAAATGGTATATTGTAAAAACAGTATTAGCTCTTAAAATAAATGCATTTATTTTGATAAAAATAAAGAAAACCCAATAAAACACAAAAAAAGTTCTTAAATTAAATAAAAAACAAATGTTCTAATATATGTTAATTTGTGATGACAGTTTCAATCAAGTAAAAGATTCATGATTATAACGAAAAAGTGTAAAATTTAGGATCGTGTTTTTTATACGAAATATATTTTTATTCTGTAACTCTCATCAGCTCATTAAAGACATACGTTAAAGATTTTGATAGCATTCTGATATAACTTGTTTTTTTTAGTGTGTTCGGCCAACCCAAAATAACTTTTACTGCATGTAAAAATAAATGAAATCGAAAAATGCCTGCTGTTTTTGTTTTGGGGTATGTATTTGTGGTTATATCGAAGCCACCTTTGCAACTAAATACCCCATGTGCGTGACAGTTGAAGATTTAAAGTTTCATAAAAGAACAAACTTTTTTCTAGAGTCTGAATGTTTTTCTCCTTGTTTTTTTTCGTATCTCTTTAAGTTTACTTTCAGTAGAGAAAAGAGAAAACAATAAAAATTTGTTAAAAAGTCTTATAAAAATGGCAGTAAATTTGGAGTAATTAAGTTTGCGCTTGTATGTTTTTAATTTCGTTGTAGAAAATGTGGGGATGAAAATATCTCAAAATCTGCGATTTCAAAGTATTGTATGCAATAATTTTACTTTTGCGTCTGTTTTTTTATGTGTAAACTTTCCCTTCATTCTTTCATCTTAACTACTCTTTTACTCTTACGTCTTGTGGAGTTGAAGAAGAACAAGTCAATAAATTGAGGTTACTTGGTTGATTTTTTACAAAAACAAAAAAAAACATTGCAAACAAGAAAATTTTAACAACATTAAATTTAAATTGTTAATTAAAAAGTACCCGAATTTTTTTTTTCGTAATAGTACGTGGTAAAGGCATTTTGCTATAATATCTGGTCACTTCTGTACAGTTAACAACTGCTTTGTCTTGCCAACACTTTTGCTTTTAAAAATTACTACAAGCATTTTACACTTTTTGTGAAACTAAAAAGTTTTTGAAGCAGACGGACAGACAAAGAAAATAAATAATTTTGTTCTCTTGTTTTATTTACTCCTTTATTTTCGCACGCAAAGCGTTTGTTTACTTGCCCGTTTTCTGAATAAATAAAACTGGCGAAAATTTTATTAATTTAGAATAGAACGGAAAACACAATAAGATATTTAAAAAGTTGACGAAAGAATTTTTTTTTTTTTTGCAATTTCCAGAAAATTTTAGAAAACGAGCCAACTTTTTGAATCTTCAATTAAATTCGCCTTTAAACAAAAATATGAAAAGTATTTCAAGTTAAATGTATAGAAAATCTATCTGCATTTTTATGTCTATCACGGCAGAGATTCTCTTTGAAAGGACATTTCTAATTTAACCCCCAAATGTTCTCATTTAAATACATGTTTATTTAATCTTTGTTAAAAGTATTTTGATATGCTAAGCAGTTTGCAGTTTATTAAAATAATAATGGCAAAGTGGAAAAAAGTTCCATGTGAACTTTGTAACTTTTAAAGTTCATAAAAAATGAAGTCTTAATAAATTGCAAATTTTCAAATCATATTGGAAACAACATTTGGAACGAAAACTGTATAAAAGTGTAAAGTATTTTTGAGATTTTTTGGAAGAGGTTTGGAGGTCGCTCAAGTCGAGTTTATGGCAAAAATCTGGTTTGCCGGTCTTTGTTTGAGTTTTCTTGATAACTTTGTAAAAACCACGTTTTATTTTCTTTTTAACAATTTAAAAGATAAATCTCCAAGCTTTACTTTTGTGTGTAGAAACTAAAAGTTTTTGCAACGAATGTGCTCATTTAGTTACCATACGTTACAATTTTTACAAAAAAATCAAATGTCAATAATATGCTTTTTCGTGAACGCGTCTGGTGTCCATATGGACTAAATCATTTTAAAATATTAATGCCTTGTATTTATCTTTCTAATTAAAAAATGATTTTTGATTAAAATTTAATTTCTGTGTTATTGTTACCTATTTGAAATTTTATCTGGTAAAAAAAAGAATATAAAGAAAATTATTTAGATAAAAAGAAATGTCGTTTTTAAATTAAATATTATAATTTTGTGGCTTTATAAATAAACTTGACTGATATTGACTTCGTAGTTGTATTTAATTTGCTAACATAAGTTAAACATATTCGTATATTTTTTGATAGGTTGATAAGAGAAATCAATTTAAATTCTGTTGCAGTTCTGCTTTCTTTTTCCCCGAACGAGACAAATCGTACTTATTTATTGATTTAGCCATTTTTATTTGTTGTTTTTCATGTTAAATGGAAAATATTGTTTATTTGTGTTCTGACAATCTTTAATATTGTGCTATCTGGAGGCGACCTTAAAGTGTACTTTCGATAAAAGTTGTAACAAGTTAAAAAAAAACAATAAAGTTTAAAGTATTTTTTAATAATATAATTCCATAGCTTTGTTTAGATATGTATGTGTGATGATTGAAATCATGTTTTCTAAATCAATTTATTTTCTTCTTCCTACAAAAAAGAGCTTCGTGCGTAGGATTGAATAATACAAAAACAAATTTTAATTTATGATTATGATATGAGTTTCCTTCCTACTAATAAATTTCATTTATTTAATGTTAATCTTTAATCAATACTATTACGGCTAAACTATTCCTGTGGTTATTCTATTTTGTAAATAGTTTGTATACTAGAAACAGAAAAATAAAACTCGTAATAATCATTGCTGGGAAATTTTAACATAAAATCAAAATCCTCTTGATAGTCAATAAAATGTGCTGTCGATAAAGCAAGAAATAAAAATAAGTTTACGATGTTTATGACCTTGAAATTTTAAGTTAAATAAATTAAATTTAAAACATAGTTAATTGATTCTGGCCCGTTTTCCCAATTTACCAATATAGCTAAAGGTAGGATTTTATCGAACGTATCACAAATTTTGCATTATTAAAATTTTAGTTTAACCTTAAATAATCGGTAAGTTTAAGGTAGGTTAAAGTTAAGTTTTAATAACGGAACACTTTTTATAAGATCTACAAAATCTTACCTTTAGCTATCGGTAGAAGCTGTTTACACTATCCCACAAAGTCTTAAGTAATTTACGAAAATGCAACCCTGTCATGATAAGTTGTTATTGTTTTTTGAAAATGTTCAAAGAATAATTAGATCAGGGATGCATTTTGTGGGATAGTCTGTAACGGCCTTAAAAGTTGTGAAAACAGGCCTAAGTCTTAATTGAAGCTCTGTGCTAAATCACGACCAAAATACTAAGTTTGTTAACATATCTGTAATAAATATACACATAGAAAAAAAACAATCTACAGAAAGTTACTTTTATCTTGAGGAATATTATGCTTGTTTTGGAAAAAGGAAGGTCAACTGACAAACTATAATACATATTAACATTTGAAATAGTTAAAGAAAATTTGCCTTGTAAAAACCTTTTTAGTTTATCGTGTAATTTCTGTTGGATTGCAGATTCGGATTCAGCGCAACTCAAACTCTTAGAAAAGTAAAATATAGACTATATTTACATTGTGCAATTAACGCCGCAACTTTTGCATGCAACATTTTGTATGTTAGCAAGAGGTGTAGGGAATAAAACGCGGTTGAAAAAGTTGCACGACGACGCATGGATAGGCATTTTATTGGTTTTTGTCATATTTGTTTTAATTTTTTTTTTTTTCGTTTTTAAATGTTTTATATTCGAAATGTTGTCAACTGAAGAAAAAACGCAGCTTTCATAAAAATATTTTAGTTTTATTAAGGGTCTAACAAACAAAACTAAAGCAAAATTCTACTGTATTTTTTTAAATTTTACAATCAAAAGTTACAAATATTTTGCATTTTTAATAAAGAAAAACATTTAAACCTTTTTGTAATTGGCGTGTTCAAAGATATCTTTTTAGGAATAAAATATTTTTTAAAAGTGTAAATATGTCTGACAAAAATCTTAGTTTTTCCAGAAAGCCGCTTTCTAAAAATAGTTCGTTTTTAAAAAGTCCCTTTTTTTAAAGTACGTTATTCAGAAAGTATTTTTTTTAATTTTATTAATTAGCTAATTAATTAATTCGACTTTATTATCACTTTTTTAAGTCCTACCAGCGCAGGGCGAAAATTAAAAAAATTAAAGGGTTTGGTAAGATAATGAACTAAATTAAATCTTTTTACGAATCCTTATTCCGAACTTATAATGAGCAACTTTAAATAAATAATTTAACACTAGAAAGATAATCAATCATATTCTTATGCTCATGTGTAAATCTGGTGTATCATTTTAGCCTGCTACATCATTGATTTCCGAACTGTGGTTCGCGACCCACAGGGGGGTCGCATAATAACCACAAGGGGGTTGTGACATTTTTAATTTCTGTGTTACAACTGATTGAAATATCATGCGATAGTTCATTGCAACAATAATTTTATTGAAATTATTTCCTTTTTTTCCCTTTAAATATGTAGTATGTACATTTTATACCATATGGCATGGTGCTCATAAACCAGGTTTGCTACAAAATTTAAAAAAATGATTATTAATTGTTAATAGCATAAGGTTTAATAATTATAAAATCGAAAATAAGAATTTGTTAATCAAAAACAAAAAATAAATACCGAAAGGGCTAAATAAACAATAAATAATGGATAACATCAGGGCTTCCAATGTGTAATATTATAATAAACATCATGCAGTTGTTGGCAACACTGCATGTTAAAATACAACCATTTGTCATAACATGGTCCATACTACGGTTCATTGCACCATAATTAGGGGTTTTCCCGAGATTTCAATTTCAATTATTTTATCTCCCGTTTTCCCGGGATTTTTGTTGCGGGATCCCGGGAAATAAAAGTTCCTCATAGTATCAGAAAAAAGCTATTTATACTTTGAAATTTTGTTTTATATTCTCTAAAAATTAGCATCTGTTGATGGGTTGTCGATTAGATCAATAACAAGAAGTGAGTACGTTCGTAAATCAATGTCTACTGACGCAATAAATCTACCAAACAGTTGATAATTAATAAATTTAGTTAAGTGAAGAGTTAATAAAGAACATAAATTCAAAATAAGATACAGTCAGTAAATTTTGATTGTCCATGGACAAGTCTTAAAAATATGAGATATCCAAAAATATCGCTCCATTATTGCAGCAAAGTCATATCTACTGAAAAAAATCGAGCTTGGAAAAATGCGATTAAAGTTTTCAAAATGTACTGTTTTAAAGATATATTTTGCTATAACTTCGGTACAGTTTAAGATAAAATACCCATTTTTGTTACGAGAAAGTATGAAGGATGCTTAATTAACTTAAAATAAAAAAAAAATTGAGATATGACGATAAATATAAATTTGTTTCATTTTGTGACGTCTTATATAACCGGGAAGCGCTGGGAAACGGAAATAAAAAAAAGCTATGAAAACTCGTGTAAGATTCTACAATATACAATTTTAAAAACACATTGTCCTAAAGATTACAGGTGGATCTTGTAAGAGAAGTCCGTTGGATGCAAATTTTTGCATCAACCTTGACATACATTTGACTGATATAGATG
This sequence comes from Pollenia labialis, assembly GCA_949318255.1. NCBI lineage: Eukaryota > Metazoa > Arthropoda > Insecta > Diptera > Polleniidae > Pollenia > Pollenia labialis. Next base: position 53,638,713 of record OX439142.1, read on the forward strand.
TTGTTTATAAAAAAGAAAAATTACTTCGGATTGTGAATAAGATATATGCAACAACTTTAAACTTTTGCCCTTTAAACTATTTGTCCAATCTCGGTAAAAAAGTGAACGAAGTGTTTCGGAAACATGATAATAAGTAAATAAAATAAGAAATATACTCTTTGCCGACTTTCTAAACGCATTGAGTGTGTCTTAATGTTATTTCCTAAGCTGTTAAAAAATGTTAATATATGTATTTAAAATATATATACTTATAAAACATATTTATTTAAAATATTTTATCTATTTTATGAATTTACTTTTTGATCTCATAACTTGAGTACCATAAAGTTTGTTTGTTTTTATTATTGTTTTATGAATTAAATTGTAATGTTTATGTTATCTTTTTATCTTGTATCTGGAACATAATGATACGAAATTTACATATAAAAGCGTAAGGTAATAATAATTCAATTTAATTTATTTTTGTAGTATTTAGGCATTTCTTTTACTTACTTTGTAAACAAGTTCCCTTACGCTTTAAAAAAAAAAAAGTTTTTTCATTAATTTAAAACAAATTTACTTTGTATTATTTATATGGAGCGGGATCCCGGGATCCCGGGTAATTTAAAAAAATTTCCCGTTTTCCCGGGAACGAAAAACTCCGGGAAAAAAAACTCTAGTCTGGCCAGATCTTTTTTAATGTGTATAGAAAATCAAATTATGCGTAAGCCGGAGTATTAAACACAAAAAAAAGTTAATTGATTTAAGAATTTTATACTTATTTCAAGAAATTCCGGGATTGATTTTCGAAAGTAGTCCTATTTAGGTTTGTTTTGAGTACGTTTTGGTGTTATTCGTACTGGAATTTTTAAGTGCGATTCGTACTTAAAGTAATCATAAAAAACTTGATTTATCCCGGTTGTTTTTCTTTATGTGTAGTTAAAAATGGTTGTTAAGAGCTATTCTGTATTGAAATGTTAACAATATTTATTGGCAAACAATGTCGACACAAAAAATTTCTTGTTAAATAATAACGATGATTGTTAACAGATTTAAAATGTATAGTAAAGAAGCCAATTTTTAATACAAAAATAGTAAGAAAGTATAGTCGATCAAGCCCGATCCTACAAAACAGTATTTGGGAACCATGGGCGATCATGTTTTCGCCAATAAGAGTAAGTTGTGAGGTTTAGATTCTAATAATAGATTTGTGTGCCAAGTATCTTATTTTATGGACAAACATGGACCGATTACAATTAAATTTGTTTTGATCATTAATATTATTATACAATATTTAAGGTCCTCATTAAACCTGAAGGCCACCACAAAAAGACGGTTTATGGGTACAAAAACTCTATTCCGCAAAGAGGTTTGCATGTGGGCTATGCAAAACTATGAGCCACTTCTCATTATTGAGTGGGTAAATTGCAATACTCGTTCGTTACAGAATCGAAAAAAAGATGACAAATGATTCTCACAGTTTTTTGTTTTGTAACAATGCACTTCCTAGGAAGAACTTGGAAGAGGACATGCATTGGTACAATTTTTTCGCAACTCTCCTACTCATATATGCCATATTTAATACATATTTTTCCAAAATTGCGATCTGTACTTTGTTCGCATGGAAAGCTTGGACAGATAACCAGCCAGCTTGCTGAATGTTAGGATGGATCTCTTTGAATCGATTCCGAGTCAATCGGTATATTATCAGCTGGGTTTAGATCCTATAATTAAACGTGTTACACACATAACATCCCAGTTGGCCCATTGATGATTCGTGCACGACAACGTTAATTTCTGCACGACACATAAGGGACAACTAATGCAAATCTTCAATGACATTTCCAAACAAATGTCGCGTAAATTGTGCATGGCGCAAAGAAAGACAGTGTCGCTCAGCCTGCCATACACAATTAGAACGACTACATAGAGGACAATATCGTATACATTCTCGGCAACGAATATGTGCAGAACAATCATACTTTAGGATTAGTCTTAGACTTAGTACTTAGCCTGTGACTTCTCAAGCTTGACTGACTGATTTTATTCACTCTGCTTTGGTTTTTTTTTATTCATATCGTTAGTTTACAGGTATTTTGGTTTTTTTTTTTTGGGACAACTTATTTTTGTTTGTTTAGAAGACAGCTTACAAGACAATGTAGCTCATATTGTTGTGTTTAGTAGTTAATAGGGTTGATAGTGGTGCAAAGTGTTGATACAGGATACCTTACAAGACAATGTTGGTCATGTTGTCGTGGATACACTTTGATACAGAACAGCTTACAAGACACTATCGTGAATAGTTTTTGATAGTGGATGCCTTCCAAAGCAACTTCGGTCATGTTGTTGTGATAAATAAGCTTTGTCAAAAGTCAGCTCGAAAGACAATGTTGGTCATATCGTCGTTTATAAATTTCTTTGGAAGACAGTGCACTAGACAATGCTAGTATTTTGTCGTCCACGACATTTTCCTCAAAATTCTCTTCCAGAAATCCTAAGTGATCGAGGACATGTAGTGCATACATCTTTGAAGACAACACCGCCGCCGACAGTTTTGACAACTGGGATCCTCTTCACATAGAGTAGTGTGGGTGTAAAAAGTATGGGCAACATTTTGTGCTAGAGCGGCTCGGACACCTCGGACTATTTCTGTATATAAAAAGATTTAAAACTAATAAACTTGTTAAGTAATATCATGAAAATTTTCTCGATTTCATTCATGTTTAATTGAAATCAAATTTATTTTATATTTTTTATTAAAAGCTGCGCTCGTTTTCCCAAAAATTTGTACAAATTTGTACTGGATTTTACTGAAATGGAGATTTTAACTTTGACGTTCTCATATATTTACCGATATTTGTCATTAATATTAGTTTATTTAAAATAGAGAATAACAAATTCGTTAAAGTAACCGAGATCTCTCGTTACTTAAATTAAAAAATTGAAAGAATTGCGGTAGAGGTAAAAAAAACAAATTAAAAAAAAATTAAAAGTGTAAGTGAATTGAGCATTCTAGTAATTAAATTATTTTTTCGATTCAATTAAAAATATTTTTGGATGAATTTAAATGTATTATTTAATTATTATTAGTTATATTAGTTTCTTATGTCTAGGAGCAACGCTATGTAATTTCTTGATGATCGGTCCATATTTTACTATTCCATATAATGCCCACTCATAGAAAACACTTAAATAGTTCTAAATAATAATGATGCTGTGATATTTTTTGGTCACATTTTATTTCGTGAGACTTTAAATCACACCAAAAGACTTTTGTGACTCTCTGGCAGTTATGGGGCTTTTTCTTCAATATATTTCTAGTCTGTATTGAAAAAGTTAAATTGCCTGGCTTGTTTAAAAAAAGTGTAAAAGTCTAGCACAGTCTATTATTGCAATGTATTAATATTACTCATTCGCATAGATAAATTTTTAAGAATGCTATTTGTTAAAATAATGTTTTTGATAACATATTTAACTCTTATTTTTTATTACATTTAATTTTTGGCGCACATATAAATCAGGCTTATGTTTGGCTTAACAAGATTTAAAAAAAAATAAAATCACCGCATAGAGACTCCAAGCTGGTGCCATCGTCGCATATTACGTCTTCAAAAATAAAGAAAATCGGACACATAGTTTTATTTTTATTTGACATGAAAAACGAATTTAAAACATATTGATATTTAAATAAATTTATATTTAAATAAGTTGGCGAAACACAATTTATAATACCCACTAAGGAATACAATTCAAATCACATTAATCTTAAACCATCGTTTTTAAAGTGATTTTTTAATAAAATCGTTTTTTAGTGGACTGAAGCAACTTTTAACTTAAAAAAATGCTTTAGATTTTAGAGGTTGTGGAAAATGGCAAAATCAAAATCATTTTTATACACCAAAGTTATTTGGTTTGGCCATATTGTTATACATTTTTTTCGCTATAAAATAACAAATTGAAGTCTGCAAGTATGATGAATATACATATGTGTACCGTATTTGGTGGCAAAAAGTTTTGCGCTAACATTAATGTCCTTTAATTATATATTTTTCTTTTTATAACTCTTTAGTAAATTTTTTACATAAAAAAGCTTGTTTATAACGACTACCTAAATATTCTGGTACATCCCTATACATACAAAATACATTTACAAACATCTAGCTACATAAATGTGGCTCGTATTATAATTTATATTCAAAGTTTATAAAAAAAATTTAACCAAATACATAAAAGATTAAAGGCAAAACTCTACTAAATAAAGGTGCAGTAATTATATATGTATGACTTAAGCGTGATAACCACAACGTTTCAACCTTCACATGACCAGTTATTTAAATGGATATAAATGTTTGTTCAACAATTCAGACTAACCGAGGTAACATTTTGATATCAAATACCAGCATACAAGCTATTTTTGCCAAACTTTATCTCATTAATAATATTATAAGAAATGTTTGCCAGTGGAACCGATTGCCAGGATTCGAATTTGCAATTGTCAAACATTTTCCGATTTAAATTAAATTTGGTAATATGCACTAGTCACTAGGAATTTGGGCGAGGATAGGCGATCTATTGCTTCCTACTTCGTTTGGATTTCTAAAAGGCGCTGTATTTCAAGATCGTCATGTTCGCCACTTATTAATTAAGCACACTGCTTTCTCAGTTCCTCAAGACTGCCCGCTTGGTCTAATTGAAACTCTTTAAGGTGCGATAACAATTCTTTCCATTTCTCAACATTATCTGTGTTGATCAGGTGGATAATGTATGTATGTATGTGTTTTATAACATTAAATAATCACTCTTATCGTGGTTGGTGAGTTAAAAATACGCCTGCGACTGTTTAAGGAAATAAGTTCACGTTCTCTTTAATCTATTACCAAACAATTGCAGGCGTATTTTAAATTCGCCAAACACGATAAGGGTGAATGTATAAACAAAACATAAAATATCTTAATAAACATACTAACAAAAAAATGGAGGCTATTGGAATTATTTTGATTTTCTATCTTATAAATCGGAAAATATCTTATGCAACCGGTGGAAAAAATAGACTGATTAAGTCAATCAAATCTTATTATTTAATTCCCGTAGTTCCTAGGTGGAACATAGGACCTCAAAAACATCTTTTGTTATAAACACCAATTATGTTTTAATTAAGCTGCATCTATCATATATTCAGGTATAAGCATATTTTTGTTTTGTAATAATCGTACTAACAACTAACAATATCTGTGGATATAACTGATAGTGTACTTAAATTCAAATACTGCTATCAAAAATATTATGCTAAGCAACGAAATTTTAAGTAATTTATACCGAATCTGTTTTCTCTGTGTATGTGAACGGTTAGAGTGATTAGGAAATTTTTCTCCGGCAGTGGCAGGACGTAAACTTAAGAATTGGAATAAGATATGATAAGCTTCTGTGAGTTTATATTTTAATATATGAAGATTTAATAAATAAATCGTGAAAAAACTCTTATCCTATGTTCTTATTTATTAAAAAAAAAGTACAAGTTAGACAATAAATTTTGAAGTTTCTAGTAAATTTAACTTTTGCGTTAAGGTATGGTATATTCTTTATAAGACATATAGGCATTCATCGTATATATGTTTTTTGATACCTTGTAGGCAGGGTCAATAGTGAAACTGTACTGACTCACTTTTAAATTTATCACCAGTACTACTGACCAAGTATAGACCAGACAATGTTTTTAATTAGTGTTTTTCCTGCGGGAATTCTCGGGAAAAATCCATCACATTTTTTGGGAAATGAATCTCGGGAAATTTTGAAGGATTCCCAGGATTTTGCTTAATTTAATTATGGCAACTTTTAGCCGTTGGGCAAAAAGGTCTTAGGTCAAAGAAACTCATATTTTAAATTGTGATCGGCTTTAATTAAATTTGTTTCTCTTTTGTTTGGATTATATAACTTTATTCTACTACAATTCCTTTTTATCGTTATCATCTGCTCTAAGGAAAAAAGTTAAATATAAATAATATATACAAATATATATATATACAATTTAACATAACGAAAAACTGCAGCTTTTGACTTAAGGCAGTTTTGCCAAACGCCAAAGAGATGTCAATTCATAACCGATAAGTAAGGCAATGTTTAATGCTCTGAAATTTCGAAAGAAGAAGAGTACAAATGTACAGAATTTTTAATGTTTTCAAATACAGAGATTTTTTTCTTAAAACGCTTAAAAAATTTAGTGATTTTATATGCAGAGCTGCTACGGATTAGATTCCGTAAAAGGCGAATTCATATGTTATTAATAATGAAAAAGCTTATTTTAATCGAACAAAAAAATTTTTTTTTAAAAAGGAATTACAAGTTTTGAAGGGATTGCTAAGAAAACTAAAAGGGTCTAGAGAATATATAATACCAGCGGACCCGGCGAACTTCGTCTCGCCCCAATTTTAAATGCCAAAATGACACCTGTCAGATTGAGCAAAGTCTAAGTCAACGCCATCTATCGGATTTTGGCTGAGAACTTTCTACTTTTTCATTTGGAAAGCCATTAAGGAATAATTTAACACAAAATTTCGTACAAAAAAATCAATTTTCGATTTTTCCAATTTTCCGACTTTTGCGGAGAGATTTTCCAATTTTCCGCATATAGCATTTTCTGCAATTTTCCATGATTTATACTAAGAACTTTCTTTTGTTTGATTTGGAAAGCCATTAAGGAATAATTTCACACAAAATTTCATACAAAAACTCGATTTTCGCTTTTCCGAACACGCAGAGAAAAAATATGGTTGGGCATGGTTACGGCAAACACACTGTGTTTATTGTAACAATATATTGTTGTTGTACACAAATAATTGTTATTTTTATTAAATATCAGCAATATTATAGTTACTGTAAACATATTAATGTTTATCGCAATTATAAATTTGAGTATTGTTGACCGAAAAATAATTATTTTTCTAACAACTAAATTATGATAACTTTCAAAACATATTATAACATGATAACTTTATATACATATCATGATAACTTTATATACATTTATCATAATAAGTTTAAGATGCAATCAAAATATCGTTACTCTAATAATATTTTGGTATCGCCATTTGTAAAATAATTTTGTATCAGTTGTGTCGTGTTTTACATAAACATATCGAATTATTTGTTAGTGAGTGGCTTAATAATATAAAAATAACCATTAAAATAAACAAGAAATTAAAAAAAAAATAAAGAAAAATATTAAAAAAGAAATAACAAAATAACCATTAAAATAAACAAGAAATTAAAAAAAAAATAAAGAAAAAACATTAAAAAAGGGTTGTAGTGTCACAAAATAAAATATCTTTGCTAAAAAATTTTAATAATCTTAAAGTGGTGGAAAAATTTGTGAAATATTGATGCAAAATATTAACCATTACTGGTAAGTTTTGTGTTATTTTAAGAGAAAAATAATGAAAACTCCATAAAATAATTTATATTACAGTAACTATATTATGTTTTTTATTTTATCATAAGTATTTTTTTCCAATAAAAATATTATGTTTAAAGTTGTATCATATTATGATGTAAAAAATTTATGTATAACGGTTCATATCACTTTGCATCATAATATGATTACTTCTAAACTTATTATGATTGCCATGACAATAATATGATTACTTCTAAACTTATTATGATTGCCATGACAATAACATGATTACTTCTAAACTAATTATGATTGCCATGACAATAATATGATTACTTCTAAACTTATTATGATTGCCATGACAGTAATATGATAACTTCTTAACTTATTGTGGTTACCATGACAACAATATGATTACTTCTTATCTTATTATGTTTACCATGACAGTAATATGATTACTTCTTAACTTATTATGATTACCATGACAGTAATATTATAACTTCTTAACGTTTTATGATTAACAGGATAACAATATGATTAAGGGAAAAATATTATGATGTAATATTACGAACATATTTGGTCATAATATGATTTAATAACAATCGTAATATGGTGACTACAATCATGAATCTTATCATAATATGTTGCTCTTAGAATATGTTTACTACAACCATGTTTTTTCTTTGCGTGAAGGGATTTTCTCCCGTAAAAACCTTCTCCTCGAAAATACGAACAACTGACAAACAATTTTTCAGAAATCGGCCCAGCCGTTATCATTTTATGAATTACTATACATTTTTTACACCATTTTTATATACATATTCGATTTTGCCACGCCCCTCCGCCTGCAGACCGAAAATCAAAAATTATACTTTAAAAATTAATACTTCACCCGCCTGAATATTCAAAATCGGCCCAGCCCTTTTGGAGTAAATACGTTGCACACAAATATACATACATATATACATACATAAATACATACATACATACATACATACATCCTATTTTATATATATAGATTCCTTTGATTATAAAGGTAAACATCCGTATAAAGGAAACGTGTTTTCTCATTGCAATCTTCTTGATAAAACGATTCTGTAATTGCTTATTGTGAACATAAATCCTATTTTAAATGAAATAATTTGTTTAAATAATTTAACTATTTGGTTTTATATATGCATAAGTATATGTATGTGGCATTTGTGCTTAAGGCTATTTGCTTAGTCTTATAAAAGAACAATTTAAAACTTTAAAGGTGGCTTTTAGAAATTTTATCCTATTTTAATATTTTTTTTAGTTCTCTGCGGCTATTGTGTTTTAAGTTGTTATTCCTAAGCACTGCTAATGTCACAGTTCAGAAATTTTTATTTTTTGCACATTGAAAAGAGATAACCAAAAAGTAATTTTGCTATAACTTTCTCAAAAAAAAATCCTACAAAATAACTAAAATTTTGCCCATGAAGATCTTAAAGTGCCATCAAGCAATTGTTCCCTTTTGTACCAGATATTTGAGAAAGTTGAATGTGTTTATCAACTTATTTAATTGATCTCAGGAAATGCTATTTGTTCAAATAAATAAAATTAAATAATATTTTGCATAGATTTGTATTGAGCGGGATTTCCTGGATTCCCGGGAAATTTAAAAATAAATCCGGCTTTCAGAGAAATTAAAAAGTCCGCGAAAAGAAAAACTCTATTTGTAATATAAACATTTAACATGTAGACGCTTGACTAATAGTAGCACCGAGAAGTCACCAAAATAATCGACAAAAGTGGCGACATACACGTAGAGAAAAAACATGGTTGAAGAATGGTTAAAAAAACATATTAGGGTCCCTGCAATGGCAACAAACAAACTTTTGTTGTTTTTTAAAAAAACTTTTTTCACGAATGATAATAGTTTGTTTCTATTTAACAATAAAGTGTTTACATCCCTTGAAACATTAAATATGGTTGATTTTAACAATATAATGTTTAAATAAAACAAAACTACAACCATACACTTAAACATATTATGGTTACCTTAACCATATTTTTATCGCGGTAACCATATTCAAAAGCTATAACCATATTATGGTTGCCTCCAAACATGTTATGGTTAATATTTAATATCAATAATATGTTCGAAATTATAATATTTTAAAACATTGTATGATTAATTTTAAATTTAAAAAAATATGTTTAAAAAGCAACAACATTCTGGTCGTTTGCATTTTACTTGGTTTGCTTAAAATTCTCATTCATTTTATTTTAATTATTGATTAACACACATAAATTTACATAGAAAAAACTAGTAGAACAGAAAAAATGGTAATATGAATGTCGTCACAGGCTGGAATATGAACCAAAGGGGATTTTTTATAAAAGTGGAACGTAACACCTATCAAGAATATAAAATTAAATAAAATTTTAATTTGACACTTAACAAACAAATTGAAAAAATTTATTAACCATAATATGATTAGCATTCGCCATATTATTGTTAATCATGACCATAATATAGTTAGGTTAGGTTAGGTTAGTTACTTTTCTCAAAATTCTGGGAGGATTTGACCATATAATGGTTAATTTTGAACATAATATGTTTAGTTTTGACCATTATTATGGTTAATATTGACTAAAATATGGTTAATTTAACCATTATATGGTTGATTTAAGGAACATTTTTGTTGATTTTAAACATACTATGGTAAAAATTAAACATAATATGGTAACCTGTAAACATAAACATTGTTTAAAACCAACCATAGTATGTTGCTCTTAGAATATGGTTACCTCCACCCATATTTTTTTCTGCGTGTAGAGACATGTGACCCCAGGCTTTTTGCAGGGTACTCACGCAAAAACCATAAGCATAACAAATAAAGTTTATACAAATCTTCAATTGATTTTTTTTAAATATACATACGAGTTTAAATTGTTTTACATACCCTCACATTTCTTGTGCTCGTTGTAATCCAAATGCTGAAGGGTTCTGCCCAGCAAACAAAATTTCAAATATTCGATAACCACTAAAAATAATCTGTCTGATGCAAAAAAAAATTAAAGTTTACGTAAATTAACCAATACACTAAGCCTGCATACTTTTCCTTGGCTTAGGCCCGTTTTGCAACCCACTGATAGTTAAAAGAAGAATTGTATCGGCCTTATAAAAAGCAGCGTTTTAAAAACTGCAGCTAAAGTAGAAAAACTGCCATTTCTTCCGCCTCTTTATTTGTCAACGGCCAAAAAATCTTTTACTTCTGATTCATGAAAATGAATGAAACACTTTGAGTGCGGCCGATATAATTTTAGCTTTAGCTATCAGAGGGTTGTGAAAACGTGCCTTAGTGAATCCGTTAACTTACGTGAACTTTCACTTTTTTTAGTGTTAAAAACTTTTCACTTTTTGTTTAACTTTATTTTTGTAAAAATAGATCCAAACTAAAATGTTGACCATGTTACTTTAAATGGTGTAAACATTTTTGCGTTTGCTGGTTTATTTTTGTTTGCAGTGTTAAGCGTTAAAAACTAAATAAATTAATGTGGATGAAGCAAAATAAACGTTGTGAAATGCACACATTTTTATTTAACAACGAAAAAATAGTATATTGAATAAATTGAAAAAAATACAAAATATATTACAATAATAAATTATGACTTCACCAAAAACACAATGAAAAACTTGAACGGCAGGAAATATTTTTAAATTATTTTAATTCTGAGAGAAAACCAGATGTCACAATAGAGATTCTTTCCATTCTTGCATGCAGACATGTTAGTAAACTGTTGGCAGAATATAAATAAATTGTCAGTAATATATTTATTTTAAATAAATAACTGAATGAATGTTGTTATATAAATATTTTTAAATAATAATAATAAGTGTGTTCTTTTTTTAAATAAATTTAAGGCAAGCAATTATTTTTGTTTACGATGTGTGTTTTTACTTGGAACCAATATTTGTTCATTGTTACACAATAAAGCTGCTTCTTGAAGCTTATTTTCTAAAATAAATTCATTAAATTGTTTCATAATTTTCATTTGTTAAACATAAAACAAAAATTAACTTAATTTTTTGCATCTTATTATGTACTGTACCCAAAATCAGAGGGCTTTTAATACAAATGTAACTACACAATCAATCGCCTGTCATTTGCATACAGCACATCTCTATCCCTAAAAATCATATTAAAACAATTTACATATACATGTATGTATATTTTTGAATTCCCTGGTAAATTTTAGCATTTAAGGGATAGCTCGAATTTATTTGCATATATACGGTCTTATATTGCAGTGGCAGCTAGAGATCGAATTGCAAAGTACCCAAATTTTTACTCCATACTTACCTGATTTTGATGGTATAAACTGTCGGAGCTTTAACTGTTACGCCTTGAGATGGATTTAAAAGTTTTGAAAATATTTGCCACCACAATTTGCATAGCTCGGAATTCACTCAAGTATATATCGAGCCCTTACCGCGAAAATAACGTAAGCACCAAAAATCAAATTTTACAGGAGAGAGTTTTTTTGTTTTATTTATTTATAAGACTGGAAAGATTCTTTGCATCGACATGATTGCTATACAAAAACTATTTCTTCCTCAGAATCCACAACCTTTTCGACTTTATTTGATCTACACGTCGTCCGAAAATTTAAGTGCTCTATACGCAATTTTGACGATTTTGTGTTAAGGATGTCACGTTAGGTTTTCGACCCCAAATTTTTCAAATCTGCAATCCGTGTTGGGCTATCTCGTCTGGTGGCTGAGATAAATCGTGTCCATTTTGCTCTTTATCCTTCAAAACAAAAATTTTTTCCGACATTTTGCACTATATTTCATTAACTCGCATAAAGAGCAAAATTTCAATACAAAAAAAAGAAATTGATTGATGATGAACATTTTTCTCTACGTGGAGGTAGTGTTGTTTAATGCAAATATAATTTAGTATTTGTTCTCTTAAAAAGAATTATTAAGAATATATTTTCTCTTACTCTTTAAAAAAAAAAGGAAAAAGTAGAGTAAAAAAATTATAAATTAATAATAAAAAATAGTGATAAAAATTATTAATGAAAAAAATTGCACCTCGACTAATGAACTTGTAATGACAATTTATATATCATAATCATTGTTTGTGTGTTAAGTTTCAGAACCTCTATTTAGGAATGTCGTTTGTGCGATTGCGTTCACAGTGCTTTAGACAAGTATCTGAAACGTTTAGAAATTCACAGTATTTTGTCGCTTGTTAATTATTTGAAAAATTTTTAAACAAATAAAATAAAAATTAAGGTTATAGAAATGGAATTCTCAGATTTTAAGAATTTTTCCAAGATTTCTAGTCAATTACATTATTTGGTTCTTCCATTTAGTAAAATAAAAGTGCTTCAATACACACAGAATAACTTGTTTACAAAAAAATTTAAAAACTCCATATTGCAGCCTCATTTCCAACCACCGACTACAATAAAAAGAGGTTTCCGGAATCAGTTACAAACACTGTTAAATATTTTTGAAACACAGTTGAACATATTTAAGAGAAAAGAAAAAATTTAAATTAAAAAAATTTCCGATCTAAAACTGTTATAAAATGTATCTTATAATAACTTATGAAAAGTTTTTAATTAAATTTTTTTTCAAATGAATATACTGTTTTTTTATAAATAATTTTAGATGTGTTTTATTGCTTCGTTAATGCCATTTTGCTCTACGTGTATTTATTTGCAAGAAAATATGGCTAAGGAGGCGTATAGAGCAAATAGGTATTTTATTACCATTAGAAAAGATACCGTTGTAGATGCGATCTCGAGATAAAAAGCATCCATTCATAATAATCTTTTAAAGACGAATATGTGGTATGAGGAAAAAATCCTATCGAGTAGTTTTCTCAGAAAAAATTTCTGAACCTTCAAAATCGATTCTATCAAAATGCAATTTTTGCACGTAGATCACTTAAACTTTCGGACGACAAGTTGTGTTTGTTTAATATGCGCATGGGAAAAGCTTTTTACTTCAACAATAAATTTCAGTATTTTTATCAGGAATAAAAATTTGATTTTGGTACAATTTCATATTTTGTTGCTCTATTTTGCTACAAATTCATACAAACAGTAATGTAGAGCAATCAACAACTGTCACCGGCTGCCAGCTGACAATGGTGTAACCCTTGTCAACTTATGCGACAACCTTTTCCAGAGTTGTCTTAGTGAAGTTGCGAAATATTTATTTGGTGGATGTAAGCATTTTGAGTTGCGTTTCGATCTGGAAAGCGTAATAACGGAAAGGCCTAGCGCCATGCTAATAATAATCTCCGATTGCACTTTACCATGTCTATTCAGGGATATATATTATTTCACCACTTTTTCACTATAAACATTTTTCTGCAATAAGTACAAAAACTACACTCTCTAGCTTTGATGCATCTTTTTAGTTCCTTCTTTTGTATATATAATGTTCAAAAAGCATGTTAATATGTTTATATATTAAATTGAAGTGGTACCATGGCTTTGAAATAAAAGTCTTGAAGCGCAAGTATGTAAGTACAGTCCTTGCGACTCTATTCCCAAGTAGGGAATTACATCAAATATAATTACGTAGATCAAAAAAAAGAATAATAAACTCAAGCTTTCATTTTCACGTTTAGGGTTTTAGATTAAAGTATTATTTATTTTAAGGCCAGCATAAATTATAAAAATTATTGAGGTTATTAATTTCTTTTGAAAAGCAAAAAAAAAATAACTTCAAAGATAAAATTACATTTTAAGGAAGAGAAGAAGAGCTAAAACTTTAAAATTCACGTCAAGTATGCTTAAATTAACCATCAAATTATGTCTTTTCTTTATTATTTTTTTTTTCTCCAGGAGCACGTAAATCGCTGATTGTTTGTGAAACCGTTTAAGTACTTGGAGAGTAATCATAAATTATAAACCTCTTCATGTACTCCAAAAGGAAACAGGACATGCAAGACAGCCAGCCCCTTTGAGCCAAACAGTACTAAACTTAATTGTTAAACAAAAAATAGGGAGTTAGACTGTTGTAAAAGTTGTTGTAAAAATATACACTGTAAGAATTTTTTAAATAATTTAAGTACGCCAAATTTTTTTCTAGGAAAAGGTGTCAAATTGTTTCTAGTTATTGCAGAATATTGGTTCAGAACGAAACCGTTTTATAAAAGAGATCACAGTTCTTAATTTCGGAAAAACACTTTAGTTCTTCTTAAAACGTAACGAATAATGCTATGTCGGCTTTCAAAAGAGTGGAAATAACACCATCAAATTTTTCGGTCAGCAATTTTCCATAGGCTTCAAATCAAACCAATTTTAGGCTTAAACTCTAAGGCCCGTTTTTACAACTTATCGATAGCTAAAAGTAGACTTTAACCGGCCTTATAGAATGTGAATAAGGTACATCCTACCTGTTAGGTTAAAGTAAAGTTTTAATAATGGAAAACTATTATACAGCCGATAATATCTTAACTTTAGCTATCGTTAAGTTGTGAAAACGGGCCTTAGACTAAAACGCAGGGACCGTAAATAAATAAGAATTAAGACAATTTAAGTTCAAAAACTCTACATATTAGAGTCAACGGAGACCTATACCACCAATAGATTCGTATTGACATGCTGTTTTAGAATATAAAAAAAAATCACTTAACTTCACAGTTAAGACCTTTTTTATAGTTTAGATGCTCTTAAAAAGTGAGCTGAATTGTATTTCACGTTGGAAAATAATTATTTTAGATGTTTTTCTTTTTTCTTAAATTCACAAAATAACTGCTAAAAAGAAATTTTATGATATCACGTATAATGCCATGTTCCCATTATGTGTATTTGTCATGTGGATTGTTACTTTTTAATTTTTTGTTCTATTTCAAGTGACAAAGCATCTGACTTCAGCTGTTATTTATTAACAAAATTGTTTGTGGCGGCAGAAATTAATTAAAATTTTAATATATATGAATTATAGTAGTAAATGAATAACACAAAAGATACAAAATACACAGTTACCCCTTGAAATATCTTTTTAACTTATCAAGCGATTTTCTTAAAATTCGGCAGGCAAATAGCGTAACATCAGGAAGGAACCATAACCTACAATTTAACTTATCAACCGGTTTTCTTAACATTTGGCATGCACTGTTATATCTAAAGGAACTATAGATATCCGAACGTAAAATAGTGCAAAAGGGGTAAGACCTCCCTCTACCCATGACTTTTTAACTTGTTATCCGTTGAAAATTTTAAGTCTTGAAGGAACCAAGGGCAATACATTTTAACATTTACGACGTAAAATAAAGCAAAAGGGGTAAAAGCAACCAACTCCTATACCTTTTTTATTAATTACCCGATTCTTTTGGAAAGTTAACGTATTTTTTTCCCAGACGAAAATGTTTTGCTACCACGAACTCCGATGATTGCTACAGACGACCCAATTGAATTCAAACGCGTTTAATTTCCGAGCGATGTCCATTTGCGGCTTAGATTTGCGCACACCATGTTTTTACTTGGACAGTTATGCGTGGTATGTTTTCTCGTCGGCAAGCCATCGAGCTTTTTTGTGTTGGCTAAAGATGGACTATCAAAAAATATCGCACACGCAATTGCTCTTCGTAATTGATTATCTCTCTTTGATTTTCATACTTCAGGACAAAAAAATGCTTCACTTTTTATGTTTAAATTTTGAACGAACAGAAATAAAAAGCTCTTGTTTTTTCATCGCCGATCATGATTAAAAGCGCTTCATTCCTCTTTCGTTTACTAGAAATAAGTTATATGGCAAAACAACGTGTGCTGGGTCAGATAGTTTGGTATAATTAAGTTCTTTTTCGTACTAGAAATCACTTTACCGAGTTTCGTGATGATAGGTCCATTATCTTCCATAGATCCAGAATAAAACAGAAACGAATCATGTATTTTATTCAATTAAGTCCAATTAATATTTATAAAAAAAAAACATAAATTCCAGTGTTAATCGGTCCATAATTAGAGGAGGTCCATAGCAGAGCGCTAAAATTCCACTATAACAATTTTTTTGATAAATGAAAAAAAAATTAAATAATTAAAAATTAAATTATGGCCCAGACGATGTTAATTTTTTAAACAAATTTTGTACACGTGACGAAGGTTATCAAAGTTATTTTATCATCTGCATAGTCCTAAGAAAAAAAAAGTTTAAGGTTTATACGCGATTGAAAATTTTAATGGAATACTTTAATCAAGTTAACCGACTTTCTTCAAATTATATTATTCTGTGTTTATTTTCTGTAATTCCTTCGTCGAGAATGTTTTCGATTGAAATTTTTAAAATAAAGCAAACGTTTTGGCAACAATTGAAACAAGCAGCTGTTTTTGTTACTAAATTGTGCCTCTCTTTGTAAGTTTCTGCTAATAAAGTAAATGAACACACCCATTAAAATCTCTGTGTGTTTGCCTTTCATAAAAGCACTCTCAAACTCTAACAAATGTATGTGTTTGTTTAACAAACTCATTGTTAAATGTTTGTGCCTGCAAAAATACAAAATTTTAATGATCATTTATTTCTTAGTCATTTCAAAAACACGGACCGCGGATTATTGCAAAAAATAAGGGAATACTTTTTTTTGTGAAATGGTCTGATGCTGCGTTTAGAAATGACTAATGTAAATGTGTGCACTCGGATTTCAATGCATTTTAGCTGTTGCAAAATACAAGTGTTGTTTTTGGTTTGGCTTTTAAACTCTTTGTTTTGGCAATAAAATACACTTTATACTTGCCGGGTTATTCCGAATGCATTTAACTCCAAAGAAAATAGACACAAATTAAATCTCACATTCAAATTTAAAATTTATGTGTGACATTTTATGAATAAACCAGAAACGAAACTGAAAAAATCAAACAAAAGTGTTTTTTTTTTTTTTGCTTAACTTGATTGTTAATGTGGCCTACACCAGAGATGCCGCAAACAAAATGAATTGTTGTTGGTAACTTAGAAAACAAAAATCACTAATAAATTTAGAAAAAATATGAATGCACATTAAAATCAAATATTTGGTTGCGTCCATGGCAGAATAAGTACAACCTGGTATTTATTATACCATGGTTGCGTCGAATTTTTGTATGCCTCCAACAAAAATCAGAAAAATTTTCTGATATACTTTTTTACCTATTCAGAAAAAAATAAAAAGATATGAAAGAAAATGTGATTTTTGAAACAATGTGATATTTTTTTTTAATATGCAAAACACTATTTTTAACCGTCAAAAATGCTGAGCCGAGGATTAGTCTTTAAAAAGGATCTGCGATTAAGTATAAATAACACAATTTTTAGCCAATAAAAATCTAATTTGTGCCAAATTTCTTTACAGTATTTTAATGGTCATATAAAAAATTGTTACAGTCATAAATACCAAGAGTCATAATTGTAAATGCGATTAACCGAGCCTTTTCATTGGAATCATAATGGCACCAACATTTTTTGTGATTACGATTAAAACTCTTAACCTTAATACTAACTTATTTTATTAAGATTAAATTTACTATTAATTTATTAAATAAAAAATCGAAACCAATAGAAATGTGATTAATCGATTATTGCGGTTAACGCGACAGGTCAAAAACAGAGCAATGCAGTGTAGTCTGCCTTAATGGACATCCTACTTTTTCGAATTTGCTAGATCTTAAAGGAAACAATTGAGCTCTTTGGAGTGGACATTCCTCCAAAAGGAAACATTAAAATAGTAAAAACTGTGCAAAAATAAAGTTGTTTGCTTTTTCCGAGGAATCCGTATTTCTTATTCTGGTGATCCATATTTGGGTCTTTAACTCTTTTTCTACTTAGCCCTTTAATTAGTTTTAAATTTCAAATTGCTTAGCAGAGCTAAAAACCATTTTGAAATTATTTGCTCCTAATCTTGTTGGAAGTTCTAAGATACATCGACTTAGAATTACTTATTCACGCAATCTCGCAGTGATGGCGGATTAATTCTATACATATATAAATCGGCAAAGGCAAAACAGTTAAGAACAATTTCCTCCTCTGTTTGTCAAAGAATTTGAACAAAATATACCCCATTTGAAAGATTTTGACTTACAGAAGTGCACAATATATATTTTGTTTAAATCTGTTCAATATTACCGAAGTTGCAAAAAAAAATAAATAAAGTTAAAAAGGCAAACAACAAGAAATAAAATTCAACGACTTTGCGCTTAACAAACCAATGCGACTGCACAGGTTGATGGTTTTATTCAGAATAATTCTTGCATATTTTAAACTCATAACACAAATTGCTCTTATTCTCTACAATTTATATTCTCTTATAAAATAATATTAAACATTAACAAAAAGGGAATACACTGAGCGACAAATGTATTATTATAGTAAATTTAATAAATTCAATTTAATTCTTTTTACTTCAAATTACTTGCCCAGCGTATTTTACTATTAATTAGATTTAATTATGTAAATTTAAAAATATACTTTTAATGAACTCGGATTTCTTTAATTCAGACCAAACATTCCGGCCGCGTTGAAGGCCTATGTTAGGCTTCAAATTTAGTTTGGTAACAACGCCAGTTTATGAATTGCTCGCTTTAATAAGCCTGACTTGGTCTGCACTTCAGCAACTCTCACCTTTCCATCAGCACCAGCGTTGACATTCACGACACGACCGAGCATCCATCTAAGAGGAGGAAGATTAATATCGTGCACCAAAACCAAATCACCAACTTTCAAATTGTACTGAGGTTTTGACCATTTAACGCGTTCTTGCTGCCCAAGTACATAATCGCGTTGAAATATACGCCAAAATTGTGCCTTTAGATGAGAAATTAACTGGTATCGTTTTGTATACTTCACAGTAGGGGCTTCTGAAATCTTTTCAGGAATTGTAGTTAGTGTTGACCCAATAAGTAGATGAGCCGGCGTTAGGGCCTCGCCATCATTAGGATCCTCAGATAATGGGGCAATAGGCCGCGAGTTAAGTATGGCCTCTATCTCAATAAGTACAGTTGACAATTCCTCGAATGTAAGATTTGAGTTTGCCACAGTGCGTACCATCAAGTTTTTTGTAGACTTAACTGCAGCCTCCCAGAGACCACCAAAATGCGGGGCACGCGGCGGAATGAAGACAAACTCTATACCACGTTCTGCAACGAAATTCAGCAACTCTGCACGATTTTGATCGTTAAAAAATTTTCTTTTTAATTCTTGTAATTCGGAGTTGGCTCCAACAAAATTAGTGGCATTGTCACAATACAATTTCTCTGGTACGCCGCGTCTGCCTATAAACCTTTTTAAACAAGAAATAAATGCATTAGTAGATAAATCTGAAACCGCTTCTATATGAATTGCTTTCGATGAAAAGCACACAAATACAGCAATATACGTTTTGTATGGTACCTTCCCACGTATACGATAAGTAGTGTAGACGGGACCGCAGAAATCTACACCAGCTATAAGAAAGGGACGCATGATTTTAAGCCGGTCGGCAGGCAAATTTCCCATTATCTGTGTTGCTAACTTAGGCTTATACCTGAAGCAATGCACGCAGCTTCTCACTATCTTTCGGGCTATTTCACGAGCGTTGATGACCCATATTCGTTGTCTCATTATTCCGATTAGAATTTTTGGACCACAATGATAGTTTGTTAAGTGCAAGTGCTTCATGAACAGGTACGCAAATCTGGTATGCGCTGGCAACAGCAGGGGAAATCTTGCATCGTATGGCATATCTGCATTAAAAAGTCGACCGCCAACTCGCAGCAAGCTAATTGTTCTTCCATTTTGCTCAAAATCTTGTAAAAATGGTGTCAGCTTCTGATACTTTGAACTCAATAGTTGTGAGTTTTGTATACATTTTATTTCAGCTTCAAATTCTTGTTGTTGTATTGTCGCTATGATTTTATGAAAAGACCATTCCATTTCTATAGCAGTCAACTGTTTCGGTTTATTGTTATTTCTAGGCGTGATAAATCTATAAACATATGCAATAGTTCTTAAGATTTTTATATATGACGAGTATCGACTTATTATTTCGATAATTAAGTGGTTTTGCAATTGAGAAACGACGCAAGCAGACTTCAACTTTCTGACATCTGGTAAATTAGTTACCGGACTTGTTCTAAAGTGTGGGTTGTCTGGCCAGTATTCTCTACCTTTTTGCATGAACTCTGGTCCTTCAAACCAATAAGATGAACACAGCTCGGTAACAGTACAGCCCCTTGATACAATATCTGCCGGATTTTTATTGGTTGGAACGTGCCGCCATTCTGCTCTACTGCTCCATTCTTGTATTTGAGACACACGGTTGCCAACAAAAGTGTTGAGGGACGACGGATGCATTTTTAACCAGTGTAAAACGATCTCTGAATCAGTCCAAAATATCAATTCTGCGAAATATGGTGAAAGAAGCGCTTCAATTTGTCTCCACACATTTGCCAGTAAGTGCGCAGCACACAACTCAAGTCGTGGCAGTGTTATAGTTTTAGTAGGTGCGACTTTCGATTTTGCTGTTAATAGCCGTGAAACTGTTTTTTGATTTTCGGTGGCAGCAACGTAAAAACAACAACCATATGCACGCATTGAGGCGTCTGAAAACCCGTGAATTGTAACTTTGTTTTTAATTGATGTATGAACATAACGGGGAATAGAAACGTTAGAAATTCTTTTGATATCTGCTTTGAAATAACGCCATTGTGTATCTAGATTTTGGGGTATAGACTCATCCCAATCCAACTTGTTCATCCACAACTCCTGGAGTAATATCTTCGATTTAGTGATTATTGGACACACAAGCCCTAATGGATCGAATAGTCTCGCAATTGTCGACAATATGTTACGCTTCGTTGACTTTAAGTTTTCAAAGTCTTTCGGCATCTGAAATTTTAATACATCAGTACTTGGAGACCATTTGAGACCCAGTGTTTTTGTAGTTTCGTCACTATTAAAATCTAAAAGTTTTTCCTCAAACGAATTTTCGCTGTACGATTTGTGGTTTGAAAACCATTTTGCCAGTTTAAACCCAGCGGAATCCAAAATGTGTGTTGTTTGCGTACGAATATTTTCCAATTCTTGTATACTCTCACCACCCGACAGTAAATCGTCGACATAAAACTCTTCTTTGATCACCCTTGCTCCCTCTGGAAATGTATTCCTATATTTTTCTGCTATCTCATACAAACAACGTATTGCTAAGAAAGGGGCTGGTGATGTTCCATACGTCACCGTGTTTAATTGGAAAATCTGTATAGGCATGTTTGAATTTTTTCTCCACAGAATGAGCTGGTACTTTCTATCTTTTTCATGAATCAACACTTGCCGGTACATTTTAGTGATATCGGCGGTAATCGCATATTTTCTGAGACGAAACTTTAGCAGTATAGTATACAAATCTGGTTGAATAGTAGGACCAACTAATAATGTGTCATTCAACGACAATTGAGATGACGTCTTAGCTGACGCGTCAAAAACTACACGTAGTTTTGTGGACACACTATCAGGCTTTAAAACAACTTGGTGTGGAATAAAATAGTGTGCATTGAGTGGAATTACATCATCAGTGGGCGTCATATGGTTGAGATGCAAGTATTCTGCCATAAATTCGTTATACATTTGCAGGATTTCTGGAGTTTTAGAAAGTCTTCTTTCAAGAGCTAAAAAACGGCGTTTCGCAACATCAAATGAAGAGCCTAGGTTAGTAGGATCGGTCTTAAAGGGTAGGCGCACTTGAAAACGACCTTCTGGCAATAATTTAATATTTTCTTTGAAATGATCTTCACAAGCTTGATGATCTTTGGACATTTTTTGATTAAAGTTCGGTAAGTCCTCATTTTGCCAAAACCTCTTTAACGTACAATCAATGTTGTGCACTACGTCCTCCTCTTGAACCAAATGGCACGTTTTTTGCTCATGTTGATTTAAAGGCGCAAATCGACCTGAAACCACCCATCCAAGAAGAGTCTTTTGCAATATTGGCAGGGATTCACCTAATTTAACTTGACCCACGCACAGAAGGTTAAAAAACACGTCTGCACCCAATAATATATCAACCTTTTGTCGCTTGTGAAATTGTGGGTCAGCAAGAATTATATTTTGAGGTAATTTCCAATTTTGCGTTGGTATGTTGACGTTAGGTTGAAAATTGGAAATAGATTTCATGATGTGAAAATCAGCAACGAACTCATAATCATTATGCCTTGACTTTATGACAGCAGAAGTCTGTTGACTTACATTGGCAGTTATATTGCCAATACCAGTAATGTGAATATCTGCATCAGAACGTTTAATTTTCAACCGATTAACACACTCATTGGTCATAATATTTATTTGTGAACCTGAATCAAGCATTGCGCGAGCACTTTGTAAATTTCCGTATTTATCACGTAATTGAACTACAGCAGTAGCAAGCAAGACCACGTTATCAGCGCAATTAGTGTGCATAGATGATGAAGCATTTTGAGTAGTGTTTTGAGTAGCATTTTGAGGAGCACTTTGAGCTACATTTTTTGAAGTTGATGGGGAGTCTGCATTAGTATTATTTGGCTGGTTTTGCTGCCTATGCAACAAAGTATGGTGTGGACCTTTACATGTACGGCAGCGAGAGCTATTGCAGTGTGCAACAGAGTGACCCTTTTTTAAACAATTTAAACAAAGAGCATTTGATTTTACAAAATTATATCTCTGTGTGAAATCAGTTGACACAAACATTTTACAGTGGTAAATTTGATGGTCAGGTGCACGGCAGTAAAGGCACTTAGGTGTATTAGTTTCTTGAGCGCATGCAAACGACGATTTACGTTTTACCTTTTCATTACTCCAATCCGTTTTACTATTCAACGAAGTGCTATCGGTTTTACTCGCTTTATCTTCGTTTACCTCTAAAGATTGACACCGTCTAATCAAAACCTTTGCGCAACTTTCCCAGGTAGGTAATGTTGAATAATCAAGCTGTTCATTCCATTTAGCTCTTGTAACTGAATCAACCTTTGAAAGCACGATGTGAATCAACAGCGCATTTGTTATGTCTTTTTCATCACCAAGTGATAACAACGAATCGTAGATAGCAGATACAGTATCTACGGCTTTACGCAGCAACGATGCATTAGGTTTATTTATTTTCGGAATATCCACAATTTGCTCTATGTTGTCAAAGAAGATTAAACATTTTTTGTCATATCGCTCTGCCAATCGTTGTAGCGCTTTTGGGTAATTATTCTCAGTGATCTGGAATGCTTTTACAGTGCGAAGAGCATCCCCATCCAAGCAGGTCAACAGGTGGTTAAATTTTTCAATAGACGTTAACGTTGGTTCATTATGAACTAAATTGTTGAACGAAGAAATAAAATTCTTGTAATCCGAATATTTACCATCAAAAGTCGGCAACTTCAAATTTGGCAAACGATTTAATGGGCGTACTGACAAGGTGTTATCTAAAAATGAATTGTCTCTTGGTAAGCGAGAACCAAGTAACGACATAACTTTTGTCTTGGCACTAATGCAAAGCTCTTCGATTTCAGGACGACGATCGTCTTGTGGATATATTTTTTCGATTGCAGTTTGATAACTCATTATTTGCTTGATGTAGGAATTTAAAATGTCAAGCCTACATTCCATTTCAACCACCGACCGCTCAGTATTACCTATGTTATTCTTGATACGTGTAATATTACCTTTAGCGGTGCTTCTTTGCTGACGTAATGTACTCAAATTATCTGGAACTGCAGTAGCAGCTTCACTAGAATCTGAATCTGCAGGCATTTTTCTTATTTTTATTTAATTTTGATACGATATTATGTTAGAAGGCGTTCAGAAACAAAACCAATTTGTTTTTAAATGTATGTATGCAATGATTTTTAATGTTGGTCAGGAGCGATGTTTATAAATATGTTGATACTGATGTATTAATTTTCTATAATACCTTTAAGTTCAACAACACAACAAATGTATTCGCAACAAAGTAAACGACGAGGTTGGGTTCGATTTGGTTCCACAGCAAATTTTAGATTTGTAAAAATGTTTTGTCGTGGCAACAAGTTCGAAATCAAATAAAATGTTTGAGTAGGTTTGATGCGTTTTACAGTGTACAATTATCGTATTTTGTATATACATACGTTCAGTTTAGGAGAGTAAG
Source organism: Pollenia labialis (assembly GCA_949318255.1). Taxonomy (NCBI): domain Eukaryota; kingdom Metazoa; phylum Arthropoda; class Insecta; order Diptera; family Polleniidae; genus Pollenia; species Pollenia labialis. The sequence continues at coordinate 53,663,160 of OX439142.1, forward strand.
AAGTGTAGCTACAACAAATATTTTAGACGTTAGTAAATGTAATGAATGTGTATGATAGCAATAACCACTGTAGTGATGATTGTGAGAAACGATCTCTCAGCGACAACAACAACGAATTAAAGTAGCGGTTTATTCCTATATGTTTTAATTATTTCTTTTTTGCTGCTTTAGCACAGATTGGAAAATAAATATTTGTATGTAGGTATTTATATTTGATTGCGAGTGCAGTCGACTTTCCCTGCAAATAATAGGACCAGTCCAAACACGCGTGTAAAGAGTAGTCCACAAAGGACCAGGACTAGTCCAAAAGTAACCTAAACGTATGGAAAAAACCTGGTCTATTTAACATTACGATGTCCTAGGAGAGGATCATATAACCCACTTTTGGACCACTAAGGAGTAGTTTTAAAACTACTCCATGGTATATAACCCACCTTTGGACCACTAAGGAGTAGTTTTAAAACTACTCCATGGTATACTCAAGAGGATTAGCTTTGAAGTCGTTTAAAAACGAAAGCACGTCGTTAAAAAACGAAGACATGTCGTCTCACTACAAACACTTTTTAACAATGACATGGTCCATGCTTGCATTACATCGGACCAGTCCATGGAGTAGTCCATTTTATCAAAATGGGTCAGGTGGTCCAATTTTATTTGCTGGGTTATGGTTTAACTTTGCTTCTTATGTGTATAGAATTGACATGTACAGTTAATTATTATGAACTTTAGGCTGCACTTTCAATACTAATGTACAGTACCTTGATCTTGTATAAGAAACTCCTTTGCCTTATTTTGGGATTAGGTCCAATCTATCAAAATAATGACGAACGCCCCTCATTGAACTTTCCAAATGTATGGAATGATGATGATGTTGACAATGATGTTCACCAACCTTTTTAACCTTTGTTACAACGATTTATTCAACTTTAAAACTGCGGTCCCTGCTCGGGCGCCAAAAATGTTCGATAATATTTTTTACCGAAGTTGCAAAAAAAAATAAATAAAGTTAAAAAGGCAAACAACAAGAAATAAAATTCAACGACTTTGCGCTTAACAAACCAATGCGACTGCACAGGTTGATGGTTTTATTCAGAATAATTCTTGCATATTTTAAACTCATAACACAAATTGCTCTTATTCTCTACAATTTATATTCTCTTATAAAATAATATTAAACATTAACAAAAAGGGAATACACTGAGCGACAAATGTATTATTATAGTAAATTTAATAAATTCAATTTAATTCTTTTTACTTCAAATTACTTGCCCAGCGTATTTTACTATTAATTAGATTTAATTATGTAAATTTAAAAATATACTTTTAATGAACTCGGATTTCTTTAATTCAGACCAAACAGGTCCGCCAAATTACTTTATTTTTTTTTGAAAATGCTATTAAAAAAACAACTGAATATTTTCTCAAATTTCTTTTTTTATTTGAAAGTACAATCCTTCCGGTTAGGGATGGGCAAGTTGAAAAAATATATCGATATATATCGAATCGATATTTTTTTAGAGTATCGATATTTATTATTTCAAAAATATCGATATATCGAACGTATTTTGCTGAAACTATTACCAAATTAAAAAATTCAGTATACCTTTGTACAAACATATGTATGAACAAATTAATTATATGTTATTACATTGTTACTTTTTATTGTTTCATTTTATTTAAAAAAATTAATAAAAACAAAAAAATTTAATCAAAACAAAAAAACCATACGAAAAAAAAATAAATTACGAAAAATTTAAATGGAAGTAAATAAGTCATGGAAGTACCAACTTTTCTTAAAATTTGAATTGCACCCCAAAAGTACCAACTGGTTTTAGTAATCATCAGATATGGACATCAGGAGCACTCTCTATTTTATGTGCACTCCAGACAATCCGCTTCTTGTATCCGGCACTGCTTCTTATAAATGCAAATTATTTTAGATCTTCATATTTGTTTAAAAAAACATATGATGCATGGAATGATTCCAATTCTTAAAAACATGATTTTAAAAAATATCGAATTCGATAGTCGTATTTCAATATCGATACATCGATATTTAAAATATCGGCGATATATATCGATTATATTTTTTTTAAATATCGATATTTTGATATATCGATATTTTTTGCCCATTCCTACTTCCGGTTAATAATGGAAAATAATTTCATTCAAATGGCTGCCTCGGCTGGCCATGCATTAGCCTACACGATCGGTCCAATTTTTAAGCACATTATCGATTGTGTGCAGCTGTTTTTCACCAATGGCTTCACGAATATTGTCCTTTAAAGAGTCAATTGTTTCACCACAAATAATAGTCCAACGGTGTCAAATCACAGCTCCGAGGTGGCCAAACGACATCAGCTCTGCGGCTGATAATGCGATCTTCAAAAACAGTGCGCAAAACATCGAGTGTAGCTTCGGCTGTGTGGCACGTAGCGCCGTCCTGTTGAAACCAAATGTTGCCAATATCTTCCTCTTCAATTTTGGTGAACAAAAATTCGTTCAACATGGCCCGACAATGATCGCCATTGACTGTAACGGCCACTCCGTGCTCATTTTCGAAGAACAATGGCCCAATTATGCCTCTGGACCAAAATCCGCACCAAACAGTGACTCGTTTTGGGTGCATCGGCTTTTTAATGTATGCGTGCGGGTTTTCTGTGCCCCAACTGCGACAATTTGGCTTCTTTACATACCCGCCAAGATCAAAATGAGCTTCATCAGAAAAGATGATTTTTTTTGGCAAAATCGGCATCTTCCGTAAGTCGATCGCAGGCCCACTTTTCAAAGTAATGTCGCAATATTTCCCAGCGTTGTTCAAGCGTATACACAACCATATTCGTTTAGCGGAAGGATAAAACTAATTATCTGTCAAATCAGACATGAGCTGAGTGTTACCATTCACGAAATAAGCACTAGTTAAAAAAAAACGTTAGATGGCGGACCCGTTATAAAATGAAAAATGTTGGTGCTTTTTGTTGTAGTTGTTTGGCCAGAGTGATGAATTTACGAATGTTATTTTTGTCAAGCTAATAGGGCCTAGATTTCTTCAATGTATGTAAATACAATTTAATTTTTAATTACAATATTTTGTTCCCGACGTTTCGTCGATTGTTTGTCGACTTTTTCATGGGATTTGTTATTTAAAAATTTTAAAATAATAAAATAAGTACAATAATGTTACACATAAACAATACAGACTTACAATCTGGAATTTAATCACATTAAAAAGTTTAAAATGTACCAAGGAAATACAAATATTAAACATAATTTTAATATTTAAACACATAATAATTTAAACTTTAAATATTGTGCTTTTTATTTAACATCTGTTACTTTTTGAATGTTTGTTAATGTTCGACCTATTAAGATAAAATTAAACATACTTGGTCCTGAATGAATAAGAATGTATAAGAGGGAGCTTTTTTGGTACTTTTTTGTTCTACATTTGGTACTTTTTTCGTTATTTTTAGACATAGAGACATAAAATTAAACATGCAATGCCTTGAGCAGATGACAATCTATAAAGGAGACTTTTGAATACTTTTTTGTTTTTCAATTGACATTTTTTTTATATTGAACTTACAAAATTAAATTAACTCACGTGGTAGATCAAAAAATAACAGGAAGTTGGTCCCACGACAAATCGGTCCACTAAGGCGGAAAAAATAAATGCATGTTTCGAGCATAAATTCATATATATTTAGATGAACTATGTTTGCCTAATATTTACACAAAAAATTGTATGGTGGAATTTTGACCATTAGGCGAACACTAGTAAGTATAATTATGTACACTATAAAAACATTCATTATTTACCGGTATCATAAATAGACGAATCGTCGCCATTAAAGTGATTATACGTAATCATGCATTACATTTTAAGTATACTTGACACACTTGTATTCAACATTGTCATGGATACCGGCAATAGAATCCGTGCAGACTCATATTTTAGCACAGGGTTGCCTGAACCTGCTAAAGCATATTATGTTAATAAAGCATGAGGACATCCCAGGTTACGTGCAAAATGACCCCTAAATAAGAATGTGGAGGATCTTGCTATCTATGATCTTCGAAGTGTTCCAACTAAAAACATTTTGGTACATTATGTAGCTTAAGAAAACTCTGAACATTCAAACCACTATACGTTGATGTAACATATAGAGAAATCTTTTAGAATGAAAATTTAAATTAGCAAAATAAAAAAATAAAATGTTATACATGTTTGTCTAGCCTTGTAATACCCCTGACAGACATATATGTAGTTTATAAACCATGGTATGTATACTATGGTTTTATGTACTATTTTATATTGGCAGACTTGTAGTACATAATATACCAGATTTATTCTACGTTCATTTTTGTAGTATATAAACCAGGAATATACCACTTTGTTTCATGGTTTAATTGTAGTTTAGGTTGAAACACATGTAGTAAACCATGCTAGAATAGTATACAAATCCTATGTCTGTCAGGGGTATAACATGATAATTTTTATTAAACACAATTAATTACTTTTTGTCTGTATTTTTTCCATTGAATGATGTCCTGTTTGGCAAGCAGTTAACGGTTTTGCCAAAATCGCAATCAAATCATCTGGTGCCTTAGAAAATAAAAAAAATGGATATATGATTGTACGTACGTACGTACACACTCACTTAAAGAATTGCTTCAACAAGTAAAACTTTTGAATGTCAATTTAGTATAAAATGCATGTAATTAACTTGTACAATTGTAACTTTTTTGAATTTAAAACTAAAGAATTCGTGAGATAATTAGTCGATTTGGCAACGGATTCCGGTTCACATGTTATGTTTCACGTGAGCGGTGGAACATAAATCGGCCTGTGCTGACTTATATAGTCGAAATATTCGAAAACTGGTTTCTTGAATATGTCGAAATATCGACCACCCCCATTTTTTTATTATTTGAAAAAACAAAATTTTTATTTATGTATCAAATTTGAACGCTTTTACTCTGAAAATATTGAACAGATTTTTATAAAATATATATTGTGCACTTCTGGCAGTAAATACCTTTCAAATTGTGTATTTTTTATTCTAGTGGCTGGGCAAACAGAGCAGAATCGTGTTCTTAACTTAGCCGATTTATATACAGATTATGTTTTATACACAACACTTTTCAGAAGCTATTTTTTATATGGCTACAAAAATATATCTTTACATTCCTTGTACGAAAATAATCAAGAAAGCATGAGAAAACAATTAAGCCGTGATAACATTTTAATAAAAAAAATACATAAAACATGTTTTAATCAACGTAAATATACAAAAATAAAGATGCGTTTGTTTGTATGTAGGTGTGTTTGCTTTGCTTTGTGTTTGTAAACTTCCGAGCTGATTTTCCTGACTACCCGGTGCTTTATCAAGGTTATGATTTTTTTTTTTAAGTTTCGAAGTGGGCCTGGCTGGCATTTGGCAGATATGAACTATAATGTAGCTGATAATAGTTATTAGGCCGATTTCTACTAAATTATCTATTACCAGCCTTCTGCGATTACATTGTTTCTAGATATACCAAGATCGCATTAGTTCTTAGATGTGCTTAGTGAAGGGCCATTGGTCTGGAATGGTTTCTTACTATAAAGCAGAATCTGTTTTTACAATGGAAGTTCAATAAATCGGTTGAGTTGGTGGAAAATTTGGACAATCTTGGACACTTAAATTATAAATGTGATTTTTAAATCCAAGTTTTGATATTTTAATTAGGCTAAAGTTCATCAAATCTAAGTTACGTTAAATAAGTTTTGAATGTAAGGAGAGATAAACTCACTGTTTATTGTTGATGATTTTGTTTAAATTTTGATGTTGTTACAAATAGAACTGTTTCTGTAATTCTTATACGCTTAACAGTTTTATTTGGTTTAATATCTTTCGTTTTTCTATAATCTTTATGGATGAAGTTTCCTGCTGATCTGGCGTAAGCAACCAGTGAAATGCGCATTGGAATAGCTTATCCCATCAACAATAAATTTCAGTGTTTTTATCAAATAATAAAAATTGGGAATTAAGCACGAATAACAAAATCATTTAAATTAAATTTTGTATTCCCACAAAAATTATTTTGATAATAAACTGGCAAGTGCACGGCCTAAAAAACTGACTGACAGCCCGCTTTATATTTTGTATGCGAAAACAATAAAGCGAGTTGTTTTTGTTTTGTTTTTATTATGTTTTTTCTTAACCTACTAACTACTTCAATTAATGTTGGAAGAATTCCAATCAATTGTAGTGGGGAATGTAAGGAGAGATAAACTCACTGTTTATTGTTGATGATTTTGCTTAAATTTTGATAATGTTACAAATAGAATTGTTTCTGTAATTCTTATACGCTTAACAGTTTTATTTGGTTTAATTACTTTAGTTATTCTAAAGTCTTTATGGATGAAGTTTCCTGATGATCTGGCCTAAGCAACCAGTGAAATGCGCATAAGAATAGCTTATCCCATAAACAATAAAATTCAGTGTTTTTATCAAATAATACAAATTGGGAATTAAGCACGAATAACAAAATCATTTAAAATAAACTAAAAACTTAAGAAAAATCAATGTAATTTTTTCGAACAATATTTAATTTTTTTTAAACAAGGCACATTCATTGCTAAAATATGGAATTAAAAATCATCTTCATAATTATCTTGACCTTCACCATAATCTTCATGTTTTCATCAAATATTTAGCAGAACAAGCAAATCAAGTGCTTGTGGTAAATTTAAATTATTTAGTTTTTTATTTATTATAATTTACTTAATCTTCAGTAGCTTTTTACTTTTTGTACCAATCTATGTATTGTTAGGCGCAAAATGTTCATATTAAAATAATCTAATGTCGCATGCAATAAAACATTAACATTTTTAAATCATTGGCTTAAAAAAATAAATTGAAAGAGCAAAATTGAACAAAATCATAAAATTTACAATGAAGCTTGAACTTTTGTCCCTTGTACCTCTGTAATTTTCTGATCAATCTTCACTAGCAATCCATGGTTATTTTATAACCTTTCACTAAAAAGAAGAAATACATAATCCGCTTAAAATGTTTAAAGATATTTGCATTTAAGTCACATCATCTTTTTTAAAAACACAAATAACGGTTATTTTGGAATATCGTAAAACCTGTTGTAATTTCGACAATTCTGACTTCATATTCGGATTCAGGGGAAAATTTTACATAAATTTACATACTTACATAAAAATACATAAATTGGGTTTCAGATTTTTATGGTCACGACTTTGTTGAAATTTTGTGACGTAGTGTAGACATTTAAACGAAACAAAACAGAAAAAACAAGTTAATGTGTTTTACAAAAGCTCAAATATTTTCAAATAGGGCAAAAACGGTAAAGATTTTTTTTGATTATGCAAGTTTCAAGAATATATAAAAAGTTTTGCCCAAGTATCCCCACAAACATTTTGAAAATCAACATTTCCTTAAAAAAAAACACATTTTTTTTGACCAATTAAAAAAAAAATTAAGAACACTTCCTCAATATTTTTCTTTACAAAAATTTATTAGTTTATTAGTTAAATACCTGAAGTTCATGGATCCATTAAAAAAAATTGTGTTTTTTAAGAAACAATTCTCTCAAATCGCATTTAAAATAACTTGATTTTCACTTTTTAACAAATATTTCCAAATTATAAAATATTATTCAACTTTGGCAGCATATAACAAAAAAAAGTAAACAACATAGACCCACAATTTTTACAGTGCTAAATTTTATCTGCTTTTATATAGTCAAAAAAAAACTTACACGAACAACTAACTTTATTTTTTCTCGTTTTTGGTACTGTTCACCTCTCTGTGCATCGTGTGAAATATAATTAGATTGAAGTTGATCTACGTTATACGCTACTACGTTGATAAGGTGCAATTGTGTTCCTTCGTTAGCATGGTTAGTCATTTCAAACAAAGTTTTGTTCCCAAGTAGAGAAAAAACAGCAAACTTTATAAAGGCAACTACTAATTATGTATCTAAAAAAGGTTTTATAACTCTTACCCTAATAAAAACGTGTAAAGGTTCATAATTTTGAATGACTTTTAACATTAAAGCTTTGTTCACAATAGGATGCAACATTTTCACTGGTGTTCATAATAGAGCAACAATTTCTTTCGCGACTACACACATTTTATTATTATTTGTTGAAACTTTTCATTCAAAACTAAATTAAATTATTATAAAGGCATAAACAATTTCATACAAATTGTTGCTGTATTAGAAGTTGACTCAACTTTTAAAAAAAACTTTAGTTACATTTTTCTTTAAAAACTGAAAGGAAAATATATGAAATATGAAATTGTTGCTCTGATTGTAAAGAAAACTCTTGATTCAAGAATTATAAAATTGCTTTAATCCGAATTCGTACTTAAAATAATCCGAAAAAGAGATTGATTAAGGGTAAACTAAGATTAAATCAATCTCAAAATGCGCTTGATTCAAGTATTATAAAGGTGATTTTAACCCGAATTAGAAAGAAAATTTATTATGACTAATTTACTTACTCGTATATCATGCCCGATATGGTTTATACTTTAGACATGTTTAACTAAAAATATAAACCAAATGAGAGGCAAGAGTTCAAATTTACTTTAACAGAGGGTTATCGTTATACACATGAATCTTTGAGTAGCTTTTTCCAATGTGTATAGAAAATCAAAACATGCGTAAGCCGGAAGGTTAAACACAACGAAAAGTTTAATCTTTTTTAACTTGATTTAAGAATTTTATACTTATTTCAAGAAATTCCGGGATTGATTTTTGAAAATGATCCCATTTAGGATTGTTTTGAGTACGGTTTAACACTACTCGTACTTGAATTTTTGAATAAGACTCGTAGTTAAAGTAATCAAAAAAAAAACTTGATTTATCCCGAGTGTTTTTCTTTATATTTATTAGAGCTATAACTATATTTTGACCCAAGTACTAAACGATTGCAAATGTTGTGCTATTTACGAAAAAAAATGTTCGGTTCATTTTGGAATAAAAACCTCACCCACCAAAACGAATATGAAAATTTCACAAAAAAATTATTTTTTCTTATCAAAATAATTTTCATGGGAATACAAAATTAAGTTTAAATAATTTTGTTATTCGTGCTTAATTCCCAATTTTTATTATTTGATAAAAACACTGAAATTTATTGCTGATGGGATAAGCTATTCCTATGCGCATTTCACTGGTTGCTTAGGCCAGATCATCAGGAAACTTCATCCATAAAGATTTTAGAAAAACTTAAGATATTAAACCAAATAAAACTGTTAAGCGCATAAGAATTACAGAAACAGTTCTATTTGTAACAATATCAAAGTTTAAACAAAATCATCAACAATAAACAGTGAGTTTATCTCTCCTAACATTGCCCACTACAATTGATTGGAATTCTTCCAACATTAATTGTAGTTGTAAGAAGGTTTAGAAAAAACAAAATAAAAACAAAAACAACTCGCTGTATTTAAAAAGCGGGTTGCCTGTCAGTTTTTTTAGGCCGTGCTGGGTGTATTTATCAAATAATAAAAATTGGGAATTAAGCACGAATAACAAAATCATTTAAATAATTTTTTTTTTAATAAAAAATTTTATTTATAACTAAAATAGTAAAGTGAAAAATTTTCTTTTATTATTAAAAGACAGAAAATTATAATTTAATATGCGCGATGAATTGCATAATGCATAAATTTCCTGTACTTTTTTAATATCACGTTCTGCGCATATTTTGCTTCGTTGCTGCATTGGGATTATTGAAGCTTCATTAACTTAGTGTCTTTTAAAACATACATGCCTGTTCTAAAATCGTGTTAAGGATTGTTCTAAAGCTGCGAAATTTTCTTTATTAAAACAATGATATATTATGCCTTGCTTTATATATGAATTCACATATTGGGGTAAGCTGCTCCCTGTATTTTGGGATAAGGATAAATGATAAAATTGCAACAATTGACCTTAAGTTCCATCAAGCGTTGCTTAATGGCAAATAGTTTTTTTATTTCTTTGGCAGTATTTAAATGAATATTGTACATGTGTACATTTTTTAAAATTATTTTAAGCTATAAAAAACAAATAAAAACGCTATAAGAGACCGTGTAAATCCCTACTCGAAAACCATTAATTTAAATAAAACGGCTCATATTTATAAAGTTATTTATACTCATGAGTAATATTTCCATATTTAAATATTACTCATACGTCTCACTTGATTAAACGCGAATAGACATTTTTTGCAGTACCAATACATTTGCAATATTATTTTGCATTAACCCGGTGGCGAACGTCATGATGATTCATCATGAAGTTCATCATGATGATTCATCATGAATTTACTTTGGCGTCATACATGAATTTTTTAAGCAATTGTCCAAAATATCATAGATGACCAGAACTGATTTTGTTCGTTAGGCTTCCGTATTACAGACAATATCATCGATATTCAGACAATGTTGTCAAGTTTCAATATACTTCAAAGCGGTGATAAACAAAAAAATAACATATGTACATATGTACATATATTTAATAATCCGTTATTCAACCATTGAAGAATAGCAGACAATTTTCAGCAGAGTTCCGTTTTATATCGAGTGATAACAGACAATATCGGTTATTATCAACTTTCTTTTATACAGTCAATCTTTCATAAAAATGTCTGCAAAACTGTATTTAGCAGTGTCGTTGTCGCGTACTTTCATCGACATTTCGATATTTTCATAGAAATTGTGCCTTGAGACTCAGTTTGTCAGGAGGAATCATAGATGAAAATATCAACTTGACAAAGTCCCTCAAAAAACGCCACCGGGAATATTTACAAATACATTAAACAATTCACACATGTGTGCTTTGGTTTTGTTTACTTTTACATATATTTACTAAACAATTACGCAATTAATCTGTTTATTGAGGAATGTAAAGCAATAAAAACAGAAATAAAATGCGCTATAATATTGCTGTTTACATGTAAACAGTTGGCAGTAGTATTCCCATCCCGGGTTTCTATTTTGAATGATGATGCTGCCCTAGGGCGAATTGCCTGCTTGAGGCGCCACTGTCATCATGTATTATATTTTATTAATTCTTAAAATTGTATGTATTTGAAAAGTTGGATAAAAAATCAAGGACTAGTTTTGTTGGTTGTGACCATAATAAAACATGTTTTTCTCAGCGTGTATGTAGATCTTTTTTTGTATGTAACCACTTTAGTAATTACGAACCTTATGACACATTTGAAAGTGTCATAATGTCCATATGCAAAGTGTCACAGTGGAAGTGGACGTCCATGGACACTATGACACTGGACGTTATAACATGCCACCAAAAAAAACAATGTTTTGGTAGCTTTAGTGAACTAGGTAACTGGCCGATTTTTTGAAAATAAATGTGGTATATGGGTAATAATTTTGCCAAATGTAGTTTTCTTAGATCATTTTGTTCATCTCTTTGTTAATAGCAATCGTACTTTGCCTGACGAAAGTACTTTAAAAAAATTTCGTTGCCTACAAGACCTTGTATGTAGGAACAAATTAGCATATCTCGTGGTGTTGCCAACTTGAAAAGCGCTTATAATTGGGGGACATTTGTACGGAGGCTAGGTCAATTGGGGGACTAATTTGACTCTCAAAACAATCTATTATGTTGCGTGTGGTGCATATCATTCCAAGGCTCTTATTAAAAGACTATATTTGTACAACATGATGCTGACATATTATTATACGTTTCCCATAACAACCTGCTCCGAAAGTAAAATAATTATTTACAAATTATGTTATTATTGTTCCATAAATTGCAACAACCATTCTTAACTCGTTTAGAAATTCAACAAGAAGCTGAAAGAAAGCATGTTTTTAAGCCCGATAGAATTTGGATTTGAAGAAAAAAATTAATTTTAGTATGAAAATGTAGATAATTTGGTAGCGTGAACCTTCATATGATGATTTGCCACAGTATGGCAGTTCGTTTTACAACTAACCCTTTTTGCAAGTTCTATCGGGCTTTTAAAACACCCTTTATTTAGGATTCTATAGGATTTTTAAAAGTGTTTTTAATGTAAAAACTAACGGTTTTCGCAGAAAATTTTAAAATTTTCTTAATCAGAGTCTCCTACTACCAATTATGACTTTTGAAAGACCAAATACTTTCATGCAATTTTTATATAAAAATTTTACAAATCTAACACCAAAATCACAATTTTGTTGCCAAACGACAAGATAAAATTAATATGCTCAAGTTTTTATGTTTAAACATAAATTCTTATAAAAAATACAACATAATGAAGATTAACACAATTCTAGAAAGAAGATTTTTATGTTACTACTTAAAAAAAATACAAAAAAGGTATATTTGTTATCCCTTTTTGGTAGATTAATCCCTTCTGAAAATAATTTGGTCTACTAGGCACCCAAAAACAATAAAAAAAAGGAAACAAAATTGCTAAATAAAATAAAATATAAAATCAAAATACAATAAAATACAAAACCTATTTCTACACCGACTTTGTCATCTTAACAGAATGAAGTCATTCCCTTTGTAACACTTTGCAATAATTATATTTATAACATATCAAAAAAAACAGGAACCTTTCTGAAACTAATGAAGACAGTTACGAACATACTTATAAATCTGTGGCGTTTTGATAAAACATCTTAAGTCGAGATAAGATAGCAAAAAAAAAATTAAAAAAAAAACTCTGTAAAAAAATAATTTTAATCAAATAATAAAATAAAACGATATTAAAGAAAAATTTCGTTTAAGCTTCGTCCACAATCCCAGAAACATTTTCACTTGGTGTTCATAATAGAGCAACAATTTTTTTCGCAACTATACATATTTTGCATTAAGAAACCGTTTGCAAATTTTACCCACAAGAATATTATGCATTTATTATTATCTATAATTAAGAGCATTTTTTTCAACTTTTTAAATTTGACTTAAGATGTTTTGTCAAAAGGCCACAGATATGTACACAGAAATAATGGAAAACTGACTTTAATTAAGAAATTTGTTGTCCCAATTAAGTTTTTCGCTATTTTTCAACCTGCAAACAAATTGATCATATCAATTAATGCGTTTGTAAATTTGAAGTTTACCCCTATTTTAAAGTCAATTAATGAAAACTATAAAATTTAATTGAAAAACAGGAAGAAATTTCAATTAAACTATTAGTTAAATCAATTAAATGAATAATTAATTTTTTTTTAAATTTTTAATTAAATTTTTAATTGAATTAATAAAAAAATAAAAAAAAACTTTCTTAAATTTTCAAACAAAATATTAATTGAATTAATTAAAATTTTAATTAAATTTTTTAAAAATATCAAATAAATAAATTGTTGTATTAATTAAATAATTTAATTAATTAGTATTTTAAAATCAATTAAAATATTAAAAATTTAACCCCCAAATAAATATTTAGATTTATTTTTTTAATCAATTTTAGATTTTTTTATTATTACTTTGTTTTTATTTAAAGTTAACATAAAATAATTACATATCAGAAGTCTTACACTCACTTACACAGTTTTAAAATAAGTTATTTTATTTATTATATATTTAATTATTACTACAAGAACTTTGCATTTATATTCTTTTCCAAATATTACAATTACAATAGCAAGCGGTGTAGAGAAGAAAGAGGAAGAGAAAACAGATATCATGTCTATTTTTCTACCTCTCTTTCTTTTCTACACCGCTTGCTACCAAACAAAAAAATGACGTCCAAAAAAAAGGATTTTTTAAATATGACGAATATGTTCACTTTGATGAAGTTTTTTTGAAACTAATGAGCACGTTATTTTGGTCTTCATAATAAATAATATTCTGCAAAATACGGCCAACGTTCTTGCAACTTTTTTGCTAGGGGATACTTCAGAACAAAATCTATATCGATCTGAAATGAAAAAAAAGAAAAGAAATATGTACATATGTATGTGTAAAACTATTTTAACTTAAAATATTAAAGTGTTCTTACCAAAAGCTGACCAGACGGCTTCGTGTATTCTGGGCATAACTTAAAAACTTCAAAAGTGTTTTTAGAGTTTGCAATTTGCTGGAAACGTATGGGAGCACACTTTTGCCAGTATATATCAAATTCATATTGGGTTATGTTTGCAGATCTTAAGATTTGAATATCTAAAGTGTAATCTTCTTTATTTTCTATAATAAAGTAAAGAGAGAATTTTTAAAGTATTCTGAATTTTATTTAAAACTATAAAAAATAATTGTACATATCTATGAATATATATCGTCGGCTAAAACACAAAAGGCCCTATCTAACATTTTGAAAATTTTATAGGACAAAACTATTTAAAATGATAAATTGATAAATCGCCTTAAACTGTTTTCTTCTATTTGTCTTGTAAAGCCTAATAGATGTTTTAACAATTGACAATTTTGCATACTATGCAAGCTTTTGTAGATAGGGAGTTTTGTTTTTAGCTTACAAAATCGAACATTTTTGACGTAAGATTTAAACTTATTTTGTGGTCAGTTGTGCTGATGCAATACTTCAGAACCAATGAAATTCGATTTATAAATTTTGGTTAGTTAGGTCCTTTTCTGTTTCAGGTAACGATATTCACTTAAACCCTTATTCATAAAAAATATTTCAGTTTTGTTAAAGGTTAATTAAACAAATTTTCATATAAAATTCGTCTTATAAACCTGTTATAAGCATGGAATATTGTTTATGAATAAAGCCTTTAAAGTTATAGTTAATAACGACTACTGATCCATAAGTTCTCGGCCATATTATGAAACATTTGTGTGTTTAAGCAGTTTTTGTCATTTTGATATTGACAGAACGAAAAAGAGAAGACATTTATAATACTTAAGGCTCAGTTAGCCGGGAGTAACAGTAACGTACGAGGGTTTTCTTACCAGCCATGTTTTCTTTTCCCTCAAGTTCATCAAGTTTTAAAACATTTTTAGAAAGTCTTATATATTTGTTGTATATTTTGCCTCTTTTTCCATTAGTATAAAATTCCTACAATTAAAAATATTAGTTTTATTAATTTAAAACATAGAACAAATTTATGCTAACCAATTTCTTCGGAGGAAAGATATTACATATCTGTTTTTCAAGGTCTGAACAATCAGATAATAAACATATTATGCTTTTTGATTCTATATATTTTGTTATGGTGTTGACTAGCAAATTACGTTGTTCCTCGTGTAAACTATTATTTGTATGGTACAATTTCAAAATATCCTTGCCGTTTAATGTATTAGATAAAATCTCCATTACTGTTGGTGGTTGATTTGGCGTTGCATTTGGATTTGACGTCGCATATTGGTCATCAGGGAATATTCAGAACTTTTAAAATGTTTTTTCCACTTCTCCAAATTAAATTTAAATTTTGCCTGTTCGCCTGCAGTTAAATCTTTAAATAATTTATATATGTACATATGTGATGTGTTTTTAAAATTTTTAAAACGTCAATGTCAATCATTCTTTCTAGAATTAAAAATAGTAAAAATTGGTATTTATGTCACATTATGTATCACATTATACTCACTTTAAAAAAATTCATGCAAGTGTTGCAGATTCCATTAAGGTCAAAATAAATCAAAAACAAATGTAGCAGTACCAGAAAAAGACCTGTACAGACATTACCACACTTACACTCTATTGTCCAAGAATAATATGTAATACACACACGTTGGCTATGCTTTTTTTAAAGACACCACAAAATATTTTTGTTGCGAATACAAAAAATACCGTTACAATATTTGCACAAAAAAACAAAAAAATTTACGTACGCGAACGATGATAACTATTTAAGATCACTTTGCACACTGAATAAATTCTTTGTTTTTTACTTTTTCTTTTCTTCCAATAGAAGTAGTGATGCTGTAATTGTCGTAAATCAGCATGTAGTTGTCGGGTATTGTGTACTCATAGTTAATTGATGGCACAAATTGATACACTTTTTATTTATAAGATTTTGCAAACAAAAAAATTATTTACTAATGCTTTTAAACATATTTTTATAAAATACTGATGTCTAATTTTTTGTTACAAGTAGTAAGTTAAAACAAGTATTCGCATTTATAAAAATGAAGTATTCAAATAAAAGTATTCTATGTGTTTTATTATACATCACTAAAACAAAATATGAAAATATACACACAAACATTAAAAATTTTGAGTTTTGATTAAAAAATTTAATTGAATCAATTAAAAAATTGTTTAAAAAAAAATTTATATCAATCATTGGCTTAGTTGATCGAATTTTGACTAAAATTTTTTCTGTGTATGTAGTTCCTAGCTTGCTTTTTTATACGGAAAAGTTTTATAGATATTATTCACTATTAAATTGATTTCATTTAACAAGTTTTTTTGAAATATAGTAAAAAATGTACAGCACATTCTTTGAATTACGGTTTACAGTTAAACGCAGGAATTCATACCCGCTTATTCAATTGTAATACATAAAATGATTCTACAACACCAAATAGCAAAACTTCTTATATGAGTGTTATAGTTCTGTCTAAATGTCATATAAGTTTGCATAAATTTGTGAGTTTGTGTCTATATATTAGAATGTATGTGCACATACATAAAATAATTTCACTAATATTTTCATATTATTTATTCAAGTAAATGGAATCTTATATATTATTTAACATTTAAAATGTCATTTAAGTTGATTCATATGAATGAATAGCTGCTTGTAGTGGGTGGATTAAAAATTTGTTTGAAGCCGTGATAGAATACACAATCGTACCACTCATGGAGTATGCTGTTATATGGTTTTAATAGAAGTCTGGCGTTGATTGTGCTGAAGATAAGTTTCGTGGCACAGAAACTGAATTAAAGTTTGGTAAATCACTTACTTCAAACATTTTGTGAGCGAGTATAGCGGATCACTACTTATTGAAATAATAGTACGTACGTTTGTTTATTCTAATTGTTTTAAGCGGGTTTTTAATGGCACATTTCAGTTTTGCAAAGGTTTAAGTTATAGACGAATATTAGTTAGAATAAACGAAATTCTTTGTGCTAAGACGCTAATTTGAAATTTTTTATTATTCTACTTACAAAACGCGTCCTTCTAAACAGAATTGGGCACAATTCTAAAACATAATTGGCTGAAACATAATTGAGCATCGGAGCCAAATAAAGTTTATATTTGACATTTGGTACAAAAATCTCTATATGGGCAAATCCTTCGCAATGAACGCTACATTCACAGGCGTTTTCTGATTGATATAAAAACATTTTTGGTCTTTTAAAAGAGATAGCTGAATACTATGTATTCAAATATTTTAAATGATAGCGGCTACACTTGCTTAAGGAGAAGAGATACTGCTGCACTTGCCCAGTTAGATGAGCGATAAATACGTAAATATATGAACAGAACCCGTGATAAAAAAAAGTTTCTCAATAGTATGAAATGGGAATTTAGCACATTTGAAAGAAACCTTGTTAAAAAAAATTTTGAATCCCAAGAAAAACTTTGAAGAAAATTTTTGTTTGGCACTGGCAGGACAAAAAATAATGTATAAGGATAAGATTTGATAAATTATTGTTAGTTCACATTTAATATATGAAGTTTTAATAAATAAATAATGAGAAAAAAATTATGTTCTAGTGCATTATATTCATAAATACAGCTAAAATTTAATTAAAAAAAAAGGATATATTTCCTTGCGCCGAATGCAAAAATGTTACACCCAGATACCAACTTTTGATACATTTTAATGACAAATGTAGCTAAAAATTAAACATGTTTATTACAGGAGGTTGGCATATCCTTACACCGATTTTTCTTTAATTTATAATCTTTGTTAGCTAAAACATAAAGTATCAGTAAACGCCATTTCACTATTCTACGTTAACAACTCTAGTTTTGCCGATTCACTATATGGGGACAGAGTAATGTGATACGTGTACTAACTATATTAAAATGTTCTTCCTAGACCTACGTTTAGGTATACCGAATGGCTTTAAAGTGATTCTAAAACGATTTCCCAATGTCTAACCAGCTGGCTGGTTGCCTGGACATGTAAATTTTGTTCTCAAAGTACAAATAGCACACACTTTTAAAGATAATTTGTTGCATTTTGATACAACTATTCTGGTTATCACAGGTTCCACAATCGTTTCATATTTGAACATAGCTGACGTACAAATACAATTCCCAATGAAAGCATCTGTCCAAACTTTCTTTAGCATGTTTCTACTGTTATAAAATGTGGCAGCGGTACAAACTTCTATGCAGAATTCATAATAAGTACATTCTTCTTTTTTTTATCGTTATAATTTTATTCTCCAGACATCTTACAGGATAACAAAAATTCTAAATATCAATAGTTTTGAACAAATTTTATTGATGTTTGGAATATTAAACAATATTTTATGCAAGCGGCTATTTGCAATCTGTTTAAGGCTCTTAAGGGCAAAACAAGTATTATCGCATTCAAGAAAAGTCTTATTAAATGTTCAAACTGGTCACGTTCAAACAATATTTATATATTTTTAAATAAATATGTACATATCGTTAGCTGAAATGCAATCCACGTAACTAACAAAATTTTAGGTTTAGTTCCTTATACTCATCTTTTACATTTCAAAATCATTATTACATGAATCATATCGACATCATTTTTACCGATAGAAACAATAAAGCTCAACGATAGAAAAAACGAAGCTCAATGATAATAAATCCGTTATAAAAATTCAAAACCAACAATGAATTATAAAGACTCAAATGAAATAAATATGCAGTTACGTGCTTTCGGTTTAAATTATACTTGTACTTTTAGTTAGCTACTTTCGGATTTCGCGTAAAGAAAAGTGAGAGTAAAAATTAGAGAGGACGTGGATGATGTTGGCATGCATCATAATTAATCAAAAACCGCATATCGCATTTTTTGTTAGTTAAGTGGCTTTGCATTTTTGCTAACGATATAAAGTTTAAGCCAAATGAAATTTTTACTAAAGAAACTTTTAAAGTAGCCATAAAACAAAAATTTCATATAAGCGTTTATTTAATATTTTAAGTGCGTACAAACCCTGCAGGAAATTTAACTAGTGAATCTGTGCTAGTGACGTACTTATTATTTTTCAAACAATATTATTTATAATAGACATTTAACAAATTTAGAAATTTAGAAATATACTATTGACGTTGATAGTATTGACCAGGTAGTTCTTTTGGGACGATATAAAGACATTGGAACCAGAGGATCACTAGTAAATATAAGTTTATCTACACTTTTGGTACCTTTTTAAATAAATGTATGTCGAATTGAAAATTGCACAGTTTTTTACATATGGGCAAATCCCAGAAACAGTCCACCAAACAAAAAATGTTAAAATGCATTTGTTTTAATGGAATATAAGACTAGATGTATATTTTAATTTTAATATTAAAAAAATATGTATTTCGATCATCATTAGCACAATAATTTTTATCAAATCCTACCCACCCCTGAATTTAACATAACCTAAGGGGCTTTAAGTGCTTAAAATAGTCTTACAGCAGACTCATCGACAGGGAAGCCAGAAATATTCTCTAAAAAGCGTTTTATGCGCATTAAATATGTGAAATCCTTTTGTTATCTAGGATGCATGATGTCGGTAGATGAAGGACGTAATCACCAACATCGATCTCTGGCGATTGACAAACGAAGTTCCCATTATTCGCCAAATTGCAAGTCGAAAGTGGAAGTGGATAGGCCACACATTGCGACGACCAGTTGGCAGTATCACAAGAACGGCATTGGAATGGAATCCTCAAGGTAGCAGACGCTCCGGCCGCCCAAAGAACACCTGGCGTAGAACAGTCATACAAGAACTCAATATGCAGAACAAATCGTTTAATGAAATAAAAGATGTATGTAATGATGTAATTGGAATTTACTTGTAGAAGCCCTATGTTCCCAAGTGGAATAAATAAAGGAAAACAAAAATATGCAGTAAAATCTTGAAAATATGCCTTAAAAATTTTTAAAATTATGCCTCAAAAAATTCAAAAATTGCTTATTTGAAAACAAAAAATTCAACAATTTTATAACTGTTCCAATTAATTAAAACAATCCTAAAACTATAATCTGAAAATCCCAAAGGAAGTAGAATACAAACATCCATAGAAGATCTTTTGTCTTAAAGAGTTTTAAGGGACGGTCACTAAATTTTTTATTAATGTTAACATTTAAAAGGAAGTTAAAGTTATTTATAGATGGGAGCATTGGGCAAATGTGAACCGATTCAAAAAGAATATAATTTGCATTTGCAGTAAAATATTTTTGGGGCGAATTAAATATAATTACCAGCATAACTAAATAGTTTACGAAGACAAAGAGTATAACTTGGGAAAAATGTACGCACACTTCGTCCTTATTACAATTAAAATATAATTACCAAATTTAATCAAATTATCTAAAATACCGCAACTTGTGCTTTGCGCACAAGATTAACATGAACAGACAACCAGCCATACGGACGGGTGGATATCGTTAGATCACTTAAAAAAGTGATTCTGAGTCGATGTAATGTCACTAAATACTATATATAAGTTGAAGCTACATATCTCTTTTGAAAGACAAAAAAATGTTCATATGGAAAAACATATAACTCAGCTTTGCATTACAAAGTAGAAGTCTTAAAACTACTCCATGGTATACTCCAGAGGATTAGATTTGAAATCGTTTAAATACGGAAACATGTCGTTAAAAAACTACAAACTCTTATTAACAATGCTTGCATTACATTGGACCAGTCCTGGGAGTAATCCATTTGATCAAAATGGATCAAGTAGTCCAACATTATTTGCAAGATATAACAATTAGAAAACGCGGGCGATATAGGTAGGTAGGTAGGTAGGTAGAAAGGCTAGTGTGAAGTCTCCTTCACACCTTCACCAAGAGACCAATATGGTCCATTTCGACGCCCTATTCAGAGATAGATATGTTAAGATGGAAAGTAGGTGAAATAAAGAGCGAAAGCATAAGGAAGTGTTAAAAGATAGACAGGAAAATATAGTTTCGGAACAAATCCGAGAGAAATCCTACTCAGCCCTACGTGAGGCCAGCACCCAGCCTCCTCTCGCGCAGTCAGGCCAAACCCATTAAGAATCCTATCAGACCCTCAAATCCACAACCCGAGACATCCCCTAATTCGCCCAGGAATCTAACCACCCACCTAAGCCTGCTCACCAGTATCCTGGGACAGTGGCACAAAATGTTCTCAACTGTCTCCGACTCCTCCTGGTCCTCACACAACCCGCACATATCTTACAAGTCGGCTCCCATCCTTACCGCCATCCTGCCTATCATACAGTGGCGTAGACACTTCGTTAACAATGTCACCAAAATAGTAGGCAATGCTGGTGACTTTTCCCCAGGTTTCTTTCAGCGTATGTGTGTGACGTTTTTTTTTTTGAGTAGTAAAATTTTTTTTCAAATAAAACACAACAAATTCAATCAAATGACAAAAATGTTCCGTCATTTTAGCGTAGCGTTTCATGTTTAAAAATAATTTCTGGCATATAGCCAACGCGAAAAAGCTTTATGAACGCCATCCTGTTAATTCAATTTTGCACCACTATTTTCATCATTCCCAATCTAATTGTGTCAATAGTGCGAGCTGGGAACAAACAAAAAACAAAACTGATTTTAAGATTAAGTGAGAGAATTGTTTCTTAAAGTTTTTATTTTCATTAAATATCGTGATATTTCTAGTATCTATTTATCGGTCCGACAAAATCCGACTTTTAACTATTGGCAAGTTATAATAATGGCCCTTAGTTTACTAAAGGTAAATGTAAACAAGACGTTCATAGATTATAAGGAGGCTTAAAAAAGGGATTCATGGTTAAAAATATAAGACAGTCATGTTTTTTTGCTCACATGGCAGCCATTTGTGTACACTATGTCCCGATCATACCTGGGGTCTTCGAAAACCTACATCAATATACACACAGATAGATAGACGCTAAAGCGGACTGACGAACATCGTTTAATCAACTTCACTTCCCAAAAGATCGTAGAGTATATACACTTTAAAAGTTCTTAGATCGATATTGTATAAATTACAAATGGATTGACAATTTAGTTTAAATGAAATAAGGAAACATTTTTTAACGCAAAAACAGCAGTCAGTTTACAATATTTTAAGAAAAATGCTTAACAATTAGAAATTTAAAATTTTTGTAAATTGATACTTTTGAGTTTACCTGTACGTATGAGCAATATTTCAAAATTATTTACAATTTGGGTCGGTGACTAATATCTTGTTTTTACAAATTTCAGATTTCAACCAAAGAAAAACAACAATATGAAATTAAAGTTCCTAAAAATTTACGAAATGTTCAATGGAAATGGTACCCAAGTTCTCTTTAAAACTTTCTTTGAAAACTTATTGCGTTAGTGTAAAAAAGAGTTTTATTGAGCCCGAAATGTTTCTTAAAAAAATTTGGGCATAAAATAAGATTTTTATAATTTTTTAAAGTTATTAGCCCGGAAAATTTTTTCAAAGTGGAAAAAGAAAAACTGCGCAAGTTTCCATTAAGGATAAAAGTCAGATAAACTCGGAATTGATTGGATTTCATTCTTTATTAGATAAGACAGTACAATAAGAACGGTGTCTTATAGTACAGTACTGTAGAATTAGTGTTATGCATATGTGGCACAATAAAATAAAAATTAAACATATAGACAAATAATAATTAATACAAATAAGTAAACAAATATAAAAAGAATAAAAAAATGAGAATTCATGAATATTAAATTAAAATTTTATGCCTTTATTTATTACAATATTTTTAATTTTGCATATCAAATTTCCTATGAAAATTGTCCTTAATGAAGGTTTGATAAATTTAACGATCGTTTGTGAATACGGGGTTAAAAATTTAATTAAAAAAAAAATTTTTTTGAATAATGACAAAAAAAAAAAATAGATATAAAAAGTTATTACAATAATTTACCAAACAAAAATTTTAACAAAAATGTTTAATAATGTCATGTTTAAACTGTTTGCATTGCAAATGAATAGAATATGGAGAGGAAGTCGGTTCCACAGACGAATTGTTGAAACGTAAAAATGTCTAACTGATTTAAGGGTACGGTAGCGAATGGAGTATTTATTTGCTCCCCTGTTAGATCTTGAAAAAGTACATCTTCTGTTTCAATAGCCAGGTTGTTTAGTAAAAATCACCACATTCAGCAGGTTTTCTAGTGTCATATTGCAAATTCTTTCTGAGCAATCAGAGATACTATCAAGATGTCTATGGGCGAAAACATGTCTAGCAATATTGTTAAAAGTCGCATTAAGTTTAGATTCGCATACTGAGTGACAGTTTAAAAAGAGTTCGCAGGCATATAAAAGTTTTGGAAGGATGTACGTGTAAGCGATTAGCATTCGAACTTTGAGAGGAGTAAAATATGCGTCCTTCAAAGATTCCTTAACATCCTGCGTGAGTAACACCACTTATATAATTGATACGATTACACCAATTGAGCTCAGAGTTAAAAATTACACCTAGATTTTTTGCTGTCTTGACTATTTCGAGGACCCAATTGTAAAACTTAATCAGATCATGGTTTAATTTTTTGACACAATCAATTATATAACATCGTCAGCTTACATATTTATTTCGCAAAACTTTAATTGGGATGGTAGAGCATTTGAATATATCGAGTTGAGAAGAGGACCAAGTACGCCTCCTTAGTACGCAGGTGTATGATACATCTGAGTCGTGGTAAGTCGCTTGGGATCTACCACTACCATAGGAACACATCAATTTTACTGCAGTTTTTGAAAACTTACACAAATATTTTAGTTAAATACACAAAATAGAGAGATCGACTAAGTCAAAAGCTTTGCAGTGATCAAGTAACACGAGAAGAGAAATTATTTTGGCAGCTATATGTTTTCTTATTTTTTTTTAGAGACGCAGCCATGCCCTGGTCTAAAGCCAGACTGTCTTTCAGTTAGAATTGAGTTGATGTACAAATATTAAGTCGTCTGATTATAAATAAGGCGTTCAAAAACCTTTGAAAGGTATGAAAGAATTGCTATCGGTCGGTATGTCTTATCTGTTTTCGGTATGAGAATTATCTTGGCGAATTTCCATGTAGATAGGTAAGAAGACGTGGTTATTATGTTGTTAAAAATATGTCTTATACAAGGTAAAATATGAGGAAGAAGAAGCTTAATGAATTTTGGGTGGACCATGTCCTACAGAATCAACAATATCTTCCTGGGTAAATTGTATAAAATCAAGCAAACGTGGCGAATGATTATTATCTGTTACAATATTGTCGGCTGAAAAAATATTGCTTGGCGAATGATTGTTGGTGATATTGTTGCGTTGTGCCGTAAACAATTTCTATATACATCAGTCATAGTATATTTGCAAAGTGCAAGTTTAGTTAATTGACATCAACTGAATCTGCAGTATTGGCACTACAATTAACAATTCCCAAGTTACGAATTTCTTTCCATTTATTCTTTGAGTTTAAAACTGATATAAACTTTTCCTCATAAAAAGAAGTTTTTGCAATCCTAATTTGTGTATTAAAATTTTTTTAGAGGATTTAAAAATGTCGTGAAATGTTTTATTTTTAAATCATTTCTCGTTGCAAAAAGCGTTTTAATTTCTGAAGAAAACCAAGGTTGTTCGTTACGTTTGCTAAATGTTGTCTGGCATATGTCTCTTTTAGTTATTTTACTAAATACAGTATAAATAGCTACATGACATTTAATTTAACACAGAACAATTAAAAGCATTTCATTTCAAAATATTTCACACAGAACAAAACTCTAAAATACAGAACTGTGCCGTATAATATAGCACGGATGGTCACCGTAAATATGGGGGAAATATAAAATATGTATGACTTCCGACCGATTGTAAGACCAAGAAGTATTGGCGACAAATTATGTTTCTCTTTCCACATCTCCAGGCCGCTATGGTGCTAATTATCTTATTTCTGGGAGACATTTGTATTGGGCTATGCAAAATATTGGATAGATTTAAGCCATAAAAGAGATCGATTATTCGACTTTTTTCAAAACCCGGTTTTCGGTTATGAGTTTAGGAAATTCAAATAATAAAAAACACAAAAATCAAATTGTTAATTGAAAAAAAAATCAAGTTTAATATGGCGCACATTTATGTCAATCTTATCAACTAACTTAAGGCGATAAATAAGTCGTGACGTCAAAGAACCTTTGCGACTTATTGTTTTCGGCAACTTTGTCTAGTTAATCCCATTCGAAATATCTCCAGGGCGGACATCTGTATAAACATATATTTAATATTAAGAATAATCTCACAAGAATTTCTATTAACCTTTTTAACTAAATATTTTTTTTTAATGTTTTCAATTGTTGTTGGCTTTTTTTTTCAACAGAAAATACGTTTTTAGCCCTGCCTTTACACTTGCAAGTTGTGGCATGCCCCTACTGTATACATATTATCAAAAAAAATTTTGTTGAAATAGTCGAATCTCATGCCATTGGCTTTTGTGTTTACAGATGCGAGTTCATTTTCAAAATATCGTTGAAGCGTCAACTTGAAATAATTTGTATACTTCTCAAATTAAAAAATACACCAAAAACCCAAATAGAGTTACCGAGTTAATCATTTAGGCAAATTTTTGGGGGAATGGTTTACATTTATTTACATAAGTATTATTTTAACAATACTAATGCTCTATAATTAACAAACTTGCTTTTGTTAATGCGCGTTTCAAAAAATTCATCATAATAATACATTTGACAAGTTAAAACATAATTTGCAATTTTACAATTATCCAGTAAATTTGCATTAAATTTTTAACAATGTAACTTTGTTTATCGTTATGATATTTAGTGTTGCATGCCTCTCGCATGCAATTTTTGCCGCCATTGGAGCTGCCATTGCGGAAAATGTGAGTGTATAAGTAAAAAAGTGTGAGTGTATTGAGTTTTTCGAACTGGCAGTGGCATGTGTTAATTACTAGATAAGCGAATTGCATTTACATGGTGTATTGTGTTTTCTGATTTTTGATACATTTTGTTTTGACAGTCTTGAGGTTGCCCAATAAAATTATTGCTATATCGACCACAAAAGTAAGGAAAAACAATTTTACGAAATGTAACTTTAACAGAACCACCATTTAATTCATTGTAACAATTGCTAATGTATCTAATAAGAATACGTCAAAAAATCAATGTCAAAACTATCTTGATACTGCCACAATTAAAAACCAAAGTTCTTGTTGAAAACCCAAATTTAAAAATAAGCTCAGCGTTGATGTAAAAATGTTGCTTTACCAGTCACTTGTACATTCCCACTTGACATATCTTCCAATAATATACGGGTGTAGAGTTAATCAGTCGTTGAAATCTCTCCAGTCTGCTCAAAATAAAGCTCTAAAGCTTGTTTTTAATCTTCCTATAACCCATTCTACGTTGGAACTTTTTACAACTCATGCTAAAAATATTTTGCCTATTCGAGGTCTATATAAACATAAAATTTTAACGTATGTTTTTAAATCATTGAGAGGAAATCCCCAACAATCAATTCAGTTTACCCAAAATGTATTTAATACGGGACGTAATACCAGACAAGCCTCAAATTTAAGCTCAGTAAGATGTCGTCTAGACCTAACTAAACAACGTATTGCATTTGCTGGCCCACATGAGTATAATCAACTACCACTTGACTTACGAAATATACAGGTTCTTTCAACGTTTAAGAACCGCGTTAAAAGCTATTTACTTCAAAACGTAGAAACGCTTCTTATGTAAATTTCTTATGTAATTTTTTTTTCTTTTTGTTAATTTCAATTGATTATTTAAAAAAAAAAAAAAAAAAATAAAATTTATATGTATGTATGTATATTATGTTAATAATCTTCTAAGCGTATCATGTAAAGTTGCCTACTATAGCCTCTTTTAAGCCTGTAGGGCGCTGAGGCGTTAACTTAAGCCAATTGTTACCTAATTTTTTTTTTATTGAATTAAAAAAACATATACACAAAAAAAAAAAAAAAACCCTGATGTAAAGAAAAGGTGAATCACCCTTCATACATCCATTTAAAATATGCCAGCAACTATTGCTATGCCCAAAAAATTAAAAAAGTGCTGTAAATCAAATGAACTGCAACAGTAATACACTTAAAAATATATCATGTATACTTATGCAGAAGTAGTTGCATCTAGCTACTATTTTGGCACCAGTATATTCGCATGATTATGCAAATAAGAACATTTTGATACATACATACATAAGTACTACATCCATAACCCTGTACATACAAAACTATCTACAAATATGAAATGCTGTTGGTAATATTATGCACATAAGTATATACATTTTATGTGACGTTCATTTGTATATTCTGTTCTTTTACTCATTCATTTACCCATTCGCTTTTTAATGTTACATGTTAAGTGTGTATTTAATGACCTTTACCCTGAGTGTGTGAGAGTGTTTAAGAGTATATAATAAATTTTAACCTACAAATTCGTTCAGGGCTAATTCGAAACGATATATGAACTTAGGCATGCTTAACTTTAAATTGTTAACCCTTATGTGAATGACAAGATACCCGCGTACCTTTGGCATTTTCAACTTGATTTTTTTTAAATAAAAAGATAGTCCATATATCTAAAACTTCTTAAGAACTCCTAACTATTAATAAATTTTAAATTAGGATTATTTTTTAGCTTAAAAATTATTTTGAAAAGGCTTGGTATGGCAAGGTACCCTGTACTCGGTCAAAATTTAAGATATTCTAAAACAATACACATAAAAACATTCAATTACTGCATCTTTGCAATAAGGGAAATCACCGGAGTAATATTTACAAGTTTTTTGTTTCACATTTGATAACGTTAATATCCATAAAGAAAAATTTACATTAAATTTCAATACTGCCTATCTTAGCTTTAATACGTTACATAGCCCAGTGCGTATACAAAAATTTAAAATTTACTGAAAATAATCATCTTTTCTGTGACTATTAATATATATTTCGACAAAACATTTGAGTTTTCAATACTAATTCCATATAGGTACCCGGGTACCTTGCAATACTAATAAAGTTGTTTTTTTTGCCATTCACATAAGGGTTAAAAATATGTATGGCTAATTTTGAATGCATACACTCGTAGGTAGACAAAAACATGTTTAAATATGGTCACCTCCAACAAAACAATTTATGAACAAAATTTTAAACATATTACGTTTAATTTAGCAATGTTATCGTCAGTAACAAACATATTATGGTAGAATTAGTCCTCCATCAAGAAGCCACAACTCACATCTACATTGATAGACAATACAATTAATTTATTAATTAAGGACAGAAATATCCACAGCAAATCTGCAAACACAGGAAAAGAAGACAACAAATTTTACAGTGTGGAATACACAGAAAACATTTTTGCAAAAAACTATTCAATTAAATAATTAATTGGTGTACATTAATTATTCAATTAATTTTTAAATTGCTGCAATTAATTTTTTTAATCAAAACCCATAAAATTAAATGTTTGTGTATATGTGGTGTATTTTGTGTTTATACAATGAATTTTTTAATTGACTAAATTTGTGTCCCATGACTCGAAAATACAAATGCGTTAATTAATATGATCAATTCCTTTGCAGGGGCAAAATTAATTAAATATTTAATTGTCTGAACGAATTGTTTAATTGAAGTCGATTTTCTATTTTTTCTGTGTACATACATATTTGGATTAACCGATAATAATAAAATACGGTCGTCAATAAAAACAAAAAATATTTGTTTTGCATACAAATCCAATTTGACATTAAGCACGATTTTTTCTAGAGTTAAGGCGATAATTAGTAAACAACAACAAAGTAACATTGTACACGAATTATAATGTGAAGGAAATGACACACAAAAATGCGAGCTAATTTATATAGGAACAGGAAAACGTACACTGGAGACAAGAATGGGAGAACACAAGATGGACATAATGCGGAAAAAAGAGACAACAGCACTAGCACAACACATCTTACATCTGGTCACACAATTAAATTCGATGATGTTAAAATTCTAGATATAGAAAACAAAGAAAGGAAGAGTTACACAATTGAAAGTCTTATGCTGGGTACACACAATGCAATGCATTTACGCAATCAAGCAAATTAAATTCATTTTCATTAATTTTGCATTCATTCCAGATTGCATCAACATCAATAGGCTTTGATATTTTGAGGTTGCATTGACACAGATTGCATGTAGATTGCACTGTCTGTACCCAGCATAAGAATATAACAACAAATTAAGAAAACAATGAATTTGAAGGAAGAACCGAACAACATAAATGCGAGTTTAATTGTTGGCATTACTTGAGCTGTGTTATATTTAAAGTTAAAATTAATAAGTGTTTAAATATTAAAATTATGTTTTATATTTATATGCTCCTTAAAACTTTATAATGTGATTCAATTCCATATTGTAAGTTTGTACTGTTTATGCGAAACATTGAAAAAGTCGACAAACAATCGACGAAACGTCAGGAACAAAATATTGTAATTAAAAATTTAATTGTATTTGCATTAAAGGAATTTAGGACCTATTAGCTTGACAAAAATAACATTCAAAAAATTTATGTAATTGGCTTTTTATACAATATAGAATAGATTGTAAATAAAGTTTGTTATGAAAAAAAATATATAAGAAAAATTTATATAATAAATATTAAAAATTAGGGAACTCCGATATCCTTGTTTAAAAAGCAAAATAAATGTATTGTAAACTACTAACGAAATATGCTTACTTTCCGACACTTCTGCAGTTAAACTTGGCTGTATATTGTGATCGAAAATTGTAATTAAATTATTTTTAAGTGTTATTAAGCTATAATATTGCAATATACATATGTATATTTAAATATAAAAATAATTTTTGATGTTTCGGCCGAAATATACATATACACAGAAAAAAACGGCTAAGAATTTAAAGGAAGAATTTCATTATTCTGCTTTGATGGCTTTTTTTTAGTTTTATTATTTCCCAAGATGTTATGCAAAAATAAGCAATAAAAAGGAAATTGTTTGTTCAATAAAACTCTAAAAATATATAAAAATTATCATCGTATCGACAGTGAAATTTCGCCGACATGGATATATCGGCAAACCTTAAGTACCGCGAATAAATCGGTATCGGTATTCGTTACATCCCCAACACAGGTGGACATATTTTCCATTCCAGCCGATTGTTGTGATTTTTTTTTTTGAATGCTGAAGCCGAATTTGAACTAAGTTTTCTCCCATCACATCACATTTATCAGATAATGGTCCATTTGTGTTTTTCGCTCTATACTTCCCTTTCAGTCGGCATTCAGAGTCAAGTGCTGCTTCATTTATATCTCAATTTAATTGCTACTTACGAATTGAGTAGTGATGATTTGACTTTCATCGGATAAAAAATTCCTAAGTTTTTGTGGCTCAAATATAAGATTTTATTAACATTTTAAGTTTTTCACCAATAATTGTCCCTTTGGTATACATTTTTACCACAACGAAAAATTCAACAACAAAATTCATAGTTTTATAATTTTATTTTATAGCCCATTTGACTACAAATTTTAAGACATAATTGTCTGAAATCGGATAAAACTAAAAATCCTTTGTTAAAAAATATTTGATCCATGTTTAATCCATGGATACGAATCCTCGTCAAAACTCGGTTTTATGCGGTGAAACATCGCTCTGTATTAAAGTATCAATACGCTATTTTTCTATATTGTGAGCGAAAGCGGCACTTATTGCGCACAGCTTCAACTTTTATATCACTTTTTTCTACCGTACTATAAGCAGTGACTTTTGACAAATCTAATTAATTTTTTCGTGTAGATGTAATACTTAAAAGCGCCAAAAAAAATGTTAAGAAAATCTACTATCCTTCAGAGATAATTTATGCCCTGGGATTATATGTCCCACTAGTTTTTTTTTAAACCTCATAAATTGGGACTAAATATCCCATCGGAAGTTTTTCTATGACAAAAATATTTTCTGTGAGATTATACTCTGTATCAGAGGCCCTATAATCTCCAAGATCAGAGTCAGTGAAATTAATTATGTGCAGAAATACCTATAGCTACCAATGGGACATAATTTTATTCTAATACAGCGTAAATTGGATTTTTGATGATTTTTTAAATTTCGGTTGGGATGCATGATCTCCATGGTAGTAAAAGGGTTAAATACCATTTTGTAAATGTTCTTATCCATTTTTGGCGTGGAAATCTACATTAGTCGACTACTACGGTGTTCGTAGTTTAAGTTATGCCACCCAATATTTTATAATCGTAAACGAAGAACCATCCTTTCCTTAGATAAAAATCTAGTTTGGCTTTAGTTTCACTGAGGCCTTTCAGTTAAAAGTATCGAATTTCAAAACGGTTATCAATTTTTGTTTACAAATTCTTTAAGATCGTTTCATAAGCTTGTCAGTTTTTACCAAATTAGTTTTTTGCAAACTAATGCCGGCGTCTATACGTAAAGTCATTTTAGGGCCGGTCTCGTATTTTTCCACATTTTTTGACACGAGTAACGCCTAATGCGATATTGTAATTATTTTGCGTTTAGCCGAGTTGGATAATGAATGAGCCGGAAAAAGTCTATAATAATTTAAAATCAAATGTCACTTATTTTGGTTTAATATTTTTTTTTCTTTTTTTAATAACCGACTAATAAGCTGAGGAGTTGTGGACGCATAAGGAACTTTTTATTGAATGATTTGACTACAAAAGAGCAATCCTAACACAACTTTAAATCGTTATTTATAAATGATATTGAAATAAATACATGTAATTATTCATAACAATAAAACTAATTTTACTAATTTTGAATAAATTTTTCTTCAAAATCTGTTACATGTAGAAACTTAAGTCATTTATTTACACACATACAATTTACAACGTCATACTCATCTATAATAGTCTAGCTAAATTTCATTAAGAAATACTTCACTTTCTCTTCGGCTTTCATCTGCTACTTGTAAGCGTCAATAATATTAAGTGCCAACTCTTAATTTTAATTACATTAATGAACTTGAGTTTGTGTGGAAAATGGCAAAAGTGATTGTGAAAAGGTTACTATACCAAGTTTTGTAAATTACCCTGCGGGAAATTTGTGTCAATTTGTCCAACAGACTGGTCCTGGGATTTGTGAAAATAGAACAAGTACAAAAAGAAATGACTCATGACCAGTGAAGGTAGAACTAATCCTTTAACTGGTTTATGAAGAGCAAAAAGGTAGAAAAAGTAATGAATTACAGTACAAGGTTCAACGGTGCTGTGACACATTTTTTGGTACTCTCTAAAATTTGGTTCTTGAATTTAATTCTAGGGCTTGTTTTATTGAAATAATACTACATTTAAGTAACTGACACTAAAAGCACGCTCATTGAAAATAGATCTGTGACTGGTCAAATGGTGTCAATGACAACCCCATGTAAAAGTGATATGTCGTATTCATATAAAGTGTTAGAACTAGAACCGGTCTCTACCACGAAAGTCCTATCACGGGACTACATTGGTGTCAGTTAAGTTTCCTCTAGAATAAATATATTATTGAAAAAAAGAAGACACTTTTCAAAAAAAATAAAAAATTTAACAAAAATTTTCTAAGCAATATTTGTTTTTGTTTCAAATATATTTTACCAATAGTTTTTTAACTTGTGGTTTTGAGAAACAATGCTCAGCTGTAATTCAAAATTCTTTCAATTCAAAAGACAAACATTCCATTTTTTATTGTTTTAATTTAAAATTATTTATTCTTAAAAGAAAAAAACATATATTTGTATTTTGGCAAAAGGACAATTGTACTTTAAAACTGTAAAGAATTTTTATTTCAGTAGTTACAAAAATACAATCATAATTTGTTTTCAGCGATTACATTTATACAATTTTAGATATTATGAAAAGCCTTCCCAACCAAAGTTATATATTTTTTTTAAATATTTCCATTGTTTAATATAGATTTACAAACGCTTGATAATAAATGGCGTCAGCATTGCGCCTCAATTAAAACCCAAAGTTTATTGGCGAAGGGCATTCAAACTAAAAATAATCTAGGAAATGATATGTATTCAATATTTAAAAATTAAATTGTTGATAGTTTAAGATTAGGCTTAAGTTAGTTATATTAAATTTTTATTTAATAGAACAGTGCAACACGAAAAAAATAACCATATACGAAGAAAACTACGTGATATAAGACCAAAAAAAAAAGACCCGTGTCTCCCAATTTTGCCCAAAGTAATGCACTTCTTTGTGCACTTAGGTAGCCGCAAAAGTTGAAAATTTCACGAGCATTTTTTAATTTTATTTGTTTTTCTTTACTTCAACATTGAGATACTATGCTACTACTATTGGGGGCCCTTAAAAAAAGTGCATGACTTTGGGCAAAACTAGGGACACTGGTATTTTACTTTTTGGTCTTTTATCACGTAGTGGTGTCCGTATATGGTTAAAGATAGCATAGTATCTCAATGTTGAAGTAAAGAAAAAAATAAAATTAAAAAATGTTCGGGAAATTGTTCAGCCTTGCGGCTACTTAAGCGCTACCTAAATGGTGTTAAGAATCTTTCCTAGGAAGTTCATATGCTCTACAAAGTTGTTTATTGAGATCTTAGGTACATTTTTGTTTTTGGTTGTTTATTTGAATTTTTGATGGTTTGCAACCTTTGGACCTGAACACGGGGAAAAGGGCAAAAAAATCGAATTTTTTTAAGTTTTTTGCGATTTTGATCTTGAAGATGAAGGTTTTTTTTATTTTGTTCTTAATGGCAAGAGCTACAACTTTATCTCAGAGGGTTAATCAAAATTCCAAATGGTTTGCAAGATATGAGCCTGAAAACTTGATCACTTTTTTGCAAAAATGTCACCGATTCCCCAAATCTTTGGGGGCCCATAAAAAGGTGCATGACTTTGGGCAAAACTGTGAGACACGGGTCTTTTTTTTTGGTCTTTTATCACGTAGTTTTCATGACTTAAAAAATTACACACAGTGTAATTTAAGTAAAGGGAGGAGTTTTTTTTACAACATGATATGAATTACAATTTTTTTTTAAATTTTATTCTTGACTGAACGGGGATTGAACTTGGGTCGAATTGACATGTTTCGAGAATAAAATTATGCAAACAAACGTCCCAGTAAAAACTTCGCTTACTTTTTCAGAATGAATAGCTTCTTTCACTCATTACTTAGCAGCTTTCCTCTATAACAACTTATTTTATGGATGTGTAGGTACAAAAATAACGACTTACTTTTGAATGCGTTTTTCTTATTTATTAAAATTTTTTTATATAATACAGTTTCAATCGCTTATATGCATTTCATAGTTTGCAAATTTTATACTGCTTTTAAATAAGCATCTACAAAACCTCGCTTATAAGTTTTTATAGTGCTAGTAAGAAAATCCCACTTTATGTCGTCAGCGTCATAACAAAACTGTTAAACTTTTATCAAAAGAGCATGAATTTATTCGAAGTTTGATCAAAATTAATAAAATTATATTTGATGAAATAATTTTTGTGTGGTTATTCTGCGATAAATACTGTTAATTTATAATTTGTTATCGGTGTTATTTTATTTGAGAGCTTCTCAATATTCCTTGTGGTAACACTGCTAATAGCAATAAAAACTAAATGGGTATGACTGTGGGTGTTTGAATATGTAAGCAAAATACGTTTTTTTTTGTTTTTGTCGTCAGGCAGCACTAAGAAAATCAAGTAGCTAATGTTTTTATTAACATCTGTGCACTTTTAGAAGAAGGATATTTTGCCTCTTCATTTTACACCTCCAAGAATAAAAATAACAAAAAGCAAAATATTGACAACCACTAACAAGTCTCCATATCTTAAGAGTGCTCTTAAGCCATTTAAATGAATGCAAGTAAATAATTTTATTTAGCGCCTCATAAAATTTACAAAGTTAACAAGTTAATGGAATTTGCGTGACTACATTAAAAATAACAAACAGAAAATACCTCCGAAATAAAATCCTGTTTAACTATTTAGATGATTAAATTATCAAGGAGGCGTCTTGGAGATTAAACATTTGGATTGTTGTTTTTTATTAGAGACTCTTAAAATTCTTAAAAGTTATAAAATAGCTTAATTTTGCTGCCTTTTTTAAAAACAGAACAACAAACTAACAAGCAATGTTGTTAAAAATATTAATAGATTTATTCTAAAGTTTAGTTAAAAATCATTTAAACAATTGATTAAAAAATTAATATATAGAAACTGTTACGTCAGTAGTGTGTTTATGGCGATTCAGCGGCACTTTTTCCATACAAAAAGTTGGAGCATGCCAAAAATGTGTTGGGGATTGAACCCACAACTACCCTCTTTTTCTTTAATTTATTATGGTTGCCCGTGTATCAAAGGCATAAACCACAAGCTTTTTCCATATGCTTTAGAGGTATATTTGATTGTAATCTGGCAGTTCTGTTTATCTAAGTCATAAACCACAAACTTCTATTCCATAGGTTTTTCGATCTGGCAGCACTGATTAAAGTTAAAACCTTTCAATCTGGCAACTCTGTTTATCTAAGTCATAAGCCACAAACTTTTTCCATATGCTTAAAAGTATATTTGAATGTAATCTGACAGTTTTGTTTATCTAAGCCGTAAGCCAAAACTTCGATTTCATTGGTTTTCTGATCCGACAGCACTGATTTAAGTTGAACTTTTCAATCTAGTTACTATGTTTATCTAAGTCATAAGCCAAAGTTCTATTTCATAGGTTTTCCGATCTAACAGCACTGCTTAAAGATGAAACTTTTCAATCTGACAATTCTGATTTTATGTTCTATAGCCGTCTGTTTATCCAAGTCATAAGCCACAAGCTCTAGTCCACAAGATTTTTGATCTAACAGCACTGAAAAAAGATGAAACCTTTCAATCTGACAATTCTGATTTTATGTTCTATAGCCGTCTGTTTATCCAAGTCATAAGCCACAAGCTCTAGTCCACAAGATTTTTGATCTAACAGCACTGAAAAAAGATAAAACTTTAAATCTGACAATTCTGATTTTATGTTCTGTAGCCGTCTGTTTATCTTATTCATAAGCCATAAAATGTTGCCCTACACTAACACTACTATAACTAAACAGTTGAAACTTTTTTAATGTGATTCTCTGTTTCTGTTTTTTATTTATATATTCGTCTGTTTTATCGAGGTCATATTCCGCGAGCTATGCTTCAAATGTATTTATTTATGAATTTTTGTATTGAAAATATTTCATAAACGTTAAAAATAAAACTTTATAGTTACTTTTAAGTTTGAAAAAGTATAAAGTGCAAATGATAATCTGATTAGCTTCTTTAAGGAATAAAAAGTTCAATCTGAAATTCAGATTACAAACTAATGGTAGTTTTTTCTAATATTTCATCGCTAACATAACATTATAAATTTATGGTTCTTTGAGATGATTAGAATATAATGTTTATTTAATTGTTTATACTTAATAAATAAAAAATAATTCAAAATTAAAAAAAAGTTTTAACGATATATTGTTAATATGTTTATCCTTAGTGATGGATAATAAGTCCATAATTTTCCCCCTGTAACCATCTCATCCTTGGTTAAGTATATTAATTCTTCGAATGATCTATAAATGTTATCAGTCTTGTTTTAAACATTCAACTATTCAGTTAATTGTGCTCTGTGAAAAAAAAATATATATATAAAAAGAAAAATGCCAAACTTTAATTGTGAAACTTGTGGAAAAGTTTATACTAAAAATTCTAATTTAAATCGCCATATTAGATTGCATCATGATAGACCATCCACATCTACAAAGTGTACAACTTGTAATTTACAATTTACAAGTCGTAAAGAACTCCTTACGCATACACATTCAAGAAAGCATAAAGAGAATGTGGGGGAATCTCATAATTATTGCAGAACATGTAAGGAGTATATCTCAAAAACAAAGTGGCATTATCATCTGAGAACTAATATTCACAAAATAAAGAACGCTACTCAAATTGATAATAATTTATTCTGTATAAACTCATCATTTAACAACCGTATGAACACTTACATTTTGCAAAATAAAGATGAAGAAAATCTTGTTCCTGAAAATTTTTTAAAGGAAAATAAATCACAAATAATTACATTAATTAAAAATTCAACACAAAAACATCTTAATATAAAATTTAATTTTTAACTATTTTGTGAGTATATGCTAGTCAAAGATGACTCATGTACTGTATACCATAAATCCCATCAAACAAAAATGATTATTTTTAATTCATCGCTCACAATAGAGGACATTGAACAATGTTATAAAGATCAATGTGATATTATTATAAGGAAAATGAGTGAGTTTCAGGAGCGTGATAGTGGATGGACATTAATAAAAATTTAATTCGTTGAAATTAATATTAACAAATATAAATGCATAAAAGGCTCTCAATATATTCCTCTTCCACAACAAATTAAAATAAAACACGCTTGCATTAACGTACAGAATCACGATGAATACTGTTTTAAATGGGCTATTATTTCAGCACTATATCCAGTCGCCCGTGATTATACCAGGAGATGTTCAGCATATAAAATAAATAATATTGAAGATGATGTTATAATAATGGATAATGGAATTCTTTTAAACTTTAAGAATCTTAGTTTCCCTTTAGCTGTTAATAAAATTAGCGAGTTTGAAATTAATAATCCGCAAATAACACAGTACAACACATGATTTGCCAACTCAATTCTGTGAACTTAATGTGAAATTAGACCCAAAAAGAAGAATTTCTGCATCATTCGTTTTGTCTTCTTACCTGCGATTTGAAGTTAGTATCGATTTGAAGTTAGTACTATCGTATAGGGGAATTTATCACGTTTTAGGCCCTGTTGTTTGACATAGCTCGACAACCACTAGCCCAATTTAGTTGAAATAAATTTTAAAAAATTAAGAATTACAATTTCCTTAATCTGTTCATATATCTATTGTTTTCCTATACAAGTAACACTTTCGAAGTTAAAAATGAATGTATGAAGGGAAAAACTTATTTTTTGCCTAAAAATTTAAATTTTTTTTTTAAAAATACATAAAAAATCCACAATGGAAAAAAGTTTCAAATCTAGTTATTTTTTCGCAAAGTCACATAACCTATGAGCAAAATGACACAAAGATCATAAAAATCGATGCACGCGTTTCGCTTTTATTCGCAATTGAGTAAATGTATGAATTTCAAAAATTTGCTCGAGATATGCACAACATTATTTGGAGAAAACATTGACACCTTTTTCATGATTCTGAGAATTTAAAAAAAAAGGAATAAACAAAAGGTTATTTGATTTTTATAATTGCGGTAATAAATGTACGTGGACAATTAAACGGAAAGTGGACCTTTTTTATTATTTGGGTTTTTCCGGTGGCTACCTATATGATTTTTTTTGCAGAAATTGCACCCACATTTAAGGGTGGTCATTATTTGGAAAGTTTTGCACAGTTTGAAACGTACAAGTGCTGAATCAGGTATATAGCCAGCCGCCCTTAAAATATGCGCCCATTTATAAGTACCTGGCAGTAAAATATTCAAAAATACGTAGTATTTATAGGTGTGCATTGATCGATTTTTGGCATTCAGCCAGTGCCGACGAACGCGAACAGTAAAATTGATTTTTCTTTAGTTTTTTAAAAGTGAATAACAACAAAACATAAAATATATCAATATGGAAAACAACAAGTGCCCATATTTGGATGAATATTGTTACGTTTGTGGTCATATCGTCCGAAAAATACAGAAAAAAGATCGAAAAAATTTGTTGCTGTTTTATTTCGAAAAAATCGGTGCATCCATGACGCTGAAATTGCATTTCTTGCACCACCACCTCGATACTTTTTTGGCACAATCACCTCAGGAATCAGACGAACAAGGAGAGAGGTTCCACCAGGTGACCATGCCATTTGAAAAGCGGTTCAAAAGCAAAAAATTGGATGCATTGCTTGCGGAGGTTTGTTGGTGGAGTTCCACAATTATGCAGTTTGAAGAAAGCACCGAAGATGAAGACATTGAAATTGGTGGACACAGTGAAAGAAACACGCCCTTGAATTGTATGTGTATCTCGGATGACGATACAGACTCAGACCATGAATATGAACAACCTACGAAGAAAACAAGATCATCAGAACCACAAGCGTCAATTTCTACAAGGATGGATATTGCTAATAATTGAAAAAATGTTCTAAATTTTGTTTTTATGCATATTATAATTGCGTATTAATTGCATATTATTTTATTTTCATTAAGTTTTTATAAATAAAGTTTTCTTTTGCATGATAATTTTTTAATTTATATTTTTATTTTTATTTTAAGGGTGGTGGCTATAACTGATTTTTGAAATTCATACCTTTACTGAATTGCGAATAAAAGCGAAACGCGTGCATCGATTTTTATGATCTTTGTGTCATTTTGCTCATAGGTTATGTGACTTTGCGAAAAAATAACTAGACTTGAAACTTTTTTCCATTTTGGATTTTTTATGTATTTAAAAAAAAAAAAATTTAAATTTTTAGGCAAAAAATAATTTTTTTCCTTCATACATTCATTTTTAACTTCGAAAGTGTTACTTGTATAGGAAAACAATATATGAACAGATTAAGGAAATTGTAATTCTTAATTTTTTAAAATTTATTTCAACTAAATTGGGCTAGTGGTTGTCGAGCTATGTCAAACAACAGGGCCTAAAACGTGATAAATTCCCCTATACGATAGTACTAACTTCAAATCGATACTAACTTCAAATCGCAGGCAAGAAGACAAAACGAATGATGCAGAAATTCTTCTTTTTGGGTCTAATTTCACATACAGTTCACAGAATTGAGTTGGCAATCAATTAAGTGAAAAATGTTGTAATGTGTAAGTATAAATGTGTTTGGATTGGAGGATAATAATATAATTGGCCCATATTACTTCACTCAAGAAGAAAAGTTAAACCATATTAACTTGAGAGGATGAAAACAGATTCCATTACGTATGGATCAAAAATATTTCAAGGTATATTACTTTTGAATAAAAAAAAGGTATATGTTATTAAAAAAATATATTTTTTATTCATTTAATTACAGAATGATACGTATTCAACTACCTAAGCATAAAGATCAAATATATATATATGTAATACCTGTCTAATACATTTCCATACTGAGTCATCTTTACAAAAACATAAAATGGAATGTAACAAAATGTTTACTAAAATGCCAGATTTAAATAACAATTTAGTTAGTTTTAAAAATTTTAAAAACCCAATTGATGTACCTTTTGTTGTGTATGCTGATTTTGAGTGCATACTTGAATCAGTTAATATACAGAATTCAAGCAAAGTAAATCTATACAAAAACACATTCCATTTGCTTAAAGCTATTATATTAAATGCTCGTTTGACGCTAGTTTAGATATATTTAGAGTTTATAGTGGTGATAACTCACCTAATCATTTTTTTAATAGTTTAGTTAAGGATATTTTAACTATTTATAGAAATTATTTAAGTATAGTTAATCCGATGAATTCCTGAACAGAACTTGAAGAGAAGAGACAGAAAAAGACACAATCTGTCATATATGTAATAAATTTGTATCTATTGAAAATCAAGTAGCTGATCATTGTCATTTAACAGGAATGTATAGAGGTCCTGCCCACAACAAGTGTAATTTAGAATATCAGATTGCAAATTCCATCCCAATCTTTTTTCATAATCTTTCGGCATATGATTGTCATTTGTTTATCCGAGAGCTATCATCTGTTGAAGGTGATATAAATATAATTCCTTTAAATAAGGAATTATATATATCCATTTCAAAAAGAATTTCGGTTAGTCAAAAAGATTCAATTGAATTGCGTTTTCTCGACTCATTTCGATTCATGCCGTCTAGTTTAGAGAAACTAGCAAGTTATTTAGCCGATGATGATTTAAATATTTTAAAATCAATTTATATGAGTGATCAGGAATTTAGTTTAATGAAACGTTAAGGTGTTTTTCCATATGACTATCTAGATTCTGTTAATCGTCTTCAGGAGACACAACTTCCACCCCGTTCACTTTTCTTTAATAAACTTTCTAATGAGTCGTGTAGTGAGGATGAATATAGACATGCTGAACAAGTTTGGAATACGTTTAAATGTAAAACACTAATGGATTATTTACTTTTATATCT
Organism: Pollenia labialis; assembly: GCA_949318255.1. Classification (NCBI taxonomy): domain Eukaryota; kingdom Metazoa; phylum Arthropoda; class Insecta; order Diptera; family Polleniidae; genus Pollenia; species Pollenia labialis. The sequence goes on from OX439142.1 coordinate 53,704,323, forward strand.
AAAAGTAGACGTTCTTTTACTATGTGACATTTTTGAAAGTTTGAGAAAAGTTTGTAAAAACATTTATAATTTAGATCCCTGTCAATATTATACCACCCCTGGTCTATCTTGGGATGCAATGTTGAAAAAAACAAAAATTGAGTTGGAATTTTTAACCGAAATTAATATGTATAATTTTGTTGTACGGGGTGTTAGGGGAGGTATTGTACAATGCAGTAAACGACATTCTATTGCTAACAATAAATATATAAGTGATTATAACTCTACCACGGAATCAAATTATCTAATGTATTTAGATGTTAATAATTGATATGGCTATGCAATGTCTCAATACCTTCCCTATAAAAATTTTAAATAGTTGGAAAACATTGATAATTTTAATGTTACTAATATAAAAGACGGCTCACCATTAGGTTATATACTAGAAGTCGATTTGGAATATCCATCCGCATTACACGACTTTCATAATGATTTGCTATTTTGTGTGGAAAATAAAAAAATTGAAACAATGAAACAGACAAAACTTATAGCAGATTTAAATAATAAAACTAACTACATAATACTCTACCGTACATTGCAGCAATGTATTCAGCATGGATTAATTCTTAAAAAAATTTATAGTGTTCTTGAATTTCATCAATCAGATTGGCTAAAGATATATATTGATTTGAATAATCATCATCGTACGTTAGCTAAAAACTCATTTGAACAAAATTTTTTTTAAACTTTTAAATAATGCTGTCGTAAACGGTTAGGAGCTAGAGCTTTTATAGCCAAACATAATTTCCATAGCGCACTTAAAATTCATGACAATATGATGGCTATTGAATTGAAAAGAGCGAGTACTGTATATAACAAACCAATTTATGTTGGATTTTCTGTTCTAAAGCTATCAAAATGGAAAATGTATAACTTTCATTATGATTACATGAAACCCAAATATCTTGATAATATTCATTTAAACTATATGGATACGGATTCCTTCATATATGATATAAAAACAAATGATTTGTATGATGATATTCGATATGATATAAACACTCATTTCGATACATCTGCATATCCGAAAGATAATTTCTTTTATTTTCCATTACTAAATAAAAAAGTATTGGGTATGATGAAGGATGAATGCAATGGTAAGCTCATAAAGGAATTCATTGGTTTAAGAGCAAAGATGTATTCAATAAAAATTGATAGATTTGATGATGAAATCAAGAAGATAAAAGGTGTTAAACATTGTATAATATCAAAGCTTACAGTTAATGACTTCAGAAAGTGTTTATTTGAAAAAAATTATATTATGATAATATATATATATATTTAGATCTAAGAATCATCAAATCTATACTCAACATATAAATAAGTTAACTTTAAGCTATTCAGATGATAAGAGATATATAAGAGAAGATGATGTTTATACATATGCATGGGATCATTATAAAATAAATTGTATATCTTCTTCAACAACACCCTCATCATCATCAGAATCAAACATGGAAACCTTCAATTTTAATTATTATAGAGACTACATGGAAGAAGATGATGAAATTCTCCTATAAATATGAAAATGTATATTAAATAGTTTATGTGAATTCATCATTGTTATTTAGATTATAAGATTGCTATATGAAGAAAAAGGATAATAATAAATAAATAAAAATTTTAAAATATGAAAATTAAAACAACCAGATTTTTTTTTGTTTCTTTTATTGATTATATAAGGTAAACACAATTGACCACAATTAAATATGTATATTAAACTGTTTGTTGTACCGCCCATAAACTAATATGTACCCCAATACAGAAATGAATAATATAAATTTACCAACTTTAGTTCTTGGAACAGTTCTTGATATACCTTTAACAAAAACTGTTATTTAGAACAGCTTAAGCTTTATAAATAGAAAAAAACCAACAACCGTATTGTGATAAAATATCAGTTTTAACTCACGTCATGAGCTGTTTTAAATATGATTGCGAACATCATGTAACTGGTTATAAAAGTATTAAATTAGCTTTTTTAAATGTGTATGTCTGTCTTATATATATATATATATATATATATATATATGTTCCTTTTACTCCTCTGGGGAGCATAGGGCCGCCACAAGTTGATTCCAATGATCTCGATCATTAGCGCGATGTTTGACTTCGTTCCACTGTAGTCGTAGCTCGGACAGTTCGGTTATGATATCATCTGCATAGTACAGGTCTTCTAATCTGTCTTACAAGCCCCATGTTATTCCTCTCCTATGACTTGTTGACTTTTGCATCACTACATCTAGGACACAGTTAAAGAGGAGTAGTGATAACACGCAGCCTTGGCGAACTCCGGTTTTTATTCTGATCACGCTAACGAGGCTCTGACGACCGACCATGGGCGGTATAACCTTATTACTTGCACGGCTAATCCCGGCACTTACTTTGCACGCCTGGTGGCGATGTTGGCAGCCCCACCACCAGGATCGGACGCTATAGCCTAATAAGCTGTACGTCTAAAATAACTCTTATTACCGAAACCAACACAAGAAAGAATGTCTGTTTTGGATGATATTTATTTATAGCCACACCACCAAAGTGGAGAGGGTATTATGCATTTGTGCTGATGTGTATAACAACGTAATTATGTGTACTGTACTCACCTTTAAGTATACCGACCGACTTAGAACAACTTTCTGAGTCGATCTAACGATGTCCGTCCGGCTGGTTGGCATGCTGGCTGGCAGGCTATATCCATGTTAACCTCGTGTAAAAAGTACAGGTCGTAATTTCTGAAAAAATTTCAAGAAGTTTGATATATAGGTTAAAATTCTCCCAATTATCACGAGGGAAAATAGGGACAATTTCTGCCTCTCAAAAATTATCAAACCGATTTTTATGAAATTTAAAACATAGATAGATCTATATTTATATGGACACATAAGCATGATTCTCCATGGGTCCCGAATATGGTGCACTAAATGTGTTTTAAAATACTGTGGTGTAGGGTATCATTTAGTCGGGCTTGACCGACTGTAGTTTCTTAGATTATTTTTTACAATTTACTGGCTTTCCTTACTTGAACAAAAAAACAAAACATTTTGTTTGAGTGATTGACTATATACAAAAATTATTGGATGAATAGACAGACATACAGACAGATCTTGTAGAAGAAATTGGAAAATGAAAATATTACTGATAAGCCTTTGTTTTTCTGTTTTTAAGACTTTCTTTTGTTTTGAATAAGTGATAAAAAATTTTTGTTAGGAGAAAATACACATTGTTAATAACCCCCATTTTTTATCTTGTGTTTATGAAGAGTCTGTTTTTTTTTTGTTTGGTTTATTTAATACCGATATATACCGTTATAAAAGTTGCCGTAACCGTTATACCGATAGAATTAAAATACCGATACTGAAATAAAAAAAGTTTAATACCGGTACCGAAATTCGTTTCGGTATCCAGCCTTGGTTTAATCACAAATATCGTGACACGAGAATTTTATAAATATACATAGATATTGGAACAAAAATCCTTTTCCGGAAAAAAAGTTTGTATGAGGACAATGTTAAATCAAAGAACGATTCTCACCAATTTCAATTGTTTCAAATGATCTTTAAAAATTACGTCGTGTATGTA